>JAEAOA010001624.1:0-649316 GCA_016746295.1 Potamilus streckersoni
CGATTAACTAATCGTAGTAATAATGGATTTACATGACAAGATAACTCCGTAATGGGGATCCCTGTCAATTCAGGACCTGCTATTTCTTGAATCGAGAATGATATTTTTCTGAATTTTATTACACATAGCCACACTAAAACTAAACTATATGTAGCGCGTTTTACTACCCTGACCTCACTAATTTGTAATTTTAAAGTAATTTCATTTTCATACAAACGCTGTTAACGCCGTCTTTGTAATTGGGATTTTTAAAAAATCTATTAATAGACCCCTGGCCTTGGATCTCTGTCAAATAAATTGTCTACCCTGTACAGGTTTTTCCAACAAAACCCTAACTGCTGTTCTCAATACAGTCTTTAGAAACAAGAAACAATAACACAAAATCAAAATCCGTACATACCTGATTACGTATACCGAGTTAACCATAAAACGTACATGAGATCCACACATCATTAATTCAATCCAATTTCACATGTTTCTCGGACGAATTACATATCGGGAATCAATATCGAAAGTAGGATAGTACGTGACGATCAGTAGTCATGAGAGGGAAATAACGGAACAATATAGTAATTATTAAGAGTTATCTTGTAAATAGGAAAACTTTATTCTATGTCCATTTTTCTTTGAGATAGCTGTTTGATAAATCCCTTCAGCAACTTTTCGTACTGAAGGAATACATATTCCAAAATATTTTCCCGCAGCATTCATTGAATGAAAAACTCTTTCTTCATTCGTCGTTGTATCAAATGACTGTACTGGTCTCTTTCCAACTGACTTACAAGTCCCTGTCTTTCCGTTTTTTATATTCTCTCTTTGAGAAATGCATTGTAAATTGGAAATCGCGTTATTTTGAATATTAGAATCAATGTGATCAATAACACAGCCATCTTTAATCGGTCCCATATAACACTCAAAGACTACCCTATGACAGAGATATCCCTTTCCTCCGCAGTAAATTTCAAGTATCCCTGATTATTAACATATCCCACGGGTTTCTTTAGTCTACAGTGTCTAACAACACCATTACGAGATATTTCATAATTAACGAGTATTGGATGTGGTCTGAATTCTTGCTCCATTTATATAATAATACTATTTGTCTAATTCATTATTTGCTTTAATTATAAATCTATTAATGTAGTCTTGAGGGGTTTTTATGATTTTGTCTTTGACAGAGTCATGGTTAGGGTCAATGATGGCGTTTTTTATTCGTTTATCATAATAACGTTTCAATTCTCTAAACCGCTTACCCCCACAATTGATACATAATTGTGATTTTCCTCTCACACCCACCCCACAATTTATGCATGGGGACGGGCCTGTCGAATTATTTCTGACACTCTGTAAGTGATATCCACAGAATTCACCTCTACACGATTTATTGCATGGGGTTACTGATCCGATCATAAGCCATTTGCAGTGATTCATTATATATAAACAAACTTTTCTATTTAAATACTTGTCTTATTTATATGAATGAAGAATTCAAGAGATTATCGGCAATCAAGCCTCGGAAAAATATTAAATTCAATCTTGATAGAACTCTCGAAGACGTACCAAAAGAGAGAATAACTAATAGAAGTCTGATTAGAAAAATACGAGATTGTGTTCATGAGTTTAAACAGGATGGTGCATCACACACCTGGTCAACATTTAGAATTGATGGTGTTGTTGATGCTAGAATGAATGATGAAACAGCAGCTATGATACTATCACAACTTGGCAATAAACGGTATTTTATCAGAGTGAAATTCATTATCAAATTAGAATCGGGCGAATATATTATAAGAGACAAATTTGTTCCAATTCTCAAAGATGGGACATCAGTCATTGTTAGCCGTTATTCCAGACCAGGGCTGTTAACTGGAATTGATAAACCATACTATGAAAAAGCGTATCCAGAAACAGCAGTCGTTTATGGGATGTATCCGTTAAATAACCCTGACATTGGAAACTAGCACCAATGAAACAGTCAACGTCAGCGGAAAAGCCACTCAACTGTGTGGCACAAAGAGTCTTAGAACATTTTACAAATGCACTCCGTGGGAATAAATTAACCGATCTAAGACATAAAAAAATAGATGAATGGGAGCTAACAGTGAAAGAGAACGGAGCAACTATTTCCGATATAGCTAGATTGGAAAAGTCGTTGAGATTTCCGATAACCGTTTTAACGATAACTGGCGAAGTATTATACGAATCAAAATACAATAAAAACGGAGCTCCAATCAAAATTATTGATCATAACAAGCACGCATGGACATCCGTGGTTACAATATTCCCGCGAGACAGAACAGTGAAGTATATCCCAGAAGAATTCATCAAGGATGGTATTCTCACTGAAGAAAGATTATTCGATGCTATTGCTAGTTTGTGTAAAAACGACCCTGTATCAGTATGGCTACTTCATAGTTTTGAAGATGAAGAATGTCAATTCAATCAATTTGTGAAACCTAACGGTGAATTATATCGTAGTGAAAGTCTACATAATAGGATGAAAAATCTAGCAATAAGTCTCAGTGAAAACGCTAGCGTTTTTAATGAAAAATCCGAAGATTACGAACAGTTACTTACAAATTGTTTTACAATTCCATCAGTTGCAGCTCATTTTGCAAGAAAGAAAAATAATTGGAAACCAACACGAAAAGAGTTTTTACAGGATGTTCAATCCAGCTGTTTGGAATATTATCATGGCGGTCTATGGAACGTTAAGTACAATCGTGAGAATATGATATCAGTTGATATCGTTGCCTGTTATCCAGGAAGTTTTCTAGGATATGGATTCGCTGGTGAGTATTTTAAACGGTTTGGACATCCCACACATGAAATGACTCGCGTTGCTATTAATGGACCACTGCCTGATTTTGATTTGACCGGTTTTGCTTGCGTAGTATCATTTGAATTTGCTGAAGGACTTCATCCGTGTTGTTATGTTTGGATTGGTAGACACATGGCTGAAAGGATGTGGTTACCAATAGTGTTATTGCGATATATGATTGATTGTAAAGTGTTAGTTTCGTTGATTGTCAGCGAAGCGATTATCTCATATCGAAAACAAACCAATGTCTGGTTACCAGAACCAGAATGTCTTGATAGTATAATCGATAAGTCTAGAAAACATATTGATGCTGACGAGGAGTACATTATTGAATGGTCAAAAAAGATATTTAATCAACGAAATAATGAAGCAAAGGATCTCGGCCGAAGAATAATCGGTAAATTTACACAGGGTGGAAAAAAAATTTAACTTTAAAAAACAATCCTCACGATTGATTATAGATGATGCCGAATACGACTTCGTTATTAAAGATGCAGTAGAGAAAAATAGATACGCAAATTGTAAAACAGCCTTTTTGTCCAATAAAACAAAGTTAGGTAGAATTGTTACTTACAGTGATGGAGAAAGCTCTGCATATCTACATTTGAGAGCTTCTATGCTGGGTTATGCATCTATCAATTTATTTGCAATGATAAATAGATTTCCTAGTATAGCAGTCAGAGTTGCAATTGATTCAATGTATGTCGATAAAAAATATATCAAAGAGATAACTAAATTTACTAATAGCGAAGAGACTTGGGGAACATGGCGAATTAAACAAGAAATACAACGCGATTATTCTGAATCAGCAGACGTTGAGATTAAAAGCAGTTACCTGAAGAACGATAATTCTATCAGTGAAAAATCTATGTCTAAAGCACCACCGATATCAGATCCAATTTGTAGATATAAAACAGTTTATTTAAACGGTTGTGGTGGATCTGGAAAGACAACACGTGCGATAGAATTATATCGAGAGAGAACGTCCATGATTGTACTCACACCAACCCATAGACTAGCGAGAGAGATCAAACAACGAAATGTTGAAGCTTGCACGTATCATAGTTTTTTTCGATACAAGGGCGATGCTTGGACTCCTGAGCGAATGGGTGAGAAATTTATTCCAGCGGTTATTATTTGGGATGAAGCATGTACTGTTTCAGAAGATGTATTAAAAATGTTTCTTGATTGGTTATTGCAAAATAATACAAAAATTATATTGTGCGGCGATCATGGTCAACCACCACCATTTGTTGGTAGAAGTCCACATAATTGGTTAAAAGGATTTGTTGATTATTACGAAGAAATTGATACTGACTATAGAGCACTCGATGAGCAGTTACGTGAGTTTAAAAAACTAATTAGATTACAACCCGATAGAATTCAATGTGAAGTAGCGCGTGAAATAATTTCTGAAACACCTTTGAATGATTTTTGGGAAACATGGAAACCAAATGATTTTGTAGTAGCAAGTAGAAAGATAGTCAGAGACGCACTTCAGAAAAAGTTGTTTGAGCTACACAAGAAAAAATTCCCAACGTTTCCAGTGCCGTTGTGTTATAGACCATTGGATACACGAAAGCAGAATATTGAAGTTGAAATTCCAGGCCAGACGGAGAAACAGATTCTAGTGTTAAATGATATTGTGCTAGTTGATATCAATACTGTAGAAGATGCATTATGCGCTGATAAATCACCATGGACGCTTGGTTATGTAACAACAATACACTCGTCACAAGGATTGACCATCACGGATACAATTGTTTGGATAGTTGATAATCGCATTGAATGGTCAAATTTAGTCTATCTCGCAGTGTCCAGAGTACGACGAATAAATCAACTACGAAGGATTGTTTTCGATGATGATTTTAATGCAAACGATGATAACACTGATATTAGCATCATTAATAAAAAACTCTCTGGCTACAAACAGCAGGACAAAAAAAAACAACGAGAATTTGATATTGATGCTGAAGTAATAATTGCATTAAAAGAACAACAGAATAATCACTGCGCCAGTTGCAATTGTATAATGCACTGGCAGTATTCGGATAAAGACCCTCGACAATTCACCGTAGACAGAAAAAATAACAGTCTTGGTCATGTCAGAAACAATGTGATGTTGACCTGTCTTGAGTGTAATAGACGTAACGGAGCTAGTTAAGACCATGTGGCGGTAATTGAGTATCGTCCGGAATGACTTGTAGTTGTTCGCGTGTAAAACCACGCTGAGGTGCAGTTGAATCCAATCTGTAGATTGGAGGTCTACCAGTTGATCGCGTTATAGTTGAAATTTTATGCGTAGTAACACTCCATATAGGATCAGTAGCTCTTCTTTTACCGCCTTCAAGCTCTCCTGGTTCGTATAAATATCTCACAGTAACATCACCGAGAAGTGGCTGAGTGCTAACCCGCTGCGGTTGTTCGGGAATATATTCTTTTTTTATTGCAATATTTGGTTTCATATTAATAGTTCGAGTAATCTCGTTATTTAACGCTGCAACTACACTCGGTAACCTTTGGACCCATTCACGAGATCGTTTTTCTTGGATGAATTCTTTTGCATATTGATATCCAAATAACCGTTCTGCAAGAGTTCGATTAAATCGTTCTACAATTGCCTGATCACGATGTAACGCAGTATGTCCCCGTCGTATTGTAACATTATGAGTTTTCATTGTTGATAGAACAGCACCTTGAAACTCTTTGCCAGGATCAACTTGTAATAGATTTGGCCATCTTAGAGGACCTCGTCGATAAATCCTTTCAAATGCAGAAGCGACTTCAGAAGCTGACTTTGTTTTCAATAGTTCTGCTTGTTTAAATCGACTCGCAATATCAACTACAGTTAGCGCGTATTTGTAACCATGGTCATGTGGTAAAAACAATAAATCAGCCTGATGAACTTCATTGGGTACGGTAACATCAAAATGAGAATAATTAATTTGTTTAGGCGGTGGTAGATAAATTTGCCATATAGCCTGTTTGGATAACCAATCTTTTGCAGTGGATTTTTTCACTTTTGCAGCGTTAGCGAGTTTACTGATTGCTGCTTTACCCCTCCAGTATCCTTTCGGAGAATAATAAATAGATTCCATACTATAAAAACACTGGTGTTTTCAATTACCAGCACCTAACACTAATTTGCCTTTCATAGCTGATTTGACCAACCATGAAGCCAATTTTTCTTTGAAGGATTTATCGGGAATAGCATTTAAGGCATGAATTAATTTTACATCCGCGATATGTCTTTGTTGCAAATTATTGCTTTTATATGCAACATCATGAGCATGACATGCCTTATCAATAGCATTTATCGGATACTCACCAGGCCGGGGCTGATTTTGATCATCAAGTCTGATATCTAATCTCGTTCCGGGACCACAGTAGCTATATCCTGGAAGGTGTTTTTCTCCGGGGTATTTTGCCCATGGGGTTCCGGGGAGTTTTCCAAGTTTTGCGGCAATATCACCTCCGAGTTGCTTTTTTTTAAAAATCTAAATTTTTTTGTACCACATGTTACACACTTACCAGTAAGCGCTAGTCTATTGTTTTTAGTTGTAATGGTTGTCTGATCGGTTGTATCAGTACGCTGTTTACATTTAACACAATATAGATCCATAATTTATATATAGCGTTATGAATATAATTGATTTTTCAGCGACTAAAAGAAGAGAACCGGTAAAACACCACGCAGCGCTTCCGAATTCTGTCCGTGCCATTATAATCGGACCATCTGGATCAGGCAAAACACAATTACTGCTTAATTTGATAATGCGATTTATGAAGTGGGATAAATTATATTTAGTTGCCCCATCCGTAGATGATCAACGGTGCTATGAAGTGCTAAAAGATTTTAATAAAAATGCATCAGAAATTAAAGGTGAAAGTGTAATCGACTTTATTACTGATATTGATGATGCACCATCAGTAGAAGATCTCGATGGAGACATAAACAATCTTGTAGTGTACGATGATGTAATGTTAGATAATCAAAAGAACCCTGCTAGAATATTTTCCCGAGGTAGGCATAAAAACACTGACGTGATATATGTCACTCAACGATATACTCAAATTCCAAAAGTGATTCGCGATAACTGCAATATTCTTGCTGTATTCAATGGCGTTGATACACATACGCTACGAAATATTTGGCAGACATGGTGTTCCGATATGGACTTCAATGGATTTAAAAATTACTTTAGTCATGCTCAGTCTGTCCCATATGGATTTATAACAATAAATTTACACGACCCTCGGTCACGATATCGTATTGGACTTGATCAAATATTTGGTTAAATAATTTGTATTAATGAGCAGCAGAGAGGGTGAAATGACAACATATTTGCGACCGTAGATGGCAGCAATTTGAGTGTGGTTATGACAATGTATTTGCGACAAAATCGCTAAGATGGGGTCTTTATTTTTTTTTGGTTGAAATATGAGATTTCGTAGGAAGGTTCCATTGGCATTCTGAGGCTTTAATCGATTCTGTCGCAAAAATTTGTAGACGTAGATGGCAGCAATTTGAGTGTGGTTATGACAATGTATTCACGACAAAATCGCTAAGGCTCCATTTGTAAAATGGGACCTTTAATTTTTTTTTGGTTAAAATATGAGATTTCGTAGGAAGGCTCCATTGGCATTCTGAGGCTTTAATCGATTTTGTCGCAAATATATTGTTGTAGGATTCACCCTCTCTGCTGCTGTTTTCATTAACTTTCTCCCTCTCCTCATGGGCAGCAATATCAAATAATGAATTATTTGATCTGGGAATCTTTTCACCATCATAATCTGTATGAAAATATATTTTATTATTTGGATTTTGATTAATACGCATATATAAAAATAAATATTGATATTTTTCTCAATATTATGGAATTTTTAAAAAAATTTCATTCGTAATAAAATCAGATTTTTGGGTTCTGGTGGCCCATCATAAACAAGAGAAATTTCTGGCCATCTTAATACTGATCTTATCAAACTTTCATAAATGTCTACAGCTTAGTCAAGAGAATATATTTCTATTGTAGACGATAACGTTTGCTCATTAATGGTAATAGCTGTTTTGGATTTTTTTCCTGTAATAGATTTAATTTTGTGTTGGAACTCATCGTTGATTTGTTCTATCTGATAACTGCCCATTGGAATGCCAACAACTTGCCAACAGGGAGTTCCATTGGGTTTATTTTATTTGCAAATACAATTGAATTATTTGCTTGTAACCCACCAAATGATTTTGATCTGATATTTGGTCAACTATAATAAGCTCATACTTATGCTTTCCCCATTTCATTAACTAGAATTGCAGTTTTAAAAAAATACATTAAACTCATGATTGGTTAAACTCGCTGATATCATTGTTGTCCTTAGTGGTGCTGTATTAATGATTTGTTGCTGTAGTTCGTTCACTGATGACATACTTATTATTATTATTATTATTATTATTATTATTATTATTATTATTATTATTATTATTATTATTGTTGTTGTTGTTGTTTTAAACAAGGAATTTGAACTATTTTATTCATCAATTACTTTATTGCAAGTATTTCTTATCGTTTGAACTCCTCATTGGATATTTTACCGTCACTGAGATACAATGAGAGATATGATGATAGTTTTTTAATATGCTGTTGTTGGTGTATGTAATTTTATTATATACTCATGCAATTTTGTATTTGTTCATGTAGTTATCTAAGCAATAATACTGAGAATACCTGCTGAAGTTGAAACAACAATTGCTACAACTGCATGTGCTGTCATTTTTATTGTTGACAGCAATACTCCAGTATAAACTGAATAAACAATCATACCAATGACAACCACATGTCTGAAATTTTTTACTTTTATTGCATAATCATCCACAATATTTGTTAGTTTAATTTTGCTACGCACATACTTGATTGTATCCGTAATGAAGAACGTTGATTGGATTTTGATTCATTATGCTTGTATTAAGTAATTAATAGAGGTATTTAAACGATAAATTCCAGACACCACCAGTAGATGCTGTGGTTAATTTTGTATCACATGGTTTCAGTATAAATACTTCTTCTGCTTTTTGTTTTAACACAAGACACAGTTCCAGAAAAAATCATCGGTTGAATGATGGCATGGATATGTGGTAAATATCCTAACACAGATAGCCTGTATACACCAGTAACTGTCGCAATATTTTTGACAGAGTTATTTTGCTGTGCCCATGTTAATGATTCTGATGCTGCTGTGTATACCACATTGATGATCTGCTTTGAAGGAATTTTAATCAGATTAGAATTCCACTGATCTCTGAGTCCTGTGTTAATGTCAGTGAATTTAATATCAGTGACTGCTGGACTTCCAAAAAATCAGTAATAAGCTGTTTATATTTCTATGAAAATTCAAAAACATTTGTATGTGACTAGAACAATCAGTTTTGAGTGTGTGGTCGCATCACTGATAACAATTGATGAGTTCATTATTGGAAGGTCTTTATCATCAACATATTTATTTGTTGCAGCGTCGAGCTTATCTGTAGGTTCTTTCACATTTGTAATTTTTATTGTTGTTCATATTGAAAAACGCTTGTCATATCACCGGTCTTTAAAACTCATTTGGATATACTGTCGGATTGACGATGGAGTAACAATACTAGGACAAGTTTTCCTTCTCGGATAATACAAGGCAACGTGTTTTTCTCAAGTTGCTCTGTTACAAACAATGACACATTTTTCCTTCATGGTTTTAAAACACTACAAGAGCAACAGGATCAACATTGGCAAAATTGAGGTCAGATAATTCATCATTTATGTTTTGTTACTTTTGTGAGTAATTTTCACCTGGTGGGTCTAAGTTTTAACTGATTTTCCACAAATATCTACCATTATTTAAAACATAGATGACACATACTCGTGCACATCTTTAGGAGGAGGCATTAACAATTTTGATACAATATCGAGCACAGCAAGTACTTCATGGCCACATATTTGTGTGTCGATTATATTTTGCGTGGAATACTGGACTGGAATACTCTGCATGTTGCTAATATATTTAAAAATTCTTTTAGTGGTGCCAACCCATATGAGTCAAAATAACAACTCCATGTGGATCAATTGTGTACCAGGACCAGAATAACCAACAATATTAATAATTTAAGTTTCTTTCTGTTTGGATTACCACATAAAATCTCCTGAAATTTTTTTATATTTAATTGTTTAGCTGCATCAAGTAAATCAGAATCTGACATAGGAAGAATTAGATCGTTCCAAGAATTCTTAATCCCTTACCAAACCATAGTAGAATTCCTGGCAGTCTTAGACCTTTTCCTTTTCTTTTAGATCTTTTTATTCCTTGCCATGTTGCTTTCTTTAATGCCAATCCAGCAGCAGTTCCAACAGACCTAACGCAGCAGCTTTTGCAACAGCTGGAGCTGAAGCGGCTTTTAACACCGGTATAGCTGCGAGAAGTGGAAATATACACTAGTCTTATTGATGTCTTTAATAGCACCTACAAAAAGATTAAGTCATATGCCGGTCTTTGATCGTTTAGCTTCACTAAAATGCTTGAATTGATGTTCGGTCAGTGATAGTTTATTTGAACCACCTATAATTTGTTCTCTTTTTAAGCAATATTTTTACTCCACAATTTTTTCTTGATACTAATTGTAGTTTTTTAATCTGACCAGGAGTCAGACTGACACTAACATGATGATATGACATTATATAATTATCATCCCGATTTTAAATCATGGATCTAATTACAAGTTTTCTATGACTCTCCTGCAGCCACCAACAACTTCAAGCAATATATCGCTGAGTGTAACATTGATTGATCTGTAACCACCAATGGGTAGTACTCTTAAATGAGCTCAACAATGTATATCAACCACAGATTGCCTAAATAAAACCAAGTGTTCCAGTGAGAAATAATAGATTGGATAGTGTTGTAAAATCCTGCTGAGATATCTGTAAAACAGTCATAATTTTGATCACATCCCACAATATGACATTAAACAATGACATGCATGTGCTACATGATTTCGATGAAAAATCGAGTAATATTTCTTAGGATGGTTCCTGATGTCCATTTATCCTCAAAAGAGCTTCAGTTTTTCCAGTTGTATCAAACACTATTAAATTTCGTTCCTGCGAATCTACTCTGGCACTGTCCTGAAGTGCGATGAATATATGTCATGGTGCCGACACTCCCTGCTGTGATGCAATATGCCATGTGAATAACCTAACAATATTACTTTGAATACTGTCTGTGGTCATTGTCAACCATGATAATGATGAATTAATAACTTGACTCATGAATAAAAGGAAACCAATCTTCTTCGATAATCAATGGGGTTTTTACAGGCATCCACTATGAAAGTTTTGTCAACAATGGGGTTTTTACAGGCATCCACTATGAAAGTTTTGTCAATATTATTTAACCTGCATTAGTTGCGTTGCTTTGCCAGATTGTATTATTGTTGGTGGCTTTTCTCACAAGCACAACTGTGTGCTTGGCTCTGAAATTAATTTTTCTAACATTTTCTACTTTCTGGATGATCAGTTGTATCTTTTGCAAGGCAAAGTACTGTTGTGGCAATGTCAATGTTTTCCAGGCATGATTCAATATTTGTTCCATCAATCATGTATGTGGCACTATTAAATAACGCCATGATGCCATTATTAACAAAACCAACTCAATCACTGATTCCATATGGTGTATCATCTGCTTTTAAACGTCTACCATCAATTTCAATAAATGCTTCAGCTAGCAAGAAATACCTACTTGCATTTTGAACATGTAATTTAATTCTTCCTTATGTGTTAGGTACACCTGCTTCGTAAGAATATTGATAATTGTGCACAGATTCATCTTTGAGAACTGGTGCATCCATGTCGAAAACGGAATTAAATAAACATTTGAATATCTTTATTATAATTGTTATCGTCAAACACGAAGACCACTTCCTTCTAATTAACTTGCAGTTCTATTTTCTTCTTTTTCTGATATGGGTACACAAGTTAACTCTGCTAGTTTTTGATTTGTAGTTTCATTTATATACATAATAAATAAACACTGCTACAAGCTAAAAAAGATAAATTCAACGATCACTAACAAAACAACTAACCCAATTAGAGAAACTATCAATCGATTAGAGGTTTTGGTTTGGCATTACTGACCTTTACAATTTCAATTATTGTGAATGGACGTCTAATTTCCATGAGGCATTTTTGTCTGTCCAGCCTCTAATTTGTTATTCTCAAGCATTTATTTATTTTCCTTGATCCTTGGACTTTCTGGTGATCAAGATTTGCTTGTAGTTACAGTTACCTTGAATGAGATTTTACTTCAAAACACTATACACCTGTATGTTACCTTCCATCAGCTGTTAATTATACAATCTGGTCTTCTTTCTAAATTTCATTAAGAATAAATTTAAGTTATCTCTAAACCTGTGATGTTGATTGCAATTTTATGATGGTATGTCAACTTTCTGTCTTGCTTTGCAGTACTTCATTGTCATTTCTGTGGAATAAATCTAACTGTTGATATACAGACAGAAATAACACAAAAATTACTTTATTTCATGAAACCTTTTATTGATGTAGTGTTGTGAAAAAGAAAAAAAAAATGCTTTATTTATTCCAAATATCAGCAATTCTTTCAAATAAAAACTTTGTAAGTCAATGAAAATCAAAGATTTAGCAAAAATGTACACAAAATTAGGTAATGTTCATGTTAAAAAATTAATAAACTGTCCTACATCTTTCATGATAAACAATTACTAAACTGAAAAACAATTACTAAACTGTCATACATCTTTCATGATCAACAATTACTAAACTGTCCTACATCTTTCATGATAAACAATTACTAAACTGATAAACAATTGCTAAACTGTCATACATCTTTCATGATAAACAATTACTAAACTGTCCTACATCTTTCATGATAAACAATTACTAAACTGAAAAACAATTACTAAACTGTCATACATTTTTCATGATAAACAATTACTAAACTGAAAAACAATTACTAAACTGTCATACATCTTTCATGATAAACAATTACTAAACTGAAAAACAATTACTAAACTGTCATACATTTTTCATGATCAACAATTACTAAACTGTCCTACATCTTTCATGATAAACAATTACTAAACTGAAAAACAATTACTAAACTGTCATCTTTCATGATAAACAATTACTAAACTGTCCTAAATCTTTCATAATAAACAATTACTAAACTGAAAAACAATTACTAAACTGTCATACATCTTTCATGATAAACAATTACTAAACTGTCCTACATCTTTCATGATAAACAATTACTAAACTGAAAAACAATTACTAAACTGTCATCTTTCATGATAAACAATTACTAAACTGTCATACATCTTTCATGATAAACAATTACTAAACTGAAAAACAATTACTAAACTGTCATACATCTTTCATGATAAACAATTACTAAACTGTCATACATCTTTCATGATAAACAATTACTAAACTGAAAAACAATTACTAAACTGTCATCTTTCATGATAAACAATTACTAAACTGTCATACATCTTTCATGATCAACAATTACTAAACTGTCATACATATTTCTCTAATGTTAAATATCGATGAAAAGCAGTCAAGCTCTAAATTTCAGATCTCAGTCATATTTGTCTACACTGATATAACGATATTTCAACTGATGAATTATACTTTTTATCCATACTGTTTCCAAAATTGGTAAACTTCACAATAATTGCTGCTCCATTAAAACATGCATGGGACTCAGAGAAGGAACTTTAAAGTCGGGTACTAACCCATAGATGTAATTTATAAATTTCTTATCCTTTTAATATAAACTCTGTGAAATCAAAGTATCCTGGCACATATTTTTTTAAAAACTGCCTTTCCTGGGTACAATGTATGTTTAAATGGAACCGCTCTAACAATAATTCTTTTGTAAAAAAAGAACAAAATACTGGGAAGAGCACAGTCACAACTATCTGGTTATATACAATTTATACATTCCCAAATTTACTGTAGAACTTTGAAGCAGTCTGTACTAACATTCCATGATTATACAGAACTAGCTGAGGCCATTTTGTCATGTTAGAGATCATCTGTGTGCCTGAGCTTGTGGATTCCTTTTCAAAATTTTGATTTGCATATTTTGACCCTGAAAATCAACAAAATCTCAATAGCAATGTTGAGAGTGACTCACACAGAGAGAGAGAGAGAGAGAGAGAGAGAGAGAGAGAGAGAGAGAGAGAGAGAGAGAGAGAGAGAGAGAGAGAGAGAGAGAGAGAGAGAGAGAGAGAGAGAGAGAGAGAGAGAGAGACCAGGAAAGGACCTGTAAAATAATTCTTAATTGGCAAGGATAAATATTCAAAATGTACTGCTTGCAATCAACTTACTACCAATGCATGAAAGAATATTTTTGTGAATGGCCGTAATGATGTATGGTGTTTACAAAATGTGCCACCAATTAGATGAATACCATTTTCCAAAAAAGATAACCTACTGGTAATCCAAATCAAAGATGATAAAAAGGTCTCAATTTCAATGAACCCACGCAAAAAAATGAAACTTCCAAAAATTGCTTTCAGTTCTTAGGTACTTTGTTTGGATTACATTTTACATTAAATTAGCTCCAAGCATCTCTTCTTTCTACAATAGCTGTACTAGATGGAAGAAATATGTCATTTTGATTTATGTACTTTCATTTTAACACCATTTATGAATATATTAATGCTCAAACTGAACTACTGTTCTCATTTTTTATGCTAGGTGCTGTGACTCACACAAAGCTCATATACATGCACGCGCTTGCTACCAATATTATGAATCATTACATGTATTAATCTGTTAGACAATTATGCAAAACTAATCAAGACTTAAAAACCTTGAGGTATATTTGCCCTAGAACTTTTTTACTTTACAAATATCTGATGAGCAAACTTTTTGATTTGTGCCATAACCTCAGGCATTCATTTATGGTGTAAATTGAGCATCAGCTGCATTTATTCAAGTACCAATTTTCATTACTCACTTCATGTACTTTTTATATTTTTTTTTTTATTTTTCTTTCATTTAATTCACTTTTTGCCATTTTTGCTCCTGTACCAATGTAGTTTATGTAAACAGTAATTTATGTACTTGATATTTGCTTGTAAGTGTATGTTAATGTGTATGTATGTAAAGTATCATTAGCTGGGTATTGCATACAGAGTATCTCAAAAGGCTAATGATTTAATATGGAATTTGTGAAACTAGTTGAATAATGTCTGGCTTTTGCAAGCCTTGAAACTGCACACACTATAAGCAAAGTGATAAATGTACATAATATAGGGCCTAAAGGTGGATTACTTGTAAAGTCAACCACTGAAAACGTAGTGTATATTGATGCACACACACATACACACACACTAAACAATTAGCATTGAAAAGGAAATAATTTGTTCATGTGATAAATGGTAAAATGTATACATTGTCAAACAAAATCCCATCTATTTCTACCTGTTGTCCTGCATATTATAAACAGCTTGATACACAAATGTCCTCTTTTACACAATATAAACTTACTGCCATCTGATACACAAAATTTAACCAGTCTCTGAAGCATAAACATTAAGCCGCAACCTTTGAATTCAGTGTTTTCATGGAGACAAATCTTTACACAATTGGACTGAAATCCTCAAAACCAAAACATGAGAGTTGTACACAGTACATCTGCCATGTTCTAAATTGTATTATTATAGTTTGCATAAAGCCCTCTTCAATTGACTGAATCCTCTAGTAGTACCCAATAAACATGTAATCTTGATAAAGGGAAAAAAATATAAGGGATTTCTCTGTTATATTACCCTGAGTTCTGACCTGTTCATTTCAACTAGAAAGGTGCCTCGCTTATCTCAAATGGAAGCCATCTACAAAGTTTGGTCATGGCTTGTGTCAAAGGACTAGAGTTCTTTTGTGGAAAATATAATCATTCTTGGACTTAAAGTTTAGTCATGGCAGTTTTGTGTAAATCATTTGTCGTTTGCAGTACCTTTGACCTTTGATCTTTTGACAACAAAAATGAATAAGATTTTTCCACGTTTCATGCAGAAGCCATCCATAATGTTTGGGCAATGTAGGTAATAAACAACTCATCATATCAAGCAGAAATCATTCTGAAAAATATGTGGTAAGTGAGAAGAACAATCTTCCTGACATGGGTGTGCTGGATTCTACTATTCTAATATATACAACAGGGTGAAAATCTGCACAAAACTTGTCCCATCAGCTTGATTTTTCTGTCCTAAGTACACATATCAGAAAGATTGTTTCTCACATTATTATATGCGCATGATCATGTTTTCAAGTGTGAATTCTTCTTTCTTACATTCCTATATATGGAATACCATGTTTCCAGTGTAAAACACTGGCAGAGAATAGATCTTCCTCTTTCTTTATACATATGTATGATGACTTTCCAGTTAAAAAACACTGGTGGAGAATATTTCTTACTCATATTTTTTTAACTTGTTTGCATGATCTCACCTGACAGATACAAACATCTTCTGTCCTTTAAAGTTTAGTAGTTATCATTTCTATCTGCATTTTAACCATGTTTCCAAGTTTTCACTACACAACCAAACATCATGTGTTCCTATCAAATATTAACAAATTCTAGTGGATATTTTGTCATTTGAATGGTTTATCTGTACCAATCAGCTGCCATTTTACTTGCAATCTTTGTGCCATAACCAGGAATAAGAGAAAAATAATTCTTTAACATGAATCCATGTTGGACAGGACAATTCCACCTCTGGGATCAGAATCAAGAGTCGAACATGAGGCACAAAATTCAGATATTATTGTGAAATTTTCCTAACCCTGTACGCCTCTCAGGAGAAACGACTAAACGCCTTTCACATGCGTTGTCTCCGTCGCATACTTGGGATCACCTGGAGCGATCGTGTGACAAACAACGAGGTGCTTCAACAGGCCAAAATTCCCAGCATGGTCACACTCCTCCGCCAACGTCGCATCAGATGGCTGGGTCATGTGCATCGAATGGATGATGAACGGATCCCCAAAGACCTTCTCTACTCTAAGCTTGCCTCAGGCAGAAGATCAATAGGACGGCCACATCTTTGCTTCAAGGATGTCTGCAAGCAGGATATGAAAGCTCTTGGAATAGAGGTCAACACCTGGGAAGAGCTTGCCCTCGACAAGTCCAGCTGGCGACATGCTCTGTACACAGGTCTGAAAGCCAGCAAGGAAAAGTTACGACAGCTCGCTGATGAGAAAAGATCTCAGAATAAGAGGAAGCAGTTCTAACTAAGACCCGAGTCATACTTCAAGTCTAGCAACTGCAGCAAGGATTGCCACTCCCATGTGGGACTTTATAGTCACAGAAGACGCTGCACAGCTACAAACTAGGACACCTTTCATGGGCACATTTTCATCGTCTCTCGAGACTAACAGAAGCCAACTATTGTGAAATTTTCCTAACCCCTCACCAGTGCATATAAAGGATTCTATTGATTTGTTTTACTGCCATTTTGCCTTAAATGCTGTGACACAATGACCTATTAATCTGACTTACAGATCCATACTCCTTGTGGATGAGATCAAGTTCATCAGCAGTCTCCAGGATGCAGGCAATTTCTCCCACAGTCAGGTTTATTTTGGGAAAAGGCAACTCCATTAGGTCTGAATCCTGAATAAATTCCCTGAAAGAAAAGAAAAAAAAGAATGTATGTGTGTCTGTTTCTGCAATGAGATGTGATATTACACATCTGTCAGTTGCATATTTGTGAATCTGAAGTGTAACAGGTCACATGACATTGCCTTGTACTAAATCTGGCTATATGATATTACACTTTTGTCAGCTGACTGTTAATTTGAAGTGCAATGGGTCACATGACATTGCCTTGTACTAAATCTGGCTATATGATATTACACATTTGTCAGCTGACTATTAATTTGAAGTGCAATGGGTCACATGACATTGCCTTGTACTAAATCTGGTTATATGATATTACACATTTGTCAGCTGACTGTTAATTTGAAGTGCAATGGGTCACATGACATTGCCTTGTACTAAATCTGGCTATATGATATTACAATTTTTTCAGCTGACTGTTAATTTGAAGTGTAATAGGTCACATGACATTGCCTTGTACTAAATCTGGCTATATGATATTACACTTTTGTCAGCTGACTGTTAATGTGAAGTGTAATAGGTCACATGACATTGCCTTGTACTAAATCTGGCTATATGATATTACACATTTGTCAGCCGACTGTTAATTTGAAGTGCAATGGGTCACATGACATTGCCTTGTACTAAATCTGGCTATATGATATTACACATTTGTCAGCTGACTGTTAATTTGAAGTGCAATGGATCACATGACATTGCCTTGTACTAAATCTGGCTATATGATATTACACATTTGTCAGCTGACTGTTAATTTGAAGTGTAATAGGTCACATGACATTGCCTTGTACTAAATCTGGCTATATGATATTACACATTTGTCAGCTGACTATTAATTTGAAGTGTAATAGGTCACATGACATTGCCTTGTACTAAATCTGGCTATATGATATTACACATTTGTCAGCTGACTATTAATTTGAAGTGTAATTGGTCACATGACATTGCCTTGTACTAAATCTGGCTATATGATATTACACATTTGTCAGCTGACTGTTAATTTGAAGTGCAATGGGTCTCATGACATTGCCTTGTACAAAACAAGCATGTCATACTGCACACACCAAAATATATATCAAAGTATTTTATTTAACAATTATGTGATGTGACAGCAAGTTTGTAATACAAGGAATTTAACTGTTACACAACATTAAAATTATATAAACATAACAAGGCTAAATTGTTATACCACACTGAAATCATATAAATTCATATAAATGTAATAAGGCTAAACTGTTAAATTACATAAAAACCACCTAACTTTGCTTTTCTTTGAGTACATTCTCTGATGACATTAATATTATAAGAATTGGTAACTGATGGAAGGAATGCTGAGAATCTTGGGTATCCTTCTTCTCCTTAAAGTTACAAAGCCAAAGGTCACTTGATCAGTGACAGCTCCATCAGGTTAAGTAGATGATTACTGAAATCTTAGTGTCAAAATACACTGGTGAATCCAGTGAAGTTAACTAGGTCTGGTATTCATCTTAGCATCAAAATACAATGGTGAATCCAGTGAAGTTAAGAGACTGTATTGACTTTATTAGGTCTGGTATTCATCTGGGCTGCATCCAGAGGACTCACCAGATACAGATTCTGTCTCTGCAAAGCTAATCATAGACAAGAAAAGTCGAGTCTGCATGCCTGCCAACAGATTGTAAGAGGTCTTGGATCAAAATGTTTTTGAAAAAAGAGGCTAGCTGTGATTGCTCTAATTTCATTTCTCATGAGTTGACTTTGAGCTTTTGAGGCATCCAAGTATGCTGACCATATAACCCTCTTAAGCCATGTAGATTGGGTTTGAGAGATGATGTCCAGCTTTCCTGCTCTCAACTTACCTATGGCCAAGAGGATGTATATGATAACTCGGACTGCCCACTAATGGTAACTGGTACTGGCCAGAAAGCCTCATTGTGACATGGAGATCTCTGAATCATTGAATCTGAAATGAAGACAGTTCAGGTCAACTGAAAGGGTAAGTAACTCACTAACCTTGTAAGCCAAAGCTAAAGCTATTAGGAAACAGAGTTTTTATAATAACAGCTTCAGCAAAACATGAACTAGAGACTCAAAGTTCAGAAATGTTACAGAGATTCCATTTTGAATACATGCTGAGGAATTTGGTCAATTCCAAATCAAAATTGTCTAGTAAGGTCTAACAGATCTTTACCATGACCAATAGCACTTCTGCCAATGTACCTGAATGTGTCAGATAACATGGAGCAGCCTTTGAAGATTACTGGTGCCAACTTTTTCTCCTTGAAGAGCCAGAGAAAAACCTGGCAAGCTAAGGGATCGAAGCTCACAAAGAGATGGTAGTACTGAATCTACAACAGACCCTGAAAAAATTTTTTCATTATCTTTCCTAAGCCTTCTGGATGGAGGGCCTTTTTGCCCTCGATATTCACTACACCATCAAAGGTCTGAATTATTTTCTTCATATGTCCATACAAGAACCAAGCATGAAGGTGAAGACAGTCCTGGCAGAGGTGATACACCTGTGACCTTGGTTCTTTCAAAAGATTTGGGTTTCATTGTAATCTTCCTGGGTAGGTCTATCAATAGCTAGATTCGAACCCAGGACTTGGCTCATCTGAGAGGGATTATCCAAATTATCTTGCAATTCTGAACCTGAGACTAAAGGGGGTAATTTAGAATTTCACAAACAGGTTGATCACTGGATCCTCTCAATGCACAAATATCTTATAAAATGGAAAAAGGGAACATTCTCTACAAATAATCTGAAGCTATCTGTAGAGAACATCACCAAGAACACCAAATCTACCAAGGAATATGTTTAATTTACATGGCAAAAACAATTTTATAAAAGCCTGCCAAACCAGCACACGCAGGCTGGGTGATTGAATGAGGTAAGTCACAACTACCTAGTTGTCTGACATAATCAAGACTGATTTTCCCCAGAAAAACACATTCCAGGTCTGCATGGAATTTATGAGACCTTTAATTTCTAAAAGATTAATGTGAAAAGGCTGTTCCCAGTTCACTAGAAAATCAAGATATTTCAAATGGGATAGAATATCATTTCTGCTTTGAGGAGAAAAGCACTTACCAAACTGGTTCGGCTGTTGTCCGCTGGCATATGGTTGAGATCTGAACAACACTTTGGGTAAAAAAAGAACCTTTTCCCTGGCTAGCCTGTTGTCCCTCCATTGTAGAGCTGGCAGGTTTTTAAATAAGGATAGTGGCCAAGCTGCTGAATGGAAGGGTTATTCCTGGGGTTATGGTTAGGGTTGAGCTGCCTGCCTCTGAACTTCTTCAGTTTTGCTCCCAAACAGCAATGTTGAGCCAAATGGAGTAAATCCTAAACCCAGTGCATATGGTTTTAGTTATATGGTATGTAACACATCCTTCACAACATTTCATATAGAGATTAGCAGAGGCATTTAACGCATTGGTTAGATGTATGGATCTATCACTAAGATCCCCAATGAACTATTGGTTGGACTGAATCCAATGGATCTCTCATTAACCTCATGCACCTGGACTGACAGGCCTGAAGGCCAAGGTCAAACATGAGAGGAGGCTTACGCCACCTGGGCTGCTTAGAATTCAGGAATATTACCCAATGTGTCGGTATTGCTAACCATGAACCATAAGTTGTCTCCTTTGCCTTATTCCATCTTTCCTTCCCTTCAATTCTGAACAGGATAATTGTTGTGCAATTAGTAGGATTGTCTAGCATGTAGTAAACAGTCTTCCTGAAATGACATGAGAAGAGAAAACAAAGCATAGACTAGCAAATTAGCTCGTGAGTAATAGCTAAAAAAGGTACAAATTATCTATCTCGGCAGCAGAGACTGCCACTGACTACATATTATATACATTGTTTATCAGAAACAATGTATACATATACAGCAAAGCAAGAGTCATGACAGATTTCCATTCTTTGAAATTGCACATAGATCATATAAATTAATATTATGCAGAAATGACACAAAAGACACAAATAAAAGCAGACACTAGACATGGGTTCAAATTACTAGGTTGCTAAAACACTGCCAGAACTAACAAACCAGTGAACCTACTGTATCATAAACATATGGCCATATATTAAGCTTATGCATAATGCACACTTCATAAAGAAGAGGCAATGTATGCATACTATACACAGAACCAGAGTCATGATAGACTTCAATACTCTCACACAAGAAACACAACTAAGCACAAACTAGTAATATGTTGAAATTACTAGGTTGCTAAAACAAAAACACTGTAACCACATTTTATAAACCCTGAAACAACGTATACATAATATTAACAAAATAGGAGTCATGGTAGACATCCATACATTTAGAACGTTTAATTGATATTTTGCTGAAACAACACAAGAAACATACACTAAACAGAAACTAGTAACGTATTGAAATTACTAGGTTGGTAAAACTGATGTAACTATACTATCAGCAAAGAGTCATATTAAAAACCTATGTCCTATTTCAAATGTATGCTGCATGCTTAGTTAATAATTAGACCATAACTAAACCATAATTAAACTATAATATAAATAATTAAACCAAAACAAAACAGAGTGAAATATGAATAAACTAAGCATCATCGTCAAACTCCATAACAGAGTAAGCAAATAATGTCAAATGTATGCAAACTCATAATGACCTTATCCTACAAAACAAAGTCCAAACAAGAGACAAATCTAAAAAATTAGAAGAAATTGTAAAATGAAGCATGCAACATGCAGGAGATCTATAAATCTCCACCATAAATGTAAAATGAATGTTTGATGGGTTCATAACACAAAAAAGGGTTGGATTGTCAGGGGCTATTGAATTGCATGTCTCATCACACAGTGCAGCTAAAGAAACTGGTGACACCAACTAGTATCAAGGGTAGGTGATGGGCAAGAGTTACTGCCCTTTGTCTATCTAAAAATAGGATAAGATATTTTTCTTCTTTAGTACGGCTAGATTTAAGAGGTAGGGGTTTGACAAAAGTATTCAAAGGAAAAATAAGACTAATGGTAAAAAGTTCAAAACAATGTTAAATATTACATTGCTATGTTAACTAGAACCTAATCAGATTTCTAGGAACCAACTAAGTGTAGATAAATTTCTAATTCTGTTGGGTCAGGCTCAATACTTTTGAGCTATCTTGCTTACATGACTGTTTGATGGACAGGCAGTGAGATGGACAACATGAAACTGACATTCCTTTTCTTTGGCTAGAATCAGTAGACAACAGGAACAATTTGTTTCCCCAAAACTTTTACTTTTTCAAATCCATGACTGGTAAGGACAAAGTTATAAAATTTCTCTGAGGATTTTCAAGGATTTAAAGAATTTCATATGTGCTTACTGTAACCTATTCCTGACAAGTTGCTCAAACTCTTTGGAACATTTCAGAGACTTTTCTTTAGCCTTTTCTATCAAGTCATCTTCTCTGGCTTTTTCTGAAAAAATATCAAGAGACAATGGTACAGTTGAATCTAATTAATCTGATACATGTTCCTAATGCAAATGTCCAAATAAACAAAAAAAAATATCATAGGTATCAGCCATATTTCCAAAACTGGCATTTGAAACACTCCTGTTGTTTTCTTGATTAATGATCACTCAGGATATCACCCATTTTAAAGCTAAACATCTTTATTGTATTGCAAATTTTAACCATTAGACATAATTTGTTGTATGCACACTTAGTTGATGCACCGAGTAATCTAGGTTTATAACCACAATTATTTATCAAAGTATAGTTTATTGTTATCAGTAGAAAAGTATGGATGCCCCTGCAAGAGTGCACCTGCATAATTTTTCCCTATGATTTTACCCAGTGAATTTTCCCTACCATGTGTATTATTCTGCAGAATTCCACAGGGAATATAAAAGGGTTTATGAGCATCTGTTCTAGGACCTAATCAGGTTTCTGAGGGTCAAGCTAAGATTTCTGTGTGTTCAGACAGTGTGTGAAAAAGCCATTTGTCTATGATGTCCATACAAGGCAGTGTACAAAGAAAATGAAATTTGTTTTTTAGTTTCTACAAATCAGTAATTCAGTTATGTCTTTATAAATTATTGCCAAGAAAAATGAAGCTTTTTCTAGTAAATTTAGAACAGGTTTAAAAGAAAATTGTGAAATTTGCATCTTTATCTTTATGATTTAAATCTTTCTGCATATGTATTCACTCAATTTTATATTTTAAATTATGAACTTTATCTTAAATATCTGCCTCGTCAGTTAAATTAAATCAGACCGTATTTTTCAGTATCTTTTCAGATCAAATCAAGTTGTTCTTACAAACCTTATCAGAATAATTCTTATAACATTTCAATAGAAAATTACTGAATAATAAAAATAATAATAATAATAATAATAATAATAAAATTAATAATAATAATGATAGTAATAACATTTAAATTAATAATAATAATAATAATAATAATAATAATATAATACAAGCTTAAGTATGAAGCCATTCAGTGTTTCTCAATGCTCTATTTAAAATTATTCCTAAATCTATTTAAATGTTAGCCAAATGTTTTAATATAATCTGTCAACATTAAAACTTTGATGTTCATAAATGTTTTTATTAACTTATATCATAATAAACTGTTTTTTAATTATGTTTATCCAACTGCACATTACCACTGTGATATCAATGAGTTATTGTTCAGAAGTAATGTACCTGAAATTTGAGTCTTGAATATTTTTACTGCTATATGATTTTGTAGCTATTAATAAACCAGATGAAAGTCAAACTTCTGTGTGCATTTCATACCTAGTCCCACTCTCATAGTAAGGATTGCTCACTTCATTAGAATCACAGACCTCTTGAATTTAGGTTTAACCATGCCTTTATGATAAGGAGAGTCTACTGACCACAAATAACACAAGTGACTGAATAATCCACAAGTTAACGGCCAGCACTATCCCATAACAGCATATCAAGAAATCAACATAGGTCATAAATCATTTTATGGAACTGTTGCATCTGAATAATTAATGAAATTTTAGTGCAAGTTATCTTACCTGAACCCAACTTATCCATTTGTTTTGTCATCCTACATTGAAATCAACATGCTGAACTCTATACATAATGGGTTTTCTGTTTTTGGCCTAAATGCTACTTTATGTTTTTGCAAGTAAACTAATAACAGGCTAAACAGAGCTTACTTCAGAAATTAAAAAAATGTGTTTTTCTATACCATCAGCAGTCTGTTCAACTGGCTTGGAAAACATCTTGGCATACATTTTTTTCTCAACCAAATGGAACCTTGCCATATCTCTGCAAAAAAACAAAAAAAAACATTCCATTTTCAATTTTACTTCACTTTATGGAAAGGAAAAGAGATCACTTTATTTGCTGCTTGGGCAAGGGGTAATTTTGCTTGTGGTTTTGGAAAGGGGTCCTTTTGTGTTTGGGAAAGGGATCATTTTGTGTCAAGTTTGGGAAAGGAATCATTTTGTTTCTAGTTTGGGAAAGGGATCATTTTGTGTCTAGTTTGGGAAAGGGATCATTTTGTGTCTAGTTTGGGAAAGGGATCATTTTGTGTCTAGTTTGGGAAAGGGATCATTTTGTGTCTAGTATGGAAAAGGGATCATTTTGTTTCTAGTTTGGAAAGGTGTCAATTTGTGTCTAGTATGGGAAAGGGATCATTTTGTGTCTAGTTTGGGAAAGGAATCATTTTGTGTCTAATTTGGGAAAGGGATCATTTTGTGTCTAGTTTGGCAAAGGGATCATTTTGTATCTAGTTTGGCAAAGGGATCATTTTGTGTCTAGTTTGGGAAAGGGATCATTTTTTGTCTAGTTTGGGAAAGGGATCATTGTGTGTCTAGTTTGGGAAAGGGATCATTTTGTGTCTAGTTTGGGAAAGGGATCATTTTGTGTCTAGTTTGGGAAAGGGATCATTTTGTGTCTAGTTTGGGAAAGGGATCATTTTGTTTCTAGTTTGGGAAAGGTGTCATTTTGTGTCTAGTTTGGAAAGGTGTCAATTTGTGTCTAGTTTGGGAAAGGGATCATTTTGTTTCTAGTTTGGGAAAGGGATCATTTTGTTTCTAGTTTGGGTAAGGGATCATTTTGTGTCTAGTTTGGGAAAGGGATCATTTTGTTTCTAGTTTGGGAAAGGTGTCATTTTGAGTATAGTATGGGAAAGGGATCATTTTGTGTCTAGTTTGGGAAAGGGATCATTTTGTGTCTAGTTTGGGAAATGGATCATTTTGTGTCTAGTTTGGGAAGGGGATCATTTTGTGACTAGTTTGGGAAAGGAATCATTTTGTTTCTAGTTTGGGAAAGGGATCATTTTGTTTCTAGTTTGGGAAAGGGGTCATTTTGTGTCTAGTTTGGGAAAGGGATCATTTTGTGTCTAGTTTGGGAAAGGGATAATTTTGTTTCTAGTTTGGGAAAGGGATCATTTTGTGTCTAGTTTGGGAAAGGGATCATTTTGTGTCTAGTTTGGGAAAGGGATCATTTTGTTTCTAGTTTGGAAAGGTGTCCATTTGTGTCTAGTTTGGGAAAGGGATCATTTTGTGTCTAGTTTGGGAAAGGGGTCATTTTGTTTCTAGTTTAAGAAAGGGATCATTTTTTGTCTAGTTTGGGAAAGGTGTCATTTTGTGTCTAGTATGGGAAAGGGATCATTTTGTGTCTAGTTTGGGAAAGGTGTCATTTTGTGTCTAGTTTGGAAAGGTATCAATTTGTGTCTAGTTGGGAAAGGGATCATTTTGTTTCTAGTTTGGGAAAGGGATCATTTTGTTTCTAGTTTGGGAAAGGGATCATTTTGTGTCTAGTTTGGGAAAGGAATCATTTTGTGTCTAGTTTGGGAAAAGGATCATTTTGTGTCTAGTTTGGGAAAGGGATCATTTTGTGTCTAGTTTGGGAAGGGGATCATTTTGTGTCTAGTTTGGGAAAAGGATCATTTTGTGTCTAGTTTGGGAAAGGGATCATTTTGTGTCTAGTTTGTGAAGGGGATCATTTTGTGACTAGTTTGGGAAAGGGAGTTTTTTGTTTCTAGTTTGGGAAAAGGATCATTTTGTGTCTAGTTTGGGAAAGGGGTCATTTTGTGTCTAGTTTGGGTAAGGGATCATTTTGTGTCTAGTTTGGGAAAGGGATCATTTTGTTTCTAGTTTGGGAAAGGGATCGTTTTGTGTCTAGTATGGGAAAGGGATCATTTTGTGTCTAGTTTGGGAAAGGGATCATTTTGTGTCTAGTTTGGGAAAGGGATCATTTTGTTTCTAGTTTGGAAAGGTGTCAATTTGTGCCTAGTTTGGGAAAGGGATCATTTTGTGTCTAGTTTGGGAAAGGGATCATTTTGTGTCTAGTTTGTGAAGGGGATCATTTTGTGACTAGTTTAGGAAAGGGATTTTTTTGTTTCTAGTTTGGGAAAAGGATCATTTTGTGTCTAGTTTGGGAAAGGGGTCATTTTGTGTCTAGTTTGGGTAAGGGATCATTTTGTGTCTAGTTTGGGAAAGGGATCATTTTGTTTCTAGTTTGGGAAAGGGATCGTTTTGTGTCTAGTATGGGAAAGGGATCATTTTGTGTCTAGTTTGGGAAAGGGATCATTTTGTATCTAGTTTGGGAAAGGGATCATTTTGTTTCTAGTTTGGGAAAGGAATCATTTTGTGTCTAGTTTGGAAAAAGGATCATTTTGTGTCTAGTTTGGGAAAGGGATCATTTTGTGTCTAGTTTGGGAAGGGGATCATTTTGTGTCTAGTTTGGGAAAAGGATCATTTTGTGTCTAGTTTGGGAAAGGGATCATTTTGTGTCTAGTTTGTGAAGGGGATCATTTTGTGACTAGTTTGGGAAAGGGATTTTTTTGTTTCTAGTTTGGGAAAAGGATCATTTTGTGTCTAGTTTGGGAAAGGGGTCATTTTGTGTCTAGTTTGGGTAAGGGATCATTTTGTGTCTAGTTTGGGAAAGGGATCATTTTGTTTCTAGTTTGGGAAAGGGATCGTTTTGTGTCTAGTATGGGAAAGGGATCATTTTGTGTCTAGTTTGGGAAAGGGATCATTTTGTGTCTAGTTTGGGAAAGGGATCATTTTGTTTCTAGTTTGGAAAGGTGTCAATTTGTGCCTTGTTTGGGAAAGGGATCATTTTGTGTCTAGTTTGGGAAAGGGATCATTTTGTGTCTAGTTTGTGAAGGGGATCATTTTGTGACTAGTTTGGGAAAGGGATTTTTTTGTTTCTAGTTTGGGAAAAGGATCATTTTGTGTCTAGTTTGGGAAAGGGGTCATTTTGTGTCTAGTTTGGGTAAGGGATCATTTTGTGTCTAGTTTGGGAAAGGGATCATTTTGTTTCTAGTTTGGGAAAGGGATCGTTTTGTGTCTAGTATGGGAAAGGGATCATTTTGTGTCTAGTTTGGGAAAGGGATCATTTTGTGTCTAGTTTGGGTAAGGGATCATTTTGTTTCTAGTTTGGGAAAAGAGTCATTTTGTTTGTAGTCATACTACTTCTAAAGAAGAATTAGCAGGGGTCATGCTACTAGGTGAAGTGGAAGACTAAGTCACCTAAAAATGTAAATTTTGCCTTCTTCTGTTAGTAGAGTGAAAATGACTCCACCCTGTGATTTTTTAGAGGAACATCAAGATGCCTTAGCCAGGATAGTTCCATTGTTATGTTGTAGCTCAAGGCCATAGGTAGTCATCAAGCCATGGTGTTGATATGAACTTTGCACACAGTCTTGCACAATCACTAGTACATGTTTTGATAGCTGACAGACCATTAACCCTTTTCTGTGTAAGTTGGCAAACTATCACTACCTGATGTCAGCAACTTTTCCTTTGATGATAAAAAAATACAAACATGTTTCGAAAATTCAACAACACTATACAAATAGCAATTTGTGTTTTTAAGAACAGAATGAGTGATCTTCAATATTTAAACTGCCATATGTACCTGATTTCTTCATAAAATCAGTTTGAAACCATAAGTGAGCCTATAATGGTGAAATAATGTCCAACACCACTGCATCTTTATTTTATTATGTCTGTTTTCTTAAACCATTGGGCAAATATATGCAAGACAATAAAGCAAAGTTAGGGATTTTTTAATAAACTGCTGCAAGTTTATTCTACTTTTAGTTGCTGTTTTTGTTGCTTTTGTTGTAGGGTTTATTGCCATTTTTCAGCTGAAGATAGGCTATACATGGCAGCCAGTATAAATGATGGAGGAGAAACCCAGGAAAAACCAGGAAAAAACCACCGACCCACAAGAAGCTACTGGCAAGCTTTCTCACATACGCACATTGGCCAAACCTGAGACTCCAACGACAAAGACAGATGTGAGATGGCAGTTATCCATAACAATGCATGCTTTAGACCACTTGACCACTACAGGCCCCTCTGATTGTTAGTATCAGCACCCATATTTGACCTACAGTAACTGTATGCCCAATCATGGTCTTTGGGTCTGTAAGTCCTGGTACCTGGGGTTTGGAAATTACATGAAAATCCATTTCTTCGTTTCTGTCTTCCTGTTTCAGGGCTGCCTTGATTTGGGTTTGCCATCTTCCAAAGTATAAAAATTCTCAGGACAATTGTTCTCCAAAAGGCTAGCTAAATATATTAGTACTCTCAATTCTTTGATTTTTAATGTTCAAACATGAATAATGTAATTAAATGTAGATCACTTTCTTTTTCTTGCAGTTTACCTTTCAACTGTTGACCATGTATTCTCCAACCAACTGGTGCACATCCTGCACTTACTGAAGATGTACACTTTGTGGGACTCAAGTCATTATATTTCAAACTGGCTTGCATTCTTCTTGCATTTAGCATATTTAGTCATGGTTGATCTTGAAATGACAAAGTAAGAAGCACCCAACCCCCAAAAGAAATGCATATACTGAATTCCTAAATCATTTTTTAGTTTGTTACTCGCTTGAATACAATGGCAAAAGCTTATTAGAGTCTATTTTGAATTATCTGAAAGATGTCAAAGTCAAATAAATCTTACAGTTAACTGTATTAAAACATCAGACAACCTATATCAAGGGTGATAAACAGATAGTGTGTGTAGATGAACTTCACCACAGTCTGATACAATGTAGATGTGTAGAGCCATGCAGTCCAAGAATGCAGAAACTAAGTGAAAAAATCCATATAACAGCCACAATTAAATAAAAATCACTACTACCTGTAGAATAAAACCTAATACATCTAAAAATAACAAAATCCTTAATGAATGGAATAAAAATAGCACAAATATCCTAGTAGTTTTGGGATCCAAAGTGAATGATATTGTCAGTTCACAAGATTTAAACTGGTGTGATCTGTTGGTGGCAAGATTAGGTAATGAGCAAGAGTTATTGCCCTTTGTCAATATATTATTACAGAGAATATTGTCTTTGGGAGAGCTGGATACAGGACATAGCAGGTCTTGTATTCCTAACATTATTGTGATCTGGGAATGTATTCAGATGAGAAATGTGATTATTTTATTCCAAATATGACATTTGTAATGTAAACAGTACCCGAGTAACAAGTATCTCCTTGCCCTGAGTCATACCTTCTTAATCAAAGCATTCAACATACCGACAAACCATAAACAATCTCAAAACTAAATGCGAATATAGCAACTAACTTTTCTAGTTTTTCCAGCTGTGCATTAATGTCCTGGTCCTGAGGTTTCTGTTTCTGAGCCTTCTTGTAGTAGTTCCTGGCTTCCTCAAACTCACTCTTTTGATGCAAAGCCTGTAGGTACAGATACAACATGTCACATTTTAAATAGGACTATCGAATGGAAAAAAAAATATTACAGGTCAAAAATCAATATAAATAATCAAATATGTGAACATTCAAAACAATTAAACATTAAAATATCCTAGAAATTAAAATAAATATTCTTATAAACATTAAAAAAACCTATCTTTAAGAGCACTGGTGTTTTGGTGTTTCATGGCACAATCTATCTATCCATTAATCCATCCATAAATACATACATAAATTGATGACCAATAAACAAGATCAAATGACCAGTTAATGATGCAACATGCTGGCTGTAAGATGTCCATAATAATTTCATGCAATTTTTGGGTCATACTCTGTTCCAAATGGTTAATAGTCAATTATAGTGAAATCATTCAAATGTACATGTTTATGCTTGGCATAAAACATGTTTAGAATACAAACCTGTTCCTCTGGTAAAATGTACACCATAAAATTCCCAAAATTTACCAGTAAATTTAATGAAGATTTAGACTTCACAAAAATACTTATTTCATTATCTCTGCTGACCAATGCTATTTTTAGTTGTTATGGGTAACATTCTTCTAGAACAAGTTAACTAGATTATAATGTTGAAGTGCATTGACTGCAGTAATTTTAAATAAATATTATAGGTTTTATGTAAATATATTGTCACAGATTAAGATCAGAAAGAAAAAAGGGCATTTGTTTTCTTTATTTCTAAATGAAGAATGATACCGAAGATAGAAATCTACAAGTTATACTGGGACAAACCAGGAAGTATTATGATCAGCTTTCCAAACAAAGCCTACTTTTCATTCTATCCGAAAAAACTGCATTTCATCATCAAAAAATAAATGTTGAAAAAATCATTTAGAAATATCACTTAGGCAATCACATGGGGAAAAGAAATGAGACAGAAAAGAATACTGAAAAATAAGTTGTCCATTTACGTTTGTGCTCAAAACCATGTAATCATTAAACATTTGCTTTTGGAATTTAGGATTGAGAAAAGGAGGCAACAGCTGTCAAGTATAACACTGCAAAATATTATATCTCAGGAAATAAAATTTAATGGAAAAGGGTCACACATATAACAAAAAACTGAAGTTGACTTCTTACTTTAATAAAAATAACAATCTGACTTATTTTACAAAATGTAGCGGATTTAAAATAAATGTTGAAAAAATGTTAAGATATATCATCTACAGTTGAATCAACAGTTGGTATTTTCATAATTTTTTTCAATAAATATATTGTTTTTCTTATTTCTCTTTATCTTTTAATGACAATTCTGAATTCAGCAATGTTCTTTTCATAACCTATCACAAACTCTGATCACCATAATCTGTTTGCAAGTTCTTTGTTCTAGTGATACTTTGCCAAACATATCCTATGAAGGCAATACAAACTTTTGTGAGGGTCATACTTCTAAATGCAATTATTTTGCAATGACAGAAATTTACAAGAAGCATCCAATGTGGGGTTTTCATTGCTATAACATTCAAATCAAACACCTCCAAAAGTAGTTTCAAATGCTCTCTAGCAATGAGAGAGTAAAAGCCCATCAAAATCCTACAACAGATTGCTACTGACTGTGTAAGAAATGTTACAATATACCTTCACATTATGAAACAGACAAACATTTAACAATGGAAGGGTAATACTAATACAGAATCAACTGTAAATCTATTTTGGAAAAAAAGGATAATGTAATATTTTTCAATATAACTAATATTACCTTCTCTTAATGTATTTATGATATATTTAACTAATATTGGGCATAAATGCTTATTTTATAGAAAACAAATGTACAAATAGGTTAAGAAAATTTTGTTTCCCTGATATACACCTAAGCACTTAAACTCTGCTGCCAAAACACACAAGGAATTTGGAATATAATTGACAAAAACTTAGAAACCCATTTTCAAAAGATCATTATTTTTCCTTCCATTTTGTTTCTTCCCTTTGTTTTATTTACTCCAATGGATAGTATTATTTTGTACTGCACTTCCCTATAACAAGACTGCCTTATGATGAAATACAACATACATATAATTTTACTACCACTTAAAAAGATTCATATACACAATTTATAACAGAAATAATATTATAATAGCCCATTTCATATCAGATTTAACCCAGTTGCTCCGTAATTATCTGAAAAACCTCCCGAGTCACTTTATACTCCAACCAATCAAATGCTGGTAGGCATCTGTACATAACAAAATGCCATACATTGTTGTTTAGACGTATCAGATTAAAACAAATTAAAAAAATGCCCGCTACTTGCCTGCTAAATGCCTGGGACTTCTGCAGCTTTACTTTCAAAAAATATTCCAGGTTTGTTATACTGCGGATTTATACGAAAAATTCCTTTTATTGGTAAAATTTATGAAATACGGTGTTGTGGTAAAAAAGGGATTACATTTTTAACATCAACATCGTTTCCATACTCGCATGTACGTGTCCAGATGAAAACAGCTCATAGCTACTCTCTTGTATGGCTATAAAATCCAGAAAACAAGATAGGATAGTTCCAATATTAAATTTTGTCAATATCTGTGGCATCATTGCTATTGAATAGGCATTTTTCAACTCTATGAAGGAAGCTGAAGTAGTTGGAACAGTTGATGCTAATGCTGAATTGTCCGCCTTTTTTGACCACTAGTCTGGTCCCCTGCTTAGTATGCTCCCTGCGATGAACTCCACTATACTATACTAGGGAGCATACTAAGCAGGGGATCAGACTATTTGCCTATTAGCTATTGATTGGATACTGCGGTCAGTTGACAACCGGCCACGTGGTCAAAATTCCGAGCAAATTACGAAGTTCGCCAAAGTCTCCATGAAATGGTCTATTGTGGGCCTTCAAGTATGGAACTATATACATGGTAGCTTCCTAAAATATCCCAGGTTCTTTGGTATTGTGGTATTCGTGGTTTTAGGTAATTTTCCGCATAATACGACCTATTGTGTGCATATCTTTGATACAATACAGGACAATAAGAAACTAGGTCTGCATAATACGACCTATTGTGTACATATCTTTGATACAATACAGGACTATAAGAAACTAGGTCTGCATAATACGACCTATTGTGTGCATATCTTTGATACAATACAGGACTATAAGAAACTAGGTCTGCATCACCAGTTTCATTAATGAAAATGTCGGAACTGCTGGGAGTACACTATTTTAAATGAGCAACCATGAATTCCACTTTTTCAAAATATGGCCATATCTCATGTTTTCAAAAAAATTTACATCTAACAATCAATATCACTGTAACAAACTGATTAACAAGTTTGTCATCTGATAATGTCCCATGATGCTATGCAGGATTCAGATTACATAATTACCATATTTATCAAGAAGAAAAAGATCGAATCTGTGATAGCAAATACAAGTCAAATTAAAAAGTCTTTCACAATGGACAAGTGCTGAATTGAAAACTTTCTTGTACATGATTTATTAATTTTTGTTGTAACACCTAATTTTGTTTAAACAGTCTATGGTCGACATGTGCTTTTATGCTCATGCTGGTGAACCCATTGTCATTGACAATTATGTCACTCTTCCACCCCGTCACAAGTGGTTATATATGCATTGTTTTAATTCTCTCAACTAAGTTACTGTTGTTGCTGGGTACTGATAACAATGAGAACCATTGAAGTAGCATCCAATTTTCAAATTGATTTACAATTTCTGAAACATACATCAAGATCCTAACATTAGGACAAATATATGCCATCGTAAAAATATTTTTCAGTATTACCGCATTATCAGAGTACTGCCCCTTGAATCTACATGGTGTTTGTTTATCAATCATTTCTCACAATTTTCTAATTCAAAATGGAAATTAAATGTACTTTAATACAGAATAAAGAACATCAAATATTTTCAAGGTTACTGTCTTATTTACTTATTCACTGATTGCTAGCTTTAAGACCTGTGATACAATAGTACTGCAGTATATAATACAAATAATAGCAGGTACTGTACAAAACCTTTGATAGTTATTTGGTGCAACAATTATTGTGTTATATATTTTTCATATACAACTTGCATTATCCATGTCACACTGACTTTTCCTGGGGATCATTTCCTTGGTGTTTGTTGTTCTTTAATTGTAATTATGTGATTGGTTTTTTTTGACAAGTCGTTCTTGATTAATGAGTCTGAATTGATGTTCAATGTGTTCTATCTTTTATGTCTTGAGTCAATTTTGAAGTAAAGCCACAGTTTGTGGTGTGAGATTTTTATGCTTACATAAACATGTTCTTTCTAAATTTTAATTTTGTATCCAACAAAAACCTAATGCTGCCTCTTGTAACTCATCAAATTCTGATGATGCTGTTGCCCTCGTCCTGACAATGAAAATTTCTACATTTGATTCATGCAAATCAAAGCTGCCAATGGGAATTGGAATAGCTGCAATGACTAATGACTTTGATTTGATGTATGTTACAGTTTTCAGTAATCCTTGAACTAGATTTCTGAGCTGACTAATGAGCTTGCAAAGTCATATCTAATGGAACAAAATTAAGGTGTCAACATTCTACTTTATAAGTTTTTGCCCTGCAAGCTGAGGTGCTGTTTACAATGGATCCCTAGGTCAGCAAGCTACAATGCAAAGTTATGTAACCACTGTGAAATCTGGTTATGAAATAATTCTTATTATTAAAGAAATGTTTGATTTATAATTTAGCTGCAGCCAATATCATTCTTCACTCAACTTGTTGCAAACTTTGCCATAGGTATAAAATTTGAACCCATGGACTTTAATAAATGTGTACTGTAGCTGTTATTGTCTGCATCGCTTATAAAACTTTTCATAAAAGATGTATCTGCAAAGAACCAGTGTACTGTATATATATATATATATATATATATATATATATATATATATATATATATTTGATAAACCCATTAAAATATAGTAGTTTAATGATTGTCAAATCAGGAATCATGTTATAGTGAAGACTTGTGCATGTGTGTATATAATGTTTTGAAATTGAAAAGAGATATCCAGTATAGAAAATTTTAATTAATATGAAAACACACTGGCTGGGGTAAAAAAAGCATGCATGTCCAATTACAGATTAAGAGAAGCTGTAAGTTTCAGTGCATAAGTATTAAACAGCAACTTGTAATCTTTAATGGCACTCTCAAATGTTGTCTCCAACTGGTTTTCAACAAAATTTACATTGTTACAAATAGATATGTGTATTACCTTGCCCATAAGATAAAGTGCTTTGGGACAATTCCTGTCAATCTGCAGGGCCTTTCTGCTGTAAGTGATAGCCTGTCCTGAGTGATTCAATTTGACACAGCAGACAGACATATTCAGGTACAGTTTCAACAGTAGTGCCTGTTGTTCTTTCTCCTCCACCTCATTCTTCAAACGGCAGTCCTCCAAAATCTTGGCTGCCTATTCAAATTTAAAAATATAGACATGATTTTACTAGGGATAGTCTTCAGGTAAAGGAAATAAATAATTTTGTTTGTCTTTTATTCTGGACAAGTGTCCTGTTTAGAGAGATTGATCCTGCTTGTGAGAAAAGATAAATAAAACAATAAATTTTGATTTTTATAAGTAGGTTTTTCTTTTATGGAGATATCTCTTAAAATAGGTACACATATATATTCAATCAATGAAAATTTTTACTGAAGACACTTTAAAAAAATCCAAACTTGGTTTTGTTTGTCAATGCTTTTGGATGAGATTTTCTTAAAAAATGTAAAGTTTTGAATGCATTCAAATGATGCAAATCAATATTCACTATCATGAAATGTTCTGGACATTCTAGGAATGATTTAAATGATATGTACATGCACTCCAATAATCTGAATCAATCATGGTCACTTTGATGCTTTCAAAAGGCATAACTAACATCCCAAGGACTTCACAAAATACTAATGGGTGAAATTATACAATTGTATTTGTATCAATATGATTCACATTACACATCCTGAGATATGATACATATTGATAGACTTGATGGTCTTGCCATCATTGAAAGGTAGGTAGTGTCCCTCTATATATGTTGACATACTGGTTGTATTTATGCACATTACAGAAAGGGAGACATAGTTATCATATATTTATATGCAATTTTTACCAATGACAAGAAAACAAAAATACTTTCAAACAGACTACTTGTTGGTTGTCAGTGAGTTTTATTCAGTGTTTTATGCTATTTAATGGTGGCTCCATTTAACTCACTTTAGCCACCAAGCCCTTTGTTTTGCACGGCATGAATATTTTGAAAACATCTGATTACCAATGTCAATTCTCACTTAAACTAGGAATACATTACAATGTTATCTTCAAACAAAAGAAATAAAACAATTTCCTTGTGCAAAGAAAATCTCATCTAGAACAAATCTGATAATGGAAATGAGTATGAATACCAACAAAATCTATCACACTGCAGTTCCTGCAGATGCAAAAGACTTCTGTGGCCACAGGTACTTGTCTTTATTAGTAAAGAAGATAAACCAACAACCAGTCTTACTATATAATTTAAAAAATGTACACAAGGTGATAAGGGCTGTTCCATTAAAACATATACCCCGTGGGGGGAAAGCACTTTCAAAATCAACCAATCCATAACAAAAGCAACTTTAAACAATAATGATCCAGCATCATATGTTTTAATAAAAAAAACTGCTTCCTTTAGAAGTATATTTATTTTTACATAACTTCTGGCTACGAGTTACTAGGTGGTACAATCGATTTGAATATTGGGTTGGGGACAGAAGCAATTTAAATGACAGCTGGCTGGAGGTAATTTACTGAATTCATACAAATCATATAATCTACTGCATGTTTTAATTTGTATTAATTTATTATAATCAATCTTTTGTCCTTTTGTTTGTCTGTCAACCATGTATGTCTCTGATACTGTGAAATCACAAATTTTCTTGGTGGCTTATTATTTGTAGATGTCATTGATCAGTCCTTTAACTACTAATTTAATGTCCATGAATATAGATTTTACATTAGGGATTTCTATTTTAATACAGAAATCATGAATATGTGTCCTTATTAAACTCTGTTTACTAAAGTGATCACTATGTTTTGCAATTTTACTTTGTTCTCAGGCATGCTGCTTTTGATGAGATTAATAGTTAAATTTTGTATTGCTTTAAATGGGTGGTCAAATGCTATGATTCCCTTTTTTTTAATAAATGTTTTGGTAAAATTATAATAAATGATTTGTCAGACAAAAATCATTAATGTATGTGAAAGTGATGTCACATTATTTCTGCCAACTTTTGTACTATATCATTTCTTGTAAGGGATCATCCATAAAGGAGGTCCGCAAAGATGGGGGGTAGGGGGTGTTCAGATGTGGACAAGGTAGAGGTTTAAATGACCTTGCGGACATCTGCACGGTAGTATTTTTTGTTTTGATTGTCTGTGTTTAACAGCTGCTTTATACCTACCTCATGTATTCCAGTATGTTTTGCAGATATCCTTTATGGGTTATACCTAATTATAAATTATTTGTTAATATCAATTTGTACCATTTGTGCCATAGAATATATATGAATGGGTTGGCATTAATACATATCTAGCCCCCAGTGCCTGAGGTTGATTACATGACCCACTTATCAGTCCTGCTAGATGGGGATGTCCGCAGCTGGGGATGTGGGGGTAAGCCACATGTGAACAAAAGTGTACAAGGGAAGAGGGGTGTAGGAAATCAGGTATTTTCTGCAGACATCCTTTATGGACAACCACTAAGAATATAAATTTCAGTTACCAACATCTTATTTGTATGCCTTGTTGCAAGACAAATATAAAGTTTTTATAAAAAAAAGAAATACAGCAAGTCAAACTTTTTTATATCATTTAAAGTTCCTCGAGCAATGTCCATTGTTCCAAACAAGATTTGTTAAAACTTATTCATGCTATATTCACTGATATCTGGAGATGTGAATCTGTAATAAATATTTGCAACAAAAGTATGAGAATGCATCAGTGTTTTTCAATGCATTTGAACTGAGCCACAACCAGAATCAACAAATCAAGAAATGAAATTATTAATATCTCTTGGACAAAAAACATAATCTGCCTAAAGATTTTTCAATCTTTAAATTTGCCAGATTTTTTTTCCCAATCATACTGATTCCATGAAGATAATCACCAGAATGGACAGAAACTCAGGTCTGTAAAGTGGCAGAAATTGTGTTAATAAATCAATGTCCCTGACTTTTATCAGTTACATGTAGGATAAGCTATCAAAAGATTCTTTTCACTAAAATCTTACTTTCATTATCAACCAGTCAGGAACAGTCAAACCATGTATACTCTATATTATTTTCACTGATTTATAGTATGGTTCTTGTTCTTTCATATCTATAGTAATGCTAGTCCTTCAACAACTCTCAATGGTTGTATTCCTTTTTCAACCATTCTAAATTGACACACTGTTAAGATAATGTTCAAGTGACAGAAATACCATGGGATAACCAGAGACCAATAAAATAAAAAAAATGGTCAAGTAATCTATCCTACAGGGATGCGGCCGGGATTTCGGGATTTAATCAAGTTTTGTGTATGTGTGTGTGTATGATCTCCAATGAGGAAGTGGTGGCGGAAAGAAAAGCCATTGTTAAATAGCCATAGGCTTACTCCATATTTGACAGCTAATTATGATGTTTTCAAAAGAATTAAAATTTTTCTAACAGTTGGGTCAGATTATATACTTGATTCATAGTCCATCTAAAATTGATGTGTTTATTTTGGAGCCATGTTCCAAATCACATTCAAGATCTGAATAGGCCAAAGGTGAAATTTATTTAATTTACTGAGAGACTTTAATGCCAGAACTCATAGATTCAGTGATCTTTGGGTTAAAAAATAAATTTCTTCCCAAACAACTCAATTTGGTGCAGATTATATTGTTTTTTAATGATACTGAGAATTATTGACTTGTAAAAATTGCAAAAGAAACAACATGAAATCCTGAAATTGATACCACTTGGGAAAAACTGATAGGAATATGCAGAAATAATGATATTGAAATGAAAAAAGTGGTTACAATATGAGTGCTGGTTCTATATACATCATGTGCAACTATTCTGTTGTTTCTAACAACGCTCTGTAATATGGCAACAATTTTTGCACACATGATGTTGACCCACTTTATACTTTAGTCTCTTGCTAATTAGTTTTATATTTTATAACAAAACTATGCACATTTTACTTTTATCACACCTTTAATACATGATCACAAATATTTGAATTGTAAGAAAATAGAAGTTACAATTTTATTAAAATTATTGGTACCAGTAAAACTAAAGGATATGGAAAAAAGAATCAGAATGAAACAGATCATTAGTGTAGTAAAGAATCCATATATTAGAATGACATCAAGTATTTTTTTTTCAATTTCATCATTAGTTAATAACACTGTTTCAGAATGTGATGTACTAGATAATAGTAATCCAATTTGTAATACAAATACCAAATGATGGCTTGGAACTAAGTGCCAGAAGGTCTGCAGAAAATATCATCCTCACAATATAAATAGGAATAACCAAACACAAACAGAACAAATTTTATCCATCTTGCTTTGAGTTCAGTCAGTTTCTTAAGCTTAATGTCATTTAAGTTTTGCACAAGGAGAGCATGTACTTCATTTGGTACTACATCTACATGATATGAAAGTTAGTCTACTTATTCTTTTGTTGCCATAGTGGTTCTGCCAACTATAGATTTACACAATTATGTTGTATGGAGGTTATCTGATGTTCATTATCAGTATCAATATGTTGATTGTTTCTGAATATGATCTTCCTCCTCTGTGCATGAATATTATTCTGTGTTGAGAACTCCATTTCAATGTCTACTGTCTGAAGTGCATATGTATAACTAGCCTGAACAAGTTACTGTTCTTTATGGATATGCAATTTTTAACATCTCACATGTATGGCCCCATGGCCATTAGTACTAATATTAGTACCCTTAGTCATACCTTGTGGACACACAACAAAACAAATTGAGGCTACAACATCCTAGCTACATGGCCATGGGTATTCTCTTCGATATCTCTGTTCCAAAAAGAAGTTTTCACTAACTTGAACTCTGCTAAAGATTCACTTTCACGAATCAGTGCATTGCTGCCTCTTAGGCTAAGTTTTTTTCTCTTCCATAATACTGTATTAGGCTTTTAAGTCCAATATTCCATTAGTGTGTTTGTTCCGACATGAGTATCTCTAATAAATATAACCGGCATTCTGTGCATCTAACATTTACATCGGACTCGTGCTCAACATCAATTTTGTGCTCAAAATCACACACTGGTATTTCCAGTGACATTTTTCCAATGTCCAACAGACTGATATACATGAAAATAATTGTCATCATAGCTATCACCAGCCAGTATTTGTCGACTGAAAATATCATCTAACAACAAACCTTGTTGTGAAATAGCCATTTTGGTTTCATGTGTGTCCCTTATTTTTAAACACACATTTGTAAAACTAATGTAATGAAAGCAAGGTTAAAACTACTGGCAGCGCGAATAACGTCGCTAAATGCATATGAGGGTAAAAAGGCAACACTAAGAGGAAAATGGATGGATATATTTTGTGGGGGCAAAACGAACACCAATCTTTTCTACCTCAAATAATGTGTCCTTAGTGAAGGCATCCATATTTGAAGGGTACAAAAAATTACATATATTATGGTAAGTGTGGAGTTCACTTACATTCAAATGATAAATTATTTGTGAGATGTAGTCATTTACACACACAACTCTGTCCACAGATGACCCTGCAGGAATGTAAACAACAATAAGAAACTTTTTCTAATTATGTCATAAAACATCAAAATGTTTCACATCTGTCCATCTTTCCATTTAAAGTGCCACTCTTCAAAAAATTTTATTCTCCAGCAATGAGTCAAGTGTTAGCTGGCTGAAGTTCAAGCAGATAATGCAGTCTTATTTTCTGGCAAATTGGCAACATCTGTATTAACTTAAAAGTTCTCTAAGTCAGGCTGTGTTGTCAAATTTGTTTAGATTGTTAGGTTTAAAGGTTTTGCAATCTTAAACAATGGACAAAAATTTTGTTTTGAGAGTCAGCCTTTTCTGCCAACAAAATGCAGTCTCTCATTACAGGTGGTCTCTCATAGCAGGTTTGTATAGTTTCTAAGGTTCAGTTTCAGAACAATTTAAGGAAAAATAACCATAATCACTGTACTTATATTTTATTCTTTATTAATAGTTCTTGATAAAATTATGTATGCATTCATCTAAAATCACATTTATATGGCAACAAAGATTTACTTCGACCTTAAACAAAAAAATCGTATTCATTTACATTTGAAAATCGTATATTTTAGCATATGAAATCATTTCCAATTTACTCCTTTTCCTTTATACAATCTAAATTTCTTTTACCAACATTTAAACCATTTTTTTGTGAGTGGTCTGCTCTTTTTCACTTCAGTTACAATAATTATTTTCTCCAGCCATAATATCTGTTTCTTATAAGTTGAAGGATTGTCCATTGTTAGTAAGGTTCAGGTGTTAACATTAGTGCTCAGTTGTAATATCGAACATAAAGTGGGTTTTGAGTGGGCTATGGGAAAATATGAAAAATCTATATGTGTTTTGCATATCTAACAATTAATGAAATAAAAAGAAACAAATCTTATCCAAAAACAGAACCCTTTACTCAGAGACAAAATTCAGCAGTTTCATTTATAGAAAGACATACAGGGATTAAGTCTATAAAACAAAGTGTGTAACCTGGTCACATCAACTTGAATCAATGACAGCTTTGTGATTGGAATGTAATCACTCAACATAGGGAGAAAAAACAAATGATTTTCTCTTGTTGGTTTAACAGACAATTACCTTTTTTACCCCCAGGCAATATGGATTAACTCAAAAAACAACAATATATACTACCACTACATCAATTTCGGCACCAAAATGGCAATTTATGACATGTAAATCAGCCTATTTTACAGACTGTAGCATCTATCACCGGTAGCCACAACACTTTTTTTATTATTATTATTATGTTTGTTTTTTATCAGAACAATCATTACTAATCAACAATTGATTACATATTGGTCAGTGGTGCCTATATATGTTCTTGCAATATGGTCATTCATAGGGTTGTTGGGTCCTACTCATATATGTGATGTACTGATAAGGCCGGGAAGCAGGCTAAGTGCGGGAAAGTTAGTCTGGCTCCTTGCTTCATGTGCTTACTGTGTTGCTGTCACCTATAGGAATAGCAGAGAACACTGCAGGGAGCATATGAAGCAGGGAACCAGACTATGGAATAATCTACATGTACTTTAGCCTGGTTTACAACAGAAACTATAAAACATTATAAGCATACCTACAAAATTTGAGATTTTGGTAGCCAGCCTATTTTTTTAGAACAGTATGAGTAGTTGTTATTACAGGGATTAAATAGAGGTCAGCAGTGTTTATCCACGTTTTGCGATGCAATTATTCATAGCAGTGTAAATACATATTTTGCCAAGACATCAAAGTTGTTAGTCACTTTCAGCAGGTGGTCACTCATGATAGAGAGTTTATGTAACAAAATCTATCCATGCATTGTGATTGTGGTCAGAAATGACTGGTGGCTGCTCATAGCAGAGGTGACTCATAAGTTTTTATTGTAGATGAAAATTTGGTATCAACTGTACAAACCTGAAAAGCCTTCAGGCCAGTTTCCTACTAAAAAAATTTGTGTCCAGTTTTGTAAAGTATGTAGAAGTAGTTTATAGTTTCTTATCAATTTTTAGTAACAGTGGCCATATTTGATAGTGGACCAGCTTCATTTACAAAAGCATTAAAGTTCTTCATGCCACAATATTTTTGGACAAATTTTTCCAAAGTTTGTTCATGGTTTTTTTGAGACGAAATCATTTAAAGATTTTTATGGATTTTAATAATGGCAGCCATATCCGATTAAGAATCTGCATAATTTCTCAACAAAGATCATAGGCAGTATTGCTTTTGCTAAAGTTTAGTCAAGTTGAGTTCTGTCCAGTGGTATTTAAGATGTTTTTGTTTTAAAGATTTTTCAATTTTTAGTACTGGCTGCATATTGGATAATATTTGATTGGCATTGTATAAATTTAAAAGGACTATATGCCAACATGCATTGTCAAATTTAGTCAGATTCTATTCTGCTGTATTATTTTTGAAGTTTTTTAAAGATTTTCCTATTTTATTTACAGTGGTCAAATTTGATAGCAGATTGGCATTGTTCTGTAAAATTCCAGACCTGACGAGTCTGTCTCAGTAAGGCAGTTAATTTTTTCTGTAAGTTCATCCAGTTTTCACTAAGGTCTAACAAAATATCATAAACTGCTATTGTAAAGTTGGAAAACATAATTAAAAGTTCAGTATTCGGAACATGCAGTGACAATAAAAATTATGTTTAACTAAAAACTTTGTCAAGAAGGCTTAGACTTTATTTACACTAGTACTATGTCACAAATTTTAGTCCAAACGTTATGCAGCTCAAAGGCTTGCTGCTGTCTCTCAACTTGACATAATTCTTAGAAATTCTTTTTCCATTTCACAAGAGGATGGCAATTGTAATTCCCACCATGAGTTGTACTCAAATTGGCATGAGATGTGCAATAAACATAATTGTGTCCCTTCCAGCTATTATTCATAAGAACATTCGTTTTTATTCTTCTGTGTTGATTATTAACACTTTTAAAAGGCTTATTTCCCTTTTTTCTTAAACATGCATCGCTTGCTGGAAGCCATTTTTAAAATTTTTTTATGATCAACAGTTTTATCATGCAGATGCTTCACATGAACAGATAGGTGCAGTTTAAAGCATCTATGGTGCTGCTGTAAAGTTTGCCTGGTTCCCTGACCAATTCACTAACTCTAGTAAGAAATATAGATCCAAATCAAAACACAGATAAACAAATTTTTGGGGATTTTTTCAGCAATGATTATTTTTCCATAGGTTTTGCTTTTGTGTCATTAAGCCCATATTTTAAGGGTAACTTTTGTAACACTTATGGCAAAATCATATGAGTTGGTATGTCTGGCAGAATGATCACAGTCAAATTTTACTTTGCTGAAATTGGTCTTGTGGTTCTTTAGAAGAAACAGCAATTATTAATGACCAATAGACAAAGTGCAATAATGCTGACATCAAACACAGGAAGCAGACTAAACCATAAATTTACTTGGCATTATGGCCAAGTATTCTACAAAAAAAATCTGTGAAAATTTAATAAATGCCATCACTGTGGCAAGAAAAGTACCACCTGTGCCAGCATATAATTTCTTAAAATTGGCAAGAATAAATTAAATTCTGATAAAAATTATAAAAAAAATATTTGTTCTTTATATACCTAAAAGGCTATTGCTAGTAAGGAGAACAACTGCTCAAAACTGGAAATTTATGACGAAAACCTATTTGATTGACATGAGACTTGTAAATTTGCATGGAATGTGCTATCTGATTCACTAGGTATTCACCTAAAATTCTGCAGGTTCTTAATGTTAGTTTGAAAGAACTGTGACTATTACCTTTCTGTACTTGGTAAATGCTCTTGGAAACTGTTGAGAATCAAAGAACTGATGCCCTTCCTGTCAAAGAAAAGACAAAAATACTGAATCCAAGAAATAAAATGTCATGTTTTGATTGGCATAATATAAACATCATTTTCAGAAAAGCATATACATTTTGTATGAATTATAAAGCCTTGGAAACAGTTTTTCTTAAAAGTTTGATATACAACTATTGTTGTGATATATTTTTAAGCCAATGTTTTAATTGGCATTACTAAAACATTTTATCTTCAAATCTATTAATTGTGAACAAAGCAATCTGTCGACCAGCCTTTAATGAAATTACTTTTTGGTGGCATTTTATGTTCAAACTATCTCATCCTAATTTTTTTCTTACTTTTCTTTTATTCTCTCCTAGGGTAGGCAATTAACCTAAGAGTTTAAATAAACACCCAAAACTGTCTTTGTTGTGCTATGGCTGCCAAATAAGAGGTGCAAAGTTCTAAACTCATGGCAGCATCTCAATCTTTTTTAAAAAGATTTGTATTTTTCTGTTCAAACTTTTTTATGTTTGTTAATCCCATTTTTTAACAAAAACATTTAATTCCTGTCATAGGAAAGTCACTTTAAGCTACTTATTCTCATAACATCCTAGTCAGCAAGAACTCAAGTTGAACTGATTCACAACATTTTCCTAAACACACTATGGGTGACAATACCAAACCTCATCATCTAACAGAAATTATGGACAATAATAAGCCTCATCTAGCATAACATCCAGACTAAAACTCCATTTTTACATGCCATGTGTCACCAATACATTTTATTCCTCTTTTACAATTCATGAATCACCAATACAATACACAATAGTCCTCACTGACATTCAGCAAAGTTGGGTTACCACTGGCTGATGAATTAAAAAACTTCATACATGAATTCGGACTAAATGTGTCAACTGATCTTTTGACATACTCAGAAGTTACTAAATATACCAGTGCCAGTGTAAGAAAACAATGCCACCATATGAGAAAATATTTATTAATTTGACAAATATTTCGACATAATGGTGACAAATTACAGCAATCATTTTATTTATTGTTTTGAAAATCAAAAGTCAAAACAATTTCATGCAACAACAGTATCCAATATAAACATCAATAAAAGCATCAATCATTTTCTGGTTTGTACTATTTGAAGACTGGTGCTATATGTTTCTCATAAAATATCCAATGTAGGGAGTTAGCTATTTCAGGTATTGATGCCTGCAGTGGTACAATGTGTTCTTGGGTACTCCACTGTGACAATTTTCCATTTCTAATGTAGACAGTCATCTCACTTGAGAAATTTCTCCACCACTGGTTTTGAGAATGGTCTGTTCCGGATCCAGATATGCAGGTTTAGCAACTCTAGTATGGATGCAACACCTATCATCATGGTTGCTTGAGCAAACGAAGGATTATCTTAGTTTCCCTGGAGATTTCTGTTGCAAGATTGAGGAGATCATTGGGTGGAGTAAAATAGAATGAGGTGACACTCTTGATTCTCTTTCTGCCTGTATCACTTTCTGAATCAGAGGTGTTGGAGGATAAGAGTATGCATACAGGCCATTCCAATCTATAGAAATTATCCAGTCCTTTGGATCAGGGACTGGTGAGACCAAGGTTGGGGTTATGGATTCCACCTTTTCACAATTAGGTCTGCAATATGTCGATTCTATTGGACACATATCTGAGTGGAAATTGACGGAGGAAGAACCCATCCTGTTTGTACTGATTAATATTTCATGGAAAATAAATCTGCTAATACATTTAGTTGGCCTGGAACATGACAAACTTGGATGTGGATTTGCTGTTGAAAACACAATTTTAGAAAAATTTCAAACAAGAACACAAAGGTCTGGTGACTTGGTTCCAGCTTACCTTTTGAGATAGATTACCACAGTGGAGTTGTTGGACTGAATGAAAACTCTCCTCCCACCAATAAAATGCTATCAAAATGACTTTCATATTGAGAATGTTGCGATGTAAATAACAATCATGAAGGGGCCATGCTCCACTAGTTTCCTGGAATAACAGGTGTGCCCCTCTCGCTGCCTAATGTGCTCATATCCATACAGAACATGATTTCTTGAGATTGTACTGCATAGGTATAACTCAAGTGAATTTGCCACATCATCTGAGATGGAACATCATATTTGTGCAAATGGTGAATTGTTCCAATGGGCAAAGTCTCTGCATCCATTTGAACAACAGAGTCATTTGAAATGGGTGCATATATAGGTGATGTAAGACAAAGAGGTCTGCTGTCACAATGAGCAAACAAGGAACTTTACTTGCCACCCAAATGCCAGAACAAAACTTAGCCATTATATTTGAATATTGGTGCTGCCATGTACTTGTGTAGCCAGCCAAGATCTATGACCAGCCCAAGCTTTCTGATGGCTTTAAGCACAAGGGAGAAAATCTGGGAAAAAAAAACCCATGTGAATTCTCCTTACAAACCCTAACAACTACTTGTGAAGTCATCAGATCTCATTCTGTAAAATCTACAGTATATCTTGATTCAATGGCATGACCATAATGGAAGGATAGACTTGACTGTAATAATTGTTGCAGGGTAGACTTGAGACTTTATGAAATTGAATATAAAACTGCATTTGCTTGGTGTTAATAAAAACAGCGGGATGTAAAAGGTCTTGGTTTTTTGTGTTATGCTTTGTTCGTTACTTCCTCTGGGTCAGTATGTATACATTAATAATACACAAAAATGAGCCAGTTAAACCATAATGAAACTTTGTAGGATTTACTAAATTGGGTTAATGTGTAGCAAAAAGCAATAGAGGTCAAACAGTTATGGTAAAAATGTCAAACTGTTGAATATTTATACATGAAATAGAAGAAAAATAATTGTGGTCTGAGGCCAGCACTTTTATTGCTAAAACTAGCCAGAGAGGGATGGATTTGATGGTAGTGGACATACTGCAAATCTTGTTATGATCAAGTAATGTATTTGATGGCTAAAATTTCCCACGTGTGCACACCATATATAAATATCTCTAAAGTACATATAGTCAAACTTAAAATGTGAAGTGCTTCATCCCAAAACTTATCACCTGAATTTACATTTGTTTGATATGATAAGACCACATGTAAGTAAAGACCTTATGTCTGTAGTGATTAAGTCATTGGTATGACACTAAGTATTTAGGTGACATGTTTCAGATGTCGAAGTTTTATGTATTTAGATTATTATTTCAAAACTCCACATTAAAGTTTGCATTCAATCTTTGATTAATAGAAATTTAAGACTAGATCTAAAAAATACACATTTTTAAATATGAAAATAACTTGCCTTGGACTCTGCTTTATACACCTTTTTGATGTCTTCAAAATCAACATTTTTCCTCTCATCCTATTAAGAAAGGATACAAAATATTTTTTAAAACATACTATCATCTTTGAGCTACTAGGCTATTATCATCACAAATTTTAACAAGGCTTTCAAATGACTATGAGATTTACATCACACAATGCTTATTTTATTATACTAATACTAAAAGAAGGTGCCTCAGTTAAACTTTGTACAAATGAAACAGCAAAATCATTGCTCAATATCTCCAATCTAATTGAGACACAAATGCTATCATCATTCATACCAAAAATAATAAATTGTAAGCAAAAGGTATATCATAAACATACTTCTAATCAGATGCTAATGTCATAATCAGAAAATGAAAGTGTCCTTGTTTACAAGAAGACTGACATCATCACAATGATGTTGTATGTCACTTCATCTCACAGCTAATCAAATGAATCTAACTGTTGGGAAGCCTTCTTCTTGCATAATGAAGAAACATTGACCTCATTTGACAGATCTCAGAGAGACACATGAAAGTATGACTGAACAAGATTATAGGCGAATATATTTCTGCCTCCAGTAACACTGGTAAATGACAGTCTAGTGGTTCCTATACTGCTTTTTCGGAAGGCTGTCTAATTCAGCTTCAGTCTTTTTTGACTGGTAACATTCATTTATTTACATAAATTTTGCTCATTTTAAGAAGGTAATGATTTGTAGCCAAGGAGCTGAGTATTGGCCTTTAACATCTAATTCTGAATCTGGCAGACACAATCCAGATTCTTCCTCAGTTTTCATGCTGAAGATCACTGTGTAGAGCATGTGGTCCATAGCAAAATGCTTATAAGCAGTGTATTTGCATATTTTAGGCATAAAAATGGACTATTATAAATGCAATAACCAGCTGCTGAATGCATTCAAATCTGGCATGGTACTTCATGTCCAAAATTGCTGCATATTCATCCTGCCACAGGTACTGGCCCATTTTTTTCATAGCATGTTTGATCAACATAAAACTATGCTGCTGGAACAAGCTTAAGATGTTCCAGACATGACTAACATCAGTGTACTTTATTACAATGAGAACAATCATTCAAAACGATTCATATTATTGACTGCACCCTAAATCAATCTTAGTCACCAAGCTGTTTCATGCATTCAAAAAAATCACCAAGCTGATTCATGCATTCAAAAAGGTCACCAAGCTGTTTCATGCATTCAAAAAGGTCACCAAGCTTTTTCATGCATTCAAAAAGGTCACCAAGCTGTTTAATGCATTCAAAAAGGTCACCAAGCTGTTTCATGCATTCAAAAAGTTCACCCAAGCTGTTTCATGCATTCAAAAAGGTCACCCAAGCTGTTTCATGCATTCAAAAAGGTCACCCAAGCTGTTTCATGCATTCAAAAAGGTCACCCAAGCTGTTTCATGCATTCAAAAAGGTCACCAAGCTATGTCATGCATTCAAAAAGGTCACCAAGCTGTGTCATGCATTCAAAAAGGTCACCAAGCTGTTTCATGCATTCAAAAAGGTCACCAAGCTGTTTCATGCATTCAAAAAGGTCACCAAGCTGTTTCATGCATTCAAAATGGTCATCAAGCTGTATCATGCATTCGAAAAGGTCACCAAGCTGTTTCATGCATTCGAAAATGTCACCAAGCTGTTTCATGCATTCAGAAAGGTCACCAAGCTGTTTCATGCATTCATAAAAGTCACCCAAGCTGTTTCATGCATTGAATATGGTCACCAAGCTGTTTCATGCATTCAAAAAGGTCACCAAGCTGTTTCATGCATTCAAAAAAGGTCACCAAACTGTGTCATGCATTCAAAAAAGGTCACCAAGCTGTTTCATGCATTCAAAAAGGTCACCAAGCTGTGTCATGCATTCAGAAAGGTCACCAAGCTGTTTCATGCATTCAGAAAGGTCACCCAAGCTGTTTCATGAATTCAAAAAGGTCACCAAGCTGTTTCATGCATTCAAAAATGTCACCAAGCTGTTTCATGCATTCGGAAAGGTCACCAAGCTGTTTCATGCATTCGGAAAGGTCACCAAGCTGTTTCATGCATTCATAAAGGTCACCCAAGCTGTTTCATGCATTCAAAAAGATCACCAAGCTGTTTCATGCATTCAAAAAGGTCACCAAGCTGTTTTATGCATTCAAAAAGGTCACCAAGCTGTTTCATGCATTCAAAAAGGTCACCAAGCTGTTTCATGCATTCAAAAAGGTCACCAAGCTGTTTCATGCATTCAAAAAGGTCACCAAGTTGTTTCATGCATTCAAAAAGGTCACCAAGCTGTTTCATGCATTCAGAAAGGTCATCAAGCTGTTTCATGCATTCATAAAGGTCACCCAAGCTGTTTCATGCATTCAAAAAGGTCACCAAGCTGTTTCATGCATTCAAAAAGGTCACCAAGCTGTTTCATGCATTCAGAAAGGTCACCAAGCTGTTTTATGCATTCAAAAAGGTCACCAAGCTGTTTCATGCATTCAAAAAGGTCACCAAGCTGTTTCATGCATTCAAAAAGGTCACCAAGCTGTTTCATGCATTCAAAAAGGTCACCAAGCTGTTTCATGCACTCAGAAAGGTCACCAAGCTGTTTCATGCATTCAAAAAGGTCACCAAGCTGTTTTATGCATTCAAAAAGGTCACCAAGCTGCTTCATTCATTCAAAAAGGTCACCAATCTGTTTCATGCATTCAAAAAGGTCACCAAGCTGTTTCATGCTTTCATAAAGGTCACCAAGCTGTTTCATGCATTCAAAAAAGGTCACCAATCTGTTTCATGCATTCAAAAAGGGTCACCAAGCTGTTTCATGCATTCAAAAAGGTCACCAAGCTGTTTCATGCATTCAAAAAGGTCACCAAGCTGTTTCATGCATTCAAAAAGGTCACCAAGCTGTTTCATGCTTTCATAAGGTCATCAAGCTGTTTCATGCATTCAAAAAAGGTCACCAATCTGTTTCATGCATTCAAAAAGGGTCACCAAGCTGTTTCATGCATTCAAAAAGGTCACCAAGCTGTTTCATGCATTCAAAAAGGTCACCATGCTGTTTCATGCATTTAGAAAGGTCACCAAGCAGTTTCATGCATTCAAAAAGGTCACCAAGCAGTTTTATGCATTCAAAAAGGTCACCAAGCAATTTTATGCATTCAAAAAGGTCACCAAGCAGTTTTATGCATTCAGAAAGGTATGACTAACATCTTGATGATAAAGACTCAGTCCAGAGTAATATTTAATTTTCAGTTTTCACAAATTCCTCCACTGAATTTTTTTTAATAAAAAAAACAATGAAATGAAAAATTTAACATAAAAACCAGATTCTTTTTCCAAATATTTAAACTGAATATTGATAATCATATAGTTTTTCATATAGTTGTTTGTTTATCCAGCAAGTTTTGAAGCATTGTATAAATCCATAGAAACAAAAGGAAATGAAAACTACACAACATTGAATATATTTAAATCCTAATAGTTATTGTTAAGAATAAAAACATTAACTTTTCACTAACAAATTTCAGAATAATGTATTATAATAATAAGTTTACCTCAAACTATGTTGAGGCAGGAAACTACTTTGGTTATATTGTACCATTTACTAAAGTCCCAGGGCAATTTTAAACCTGCTGCAATAAACATTGTGTGTTAACTGAGGTCCATACCTGTGTTCTAGTTTTAGTTTAAAAATTAATAAACAAGTCTAAGCACAAGTTTCTGAGCAGAAAAATTCAATCCAATTTGTTCATTATAGACCTCCACATAGCCATTTATTGATAAAATCTGTTTAATGCTACCCCTGCTACATTCATTATTCATCTTTGAACACCATGTACAAAATATCCATCAATACTGTATGAATAAAGTTCAAAACAAATCTTAGCATCAGATAATTAAATACATGTTAAATTTAATTTTAAAAAGCTCATCTTGAAAAAACAATTGATATATTTCTTATATTAAAGCACAGAGGTAATATGCATGCTTTGCAACTCAATAATTATGAGATCTCTGGTTCAGGTATATATTAGAAAAGTGACTGTCCATCTAGTGCTGGGGTTTACTTCCTCTGAGTTTTGTTATACTCCAAGGCCATCATTTATCACATTGTAAACAACTATGAGTACATGCTACACTGCTCCATCCCTATTAAGCTCCATGCAGCAGGCTGATGTTTTCAATTGGATTTGTCTTGTACTCGGGTATACACAGTAAATGTGGGCCATAGATCCCACCAAACTGACTTAATCATGTACTATCACCAATAAAAAATTTATTTTCACCTAAATTTAGCTTTGGACATATAACAATCAATTCCATTTGTGATCTGACAGCATTAAAATCCTAATTCATATTCTGTCTACAACATGCCCCATTATGACACAATACTGTGGAAAACATTTCAGTATGCAACAAGCCCCATTATGACACAGTACTGTGGAACATACTTCAGTATGCAACAAGCCCCATTATGACACAGTACAGTGGAACACATTTCAGTATGCAACAAGCCCCATTATGACACAGTACTGTGGAACACATTTCAGTATGCAACAAGCCCCATTATGACACAGTATTGTGGAACACATTTCAGTATGCAACATGCCACATTATGACACAGTATTGTGGAACATACTACAGTGTGCAACAAGCCCCATTATGACACAGTACTGTGGAACACATTTCAGTATGCAACATGCCCCATTATGACACAGCATTGTGGAACACATTTCAGTATGCAACAAGCCCCATAATGACACAGTACTGTGAAACATATTTCAGTATGCAACAAGCCCCATTATGACACAGTACTGTGGAACACATTTCTGTCTACAACAAGCCCAATTATGACACAGTATTGTGGAACACATTTCTGTCTACAGCAATCCCCATTATGATACAGTACTGTGGAATATATAAAAGTATGCAACATGCCCCATTATGACAAAGTATTGTGGAACACATTTCAGTATGCAACAAGCCACATTATGACACAGTACTGTGGAACACATTTCAGTATGCAACAAGCCCCATTATGACACAGTATTGTGGAACACATTTCAATATGCAACAAGCCCCATTATGACACAGTACTGTGGAACATACTTCAGTATGCAACAAACCCCATTATGACAGTACTGTGGAACACATTTCAGTATGCAACAAGCCCAATTATGAAACAGTACTGTGGAACACATTTCAGTATGCAACATGCCCCATTATGACACAGTATTGTAGAAACACATTTCAGTATGCAACATGCCCCATAATGAAACAGTACTGTGGAACATATTTCAGTATGCAACATGCCCCATTATGACACAGTACTGTGGAACACATTTCTGTATACAACAAGCCCCATTATGACACAGTACTGTGGAACACATTTCTGTCTACAACAATCCCCATTATGACACAGTACTGTGGAACACATTTCAGTATGCAACATGCCCCATTATGACACAGTATTGTGGAACACATTTCAGTATGCAACAAGCCCAATTATGACACAGTACTGTGGAACACATTTCAGTATGCAACAAACCCCATTATGACACAGTATTGTGGAACACATTTCAGTATGCAACATGCCCCATTATGACACAGTATTGTGGAACACATTTCTGTATGCAACAAGAACAATTATGACACAGTACTGTGGAACACATTTCAGTATGCAACATGCCCCATTATGACACAGTATTGTGGAACATACTTCAGTATGCAACAAGCCCCATTATGAAACAGTACTGTGGAACACATTTCAGTATGCAACAAGCTCCATTATGACACAGGACTGTGGAACACATTTCAGTATGCAACAAGCCCCATTATGACACAGTACTGTGGAACACATTTCAGTATGCAACAAGACCCATTATGACACAGTACTGTGGAGCACATTTCATTATGCAACAAGCACATTATGACACAGTACTGTGGAACATACTTCAGTATGCAACAAGCCCCATTATGACACAGTACTGTGGAACAATTTTCATTATGCAACATGCTCCATTATGACACAGTATTGTGGAACACATTTCAGTATGCAACAAGCCCCATTATGACACAGTACTGTAAAACACATTTCAGTATGCAACAAACCCCATTATAAGACAGTATTGTTGAACACATTTCAGGATGCAACAAGCCCCATTATGACACAGTATTGTGGAACATACTTCAGTATGCAACAAGCCTCATTATGACACAGTAATACGGAACATACTTCAGTATGCAACAAGCCCCATTATGACACAGTACTGTGGAACACATTTCTGTCTACAACAAGCCCCATTATGACACAGTACTGTGGAACACATTTCTGTCTACAACAATCCCCATTATGATACAGTACTGTGGAATATATAAAAGTATGCAACATGCCCCATTATGACACAGTATTGTGGAACACATTTCAGTATGCAACAAGCCCAATAATGACACAGTACTGTGGAACACATTTCAGTATGCAACAAGCCACATTATGACACAGTACTGTGGAACACATTTGAGTATGCAACAAGCCCAATTATGACACAGTATTGTGGAACACATTTCAATATGCAACAAGCCCCATTATGACACAGTACTGTGGAACATACTTCAGTATGCAACAAACCCCATTATGACACAGTACTGTGGAACACATTTCAGTATGCAACAAGCCCAATTATGAAACAGTACTGTGGAACACATTTCAGTATGCAACAAGCCCCATTATGACACAGTATTGTGGAACACATTTCAGTATGCAACATGCCCCATTATGACACAGTACTGTGGAACATATTTCAGTATGCAACATGCCCCATTATGACACAGTACTGTGGAACACATTTCTGTATACAACAAGCCCCATTATGACACAGTACAGTGGAACACATTTCTGTCTACAACAATCCCCACTATGACACAGTACTGTGGAACACATTTCAGTATGCAACATGCCCCATTATGACACAGTATTGTGGAACACATTTCAGTATGCAACAAGCCCAATTATGACAGTACTGTGGAACACATTTCAGTATGCAACAAACCCCATTATGACACAGTATTGTGGAACACATTTCAGTATGCAACATGCCCCATTATGACACAGTATTGTGGAACACATTTCAGTATGCAACATGCCCCATTATGACACAGTATTGTGGAACATACTTCAGTATGCAACAAGCCCCATTATGAAAAAGCACTGTCGAACACATTTCAGTATGCAACAAGCCCCATTATGACACAGGACTGTGGAACACATTTCAGTATGCAACAAGCCCCACTATGACACAGTACTGTGGAACACATTTCAGTATGCAACATGCCCCATTATGACACAGTATTGTGGAACACATTTCAGTATGCAATAAGCCCAATTATGACACAATACTGTGGAACATACTTTAGTATGCAACAAGCCCCATTATGGCACAGTTCTGTGGAACACATTTCAGTATGCAACATGCCCCATTATGACACATTACTGTGGAACATATTTCAGTATGCAACATGCCCCATTATGCCACAGTTCTGTGGAACACATTTCAGTATGCAACATGCCCCATTATGACACAGTACTGTGGAACACATTTCAGTATGCAACATGCCCCATAATGACACAGTACTGTGGAACACATTTCAGTATGCAACATGCCCCATTATGACACAGCACTGTTGAACACATTTCTGTCTACAACAAGCCCCATTATGACACAGTACTGTGGAACACATTTCTGTCTACAACAATCCCCATTATGATACAGTACTGTGGAACACATTTCAGCATGCAACATGCCCTATTATGACACAGTATTGTGGAACACATTTCAGTATGCAACAAGCCCCATTATGACACAGTATTGTGGAACATACTTCAGTATGCAACAAGCCCCATTATGACACAGTATTGTGGAACACATTTCAGTATGCAACAAGCCCCATTATGACACAGTACTGTGGAACATACTTCAGTATGCAACAAGCCCAATTATGACACAGTATTGTGGAACACATTTCAGTATGCAACTAGCCCAATTATGAGACATTTTTTAAAATATCTTAATATATACCCCATTATTACACTGTATTGTTTGTGATATATCTCTCTATGCAACAAATCCTAGTCTTTGCAACATTTTTGTATTTTTTTTTGTAATACTTCTTAGTAGCAGCATACCTTATTATGACAGGCTTGTTTGTGATATATTTCAATATTCAACATATCACATTATGACATAGTCTTCGTCATGACATATCTCAGTGAGTTGCTTACCATTATAATGTTGTACACTTTTATGGCTCCTATAAATTACAATATGAGAAGTAATGTTAGCATAAAAGTATCTGGTTTAATAGTAGACATAAAATTCAGTACATAAGATTTAATTAACATTAAATTTAAATTTAAAATAAAATTGATTTAACTCACCTCAGTCATGGAAAAGAAGTCATCCACTCCAGCATGCTCAACAAAGCTCAGCAGTTCAATTTCGTACATAACTGGAAAAGAAGAAAAAGCTCATCAATGTTTAGGAAGACCTAAATAGTAAATCACATGACCCACTATAATCTAAATGAATTGCACTCCTAAAGGTGAATGCATTCCTAACTTTTATGACTCTAAATGAAACACTTTTTTAACATGCAAATGAGTGTACATGCAACACTTTTTATAAAATGTAAATGACTGACTACGTTTATGACTCTATGGTCACAAACCAAGTAACAGAAAGAAGCAAAAAATAACAAGTTTGTAAAACTTAACAATTTAATTATTGAAAATGTTATTAATGAAATTGTGCAAGGAACTTACGGTATTATGAAGTGAATTCAAACTAATCCTTATACATGTCTATCAAGTCCTAAATTAAAAGTTCCATATAAATTTAAAAAATGGAAATTCAATGTTTCTTCAAGAACCATGACATTATCAAGATAAATGAATACTTCCTATTACCACCAAGCATTCCAAATGTTTTTCTTCTTGAATAATATCCAAGTACAATATTAAACATGACTGCAGAGTAACAGAAGAAACATAAGAAATGTGAACGACTCCAAAATTGAAATGAAACTCAGTTCTCTCTTTTTATACACTGTCTATTCTGACAATATTTCACAAGTGACCTAATTTGACAGAATACACTACTCATTTTGCATCAAATTTTTTGCCTATTCATGTGACTTTGTGCAAACAATGGGAAGTTACTGAATCCTTCTAGAAACATTGAAACCCAATCAACCAATGAGAAATTAGGCCTAAGGCAATATTTAAGTCTTAATAAATTATGATTATATAATTGTTAGCATATATGTAAGCATCAATTTATCGATCCTATGCAATAAAATGCTTTGAATGATTCAGGCCATATAGCTTTACAATCAGTCAAACAAAAATACAAGTTATTGTGACATTTTTTGCTAAGGGTATGGCAATAAAAGACACAATAATCCTGTTCAATGACAGCAGTACAACCAGTCAAAATATACAACTGAACCACAGACAATGAAATGGGCAACACAGGTCACATCATCAGTGTCTTAATTTTAAGATGCGAATGTAGTACTCATCAAGATCTATCATCTAGCCAGGTTTCTTTATTCCAGGTATAATAATATTATACAGTAAATAAAACACAATATAGTCATCAGCTTAATGAAAAATCTTTATATTAATCCATAAAACATTAAATGTAGATGACAATAACAGGTGACATTTTACTATAAGGATGAAATACTAATAGGGATACATACAATCACCTAGCTCAATGATTGAAGCATAAACAGTGCTGGAGACTGAAAGCAAGCCAGTGAAACATGAAATATGGATCACAGTGACCTACTTTAGAGATGAGAATGAGTACTTGTCAAAATACCCACCCCACCAAATTTAATTTTGGTATAACATACATGTAAAGGGTGCTAAAATACAAATTTAAGTCAGTAAAATGTGAATTGTAGGTCACAGTGAAACTCTTTTGTGGTATGGGTGTGTACTAGCTGAGATGTATACAATTATTTTGTTTGATGAGTCCAGTATAAATAGAGCTTGCACAAAAATCATAAAAAGCACAATTTACCCCAAAAAGGTGAAGGACAAAATATAGGTCTGTGTCATAATGTTGTGATGAGGGAGATGTACTTATCTAGATGCACTCCCTCACAAACTTTCATCACAGTGACCTACATTTGCAATATTGGTGTAGTAATTCTCAAGATAAACTCCTTCACCAAGTTTCATCCTTTCAAGTATATCAGTATTTATATAGTATGCAAAATTGAAAATGTTTAACCAAAAATTTAAAACTAATGTACAAATTTAGCATCCTTCCTATGTGCTATGTAATCCACTCAAAAATATTGCCTAGGACCACGAAAAAAAATTGGCTGACATTCATTGAGGGTGTACATATGTATATGCCTTTATCTGTGTGGATGCTAAAGTCGATGAAGGCAAAGGTAGCACAATTGTTTACTTCTTCTTCATAGGCAAGCTAAAATTTAACATTTTATTCAAATAAATATTTGGATCCCATAGTATACTGTATATTCTGTGTACTAGTCTAAGTCCAAAACTCTGATCTGCTTTAGTATATGATGCAATAGCAAACCTATGACTAAGTTGTTTGTTTTGTTTTGTGTTTAATGTTGTCTATGCAGCTTACACTTGGAACCAACTTATAATCAAGTGTACAAGGTATCTAAAATTTGGTTGTAGGTGGCCAAATATAACTTTACAGAGCATTAAAAAATGACATTAAGGTGTATGACAGCAAAAACTGACAAAAATCAAAATGCTGTGACCTAATATTTGTTTTGAACTTTAAGTTGTATAGGTCTATGAAGTCAAAGTCATGGAAGGGCAATACTGAGAATGATCAAATCATATAAACTAATGCTTGAACATGGATATGCATTATTATAAAGCAGATATTGCATTATATTTGTTGCTTACTTGTGGCTTTTTCTGGTATCCGTGGGGGACAGCCATAACTCCCATAGGCATACAAAGGTTTAATAATAAATCGGGAAAGTTCTCCCTTTTTCATTGTGGACACAGCAATATCCCAGCCATCTATCACCTCACCTGCAAAACAATTATTTCTTCATTTAAATACAGTCTGGCCATTTTCAATGGATTTCACACAAGACTTTGTTATGCCAGTTCATTTATAACAAAAGAACTTTATGAGCAAAGAGTACATAGTTTAGTTAAAACTTACTCTCGCAGCAATGATTAAGGAAAGATTTTACAGAAATGTGGACCATATTAAAATCCCACTTCCTGGGTTTAATATTACACAGAATGTCGAACAAAATTACAACATGGTATTGGTAATCCTTTACTTTTATATTTCTGTTAAATTCATCGAGTTGTAATACAAAATATCATCAAACGAAAAGGGCCATAACAAAAGTGTTTTCATACTGAAATGCCATTTTACAAGACACAAAAATAATGATCATTTCAATCCTATTCCCTACCATCAGTGACTTACTAATACAGTCAAACCCACTTATCTTGACCTTGGTCATCTAGATAACCAGTTTATGTCAAATCCTTCTTTGTTATGCTAATTTTTTACCCACTTATCTCAACCCTATTAGGTCAGGCATAACTTTCGATCTGAAGTAACATGTAGACATACTTATTTCAACAAGGTGCAACTACTAATGTCCATTTCGGAGAAATTTTTACAAGAAATGACTAACAAAAGTGATAAATTTTCACGCACAATTTTGGTCAGTTACATTTTCCTACTAGTTCTAGGTCAACACTAACAACAAAAGGAAACACTTTAAACCCTAAATTTTCTTATTTGGCACCTAAATTTTGTTGGTATTATGTTGGTAGCATCAGTATTACATTCAATATTGAGACAGTTCTCATAAATTTTATCCAATGCTGAAAATCCTCAAATGAGTTAAAATGTCCATGTAACACAGTTTTATCTTCTTCAACATCCTCCTCCTCGAATCCCTTAAAATCACAATCTCATTAATGAAATAAGCTTTCTTTTTTTGGATACCTCCAATTCGAGATTAAAAGTCTTAATTCACCTGTAAATACTGATAAGATTAAAAGCATTTTAAAATCTGATTTCACTGGAAAGTGACACATAATTGTCTCAATAGACCTTGTTTGTACTATAACTACAGTATGCAAATGAACACCTGTCTCTTATAAGCTGCACTGCAACAGATTACAGAAAGCAAGTGGCAAGTTCCAAAAACATGTCCCCCTAATCTGTGATCTGTTTCCATCTGTCAACAACAGCTGATAATGTTCTAGTCTTCTGTGTAATCAATGATCAGTGTTTACAGAGCTAAAGTCAATGATCTGCTTAGTGGGAGGAGATCTTACTGCTAAAGTCATGTGTACTTTAGCCAAATATAACAGCTTTTACATACCAGTGACAGCAATGGCTCATAACCTGTTATGAATACAATATCTTCATTGCCTGAATACAAAATTAGCTAATACTAGCTATACCCTGGCTGTAAAAACACGGTCTGGTAATGTCTAAATCAAGTACAATGGTTTTTTTTAAATTAACAAATCTTAATAAATATAAATTATTTCAGCTTGCCTGTGCATCTCACTGCTGTTTAAAAAGTAATACAACAAAAACTAATCATTTCTTTTAGTCATTAAACTGAATTAGGTTGGATGTTTATTAACATCTTTTTAAATTCTAATTTTGTCCTCAGCTCATAAAATTTGACTGTTTTCATTAAATAATATCTGTAGTTAGATTCATTGCAGCTGTAGGTACATCTATCCCATCTTCAAAGACACAAACAAATCCATTTGGTTACATTGGGGTGGTCAGGATAAGTTCATATATTTTGTTTTGAGGAAAGGTTTTTTTTATTTATTGTTATTTATTGTGAAATATTTAAACAAAGATATCTTCACTGCAAAATATATTGAAAGAAAAAATAAGTACATACTGTATCTTTATTTCAGAGAGCACACATACACAAATGAGTAATATATTAACACCACTATTCTTTTTTGTATTGTCTGATATGTACAGCTGAAGTCTGAATTCTGCCTAAAAAGTTGTGAAATCACAACACTTGTTACTAAAAAAAAACCTGTATACAATTAAATCAATAATTAATCTTACAACTAGGACCCATTTGTTGGCAACCTTCCAGTAAACCTAAGAGTAAAAGTGGGAATAAAGGTCAAGGACATCATTAAAATTATGTTATCAGTTTTTAGGAAACCTGATATTTTGGGACTTGGTAATGTCAATGATATTTCGACATGCATGGAAGTAATCTAAATAGCAATGGTTTGGTTATATGCGAGTCAAGTGAACCACTGATATGCAATTAGTGTACAAAAAGGACATCCAAATGAACCCACTGATATGCAATTAGTGTACAAAGAGGACATCCAAATGAACTCACTAATATGCGATTAGTGTACAAAGAAAACATCCAAAAAAACAATAAGACTAAATGGGTCTGAGATTTTTGACCAATCTACCATATAACCATATGCAAGAGCAGCCTGCCAGAAAATCTGGATCAGAAGAATAATTTCTGTGTCATTTCTTCCAATGCCTTAAACTGCGCTTGCTTTGAAAATAATTCAAGGTTTCTCTAATTTCTATATCCCCATCCATATTTTTTGGCACTTCAATCATTTGTGTAATCCATAGGGACATTATTGCTGTATGCTTTATAAGTTTGTCAAATACTGCTAAGCATTCTTGTCTTTAAAAAAAGTTTGTTTTTTTTTAGCAATGTGGCCATGTTTTATGGCAGATGATCATCATTTGTACAAACTTAAATGGCCTTTAAGTAAATATTTGTGTCAAATTTTGAAGTTCTGTTGAATGGCTTTTAAGAAAGTTTGGTATTAAATAGCTTTCCAATATTTAGTAACAGCCATATTTTATAGCCAATCAACATCATTTGTACAAACTTTAGAACCCATCATGGAGTGATGGTTTCTATCAAATTTGGTCAATTTCTGTTCAGTAGTTTTGAAATTGTTTAAAGGTTTTTTAATTTAATATATATATATATATATATATATATATATATATATATATATATATATATATATATATATATATATAATTGCTGGTCAGCATCATTAGCATGAACTAAATAGCATTTCAAGTAAAAATGCTTTGTCAAATCTAGTCAAATTCTGTTAAAAAGTTTCTGAGAAGTCAAATAATGGCTATATTTGAAGGCAGATCTGCATCATTTTTATAAACAAAACTGAAAACCCTTTGTGCCCTTTTCTTTTAAATTTATTTCAAGCTTTTTTCTTTTTTTATCAAAGGATTAAATATGCAATAATGAGTGTGCATAATGTGCATAGACGTGAGGACCCATCATGTCAGGATGCTTTCTATCAAATATCATCAAATTCTGTCAAGCAATTTTTGAGACTATATATTTAAAGTCACTTAAAGGCTTCTCTATTTTAAATGATGGTGGCCATATCTGATGGAACCTTAGCATTATTTGAAAGCAATTCATCCCTGCGTCCTTTCTTCAAATTTGGTCAAATTCTGTTAGCATTTTGAGAAAAGAAACTACTTGATGGATTTTCTATTTTTAGCCATGACAGCTATATTTAATTACTGATAAGCACCCAAACTTAACATTTTTTTGACCTTAAAAAAGTTTGAAAGAAAACAAAATCCAATTTTCTGAATGCTTTGATCAATCCAGATTTCATTTAATTCAAAGTCAACATTTTTATAAATCACTCAGTAGGATGCTTACTATTTCTATTAATATTTTTAACTACCTCCTGCATACAAACCAGAAAGCACAATTTAGCCATGGCATTCTTTATGCACTGTTCATTAATCATAATTGCCTTCAAATTTACTAATATTCATATCACACAAATGCAAATTATATAAGTAATTACCAAGTTTACATCTTCTATTGTATAATATCATCCTGTAAATAATACCGACCAGGTATATCTCAAAAGAATAATATTAGGTCATGCATCTATGGTTTAGTTTTAGTGAATATAAAGGTGAAAAAATGAGCCCAAAAATGATTCAATTTTTTTTAGCATGAAACTGGAAACACAAATTATTAGTTTTGAAGGCTAATGTAGAAACTTGACCTTATTACTCATTCCATTTTAACACATTTCACATACAGCAAAAAAAAAAACACCCAAAAAATGATTTCACATATGGTCATCAAACTGTGTACTAATTAATTAGTTACCTTCACCAAGCCGGAACTTATGTGGTTGATTGCGTAATCTACTGGAATCATAAGGCTCATCATTGTACTCCAGAAATCCATTGTAATGAACTGAAATATTACATAATGATTATACACTGTTTTATAGGAATTATCTTGAGAATGCAGTCCTTTTAATTATGTGATAAAAGTTGTGAGATAAAAAAATATGAAACTGATAGATATTCAATAAGTAATATTGGATGTTTTTTGAATGTTATCACATACCATAAGCATATTGCATGTTTATAGTATTATCATAAGCCCCATTGGCAGCATATTTATAACATCAGAGCATACAGCTGGATGGACATGGGTAGAAGCTCATGCCATTGGCAGCATATTTATAACATCAGAGCATACAGCTGGATGGACACGGGTAGAAGCTCATGCCATTGGCAGCATATTTATAACATCAGAGCATACAGCTGGATGGACACGGGTAGAAGCTCATGCCATTGGCAGCATATTTATAACATCAGAGCATACAGCTGGATGGACATGGGTAGAAGCTCATGCCATTGGCAGCATATTTATAACATCAGAGCATACAGCTGGATGGACACGGGTAGAAGCTCATGCCATTGGCAGCATATTTATAACATCAGAGCATACAGCTGGATGGACACGGGTAGAAGCTCATGCCATTGGCAGCATATTTATAACATCAGAGCATACAGCTGGATGGACATGGGTAGAAGCTCATGCCATTGGCAGCATATTTATAACATCAGAGCATACAGCTGGATGGACAAGGGTAGAAGCTCATGCCATTGGCAGCATATTTATAACATCAGAGCATACAGCTGGATGGACATGGGTATAAGCTCATGCCATTGGCAGCATATTTATAACATCAGAGCATACAGCTGGATGGACACGGGTATAAGCTCATGCCATTGGCAGCATATTTATAACATCATAGAACACACAGAAAGAAACTTGTCTTATTGATAAGATTATAATGTGCCACACAGTCATAAGCGCATGTAATATCTACAGCATTATATGTAGCACAATGTATGAAGATGATGGAATACTGATAACATTATCACATGCTAACTGCATGAAGTTGATGGCATATTTAAAACATTATCATATGCCACACATTGCATGGAGCTGATGGCATATTTATAACATTATCATATGCCACACATTGCATGAAGCTGATGGCATATTTATAACATTATCATATGCCACACATTGCATGAAGCTGATGGCATATTTATAACATTATCATATGCCACACATTGCATGAAGCTGATGGCATATTTATAACATTATCATATGCCACACACTGCATGGAGCTGATGGCATATTTATAACATTATCATATGCCACACATTGCATGAAGCTGATTGCATATTTATAACATTATCATATGCCACACACTGCATGGAGCTGATGGCATATTTATAACATTATCATATGCCACACATTGCATGAAGCTGATGGCATATTTATAACATTATCATATGCCACACATTGCATGAAGCTGATGGCATATTTATAACATTATCACATGCCACACACTGCATGGAGCTGATGGCATATTTATAACATTATCATATGCCACACATTGCATGAAGCTGATGGCATATTTATAACATTATCATATGCCACACACTGCATGGAGCTGATGGCATATTTATAACATTATCATATGCCACACATTGCATGAAGTTGATGGCATACTTATAACATTATCATATGCCACACACTGCATGGAGCTGATGGCATATTTATAACATTATCATATGCCACACATTGCATGGAGCTGATGGCATATTTATAACATTATCATATGCCACACACTGCATGGAGCTGATGACATATTTATAACATTATCATATGCCACACATTGCATGAAGTTGATGGCATACTTATAACATTATCATATGCCACACATTGCATGAAGCTGATGGCATACCAAGATCTATAATGATGCAAAACTGTCCTCTTGCCTGCATTTTGTCTCTTGAACAAAATGCAACAAAAACTATACATACACCACATTGTTTGATTTTTGAGGCAACTCTATCATCACACTGTCACAACAGTTGCCTTTAATAATAATAATAATAATAATAATAATAATAATAATAATAATAATAATAATAATAATAATAATAATAATAATAATAATAATAATGATAATATTAATATAATAATAATAATAATAATAATAATAATAATAATAATAATAATAATAATAATAATAATAATAATAATAATAATATTTTTCTTCTTTAGATATAAAACTCGTCATGGTAGCCATGACTGTGACAGCATTTCATTTGGGGACAACAAATGGGACTTCATTTAGAATTTTGCACAAAGAAATAAAATATTAAAATAAATAATTATTATAGCCATTTTTTCTGTCAGTATATAAAATCTGATGAAATACATGAAGTAACAACAATACAAATTAACCAAGTTAAAGAAACCTTTGACCAAATCTGCATTATTAGAGGGCCAGAGCAATATTTTTCTGAGATGCACTCACAAGTGCACCTACATGCAAACAATCAAATATCAGGGTTCATGTTAGGGACTGAATGTGGTGAATCTAGTTGCAATGACTGTAATATAACACAGTTAATGAAAGAAATTAAAGTTGACTTTGCTTCTCATGAAAGTGAAGTCTTCAACCAACCAACCCCCACTATCACATGTGACTAGTCAACAGAATGATGCCTTTTCTATTGATAATAAATCTTAATATTCAAGAGCTTGTGAAATTTATTAACGATCATTGACATGGACATTCCCATGGGCCAAAGAATGGACATTCCCATGGGCCAAAGAATGGACATTCCCATGGGCCAAAGAAAGAGAAAACAATAGAACAGAAACAATAGTATAATGGCAACCCCAAGAACACTGAACTTCTAAAGTTCAACATATTCACATTAAGACAAAGGTCCAATTATGCTAAAAACAACTATGACAAAAATTGATAAGGATGATGGAGGAAAGTCCTGAGCTTTGGATTTTGATCCTAACCTGCAGTAGAGAAATTTTTTAAAGTTTTGTTTAAGAAAAAAAGTGATGTAGTGTGCAATATTAAAGTGAATGGAATCTAGTCATTTGTTTCATTCCAGTATCTTGAAAAATTAATAGATCTAAAATGGAACTGGGCTAATCAAATACGTCAAAATATAAAAGAAAGCATGATTTCTTCCTAGGTTCCTTCTAGCTGCAAAAAACATAAGAGAAGCAAAGTAAAGATGCTAAATATTCTTATAACTGAAATATCATGACAATTGTCAGCTATCAACCGATAAATTTCTCATTAACTAATTACACTACTAAATATTTCACATTGAAATGAACATTACGAATCTGATGGCATATATGCTGGTTACACAAAAATATATTCATAATGGTCTAAATTACTGCAAAGGAAAAAAGTATTGTTTTGGGGACTGAAAGTTTTAGTAGTAGAACTGTCAAGTATTTTCAAGGAAGCAGTCCTGGACTTCAACAGTAACAATTCTGTGAAGAACCCTATCAAAATGCATTTTTGTTATGTACTGATATATTTAATTTAAAGTGTGCCTAACTTTTGTTCATCACTAAGTTGTAAACAACATGTTCACATAGCACCAGTTTATGGCTAGTCTGTACAGTTAGACTAGGTTTATCTGGTGGAAATCTTTATATTCCATGATGATGTAGGTAAAGTGAAAATATATAAATTGTTACATGATAAACAAATAATTCATTCCTATTTTAGGTCAGTCTGTGGGATTCCTTGTAGATCAGAATCAACAGTTGTGTTCTTATGAAATTTGAAAGGAATTATTTATATAATTTAAATTTCGAACATTATAAATTTCTGGACTTCTGATAAAATATTTAGGATTATTTGTGATTTAATTCACAATTCTTTAAGTGTGTCGTGAATTTTGACTTTTTTATACTGTAGAGAAATAAATTGCATGCTGATTTTACTTAAACTGTTCATTTCACTTATTTCTGTCACATAAATTTTTAACCTAGAACCAACATAGCATTATATACATGGTTTTGCTTTTGACATGGTTGTGTTGTCTGTTGTAAAATAAAAAGGAGGAAGCTTATGCTGTTTTAATGATTGCAGGAAGTCCTGTGAATTCAAATGGTAAAGTGAACAAAAACATATACAAGGCCTTGTAAAATCTTTAGCCATTGACAATCTACCAGAAGTTAAACAATCTTTCCACAATAGAAATTTATTCTGATCCAAACAACTGTGTCCAAATGATAAAATTTAATTACTGACATACACATATGTATTTTTTACAAGAGCAGTCTGTGTGCTTTAACTTGCACAAGCTGACTCAATTTTAAAATACATTCAGGTAATGACATTGTACTTTTTCCCATACTCTTCTATGTTATTTTCCTTACTTGGGACTAGATATTCAACAAAGAGGTACACACTGTCCTAAACATTCTTTAGTGAACATTGATTGACTGAACATGGATCTTTATAAAAAATATCAATTGTTTTCAAAAGGTTCAGTACTCCAATATTTCACAAACAAACATCCTTAAATGTGGTCAACCATTTATCCAGAGCAAAACTCCACTGAATACCAATGCTTGAAAAATTCACAACTTTTCTGGTCAAGAAAATCTTTGTCACAAACTCAGAATTATTTGTAGAATATAAAGCATTTCTTAAGAACCTTTAGCAATTTAATAAAAATCTGTATTTCAGGGAAGATGACCATTTTTTGAATTTTTCAGCAATGTCTTCTACCTCTGACAACTGATCCTGCAGGGACCACAATCCCTGAGCCAGGCTGCAGGAGTTTTTTCATTACTCCACCATCTTTATTGGGACAAATATCCTCCATTTTGCGGCACATCTGTTCAAATAGTGTACTGTCATCATCATCTTCATCGAAATCACTGTCGGTTGTTGAGTAAAAATTCTGAAACACTTGCTCAGCATCAAAATAGGTGTTGTTTTTTGGTTCATCTGTAAGAGAAATTTAGAATGGAGAATTAAGACAAAATTTCTGGCATTAAACACAAGAATCCATCAACATCAATTACTTAAATTATAAATATTATAAGCATTATATAAGGAGTCTGCCAGCTGAGGAAAAAAAAGACAAGTAAAAGTTTACATTTCTATTATTAATGCTGCAGTTAAAATTAAGAATGGAATTCAATCAAAAATTAAAATTACTAATGAGTTAAAAGATCTACTAACCTTGCTGCTGTTCATCCTGAACAACTTCAAATGTAACACCATCATTATCAGGGTTCCTTAGATCATTCAAGTCTATTCCATCGTAAAGCCTTACTGTGGGTTCGTCATACTACAATTAAATAAAAGTAAACCATAGCCATTTATCAACCCCAAATAAATTATACTTTTCTTCTCTGGTGTGTTCGTGGGTGATAATTAGAACAGTCATTTCAGACATTACTCAGTGGCATAATTAGTTTGTTTTTATGCTAGGACCCAAAATGCACATCTGTTAAAGATTTAAATATTCCTAAGATAAAGGTTTTCTATAATTTTTTCAGTAATTCAAGTCCCATATTACAAAATACAAGTAAATATAATGTGTCATGGTATAAGGAAGTATGCTGTTCATGGTCAGTATGCATACATTTCCCATAATTGAAGGATTATATTGTAAAAATGTTACTACCTCTGTGTATATTATCACCATTTGTTTGAGATATCAAAGATTGTCTAAGACCAAAAAACCTAAACTTACATAGTAAGAGATTTCTTATAATTAATATATTACTATGATTCATTACTGTGATTGATTAAGGATACATATTTTTTGACACAATTTCAAAAACTTCATTAAAGTGTTTTTTTATTAAATGGTCATAAGCTAAAAAAACAAACCAAATGGAATTCACCTTCTACAAAATAAACATTTTTTTCTTCTGACAATTCATAATACGCATTATTTCTCTCAATCCTGCTATGCCTACCTGTCTCTATTTTCAGAGTAGGCACTGAGCATCTAACTGTAGCAAGTAATTTACTAAGACAATGCTATATTCCACATGAGAGGTATTTCCGCCCCCCCCAGTCCTACTTTCGTTTTATAATGCTATAATAAGCACATTTATGTGAATTGTTAATATAACTTTGCCAGTTTTGTAGTGCTGAATCCTTAATTATTTGCAAATAAGTGAGAAAAAATTGTTTTTCATCTCCAATATCTTGATTTAGCCTAAAATACCCAATATCAAGTGAAATAACATTTCTTTAACTTTGGCAGCCCAGGTGAAATGGTCAGTGTGATCTATTCTATTCAACATTAAAAAACACTTTGTAACGGTATTTAGTTGGAGGCATTCTTTGAACTTCTAACCAGTATTTAATACATTGTAAAAAATTTGAGATACAAAGTGGGTACCTTCTACACTCCCCTAACACAATTGCATTATGGGCAGTTTTAGGAACACCTAAATACTGTTTGCAAAGGTTGTATTGTACAATTTCAACATCTACTAAATTCATATCCCCAAATTACTGACCAATAGCAAGCAACTGGTTTTATGAGTGAATCAATTTTTTAACAGCACCCTTTACACTAAAACAGCCAAATCATTTCTGATAATTCAAACTTTTTGAAATTGCTTTCTTTGCTTGAGCCACTCGCTTAGCTTTCATCCAAAATCAATTTTGATGTATGTACTTGTAATAAGGCACACATTCAATATTACTTCCTTGAAAAACCATACCTCAATTTGATCCAGATATTCCCCATTTCTGAAAACAATGATTTTAGTTTTATCGAGATTGACCATCATACAAGTTTTATCACAGAAATGTTTTATAATATTTGTTTGGTTTTTTAAGTAGCCTCAATGCAAGAGTTTCATACTCATGATACAAGTACCACATTGAGCCCCCAAGCCGTAGATTATGGCCTGCAAATTGATTGGCATCACAAGGTGTCATGAGATTAAGGTGGTGTGGCCCTTGGGCCCTAAAAAATGCCCTCATGCGGCCCTCAGGAAGGTACAAGTTTGAGATGCCCGCTTTACTGTACAGTGTAATGTATTGCAAAAATAGCATCAATATATTCTGAGAGAAATACACGGTTTCATTCAAACTTTAGCTGTGTAATCAAATCATTAATAAAATGGGAAAACATGATAGGGCTTAAAACACAATCTTGACTTGTACATAATGTACATTTGAAGCAAGTAGATGATCCCTTAGGTGTTCGGACACAACTTTTCTGATTTCTATACATCTCCAATAAAAAGTGTATTATTTTACCATTCATACACATGCATATTATTGACAACAATAATTTATCATGCTATACTTTTATCAAAAGATTTTTTAAAATCAACATAAAGGCAGTAAAATCTAACTTTTCTTTTGGATATATATTTTCAAGCTAAAACCTGAATAGTAAAAATAATGTCACATGCAGAGAATTGTTTCTGAAAGCCTGCTTGTGCTTCATCTATAAGACCATTGTTTTCTGCCTACATGAATACACGAACTACAACTGCTTAAAAAATACAAACTTTTTAAATGCAACTAAAGATAAAGCTTAAGATGACTACTATTTTAGTAAATTTATCGAGTCATGCATGTGGTTGTTCTCAAATGTAAATCAGACTAAAGCAAGTGTTAGTAACTGCCATTGTAGTGCCAAAGACAATGCAGTGATCATGTATATTATTGTCTTTGGAGCTAATTCATAATGCCTGGGTGAATGAAGACTTTACCAGTAAGTGAAAATCATTTTCCAAATTCAACTGCCATCATCAGAAGGTTTTATTGTTTGTTGCTTTTTTGTATGTTAGTGTTTATAGGCCATATACCAAGTCATCACATGTTCACCTTAGTGTAGCTGTTGCACTTTTTTAATAGACTTAATCCTTCTATGTCATTGGCAAAATATGACTTCGTCTTTTGTCTCAAAATAATCTTTTTCTGTTTATGTACTTTGAATTAAATAAAAAGTCATAATTAGCTATATCGTTTTGACTCTATGGTCTTAAACGAAGAAACAAAAAATAGCTAATACCAATATGTTTTGTAAAATTCAACATATAATTTCCCAAGGGATACACGTGAAAATTTAATAAGAACTTACAGTACTGTGAATTAAATCCCCTAAAGTCCTATAAGTTCTTTCACAAATCCAAATGTAAAGTGCCAAATGAATTTTAGTGGTGTTTCAAATAAATTTCAATACTGAATATGCTGATGTGCCTTTTTTCTCAAATGTGCTAATGTGTTAGCAGTCATTTGATGAATCAAAATCACATAATCCAAAATGTCATTAAATGAATTCACTAATATTCCAAATACATGTAAGTGATTTGGTCTAGAAATATTAATGAGCACTTTGTAATTCCAGTGAATAATTTAAATAAATCCACCAAAATTAAAAACTGAACACAATAATAGGACTGATTCTGCTTCGAATGTGAAGGTAGGGAATGAGTTTCAGGATAAAAAAACATTAATATAAGAAGCTAAGACAATAATAGAGCCAATATGTAGGACAGTTTCCTCTAATAAACATTCCATGTTGTGAACAAGAGCAGAAAATTCAGGTGAAAAACCAAAGTCCTAAGCACCAATCAATGTAAGCATGTTAACTTTCAATTATAATGACCTAAATATTTAACCTATAATTATCAATATCATAGCTATGTACTGTTTACAAAATAACTTGATTTTGGACAAATGTCAATTACAAAATACAGATATACTTAACATTAACATATAGTCATCAAGAAAAACCAACAAACAGTACATATTACATATACAAACCAGACCGAATGCCTTGTGCTGTGATGTTCAAATGAAGCTGCTGGTGTTGAAAAAAATCCCTAGTATTTGTTATGATGGACCCGATGTCCACAGTTCCTGACCCAGTTTATACTACCCAGCATAATCATTGAGAAAAACCAACAAACAGTATAAATTATATATAAAAACCAGACTGAATGTCTCCTGCTGTGATTTCACAATGAAAGCTGCTAGTGTTGAAACAAAATTCCTATTATTTGTTATGATGGACTGGATGTCCACTTTTCTGACCCAGTTTACTACCCAGCCACCAATTTAAAGTCCATAATAATTGATAACTTGGATCTGGAAGTTTTCTTTCTGATGACATTTTTAAACTTGTACAATTAGTTATATGCAAGTTATATTTAAATTTCCTATTTATTTTGATAACAGTAGTATATAATGTGCTTCATGATAAAAGCAGTAAATAGTTGATTTTTATATGTGAGGTGATGCTGTGTCAAAAGCACAAGTGCATAGTTTCAATATGGCTGCCTCCATGTAAACTATGTGCTTTGTTTTTCTCCATTCTCTGAGTCTTGCATTAGCTTGTATTTAGTTGCTTTACTATTTGTCCTATAATTTCATCTTGACATTAAATTAATACATATCACCAGTTTTAGAGAAGTCGATAATGTAATCGTGCTGGGTATATCAGTTAGCATAATGCATGTGAAAACACCAAGAGAACGGGTATCAATAACATTAATAATTATAATAATAAAATTGTCAAGTTTAAAGAGAGTAGCATATCTGCAGGCCATCAACAAAAAGTTTAATTTTTCTTAAAAGTCACGACCACTTGAAACATTAATCGTTGAAATTTCTCTGCCCACTTACCTTTCTCTCGCTCAGTCTGATACACACAGGAGAGAAATATATCTAAACATAACTTCTATTAAAAAAACTTCAAATATATTGCTTCTCATTTTGGAAATCCTTTTTAAAAACTTCAAAAATAAAATTTCTTTTGAAATAAAACATTATGTTGACTAATACAAGTCAATTCTTTCTGATGGGGCCCCGAGTGGCCGAGTGGTCTAGAGTGGTCTAAAGCGCTCCGTTACGGATCACTGCCATCTCACCTCTGTCTGCGTGTGTTCGAGTCTAGGATTCCGCTAATGTAGATATGTGAGAAAGCTTGCCAGTAGCTTCTCGTGGGTCGGTGGTTCCGGTGATTTCCGGTTTCTTCCTCCACCATTAATACTGGCCGCCATGAATAGCCTATCGTGTGCTGAAAAATGGCGTTAAGCCCAACAACAACAACAACAACAATTCTTTCTGTGCAGATGACTCCCAAGTGACCAAGGATGTGATGGTACTTTCCTTAAGTTGTATCACACATTGACTAAGAGCTATACGTCTCTAAATACTACATCAATGATTTGAAAATATTACATAAAATATTAGCATGAAAAAAAATTATTAACTAGCTTTGATGCAGACCCAGAATGGTAAAATATTGTATTGATGTCTACTACTGTACTACACAGTTTTTTGGAATATTTTAGCTGTAGGCAAGTTGTCTTCACTATTTACTTTTTCTAAAATGAAAGATTAAACTTGGAACTGATGTTTGCTGAATGTGATCAATGAAGCCAAACTGGAAATAAGCTTTATTAGTTCGTGTATATATGTACCATGAAGGGGGATGGGTGGCGTGTTTGATAATTCCTGTGATTCTGCTTCAAAAACAAGTTTCTACTTAAATAACTAAATCGACTGATAACTTAAACAAGAAAATGCCCACATGTAATAGCTTTTAGGGAGAAAAATCTACCACTGATCAGAATTTTGGAACATGAAGTTTTCAGTGGTTTTGAAAAACATCACAGATGCAAACACTGAAAATTTGTTAAAATCAAAGTTATTCTACCCAAAACACTTCATTATATTTTCTTAAAGTTTACATGGTGCAAAGCTTTTTTCATTAGATTTCAGGATATCATAATAGATATTAAAATAGTATAAAAATAAAAAATTACCAACCACATGGAAACAGTAAGGGTAATGAGCCCTATCGGCAAACAAATCCAAAGATTCTTTGAGAAGCTGTAAATGGAATGGGGGAGACAAAGACATCGGAGAGATATTTGAAGATGAATAATGAAGATAGCTTTACTGCGCCAAAATCTTTGAGGAAATTCAAAATTTATAGAGAAAAGAAAATTAAAACTGCTGAACCAAGAAACAAAATTCTAGCCGATGATTTAATAGAAATTTTGGGTGAACTTCACACAAATGACTAAGTCCAGGAAGTGATTCTGACAGAAAGAAAAAAGCCTGGTTATTGTACTGTTCACTACAGAATAAATTTTAGACTGGATAAAAGCATTATTGGAATATACGGAACTTTTAACTTGGGTAACGTTTTTGTAACTGCAATGTCATACAAAAATAGAAGCGTTGTAAACAGGAAAACTGAGCAATACCCTATTTTCTTAGGTCTGCTGTGTCTTCATTGGGAATCAGACGAAAACACATATTACAGGTTCTTCTCCCATATTCGCAAAAAAATTGGATTTTAAAAGTTCATATTTGGTACTGACAAAAAATGTCTGACAAATGCTCTAAGATCCAATTTTTGTACTGCAGAATTTTTATATTGCACTAAGTATACTAAGGACAACATTCAGCACTCTTTGCATAAACATGGATGCAACGATACTGTCACAAAATCTGTACTTCGAATGCTTTTCAATGAAGATGGTCGCCTAATATTCAGTCAAGCAAGATGATTCTGAGTTTGCAAAATGAAAAGACGATCTGGCAATGTATTTAAAACAATATCCCAATTTCGCATAGTACTTCAAAAAGTTCATAAGTCAAAAAACTAAAATGTTTGTTTACAAACCATTAAAAAACAAAACTATCAAGAGTCTTTGGACAAACAACAACTCTGAATCTATAAATAATAAATTTAAGCAGGTTGCTGATTGTAAACAGCACACATACCCGAATTAATTAACAGGTTATATAGTGTCACTCAAGCTCAGTTTATAGATTTGCATGGCCAACTATATGGCTTTACAATTATAAATTATATGGCCCTTTCTCTTTATATGTAATGGATGAAGCCATTTGGCCACAAAAACATCATCCGAAAAGACAAGAATCTTTACAAAATTTTTAAATAAGCAACTCAGTTCCAATACATGAAGTACATACATTCATCCAATGGAAAATTCCAATGCATCTGGCCAAAACTAGATTCCAACGCAAACCTGGACAAAGAAAGTGTACAAAGGTGGAACAACATCAAAAAGTTTTGGCAATAATAGTGAGCTGTGCAAATTGAACTACAATGCTACTGATTATGTTGACATGGTTGGGGAGGAAAAATTGCAGGAAAAATTGTTGACATAAGCGAGATAAGTGTTTGGGGGAGGAGGTAGTCGGAAAAGAGATATACAAAGGCGAGATGGCAGTGATCCATAATCATGAGCAATTTAGGCCACTCTGCCACTGTACTAGCTATGATGTTGTAGCTTCAACTTGGTTTGTGGTGGTTGAGGTGGGACCAATTAGTACTGCCAGTGTAGTTGGAGATAAACCCAGTGTGAAAAACACTTGTATATTGAAATGAAAAGCATTCTGATATCCAATGTAGGCATTACCACAGTTATTTACATGCTTCAAGTACATGTACTTGTACTTAAATTGGCCTAGATTTTGGTCAGTCTGTTCTCATCATATTGAGGCTAACAAGGGGATGTAGCTATTTATGGGGAACTGAAAACCTGTCAACAAGTTAATTTAAACACTAAAAATGTATTTAATTACAGAAGTCTCATGAAAAGTACATAAAAGTGAACAATCGATATGCAGCTGATATGATTAATGGAGGTGTAAAACTGGCAATACATTGACACAATCTAATGAGGTAATAAAAGAAAATGATTCTTACAATACAATATTGTAACAATGTCAACTCAAGTGGTATACATTTAAAATACGTTCTGGAGATAAGTTATTTATTCTCTCAAAATACAAATACACTATACAATTAGCAGTAAAAGATTTTAATGACAAATACAATGACCGTTAATTGTGCTTATCTATAGCATAATGCATAAAATTACAATAAAATTTAATTTAATTTAATTTAAATTTAATGTTGTTAGCACAAGTGGGCATGGGAGATAAAGAGTACACGCATTTCTGAACTTCATACAAGCTTCTTCCGTTTGAGCCTTGATAGATGTTCTCTGGAGAAATTTAATTTTTATCCGTTGATAGCCATCGTAAATATAAAGTTAAAAAGGAAATTTTCATAGGACAATAGACTTGTTTTAACCACTGAATAATTTGGAAAATGAAAGAATTGATCAGATTTAATTGCTTTTATTTAAGTCTTCACGAGAAGCCAACTTTAATATAGGACCAAGCAAAAGCATGGGATTTTTTAATCTGAATGCGACATTAAAGCCTGGCCGAAAGATCAAATAATTGTTTAACAAAGTATGGGTCGTAACTGACTGCTGGTCAACATAAATAATTAGGCATGAAAATTAGCCTGGTGGCAAGATCTGCTAATTATTGAACAAAGTAAGGGTCGTAAATGGCAGCTGGGTGATATAAATGATTCGACAGGTAAATTAAAGTCTTGCTGCAAGATCAGCTAATTGTTGAACAAAGTATGGGATGGAACTGACAGCTTGTCGACATAATTGATAAGACAAAGGATTTGTTCAAGCTGGGACCGTGGGATTCTGTCAACATATACGTCCGTCCGTCTGTTTTTACGTCGAAATAAGCATAACAATTTCAATTTGGTAGTATTAGTAGACCAAATGACCGGGACTTTGCTTTTTTGTCGAGATAGGCAGCTTGTTGATATAAGTGATGTCGACATAAGTGGGTAGGACGACATAAGTGGGTAGGACGGTAAAAGTACACTTATCTATTGTCCATGAACGTCCGCATTTCCATTTTTTTTCCCAGTCTTTTATTTGTTTTTATCTAAAATTCTTTGCAAATTTTATAATAGTACAATTTTAGGAATTTTATGTTACCTACAACACCATTTGCTATCATTACTGACATCGATAATAGAAATTACGATACTTTCGATTGTTTGTTTGTTTTGTAATGTAATGTCAATCTCATTTGACAGTTATGTCTTTGATGGGCAATTATTAACCTCAAATAAAATACAAGGAAGAAATATATTTTATCACTAAATCGCGTAATGACCGGATGGGATATCATGCTACATGTCTGCGGCATGATGCCCCAGTGCTTGACATCACTATAAACTGCCACACTACAGCCATCGCAGCGATATGACTGAAAAGTTAAAGCTAGTTTAAAAATCCAAATCACACACACACACACACACACACACACACACAGACACAGTATTCTGATTCCAGCTAGCATTGGTATACCAAATTGTTATTTATATTTCATATGGATAACAGAGCCATATGCATTCCTGGCATAATGATTATAGATTGGATGAACATGATATTGCATTTATTCTTCTGCAGTTAGCCAGAGGTATTATAAAATTTTCTCATTATTTTATATATTATTTTATATCTCTAATTGAACAATTTAAATAAGCCTGTTAATTATATAAAATATTACATAAATATAATGTTAAAATTATGACATGTTGCCAAGAAAATCCTTAAGCTGAAAAAACTGCTACTGCATTTTCTGGTTATGCTAACAGTTATAAATTAGATAATCAAAACATTTTTGCAAATATTAACTCCAAATTTATAATTTATTTCATCTTTGATATATATATATATATATAGCCAATGAAATTGCTGAATCATATTTAACGGCTAAATCACGAAAAATATTTCCTCAGTCTATTTCCTCAGTCGCAGATGAAATACATCAAGAAATAAATAAAAAAAATTGGACGAATATACTACATCAGGATCAGGCTGGAATTTAAATGATAAAGAAGTTTTATTTGACACAAGGAAATATAACGAGAACTCCGCGAACTCCGCGGTAGTTCTTATGTTGATCTCCCTCAAAAATTAAAAAATAAATGCTGCATAACTGTCAAAACCTATGACAACGAATGTTGTTGTTGGGCGATTGTATCTGCTAGACATCCTGAAAATTGTAACTGTGATAGAGTAGAAAAATATTTGCTTTAAAAATGTGAGCTAAATTTTAACGTAATAACTTTTCCAGTGGCAGAGAATCAGATACCAAAGCATCATTATCATTCATTTCAAGCAATGACTATATTCTAAAAATTCAGTGACATGAAGTATAAAGAAAAAAAATAAATCAGCAGTAATTTTAATTTTTTATAGAAATAAAGAAATCAGTGCCTTTACATAATTTAACTTTTTTTTATTTAAAATGTCAAAAAGAAATATAATATACTGCTATAGACCTTTGCGACTACAAATTCTTGACAAAGACAATAAAAATAAAAATATTTACAATATGTTATTGTTGTCAATCACATTAATATGTTTGGCACATTGATGGTCCGTTATTTACTTCACAATTTGGCAGGTTATACCTGGAAGGTATTGACTGGGTCTGACTTTGACTTCATAACCAGCATAGGTGATCAATCCAGTAACATCTGTCTCCCTTTTGTCATTTCCATCCAATGTAAATACTAAATGCGGCATAATTTATTGTCTGTTTTAACAAGATAGTACTCTTTCCACTGTTCTTTTTTGTGGTTTTGGGTATGTTTAATTTGATTTATTTAATGATTGTGATGGTTTTGGGCATGTTGTGGGTTGTTTGGGACAGGTTTTGGGTAGTTTGGGGCAAATTGTGAGCATGTTAATCATTTGTGTGAGGCAGATTTGCAAAGATCTATAAATGTTTGTGGTGGCTTGGGGCGAATACACTGATAAACAGTTGCAAAGTGCACATGTGTACACTTAGAGTTTGACAAGAGTTATTGTTCTTGAATTGTGAGTAAAAACTGGTGTAATGTGTGCTGTGAAGCTTTAACTGTAGGAAGTCAAGTCATATATTTAACTAGGCAAAAATAAAATATCTTTCTCCAGTTGGAGGAATATCATTTTCTCAAAATGTTCGACCAAAATTGATTTGTGTATCTAATTGAGCCAGTTGTATTCAGTACTTTGATGTGCTGGAAATATTTGATTTATATATAATGTTTATAATTGTTTTTGTAAAAAAAAACTCTGCCAAACCCAATTTTAAAACCAGTGAAATAGGAAACACAGCTGAAGGAAGTAAACATTTATCACAAGTTATAACTTTTATGTCATCACCTTGAACAGTTTATATGCCATATATATATATATATATATATATATATATATATATATATATATATATATATATATATATATACCATAGCTAGATTTTAATTACCTTTCATCTGTTGTCATTGTCATACATTTGCACTCCCTGTTGATCAGGAAACTATTAATTTATCATAGTTACCATTTTTATTGTTTTACCTATATATACTGTCGCTAGATTTTAATTACCTTTCATCTGTTATTGTTGTCATACATTATTTGCACTCCCCGTTGATCGTGAAATTTTATTTATTGATCACCGTTACCATTTTCATCGGTTTATCTTTAACTATTTGGTTTTGTATTGCTGGTCGGTATGAAACCTTTTACCACTTTTAAATAATGAAACACATAACCTTGTTGTATGGTGCTAAATAGCCTCATTGTGCTGGTGTGCCATAAAAATTCAACAATCTTTTTGATTTTTATGTTGATATGCATAATTACCTATTTGCAACATTTTGAATTACATATTTCTGTCACATATGTCACATATAAACTGGCATAAAACTACTTTGTACAAAACTTAATGTCAATGTCATGCATTTGCACTTCATTAATACACAAACACGATTTGTGATAATGAAACATAAAAAAGTCATTGATCAATAAAAAAGAGGCATGGAAGGGTGAGGTAAAAATGGCATGGCATGGCATGGAAACAAAACAGTATGGCACAACACCATCCTAAAATGGCATGTGTGAAACACTATGCTAAAGCCTTTTCTTTGAGTCAAAACAATATTTTATTTTAGAAGGCATATTTTTTCTTACTAATGTATGTCTAAATAGCTTTTTTTACTAGTATTTAAAAATGAAATAGAAATTATTTTATTGTATCAAGAAAGTTGTTTGTTTTTATTTAGAACTACTGCAAGATCACAAATTAACCACTTCTTGTTTACTGGCATTTTATACAGAGCCTGGGAAGGTTACTCGTACATCTGGGCTCTACTAAGCAAAATGGTGGCGCTGCTGAAACTGTTTAGGTGGCACTCTACAGTTTCGTATTTAGCATAGGGTTAGAATTTTAATGAAAAAAAATTTCCCCGGGTTTCCTCACTAGTTATGCTGGCTAGTTAAAAAAGACTTTGTATAGCCAGTTCAAAGGTTTCTTCACAGTGCCCATTTGTATCTGCCACAATGCAAACTAGGCTGTTTTATCTATGTGAATTTTATAAGTATTGTTCAAATTATATGTCTGAAATAGAATGATTTAAACAGATAAACATATATTTAATTACAAAATACTTTATTTTGTATTATTTACGGCGGTACATATGTTAAACACTGCGGGAAAAAAATAGGGACAACGCTAATTTTCAGGAATTTCGGCCGCCATATTGGAGAATCATGGTAAGATGGCGCTTTACAGTTTCATATTTAGCATAGGATTAGAATTTTAAAGAAAAAGTGTTTCCCCAGGTTTTCTCACTAGCTATACTGGCTATTTAAAAGAGACTTTGTATATCTTAGGTATTGTTCAAAAAACCTTTAATTCCCTTTATTTTGATGTATGATTGATGGCAGACCTGTTTACCCATAAATTTTCCTGTCAGTATTTTAAGCAATGCCTGTCAGTATTTTCAGACCGCAGTCAGTATTTTCAGCACACAAATAGTAGATACTATCAATATACTTTAATTATCATTATGTAGTATTACACAACATAATGACTATACAATATTGTGTAAATAACTCTTAGTTTGCAAAGACGCTGGTATTCAGTTAATTCTGTGTTTCAAGGCACAAATATGCAGAAATTGAACACCACTGACTTAAACATCCTGTTCATATTATAGTGATAAAAACCACAAAAAATACAACATAACCAAATTTATTGTTGTTTACCTCCGTTACTTTCTCTAAAAATTCTGTTTTCTCAGCTTCACACATATCCATAACATTTTAATTAAAGCCAATTCTCTATTTTACTTGGTTAAGGACGACCTGATATAAAACATTATGACATTGTTACCACCCATCCACTTAGAAAATAATAAGTTTATCTAGATAGGTGAAGGCAATCTTATTTATCTGATAAAATCTAGTATCATCTTTGTGAATATTTACTAGAATGGAAATAAGGTTAATAAATTATTTTTCATTGCTTCCGATAACTTGTCAGCTGTACTCAATGACAAATTCATATTTGCGATCAACTCACATAGAATCGCCTCAGCACGTGTTATTTGTTTTTGAAGTATGTTTTGATCACTGACTTTCTTTCCTTTCATCATTGACAAAATGTTTCTATTTCCATTCACTAATGATTTCAATTTTGTATGATTTCCCGATTCCACATGCCGTGAACAGTCATTCTTTCCACCATGTGCACAGGAAAAGTCTAAGTTGCAAACAGTGCAATGCACAAAATGTTCTCCTTTTGACGATGGTTTAAGGCATAGCCACAGAGTAGAATAAATTGGTAGAAAATGCTGCTTTCTGTGTTAGACTTTCCATTTTCATCATCAGTTTCGTGCTGAAACTTTCTTGTCGGCGGCATTTTCCTTTGTTTAAACGACCGGATGTTGAGAATGTCAAAATAAGTGACGTGGCACAAAATGCGGACGCGGATGCGGACCGAAGAGACGATACAACAAAACAAAACGGAAAGAAAAACGGCTTAAAAAATTAATTTTAAAAAGTAATAAATAAATGCAACCTCAAATCGTATTTTCAGTTCAATGATCGTATGACCGTACGATGGGCTTTATTCCGTACAAATACGGTCAAATACGGTCGGGTAAACAGGTCTGTGATGGGTGTAATATGGGTTAGAGAGTATACAGCTTGGCCTTACTCCTGATGTGCACCTTTCAAAAAAGTGCTAGCTCTACTTGCTCATTTTCACTTCTCAAACTTCAGAGACAAATTGTAAAAAAATAAAGCCGATAACTTTTTTTACATTTTATGTATTTGGTAATTCATTCATTGCACTTTTTAGAAGTTGGTATTGTCTAGTTTGGCAAAATTCCATATTTTAATAGCTGCCAAGAATAGTGTACTTTAGACAAATTCGGGTTGATTTTTGGAGCACAAGGGAGCATGTCATTTTAGTTAGCAGTGTCCTAAGATCATTTAAAATTTCCAAAAGTACAATATCCAATGAAATTTCAGCTACATTGCATGAAAGTCGCATATAGGTATGCCAAAATTCTCTCCACTATGCATGTTTAAAATGCAAACAACTTCATCTTAAATACATTACTCTCTCAAAAGTACATAACTGGTGAGCGCCACCTAAACCCGCAAGACTAAAAATAATCCGAAAAAATACCAAATCAAAAGGAAACCTTGGAATGAGGGAACCAAGCGTTACCTTTGAGGCTATCAAAGGGTAAGTACATTAAAACTTTACTCTTATATCCTATTTTATATAATTTTAATGAATGTGAATAAGAGCAAACTTTAACACTTTCATACCCCACTTCTACACAATAGAACTTAAAAGAACATAGTTTTTAAGTAAATTCAAACATTTGTCTGCATGTGCAACATATTTTAGTTCGATGAAAATAGAGCGCTTTTTAGCGCACCATGGTCCAAAATTTCCTCTATCCTTTCCTCTCGAAAAGTTATCACCAAATTACCTCCCTTCCAAACTTCCGGTGCTATTGACATTAATTGATGAAAATGATTGAGTAAACAGGTAGTTGCAATCTGTCAATATTGAAGCTGAAAGTTGCATTGTAAGTTTTTGTGATGTTATATAGTAACTGAAATATCACAAACAATAATCCGATTGTGTTCTCTTTCCAAAAGCAAAACTACTTTAAGTTAAGTGAATTATGTCCATGACAAACTTAACTTTTGCAAGTTTCTAATGTTGTGAGATATTATCAATTAACATAAACTTAATTAACTTAAGGTGACATATTTAGAAGATATTTTCAATATTTTGTTATGCCCACTATAAATTGCCACACTGCAGACATCATAGTGATATGAATGAAATTTTTTAAAACTATGTTAAAATTCCAAACCACACACAAATCACACAATAATTTTTTATGCCAAGATTCAAACTTACAACCATGAATTGCAAAATTACAACCAATGCCAATGGTGAGCTTCACAACTACTATGCTGCATTGCTCCCTTATAATTATGAATTCATTTTTTGCTTTAAATAGACCACAATTTTAGTACACTTACTAGTAAGTTTGAGTCACAGTGCAGAGTATATCTATATATATTCATTCTCTTTTATAGCTTTATAACTTTCAGTGGAATTGGTTTTGGCTTCATTTCAATATTTAATATCTGCTATACTTTAGCTTTGAATGTATTGATATTCTATTCCTTTTTAACTTTATATCAGTGGTTTTGGTTTAATTTGAATATGTAATATATGCTATAGCACTGCTTTATAATATAATATATGCTATAGCACTGCTTTATAATATAATATATGCTATAGCACTGCTTTGTAATATAATATATGCTATAGCACTGCTATATAATATATGCTATAGCACTGCTTTATAATATAATATATGCTATAGCACTGCTTTGTAATATAATATATGCTATAGCACTGCTATATAATATATGCTATAGCACTGCTTTATAATATAATATATGCTATAGCATTGCTATATAATATATGCTATAGCACTGCTTTATAATATAATATATGCTATAGCACTGCTTTATAATATAATATATGCTATAGCACTGCTATATAATATATGCTATAGCACTGCTTTGAAAGTACTGACATCATATTTCTTTATAACTTTATAACTTCTGTCTGTGGTGTTGGTTCTAATATTTAATATGTGCTAAACTTAAAGTTCTGATTTCAATATACTCATATCCTTTTCCTTTTCTTCCTATAATCACACTACTACTACAAATGAAGATACAATTTATGTGGTATACTATATATTATCCACATTACTATGAACTCATTTATTTTCTGGGAACCTTGTTCTTTCTTGCTCTACAGCATAACTCATATAACCTTCCCTTGTCTGCAGTGTGACAGATTATAGTGATGTCTATCGCTAGTATCATTTTTTAAAGTCTTTGGTATGACTTGGCTGAGTTCGAACCCACGACTTCCCACATTTGAGACAGATGCTCTAACCGCTAGGCCATCGGAGCGGTAAATGCCTATCAAAACCCCAAAATTATCAAAATAATAACGTCATTAATAATATAAATTTTTCAGAAATAATATTTTTGGTAAATTACAAAGAAATATTATTAGAAAAATTAAGTACCAATACTGTGCATACTATGTGCAAGAACTAATTTATTTTGTTTTAAAATATATGTACACATAAATTCAAAAATGTAAAATGAGTTTAGAGACAATATTGTTTATATCCAGTTCGTTATTTTATGGTATTGTCAGTTTAATGAAAATGTTTGAATTTAAGGTACTGACAGGGAATGGTTCTTCTTGAAATAAATGTTTTCCTCAGCTATAAAGTATTAAACCGTGCTAAAAGAAATTTAAGGTGAAAAAAGCACATTTTATGATAATCCAGTGATATTCTACTAATGAGAAATAAAATTATTTTTCTTTTATATTTATCTCAGGTTCCAGGATACAAAGAGTGGTACAACATAAAATATGCCGGAGACAGTGCAATTTATTTGTATAATCTGTTCGAAGATTACAAAAGGGGGGATTTAAAGATTGTTGTTAAATGGTATATTCATTAACATTACAATATCTTCAGAACCATTTTTACAAGTTTTGTTCTTTATTTTTGTTTTTTATTGACATTTGAAAAGTAAATTACTAGACCAGATTTTGTGTCATATACAGGTTATAATTGCCTAAGGTGGTAACACCGAAAAAAGAGGAAAGAAAACTCAGTTTCTGATTGATGTTGCCACAAATGTGCTTATGTACCTAGGCAACCAGTTGATAGATTTAGATATTTATATGTGTTTTGGACTTTATTTACAATGTCATTGCTAGCTCTACTTGATCATTTTCACTTTGCAATATGCTAAGATCATTTAAAATGTCCAAAAGTACCATTCCAAAGAAATTTCAGCCACATTACATGAAAGTAGCATATAGGTATGCCAACATTCTCTCCATTGTGCATGTTTAAAATGTAAACAACTTTACCTTTATATACAATACTCTCTCAAAAGTACATAATAACTGGCGAGTGCCAACTTATCAGTGTAAAACTGTATTTGCATGGGATAGCTGCTTACTGATCTGCCTAGCAAACTTTAACTACCTTTTATTGAGATATACCTGCATGAAATTGATAGGAATATGATTTTTTTTTCTCGAGTGTAGCATTCGTTATATCTTTAATCCAATTATAGGCGATATACAACTATGGCCTTGATGAATTTAACCCGGAACTCAACATTTACATTCCTAGTCACATGACTACACAAATGGTATAAAGGTATCAATTGTACAACCCCAGGTGGGATGAGCTTAAGGTGTAGGGAACATTGCATTCAGAAATAAACAATAAAACTAGCTGTGATTGGTGCATTATGTAAGCATTGTACTTTCTGTTAGGCTTTAAAAAAAGTTGAGCCTCTTGGCAACATGTTAAATTATGTTAATTCATATCTAGATCACATTTTGTATTTTTTAAGATTTTTTTAAAATGTGGTACACATGACTGAAAATGTGCCCATTGTAACTAGATAACTCTTACCCCTGTCTAGTTCCAGCAGAGTTATCTCTCTTAAATGCAATGGAATACCTATTTTCGATATTATAAAATTAACAATCTAACATTGTTCTCTGCGACAGTGTGTGACATGCATGCTGAGGTAGGATAGAAAGTATATTTATTTTGCAAAACATTAGCATTGCAGTCTATGGAAAAGCAATTGGTACCGTGATACCTAAAGGGAAGAACAGCCTCCCAGTGTATCCATAGAAACGCATACATGTTGGCATGCGGCATTTATGAACAGTACTAGTTTGTTGATTGATTGATTTAATTTTAACAACGCACCAGCACTTTTAGGCTATTTAGCGCCATACAGTAGGTCATATATGTAAAAAGAAAGGTTCAATATCAGTTGGCTATAGGTATAATGGTACCAATTGTACAATCCCCAGGTGGGAGGAGCTTAAGGTGTAGGGAACATTGCATTCAGAAATAAACAACAAAACTAGCTGTGATTGGTGCATTATGTAAGAGTTGTACTTTCTGTTAGGCTTTAAAAAAAGTTGAGCCTCTTGACAACATGTTAAATTATATCATATCTAGATCACATTTTGTATTTTTTAAGATTATTTTAAAATGTGGTACACATGACTGAAAATGTGTCCGGTTTCACTAGATAACTCTTACCACTGTCTTGTTCCAGCAGAGTTATCTCTCTTAAATGCAATGGAATACCTATTTTCGATGTTATCAATTAACAATCTAACATTGTTCTCTGTGACAATGTGTGACATGGATGCTGAGGTAGGATAGAAGTATATTTATTTTAGCATTGCGGTCTATGGAAAAGCAACTGGTACCGTGATACCAAATCTTGCAACCTACATGTCAATGACATAAGAGGCCCAATAGTCACGTGATATCAACAACAAACCTTTAGAATGTTGTTGCACATAGAATTCCGAAAATATTAATAAAAGGTCACATAATACAAAATAAATATAATTCACACCTAATTCTCAATATATTCTGAGAACAACTATTAGAAACCTGTCGGTATCGCAGCAAGGTGGAGAAAACCAGATTCATCAAGTACTAAGCACGTGTCAGTGATGTATTTTTTTTTTTTTGTTGGTATCACACGACTACCGCGTTGGTTATTCTCTGCGCTCCTTGACTTTTTTCAAGTGCTGCAACATTTACAGATATCTCGTCGTTGTTTTCAGAATAAATATTTTAAGTTTATTTTTATTTTTCTATAAATATTACGTGACTTTCATTTATATGCTCGATTTGTTTTCCCACATCAACATTAGAAATGGTTAATTGTTGATACAAAGTGACAATTTGCATCTTTGAGCAACGTTTACAGTCAGAATCACGCATACCTTATCATTCATCTTTGTCGCCAAATTAATAGTGGTTACTCGACTCCTGATTTTCTTCAAAGTATAATACCAAATTCCAATACAAGAATCGAACAAAACACTTGATTCTCATTGGCTCTTTCGCAGGAAGTTGACTGGTAAAGCCGCTTAGGATTAGTGGAGGAGAAAGAAAAAATATTCAGAGTACTTGACTAACTTCACCTGCATTTAGTGTTAAAATTTGTTACGTGTGCAAACATTTCCATTTCTAAACTCAGCCTAGTGACAAAATTAAGCAGAAGAGGACAGCTTTTATAAAAAAAAATATTTGTTCTTTTTTTTTTGTCAGATACCAGAAAATGTCTACTATAAGTATTCCAAGGTAAGTCTTTTAATAGTTCATCATTCATGTTAGACCAACAAGTAGGTCTCTGCTTTTCAGATATTAAAAAAGCAGAGACCTACTTGTTGGTCTACTTTCATGTTAATTTTTCATGCAGTGTAAATAGTATATAGATCAAGCCTGTCTAGGGTATCTTTAGAAATTCATGCCATTACAATTCTTTTGCTCTGGTTATAGTCACATTTTTGGTCATTAAGTAATTACTTTACAGTCTGTCTTGAGAAAATGTCAACGTAGCTACGATGTCGTAGCTTTAACTTGTTTTGTTGTGGTTAAGGTATAGTACTAATGTCAACGTTGGGGGAATTTATTTAGCTGGATAAGACAGTTGCTGTGTCTGTGAAGTTCCAAATTAAATGGAGAGACAGGCAAATCAGACCTTGGATAAAGACGAAAGGATTATCCTTAAGGCAGGTGATCATGGACTGTATATTTTCATTTCTGGTCATCAGCCTTACATCTATTTTACTGAAAACTGGTATGAGATTGCAGCATAAAATTAGATGTTGAATGGCATATACAATATAGGACATCAAGAACAAATACAAATGTGACTTTCAGTTAATAATAGCTTATTTTTTGTAGAGTTAAGAGCTCATGGTCTTGGTACTTGCTTGGTTATAAACATTTAATAAACTGTTGTAAATTATGAAGCTGAAAAACTAACATTTCATAGCAAATTTCTGAAAGAAGCTCTTTGAGTATATCCAAGTCATTGCCATATGGTACTCATTTTACAACTTAGTTTTACAGTCTATATAATTATCACATGAGTATCATATTATTTAGGTTCATATACACATGTCATAATTTTTTTGTATGTCTTATAACATCTGCTCATGTCACAATTGACATGACATAGTTATGTATTGCACAGACATATGTTTTATGTATATTTTATTAAAGTCATTTTACGATACTGATTTTTCATCATGTCACAAATATGTAGAAGATATTAGCTTGAGATTTGTGAATAAGCAATATATTTAACTTTATTTTTCAACCATGAGATGAAATATATGTTATTCACCCATGGCAAGCAAAGTTTCATTTTATTTTCTGCTCAAACATTGTGGCTAACAATGTTTATTATATAACAAATTGAAAGAGCATGCATTTTTCTAGATTTTACTTGATGGCCATGGTTTATTGTTGATGTTCTGCTGTGTTTTGTGATATTTCCATCAGTTGTTGTAGCTGTCATAGGGTTTACCGCAATTTTTCAACACAAAAGAGGCTGTACATAGTGGCTAGTATAAATGGTGGAGGAAAACCCAGGAAAAAAAACGTTAAGGACCACTGACCCACGAGAAGCTTTCTCACATACCCACAATGGCCGAATCTGAGACTCGAACACACACAAAGGAGAGATGGCAGTGATCGATAATGGTGAGTGCTTTAGACCACTCGGTTACTCTGGGCCCCTATTTCGCACAGAAAATTTAAACAGTTATATAATTCTCCTTCCCAATTCCAAAGAAATAAGGCACATTAACAACAAAAAATTCACTTCTTGTTAGATTTGAACTTTGTCTTTGACAGAAGGTGTCCATCAATACCACTTGGCTATGTAAATACATGTATTTGAGAATAACTTGGAATTTTTAATTTATCTTGTTATCAACATAGCAGTGAAAAAATTGCAATTCACTTAGTAAATCATTGCAATTGGAAATTTCCTAACTACACAGCCTATTATAGCATAAAACCTTATGTTTAATTTTGTTTCAGTTGAAATTTATGAATATTATTGAACAGTTGCAATCACTAGGTCCCTGAGTGGTCTAAAGCACTCACCATTCCAAATATCTGCCATCACACCTCTGTTTGCGTGGATTTGAGTCTCAGGCTCTGTTAACGTAGGTACATGAGAAAGCATGCCAGTAGCTTCTTGTGGGTCATTAGTTCTTCCTGGGGTTTTCTAGGATTCTTCTGCCACCATTAATACTGGCTGCCATGTATTGCCTATCTTATGCTGAACAATGGCGTTAAACCATATAACAACAACAATAAGAATCACTAGGTTTATATACTCACAAAAGATTGAAATTATTCAACTCATTGATAACATTTATTTGACACTGATAACTTTTGTAACATTTTCTGTATATGCTTTCAGATGATTATGCTTACTCTGAGCAATCCTTCAGAGAATCCGATGTAAGTATTCTACATTAAACTGCTAATTATAATTTGTTTTATTATTTCATATTGAGTCAGCAGTCATTTTAATTTACTGTTTTGGTACATGTTTCTTGGACCTGTCATATTATATGTTTTCCATGTTTCTTGAATATTCTAGGTTTTAAATCATGTTTTTGGTTCCATTGTCAGCTTTTTTTTATGGTATTTTGCTGCAGGTGCCTACATGCTGCAGCATAAACTAAAACTCCATCATTTTGGTATTTTCATGACATGGTGCCTCATTTGATATTATACTTTACAAACCAATTAAGAGAGTTTGTGTAACTTCACAGATTAATGCATTTCCTGTATATCATGTTTTATTTACTATTATAACATTGGTATCAGTTATCCTAAGACTATTATGAACAACAATTAATTATTTCTGACTTAAATCTGTATATATTAATAATGATGTAATTTGAACTGATTGAGTTATCAGTATTATCCTATGCAGCAAGCTTGCATGCTAACCACATGTATCTGTATTCTGTTAGTGGACTAGGCCCTGATTTGTATGGAAATTAAAATGTCACACTGACAGGTGCTTTCTGCTGTAAAGTAGTGTTTAAATAATTATACAGATTTTAGTTTGATGTTAATAATATTTTGAATAGACTCTATTTATCATTATACTAGTTAGTATAATAAATTATTCATTGACAGTAATGCAAGCCAGGGAAATGCTTCTCAGCTATGTAAAAGGGAATTTAGAGGACTTTGAATCCATGACATACTTGCTTGTGAAACACCAGCCCTCGTTGCTTCCACTTATGGAGTACTTAGGCAGATAGGTTTGTTTAAGTAACTGTATTTAGCACAAACAGTTTTGTAACATTTGCAGATTCATTCAAAATACCATTGGTCACAAGTTAACTGCACCAATTTAAATTCATGACATGCCACAAAATCAGTCTTTCTGTATATCATATTTTTTTCTCATATTTTTTCCAGAATGCTATATTATTAGATTCATCTTGAATTGATTGTGCCCTCATACATGGAAAATTTTATACAAAATGCCAGTTTTACCAATATTTTTATGTTTAGCATATACCTGGCAATTCACAATAGATGAGGCCATTTGTTCATAAATATTGAGTCTTTAGAAGGTCATAGCAATTTTTTTTTAATGCCTCCACTACATTGATCCATTTTTGTGAACATGCTTAGATTGACACTAGCGGTGTCAACTGGTTTATAGTACAGTTGATGCCATTTATTTGACCATGTGTTATTTGCTTTGATGACATAATTTATGTTAAATATGTTTTGTTTAGCAGAAAAATCTTAAAAAATGTCATCTTACCAATATTGCACAGGAAGCACTGACAAATGCCCTGATGAATATTCACAACTGATGAAGCTGCTGGCCAAGCCCATCCCATGTATTTGGCACTTTTCACTGTACCTTCATGGAGAAAATATGGGAACAATAAAATATAACTTTGCCACAGATGAAGGTGCTCCAAGAACAATGGGCCATGCTCTTTGATATGCTATAGATGATGATCCTTCATTCCTAAAAACAGCACTGTAATCTGCAAGATTAAGACAACTTTTGAAGATCGCAATGGTCATGATACAGGGCCTTCAGTTAGACCTGCATCCAGAGAGCCTTTTACTCAGCTCTGCCAGAAGTGTGTCAGAGGGGAAAATATCAAATGGATGGCAAGAAAGGGGAGGTACCATTTTGCAGCAAGAAGCATGGAAGGCATCCCACACTGTTACCAGGAATATTTACTGTCTTTTGCCAACATGGTATGATGTTTTGCGCTTGATTTATTTATGAGTTAATGTTTATCCTTTGTTTCTAATAACAATTATATTTCTTTACCAAATTGAAGTGAGTTCTTTTACTTGCTGTTTCTCATCATCTGTGAGATATGCTTAAGTGATATTAACAAAATCTATATTCTGCAGTTTTATTGTTTGCAAACTGCTTTTTGATTGTTTATCCATCTTTGCTGAAGATTTGGTATGTATGAATAGTAAAATAATTAAGTTTTGCTGTCTTTGATATTGGAATACTGTAATATCAGATTTGTTCAGTGTAATGAGAGCATGTGATTTAAATTTTTAACATAGCATAAACAATCTTTCAGACATATTTGTATGATGTATAGTGTGAGAGTTTATGTCTTGCACTGGGGCATCATGCCACAAATCATACCCAGGCACATTATCCTGATAACAGGTCAAACAGTCCTAACACTGACCTCTTAATGCTGAGCACCCACGTGAAGCAGCTGTATGTACAATTTTTGTAAGTTTTTTGGTATGACTTAGCTTGGGGTTTAAACTCACATCCAAGGTGGATGCTCTAACAACTTAGGTAGCCTCAGCCATCCTTCAGTGCAGTGAGAATATTCTGTCAGTAAGTCAACTGACTGAGTGGAACTGCTGACAAAAGGTAAATAATTTTTGTTGTAATGGATTTACAGCCTTGTAGATAAGGATTAAGGATGTTAATAGTGATTTCAGTCATAAAAGAGTCTTACCAACAACATCTATGCATACCGCAGTGATAATCTTTTAGCATTTATATGTTTGTTATATAAATGCCTCCAGTTTCTATAATCTATCCATATTTTATTTTACACAATAATGTCAAATTTTTTATATGCTAGGATTTTTTTTTTTCTTCAGGTGTTTGCTATGGGTACCAGATTATGAAATTAATGGAGTCACCAAATATTCCATTCCCATTCCTTAGAACAAGATTTGAAGGTTCTTCGCCATTTTGATTATACATTTTGTACATATTATACATATACAATCTTTGATGTTTAAGATAAATACTTTTGTTAACAATGTTGTACTCTGTAGTTCATGTGTTGTATCTAAAAATTGAATTTTTTTTTTTTAAAGTATTGTATGATATATTCAACCCAAAGAAACAAAAGTTCAGTTATATTACATTGGTCATAATTACAATTTATTACAATTGGACAAGCTTATAAGTAAACAGGCTTTAATTATATTGAAATTACAATATGCTTTAGTTTAACAATATAATTCATTTATATGGGTGGGGTTGTTTTTTTTGCTAAGAAATTATGTTATCACAGTCACTGAGGTAAATTAAACACTGAAAAAGCATGATCATGGTGATCTATAGTTGATGAAGACATCTTTCTTTGGCTTCATTTTTTTATGTTTTCTTCTTGTTTTAGTTGATCCAGAAGCAGTAATTTGTGACAAAGCAATTATGCCTGCAATTTGCATGCTTACTGTCTCAATAGAGATCCTGTTTTCTTTGCAATTGATGCTTTGCACTGGTTTAACCTCATTGGTAATGTATTTCTATCTGTATTTATGTTCTTTATTCTGATTTTTGGTCATGTATTGATGAATTTTAGAGTTGGAAACTATTAATTGCATCACTATGTGAATGCATATCATTTAATTATGATATTTTTTTACAAAAATTGCCATTATTTTAATATGCATATGTTTGCGCATATTCAGTCACATGACCTGAAAACATGTTTTTCAGTTGTTTTGAATGTAGTTATAATTGAGTTCATTTTATTGATTATAAAAACTAGATTAATACTTGCGTTATTAGTGCACACCAAAGTTTCTCAAAAGTTGGTAAATTGCCATCATCTTCAAAACAAGTGATCATTACATCTGCATGTATCATTATTTTGTATGTTAAAACTTTTTAAGTTAGCATTACTGGTAACAATGAACTTTGACTTTTTTAACATTGTGCTAGCACTGTTGCAGTTATTTGCATGTTTAATTTGTTTGCAATAATGTCATGAGGAGAAATCATCATGGGACATCCATGTGAACTTATAATTTTGTAATTCTAAGGTACATTATTTGCTGCAATTTGTTTCAAACTTTCAGTACATTTATAAGCATAACATTTTTAAATTTTATTGATCAGATATGTATTTTGATCATAATATTGTTTTATGTGAACATTTTTGTTTCTTTTATTTTAAAAGATTAGAGCTTTATTTGTTTTAGACTGCTCCATGGGATATGAATCAAAACTTTATCCCAAGTTCAAAAGTGTCAACACCCAGACTGTGGAACAAAATAATTCAAAGTTGAAGAAATTGAAGAGCTCACTGTCGTACATGACTCCACCGAATTTTCATACATGCTTGTGCTTCTTCCTATGGAACTGCAACAGGGAAATGAAAGTTCATAATTAATTTTTGCTTAAATATAAGAGGGCAAATGATGATTATACTGAATCTGAATTAAAATATGACTAAAACATATTTCTGTTTAAAAACTTATTTCATTCTTTAAATATTCATATTTTAAAGTTGTTCGAGTAGTAGGCATTAGTGACATTTTCAATGATCAAAATTTTTCCAAAGACTATAATTTGCAGTGTGCTGAGAAATTTTTAGCTAAGAAAAATGTACTGATTTCTGATGCAATATTATTCACATTTCACAAATAAGGGTCAGAGAACTACAAATTTTTGTATTATGGTGATTGCTTCGGAACTCCTTTGTGTAAGACTTGCATTGCCATAGTGTTTGCAAATATTTAATTACAACCTATATTGAAAATACAAACTAGTTTTACTTTTTATTCATTATATTTTCATCTATAGTACCATCTCTTCCCCTCCCTTTCTCTTTCTATGTTCAGGAAATAATTGCCAATACATTGAGAAAGTTCAATTCTAGACCTAACATAAAGAGATCATAAAAAAGGACATTAACTTTTCAGTGAAGGCTTCATTTCCTACAAACTTACATAGCATACTTATGAAAATTATCTGCCAGAATTTTTGAATACTTTATTGGAAGTATATCCAGTGATAGGGTCATAGTAATAAATATATCTGGTGCTTTGGTCAAGGAAGTTAATATGTCTTGTTCAAAGGTCCAGGAAGTACATACCTCTGGTGTTCAAATTAAGGAAGTACATATTTTATGTGCTTAGTCTAGGACATACAAATGTCCAGGTAGTACACATGTCCTGTGCTAAAGTTTAGGAAATATAGACATCAAATGTTATTCTGTGAAGTGCATATACCTGGTGCTAAGGTCCAGGAAGCACATACATATGGTGCTAATTTTCAGGGAGAACATTTATCTGGTTTATAAGGTTCAGGAAGCACATTCAATGGATGATATGTCAAGGAAGCTCATACATCTGGTGTTCAGGTCTAGGAAATACATATTTCTGGAGCTAGGTAGTACATATGCCAGGTCCTATGGTCCAGGAATTACATACCTCTTGTGTTACATCTGCAGAGTGTATACACCTGGTGCTAAGCTGTAGGAAGAATGTATGTCTAGTGCTTAGGTAGTGGCAGTACATAACTATGGTGCTTATGTATAGGAAGTAAATACATCTGATGCTTAGATCCAGGATGTGCATATCTCATGTGTTTAGACTCTATTAGCACAGAGAGAAGCAAAATCAACAAGTTTTATAAACTTAGACAGTTCAGTTACCCAAGTCATAAATGAAAATGTGACATTAATTTACAGTATTGAAATGAATCCAAACTAATCCTTATAAAGGTTTATAAAAGTCCTAAATGAATGAAAACTTCCTTATAAATTTAAAGCCAGAAATGTACTGGTCATCCAAGAACCATGATGTCATCTACTGCATCCCTAACCCTATCACAGTTCCAGGAAAACATAGTCTAAAATGAACACTTTCCACTTTCATTGAACATTCCATAACGAAAGACGCTCTCATTTTGTGCTGGTGATTTGTGAATTGTAAGTTTTTTTTCTCTTTTTTTCCAACCAGGTATTGTTATTTGTTATAATTCCGAACAATATTGTAGATGCTTCTGCAGTTTGATATCGTCAGAACAACCGTGCAAACAACGATAACAAAATGCTTTTTATTTTTTTTGCTGCACTGTTTACTAACAATTCCATTACAATTTTTGATCCTAAGGTAATTAGTTTTGTAAAACAACAATTTTATTGTTGAATGTGAGTCTATTGGAGAAATATATCTCAGATACACGTTTACATGTTCGTCATGGCCACAAACGTTGTTTTGCTTCTCGAACTTTGGTATTTGATTTTCTGCAACGGGGAAACTAATACCAGTGATTAAAGCGCCCACTGGAAATATTTGTTATCAAAGTTTTTAACATTTATGCAACACTTGGTTTTTTTAATTTTCTAAGGCAGGTCAATAAAAAACGTGATTCAGCAAACTCTTATATTTTGTTACAACAATATAAAAATTCTAGACCTTAATTCGATAAATAATCCAGCAATCCCGTTGTCGGAAAGCGAAGATAATTTTGTTAGTGTCATACACAATCGATGACTACAACTGAATGACGCAATTTAAACATTTTGATAAAATAAGCAAATACTATCATCCTGATGATTGCCAACAAGTGAAAAGTTGAAATCTTGCTAAAAAATATTGCTAGATTTTGATAAGGCAAATACGGATACAATGATTCAATCTGATTTGATAAAAGATGGAGCGTATGGTGAAAGAAAACGAGAAAAAGCAATATGAACAATAATCATGGTACACTTAACACATTAGCATGAGAAAAAATAAAAACTGCACAAACAAAAAGTTTTTCAAAACGAGATATTTTTAAACATCTCTGTATTTATAACAACGATAAGCCAACATTGCTTAAAGTTATTGGTGATATATCAACAGATGTGACGTTAATGATAAAAGCTTACTTGAACGCTTATACCAACGGTATGTATGATACCAGAATTTGATAAGATTATTATTAACAAATCGTTGAAGATAATCGAATATCTTAACGAGCAAGTTGATGATTACGATATTCTTGATAGAGTAACCTTTTTCAACGAAATCAGATCAAGTTTGCAAGTAAAATTTGATTTTTACTACAATATCAGTGAAGCAGGTGATGTTCTACTGCCAGCACTCCAACGCTGTAGACAATTATCAATACGAGATTATTACACCAAAGTTAAGAAAATATTCACACAAAACTACAACAAAAAAAACTATTGAAAGACGTACATATATTTGTTGCACAAGTTTTGTCAATTAAAAACGAGCTCTGGCGAGTAATGCAGCAAAATTTCATAGTCGCATATGCAATTATCAGACATCTAGTTCTCAAAAATGTTACGCTGAATCAGGCAAAACAGAAAGCAAATACAACGGTTTGGTAAAAAAAACAAGTTTGTATGAGGGTGAAGTAGGAAGCTTGTTTAATTACTTCAGATGGTTAAAGAAACATGAAGTGTTAACCAATGAAAAATATAAAGATGCTTCGACAGATGTCTAGAACAGGTATTATGTAAGAAAACTGCTTGTTGTGTAATTGTTTTCTAACATAACCTTCTTCTCATTTCTTGCTATGAGAAGGAATGTATCGCTACTTTAAGAGATGCCTTGAATATTGATCAGAGAGGGAGAGAGAAGAAAGTTCGGCCTTCTTAAAGATAAGGTGTCACTTATAATGGTGTAGATACGACTACATCTTTTTGTGGGGAAAGCTCTGGCAACGAGAGGCAGCGAAGATCGATGTAAAATACAAACAGACTCTCTCTTGATCTGGACCTGAAAAGTTTTATTGATATATAAACTACATTCTAAAGATACAACTTATAAAAAAACATTTATATTGAAAAATACAATACATATTACAATATATATATATATATATATATATATATATATATATATATATATATATATATATATATATATATATATAATAATTTAAATAATAGTAAAAAAATGTCATCCATAATACAACTTGCTTTTTAGGTATATTCTAAGTTGTCACAGGTAGTGGCAAAAAGTCGTCTTTGTACTTGTTTAGACGTTTTCTTAGTGTCTCTGAGCCAGAAATCATTTTTGAATTGCTACACATAAACACGCAACCAAGTATTGAAAAGTACAGAAACATACAAGCAATTTTAACTTATCTGAATGGGAAAGAATTTTCAAATAAATTGATATGTCTGTCATAGGTATTTTTTTTAAGTCTCCAAAGAGGTGTATCACGATACTTCTCTGCAGCGATATAATAGCTACACAACTTTAGTGGATCGCTATATTATGATAAGAAAAGTCTGGAGGTGTTTAGATGTTTTCTATTATAACCTTCTTCTCGTGTCTAGTTACGAGAAGGTAGAAAGTTCAGCATTCATAAGAATAAGGTGTCACTTATGATGGTGTAGATACGGTTACATCTTTTTGTGGCGAAGCATTGGCTACGAGAAGGTACCAAGAATCTGTAAGAAATAGACATGACACTCTTCTAGAGCTTGGAATCGCACTCTGTAAGAAATAGGCATGACACTTTTCTTGAGCCTGGAATTGCACTGAGAATAACCAGTCCAGTGCCTATTTTTATATTCTAGAGGCTGCCTTTTCACGAGTGTTTCATCCAATGTCAAAAGATGTCTGTCTAAAAATCACGCGTGCTTCTTGCGTGCTAGTCAAGGACAGCTTTTACTTTATATCAAGTTTTAGGGGGGAGATAGAGAGTGAGTGTGTGGATAGTATTTTTCCGAAGTAACGACCTTTTGAATCATACATTGTCCATAACCTTCCAGTTGTAAGTGGTCATTCACATTGTGAACTTAATTTAATTAATTCCCTAGGGTGATTATCAATTACTTTGTTCCCAACATCACAACGCAATTTAATAAGGTTTTATTGATTGAATGGTAAAGTAAAACATTATTCGGCTTCTATCCGATGGTGAACTATTGAACTGGCTTGTTAATTAAGCTTTTTACATTACCAAGTGAAAGCTGAGGAAACAATAATAATGCTTAATATAAACTCATTCCAATGTCCTTATTATATTCAGGATATGAATTATTGATTGGACCACGCTTCTCCTACAATCCAAATAAATATTAAAGCACTATCTTAAATTTGGATGATTTTGTTTTCCAATAACTAGAGATTTCAATATGTTGTACACAAATTAATGTTTTCGTTTCTTTCCTTTAAAATTGATATCTTGATAATACCTCTTGGTTAAATTAGTCGAGACCTCGAGGCTAGTAAAAAAAAATAATAAGTATACGAGGAATAAGAAAGAAAAATATTTTTAAAAAAATTACAATGCTTAGGTAGATGAAAAAATTACAATGCATTGGTAAGTTGATAAATTGCAAAAAGGCAATGAGAGCAATGTTCATTGCAGTACATATTGTGAAATTCAAAAAAGAATACAATAAAATGTATAATAGTCAATAAACTGTAAGGTACGTTGACAATGCACCAAAATAGATATGATAAAAGAGAACCTTGCAAGAATTTGGTATTAATTAAGAGTAATGAAGATGAAAATGTTAGTGTTATGTTAATTCTACTCTAATAACCATAACGTATGTTCATTTGCAATCAAACCTTGACCTGTGTGTGTATGAAATTGCATTTAATCGAACATATGAGCAGTAAGTGAAAATATCATTAAAGTCGTAAAACTTATTCAACATAATTTAGTGCATCATTAAAATTGTAAAACTGAGCGTGTATTACTGACATTACCTATGACGTACGAAAGGAAATGTATTACCGTTATCGTTTCAAACAAACTTTACTCAGAAGTTGATCATATGCAGGCAATAGCTGCTCAAAATGCAATATGCATTCAAAAATTCAATATGCAGAGCAATCTCTCTGCGTCAAAAATTCAATATGCAGGCCGTTAGCTGCTACAAAACTCTGTGTTGAACAATCGCTCAGACACTTGAACTATAGAAAAATGTACATAATAACACTACATCATTTGATGCTGCAAAACCATAGACGGAAACTCTCTTCTGACTGGTTTGAAGACATTAAAACCGTACCTTTGGCGTTTTGCCAAGACAATACCATATAGTATACATTATGGTATACATTCATATGATTTCATATGAAACACGTGAGAGAAAATCTCAATAACATTATCGAACACCATTGAGCTAACAAAACAAACAACCTCTGCATCAATGTTTGAAACGGCATAGCGGAAAGTACAATGCTCCTTAAGATAGGCAAATACGGTACGATCGATTATGTGTGATAGTAGCGAAACATGTATAATGTAGTTTATAAATGCTTAGGGCATGGAATTAAACGTAAAGGTTCATTCACACTCTCTGTAGTAGAAATGTTAGCAACTCTGATGTATGTTAATGACAGTAAGTATAACAATGTTATTACTCAATAAAAAAATGAAATATAGCATAATTTAGATTAGTGTTGCTAATCGTTTGAAATTTACGCACTAACTTTCATGTTAATGACAGTAAGTATAACAATGTTATTTACTCAATAAAAAATGAAATATAGCATATGTTAGATTAGTGTTGTTAATCGTTTGAAATTTACGCACTAACTTTCAATTTGTCATTTTTTTTTTAAAAATCAAAATAAGAGATAGAAAAATCATATTTTTGTGAGATGTACCACAATGAAGAAATATTCTTGATATGAACTAATAGCAAATAATACATCTATTGTCTCTAATACCGTAAGAGTTCAAAATGTTAAAGTCACTTTCACTGGGAAGGAGACTGTTAATGCTGTTGTCGCTGATCTGTGAGAGCGTAGATGTCGCTGCAATTCATTTTGGGTTGTAGTTAGGTCAAATTTGGAGCTGGACTTAGCACTGTATGCATTCGGAATGTCGTAGTCTCAGGTGTTACTGGCAAAAGAATTCTCATAAGTGATGTATGCATTTTATGTTGCGATCCTCTCATAGTTGCAATCATATTCGTTCCGCTGTGATATTTCTGGTTGCTGTAGTTTCTAAAATGAGTGAAAAAGTTATTCTAATTTGGGTTTTCTCTTTGGGACATGGCGGCGCTGTCGCTCCTGGAGTTGATGTATCATAGCCGGGCGGAGTGAAGTCTAATGGTGTTAAGAGAGGTGCGGTTGCGGATGTTGTCAGTCTCGCAGAGCCAGTCGAAGGAAAGTCTGATGGTGTTAAGTTTCGGCAATAGTCTATTTCTTAGATAATAATTCATGACACTTATTCTTGTTATTCGACATCACTATATTATGATAAGAAAGGATTCTCCGCCACTATATTATGATAAGAAAAGATTTGCGTTATTGTTTAGATGTTTTCTAAAATAACATTCTTCTCGTGTCTAGTTACGAGAAGGTAGAAAGTTCAGCATTCATAAGAATAAGGTGTCACTTATGATGGTGTAGATACGGTTACATCTTTTTGTGGCGAAGCTTTGGCTACGAGAAGGTACCAAGAATCTGTAAGAAATAGACATGACACTCTTCTAGAGCTTGGAATCGCACTCTGTAAGAAATAGACATGACACTCTTCTTGAGCCTGGAATCGTACTGAGAATAACCAGTCCAGTGCCTATTTTTATATTCTAGAGGCTGCCTTATCACGAGTGTTTCATCCAATGTCAAAAGATGTCTGTCTAAAAATCACGCGTGCTTCTTGCGTGCTAGTCAAGGACAGCTTTTACTTTATATCAAGTTTTAGGGGGGGCAGATAGAGTGTGAGTGTGTGGATAGTATTTTTCCGAAGTAAAGACCTTTTGGATCATACATTGTCCATAACCTTCCAGTTTTAAGTGGTCATTCACATTGTGAACTTAATTAATTTAATTATTCCCTAGGGTGATTATCAATTACTTTGTTCCCAACATCACAGCGCAATTTAATAAGGTTTTATTGATTGAATGGTGAGATAAAACATTATTCGGCTTCTATCCGATGGTGAACTATTGAACTGGCATATTAATTAGGCTTTTTCCATTACCAAGTGAAAGCTGAGGAAACAATAATAATGCTTAATCTAAACTCATTTCAATGTCCTTATTATATTCAGGATATGAATTATTGATTGGGCCACGCTTCTCCTACAATCCAAATCAATATCAAAGCACTATCTTAAATTTGGATGTTTTTGTCTTCCAATAACTAGAGATTTCAATATGTTGTACACAAATTAATGTTTTCGTTTCTTTCTTTTAAAATTGATATCTTGATAGCTATATCAAGCGGTTTAAAATGATATATTTTCTTTCGTATCTTAAATGCACATAGTTTTTCTTTATTTTGTTTTTAAACTAAACTTTGGATTTAATATTGTGCCTGAAGTTCCTAGCATTCTTTTAATTGCTCAAGTTAGTTACATTAGTCTTCATAGCAAGCCCATTATGAGGAATATTATTCTTCAGCCATTTTTTTTATGGAGTAAATATTGAGGATAACTACTGATGAAACTGTTATTCTTAGTTATGTCGATAGGCCATAGGGGCATTTGAAATTTCAGCAAAACATTGGAATTAGATTGCATAGAGTCTCAATAAAGACAAATACTTTGTATCCACAACATTGTTTCTAAGCCAGGGCGAAAACAAGTACAACGGAAAGGAGACATGCATATGTGTGTGTGTGTGTGTGTTTATATTTATATATATATATATATATATATATATATATATATATATATATATATATATATATATATATATATATATATATAAAACGATATCAATATTTAAAAGAAATAATAACATCTAAGTTGTGTTAGACTATGTGAAACTATTAAGAGGAAAAAAGTCTGCTCATATGTACTGAATTAACCTGTCGGTAACATTATTGTATATTGTCATTATGGCCTTCAGTAATAGGTTTAGTAGATAGGATCAAAAGATGGCCCCAGTTCAAAAGTTCATAGCGCGAATGGTACAATAAAACGATTTATCTGTAAAACTCACGTTCTTTATAAACTGTCACAAATTGATTCGGCAAATTTATAACTGTCTGGTTTAAAAGTTCATGGTAGATAAATGGCCTCACTTGCAACAAATGTAAGCAACATACGACTTAAAAGGTCATTCGCTTAAGAGACAAACCTTTTAGATCTCTTCTTTTGGACTAGAGACAAAGGCGTCATTAAATTTTACTCATGTACATGCGTGACTTTTAAACAAGGTCGTGTGTGATTCCTAAAACTCAGGGTATAAAAAGGCAGAATCAACTTGTGAATTTTAATTGTGAAGTCCAAAACAAGAGAGATCGTCTGTTTGTATTTTACAGCGATCTTCGCTATCTCTAGTTGCCAAAGCTTTCCCCACAAAAAGATGTAACCGTATCTACACCATCATATGTGACACCTTATCTTGAGAGAGTCCGAACTCTCCATTTTTCTTCTATCTTCCCGTCCGACCATGGAATACAACATTGCTAAGTGTTTTACGAAACAGATTATTCAGATTATTCACAATTCGTAAAAGTAGTTTCGTAAAAAGTATATATTATAGGACATTGAGCAAATTTAGAGACTTATTTCAAAGGCGCAAATTATATGCCGGATATTTCATTGTCCTAGTAGTAATTGTAGGCTATTAAGCAAATTTAAAGAGTTATTTGCCTTGTCTATGTTTGTATTTGCCTTTCAAAAAAAAATCATTAATAGCCGAAAGCGCTCGGGCTAGTTAGATTCTAGTTTTGTACTGTTCCTTGTCAGTTTATTGCATTTATTTTAATCAATCAGTGACAAACGTGATGTCTTGCTGTATCCAGTGCACTTGAAGAGACTGTTATTCGCCATATGATTTGTATTCTTTATTTTATTAGCTTAGTATGGCACGATCTAGTTTTGGTGTGATCCAACACCCTTTCAGTTCTATATTTTATGTATGAGTCATCTTATGATTACGTTTTGCGATCTGGTACATAACATCCGTTACTTTCTCAAAATATGGGCCACGGTCGAGTCCATTTGATCTGCATATTAGGTGTTATTTGTCTAGGCTCGTACAAAAGGAACAAAAAAAAAGAGATAAGACAACAAACTTTGTAAAATTTAAGAAATAGTTTATTTTCCTAGAAATAGTAAGGTAAAAATGATAAAAAAAAAATGACTTAACGGTTCACGAATCAAATCCAAAAATTAATCCAAGAATTAAAAAGTTGAAGTCCTATCAATGAAAAGTCCTAAATATATCTGTGTTCGAGTCCCGATGAAATTAAAATTGAGAGCAATGCAGTATCGCGTGACATTCAAAATGTTGCCGTGTCAACAGTTGTTGAATCACAGGAAAATAATATTCCATTTTAAAATTCTGAATAAATTTCGATAACTTTGATTTTCCAAGAATTTCTGTACGAGCACTAGTATTTTCCTCGGAACAAAATCAATAATTCCATAAAATAAAAATTCAACTCAAACTGGTCACAAGAAAACACGTTTGAGTGTCAAAAGTTTAAAGCACAACTGGCTATTTCTTCTGAAGACACTGTGATATAAGACTAACTAAAACGCAAAATAGATTCCTGTATAAGGGTCAAGTGGTCATATTAGAAGAGCAACATAAAAACACTTACATGCCTATTATCACCTTCTCCAGGCGTGGCCTTAGCTAAAATCAATGATTCTTACTCTGGGAATATTTTTTTTGAAAACGTTGTTTGCTCAAAACTGACACTGGTTCTGAATTAAGGTCAGCAAATATAGACAATGTTTTTACTACTAGCTGTTTACCAGGTAAAACATGAATGGATTAAATATCTAACAAAAATATCAAATCCAGTAGACAGAGTTATCATTACAATAACATGTAATGGAATAAAATAAAAAGTAAAAAAAAAAATAAAACTAACAAACAAGTAATTAAAATACATATACATAATAGGTGATTTCCCTTTTTACATTTGAGGTGTCACTTACTTTATATATTCCCATACAAGAATAAGTAGATGTCATATTAAGCAGTTTTTTTATGAATATTAATATAAAAATGTTATCTATGAATGTTAGAGGCCTGCAAGGTTCAGTCTTTAAACGAAAGGACATTTTCCAATGAGTAAAACAGAATAATGTGTCTATTGTATGCATGCAAGAAACTCGTAGTACAAAGACATAAAATACACTGAGCTGCTGAAGGGATACAAATGTATATTTAACGACTGTACTTTTGTATGTGTATGCATGTGTCTTTTTCTTTCTATGTGCGTTATGTTTATTGTCCCCAGAGTATTTAATAGCACGAAATATTTAATTGTAAGGTGACCCTGGGATGGTGTTTTCCGACCCAGCGATCAACATATTAAGGGGATAATTAAAAAAATCCTCGGTCTTTTCGCAAAATAACGTTCTTTTCACGAAAAAGGAGTCCTTTTGGTACTCTGTACCGACTGCATTCATTTCAGGTGGTAGGTAAGCGACGATACAATAATCTTGTCTACACTTTGGTGGATCCAACATATATTTTAGTGCTTTTCCCTAGCTACATATATTGGATTTCATGAGTTGCCTCCCTTGATATATAATAGCAACTGACCAATATTGTGTAACATGGTGGAGGCATTTGTCTAAACAAGGACACCTTGTAAGTTTAACATGGAAAGTATGACTACGTACCAGAGGGAAGCCATTACAGGTGGATTTGTGTGAACATCATTTATACAAACACAGACCGGCTGTTAAATATTGCTTATTGATCAGTCCATTCAAGTTGTGTTCTTCCCTTGTCTCGATCATGTAAGAACAACCTAATTTTGAGTGGATGACATGACCTGCCGCCGCATCCAATGAAAGTCACAGACCTGAAGCACAGAAATATCTGCTCGTTACGCCGAGGTGTAGATAGAGTCATCATATCGAAACCTTGTCAGGGAAAATGGAGAATGCATAAATCGGTTAGAAGGATGATAGGTAACTTGAACGAAACGATGTTAACACTTTCTGCAATATTACTAAATTCTATTCGTTTTGTTAAAGAAACAATTATCAACTTAATCATATTCTCAAACTCTCAAGAGCTTGAAACAAACCAAGCACAATCTTAAATATTCAGTTCCTTTAAAGTGGGCCCTCTTCAACTTCTAAATCGAAATAATAGTCATAGGAACTCGGAAAAAATGACTTACTGGTTAATTTACTCTTGTATGCAGCACAATATGTTGTCATTTTTTCCTCTAAAAACTAGCGTGAAGCAGGCATAAACTTTCTATATCAGTCTGCGGTCTTGTGCTGTTAATAAATCGGCCGTCTGTGATTTCACAAGAGTTCAGTTTACTGAAATGCATACAAAGCGAGCACACTTATTTTGTCCGATGTTATATAAAGCTACTGGGTGTTGGACGATCAGGCTTTCAGGAATGTAAAAATTCATTTGGACATTTTAAATACTACAGTATATAGGATAAAAAGCAAAACATTGAATGAAAGAAATCGTTTAAGCTCTCTCTCTCTCTCTCTCTCTCTCTCTCTCTCTCTCTCTCTCTCTCTCTCTCTCTCTCTCTCTCTCTCTCTCTCTCTCTCTCTCTCTCTTTTAAGGACAAAGTTAACATCTGGATTATACCTTTCTTTGCTTCTCTTTATATACAATTCCTATACAAATGAAACGATGCACCCTCTAATAAAGTCTATATACAAACCAAACTATGCACTCTTTAATGCAATATAATACATATACAAGCAAAATGATAATAAGACTTCTATACTAACTAAACGATAAACTCTCCAATACAATATACTGACCAAACAATACATTGTCTAATTCATTATTGCAAAAATAATTTTCCAAAAATTTTGCTAAACACAGCAAACATGTTTCTTTTTATTCAGTTTAAACACTTTATTTCAAATTAGTATACACATGGATTCAACATATTATATGATATGCAAATATAATGCTATGGAACCTTCTCAACTTACAAAGCTGTTCATATTTTTCGATGGTTCTGAAGTGCCAGTGAACACATAAAATTATTTTTCTTGTCTTACAGGGACTATCACTACACAACCAACATGGGTAATAAATGGAATAAAAGACACGCCATTTCTAAGGTCTTACCTTTAAGGTAAATAATTTGCTTTTAACGAAAATATAACGAAAATCGTTAACTCTATAAAGTTTTAATATATTTATTACATACCAATTAGTACATTAGGTATTTGCATGCTTTATAGTCTAAAATATTCAAAGAGTGCGTTATATAACACCGATAACAGAGAGAGAGAGAGAGAGAGAGAGAGAGAGAGAGAGAGAGAGAGAGAGAGAGAGAGAGAGAGAGAGAGAGAGTGATCACGTGACTCTATCAAGTAGTCTATTCTACGTCGTAAGTGGAATTAAAGTGACGTGTCATAGTCTTTTTCTAGTCAGTCATAATTCATACCTTCGGGTTCAAAGGTATTAGTGTGTTGTTGCCAGTTTGATTTTACATTTTTCTTTTTTTCAGAATTAATAATTTATTTACCATGGAGAATACTTGTCTTCATCAGAATTCATGGATAAAAACGTCTATTTGAATATTCTCAATTTTAAAGTCATAACATTAATTTTACCGATTCAGCAAGTAATTGTTGACACAACAGCAAAAGAGAGGCTGTAGAATTACCTCCCTTAGTTCCAATGCGCATGCCGACAAAATATTCCAGTTTAATATAGTTTAGAATTTCGCACCGTTTTACGCTTGGTTAGCGAAACATAAAGTCAACAAAGGAAGGAATCTTAGCTGTATATGTCTAACATCTTTTGTTTATACTAGGAGAATAATTATAGACATTACATTATATAATTAGATTCGGTGTCAATACTTACATTATATCAGATAATTGAATAATATTTACTGTCCACAATTAAATGATATCAAAAAATTAAATTAAATACACTGTCTATATTCATATTATACCAGGATATATATATATATATATATATATATATATATATATATATATATATATATATATATATATATATATATATATATAATTTCAGATACATTTGCAGGAACACTTAATTTTGCTCGTAGATTTTAAACATTTATTGCATATTAGCTGCTTAACTTTAAAGAAAACCATCCCAACAATTTGCATTTTTTCCTACGTTGATATGTCCTTCTTTCTCTGTTATTTTCTCAAGGCTAATAGTTCGTCTGTAAACCAAGTTAAGAAAGTTATAACACGAGTTCGATACCTCAGCTGATCTGTAATGCTGACTATTTTAGGTCAGAAAAGTTATTTTTAAACTGAAACACATTATATTATTGTATTCAGAGGAACGTAACAAAACAATAATATCATTAGCTATTATAAAGATAAAGGAGTGTAATTAATGCAGATGGAATATTTAGTCATCTTTGGGTGTAAATATCGTACAATATTCTGATTAATTAACATACCCAATGACGTTTTTTTATTTTGTTTCATTTTCTTTTTGGCGGTGTTGGTGGTGGGTGGAAGGGTTCACCCATCTTTAAACAATTTAAACAATCAGAAAAGTATTTACTCATATACGCATTTCTTTTCTTGCCTAGTCCAGTCAAATAAAGCCATGGATTCATTCAGCCTAATAATTCATTATTTACTTTCCTCGCTGGTTTTCTTAATAATTGAAACATCATGCATCGGACGGTGCATGCAATAACCTTCAGCATGATTTTCCTTTGCTTATAACGTTGTAACAATTCTCAAATTTGCTGGGGTCTTTAGACAACATTTCTGATTGCCACCAGCAATTTCATCTGGAACAGCCAACTTAAATTTAATTAATTCTGTTTGACTTTCTATGCATCAAATATGTAGGTTTAAAAGATCCAATTATTTCACAGACTGCGTCCTATTACTTTGGTTCGCCTTTTAAATCAATATTGGTCCACGTGATCGGATATAAAATTGTAGACAGTATGATTTAAAAACAGAGACTGTTTGTAAGAACATGCTCTTCAAGTCAATAATAAATGGAGAGTCACAAATATTCATATTTGTTGTCTTTATTTATCAGTCACTCTTTTTATCTTAGCACCGTTATATACTCGTTTTTAACCAGAAGTGTGTTTATATCATATACGCATGCGAACACACATTCATTCACACATTAATTCACGCGTATCCATGCACCAGATGAAATGAGCCAGACAGACAGACATAAAAAACAGAAGGGACGATAGGTGAAAGTTACAAATGTCATATACATGAATAGTGTGTCCAATATCAATATTTCTCCAAACTGTATACTCTAAAAATCCAACCGTTCAAGAAAAAAAATTTAAATAATAATCGTGGAGACTCGTACGTGGGCCTCTCTGTTCAAGCGTGGGTGACATTTGTGCATTTTGAATATATATATATATATATATATATATATATATATATATATATATATATATATATATATATATATATATATATATATATATATATATATATATATATATAACTCAAGTTATTTAATGAAAACTATAATGAACATTAATAGAAATGCAACAATCTAAATCAATCATAAAAAAACCTTAAGAAATTTGAATTTTTTCTCGTTGTTGTTCAACCTCTAGTAACTCCAATGATTAAAGGTGTAAAAAAAGAGTACTTTTCAGTATTCTTCAAGTGAGATAAATTGCAGTAACAGTCATTTTACGCAACGGTACACTTTCGCACAATCAAATAATACAAACTAGAGCATGAGCTAGTAATGGAAAGATAGCGAAGTTTTGAATTGTGCAGAGAACATTTATTTGAAAGCTGGGAACAGCGCAAGTTATTGAAAAAAAAATAAAATATGAAAAAAACAATTAACCAGATATTGATATAATTTCTTTTTAAGATAGTGAGATATTGATCTTGCTTGAGGGATGTGAGCGGTCTGTCACATTTTCTTGATCTACGTCTGCCATCTTTATATCCAGAAGTGAGTAGCACCGAGACGCCCTCTGGTGTTTTCGAGGGGAGATCATAACCGTGAAAAGGTGTGAATAGTATATTTCTGAACTGGGATACAAACTTATCAATAGCTTTGATAGCTAATTAAGATTATGTAATGTAAATAAGAGTCTATAGATACGAGTGTAGAAAGAACAGTTGCCGAGAACTATCAGAGCGATAAAGTATGAACATCTAAGTAGAAAAGAATTTGGGTGATATTTTTCAAAATTAAGTTGAAAACCCAATATTATTTATCAGATAACCAATATTAACTTTAATACTATGAAATTCTAAACTGTAGCAAATTCTTTATGGTAAATTTTGTAGCGGCCTTATTGCCATTAAATATAACTTCCTTACTGCCATTAAAAGTGACTGCCTTATTGTCATTAAATATAACGGACTATTGCAATTAAATGTAATGTAATTATATGTAATGGTCTTACTGCCATTTAATGTATCGGCCATATTGCCACTTAATGCAACGGTCTTATTGCCATTAAATGTAACAGCCTTATTACTATTAAATATAACTGCCTAATTGCCATTAAATTAAACTGCTTTGTACGTATTATGTATTGATTATTGATAAAGCCTATATCTCCCACCACAACCTTTTAGTATACCAGCACTAGCATTAATTTTACATTGAGTAACCACACTATTATGTCAGAATGTGTTGCAGTCATTCTAATAAATTTTAGCTAATGTTATGCATATGAATAAAAAAATATAATTAATTTCACCATAATATGGTGTATTATAACATTGTTTTTGTTGTGGCACAGAAATGTGTGCGATTACGATTTTTTTAAAAGTAAAATGGAAACATCATGCCGCATACATCATCAAATCCCACTCAGTCTCTGTATCCTGACACCTGGCCGACCGGTCCTAACCTCTTAATGCTGAGCGCCATTTTTGGGAAAACTTTGGTATGACTTTGGTTCGAACCCACGACCTTCTGCATCTGACTTACACAAATTATCTGAGCCATATGCGAAAGCGACAAATCATTTGAAGATAATTATAAACTCCAACCCAAAATTATGTTGCATAGGCTTGTATTGAAAATATATGATTTGATTCCTATGCTAGTTAGGGACCTGCATGTGATCTTGACACAAATGTGGCAAGGTGAAAAGTATCAAAAAGTCGTTCCATGTACATTTCAGTTTTAATATGGAAGTAACTTATTTGCTGAGTCAAGGAAATTTATTTATTGTCTAACGTCTAATGTGGATAAGTGAGAAAGCCTGCCAGTAGCTTCTCGTGGGTCGGTGGTTTTTCCTAGGGATTTCCAGGGTTCATCCTCCACCATTAATACTGGCCGCCATGTATAGCCTATCTTGTGCTGAAAATGGCGTTAAACCCCATAACAACAACAACAACAACAACTGATATAGTTATATTTGAAGCGTATTGTGCCAATTGACCTTTCCGTGACCTTAGCACCCTCATGCGAGGTGACCACCGCATAAAAGATTATTGCTGTGAAAATGATGTTTCGTCGTGTGACAAATTAATTTTCACATCACATGAATAACACGTTAAGACACAAAATACAAGTTGGTGCTAAAGAAATGAGAGTAACGTACCTAACTCACTCAGAGAAATATAACGACAACAAGCTAGAGTTGGTTTTGACAGGATTTTAGCTGTCAAGTGATACGTTTCTGTGCAAAAAAAAATTTAATATTTTTCCCGATTTCTCAATTGAAATTGTATGAAGTAGAATTTCATAAAATCAACCTTTAACTGAGTGTATCTAACTGATCCGTTTAGAAAACGATTCGTAGGCATAAGAAGCAAATTTTTCATTTTTCAAAGGCAAAAAGCTTATTTTAAAAACTCGTCCAGCTTGTTCGCCGTAAATTTCTTAGAAAAATAAGAGAAATAAAGATAGCACAATTTATTTGACCGATCTCGGGTATTTCTACGATTGGATTAATTGTATGACTGGCCGAGAAGTTATTAAGCAGAAAGTAGTTCGATGCTATTTAACTTGTCGCATTCGTAACTTAGACGACAATGCTACCGATCACGCCCTGAACGCAATTATAGATGCCATTCATATCAATTCAGCTATTTATGGGGAAAGAGGATAGGCCCAGAAGCGACGAATAATCAAATTTATTGTACTGTTGAGATGGAAATAAAAAGTGTAGCCAACTGTCTTCATTTTTTTTATAGATCAAGGTAAATTTAGCTAATAAATTAACATACAAGTGTAGCTGTAAGAAAATTAAAATTGATTTGTCAGAACACGGACCATAGTAACAATTCTGCCATTTTTTAAAGTTTTTTGTGAGATTAGAAACTGGGAATAACTTAGAAACATAATAAAAACTACCATCTGATCAGACTGAAAATCTTACGTTGACTTATGAATAAAAAGTCGCATTGGGTAATGATTGAACCTCCAGAAAATAAATTGTGAGGAAGAGAAATTTTTTGACAACTGTGAAGCGTAAAACGAACAAAGATGGAACGATAAGTCTGCAACGTTACAAGTATGACGTCATGATTTTGATTCCATGTAAACAAAATGACGTTAGTGAATTGTCGATTTACTGCTTCAAGGTCATTATTCATTATGTATCAATATGGATAACAAAGTTTCAGGTATGTATAGTACTCTTTACTTTATAAAAATGACAGGAATAACTTCAGACGCTACTTGATACAAACAATATAGCTTTCTGAAACATGGGGAAGTAATTCTGTTGGTATTTATGAAACCCATCTATAGGGATTATATAGAGATTATTTTACAGGGCTACTGACATAATATGATGCTAGAAGCAGTCACTGTATGAAAGGTAAATAATTAATTATTTTATCCTAATTTCTTGTATAGCCTTTGACGAACAGTTTTAAGTTTTCTTCTTATAATTATCTAGCCTCGCAACTTGACACATTTTCCTAACATCAGCCTAACATTAAATAGCATGGCGGGAAAGGGGAAAAATTATGTGGCAAACTTAATATCTTGCCATTGTTATCATCATCATCAAGGTAGCAATAATAAATTAATGTTTATATTATTATTATTATTATTATTATTATTATTATTATTATTATTATTATTATTATTATTATTATTATTATTATTATTCAAGATTATTCATTGGATACAGGGGGCTGTTGCATGTTTCGACGCAAGTCAACGAAGAAAAGGATAATAGATGAACTGCTAGGTAAGCAATACCGTACTCATTAACTAGATAACTAAATAAAAATAATAAATACATTTTCTGATATATTAATTACGTCCATATTAATTTTTCTGCATTTACCGCCCTCCTCCTAGTCGAGAAAACAATCAGACTGAATTTCTCGTTTTGGAGCTGTTTTCTAACCTCCTGGAGTATGGAAATTCGATAGGTGGAAAAGCTGATTTTTCTTGGAGAGTCCAACTTTAATTCGGACTGTACTAAACACTCACCTATACACATCAAGCTCTGTTTACATTTATAGTCTGAAATAGTCAATTAGCCAACAACCCCATCAACATGGTTACATTATGGACTAGATTCTCCATATACTTGATGAGAATATTCTACAGTCCTCCCTGGTGGCCCACCAAGTTGCATCAAAACACCTCTGTGTCATATGCCAGCTCTGTTTGCCAGCAAGAGAAATCTCCGTATGATGAACAAAACTTAGCTAATGCAAGACTTCCAAGTAGACCTAACAACTTCTTTACCTCCTACAGTAGTACAACTTAATGGTTGCTTGCGCATAATTTCGCTTGATACTTTACACTTCGTCTGAAGTGTAAAGTATCCATTTAAACGTATTTTCCATGGTATATTAATATTAAGGGACCAATGCTAAAAGAGTACGCTTTGAAACTTGAGATGATGTTGCTTTCTCGCTATTCAAAGCAGATATATGAAGCTGGTAAGACGATCAAGACAAATATAGTTCAACTGGCATAATTAGATTGCATCAGTACTAAGATCACTGAAAGTTCCTGCTGTAGAGAGCTCTTCGATATTAAAAATAAGCTAATGTCTCTCCGGTCGACCTTCTGAATCTGTTTGTAAATTTCTTCCGTGACATTAGAGACAAGCTTGACAACACAATTTCAATTGATTCATTGTTACAATACAGTTATGATATAGAATATCAACCTCAACCTTTATTAGCATTTGAACCGTTCTCTGTGGCTTTGCTATGCACGTTTGTCCTAAAGAGCGTCAAAGTAAGTATGAACTCGATTCGATTCCGACATCACTGTTGCCTGGGTGTTGAGATTGAATATTGTCTTCATTAATATGTTATCAATAATTCATTCTCATCCGGGGAATTACCATCATTTAAATAAAAACTGCCATTGTAAAGCCTGTTGACAAAACTGACGCTTGACCATAACGATTTAAAGAACTACAGCCCTGTTTCTAATTCGCCTTTCATGTCTAACATCTTAGAACAATTGTTCTATCCCAGCTTGTATCTAATCCAAATTCAAATAGTCTTTTAAGTATTGAAAGTAGTTAACGACATTATCTTTGCTTTGGGTAGTGGAAATATTACAGTCCTCACCATCACTGACTTGTCTACAGCACTGTAGCACAAATACCCATTTTCACAAGCATAGTAAAAGAATGTAGAAACTTTGATTTTTGGCTACTAAATTGATATCAGTTAGTTATAAGCATATTTCTGGACGAATTCAGAACAAAATATATATGATGTGTACCATTTAGATTTTATAACCATTATAACTTTTCAACGTTTCAATAAAAGTAATGTAAATGTTAACTTTCATAAAACCGGCCAGTATGAACATTATCAAACAGAAATGGATATAAATTAACCCAGTTCTTTTTACTGATTTCTCTTGCAAATTGTGCTTTCTTATGTAAAGATTTATCGATGAGTAAATTTATAATATATCGTACTCCGCTATCATTAATTTTTTTTATATACTGTTCTCACTAAATTTTTGTCTTTTGAATAAATCTCGAACAAATGAACTGACTTATTTTCATTTTAACATTTGAAACATTTGTTTGAAAATATATTAAACATTGATTTGGGAATATATATTGGGAATATATATTGATTTGGGAATATATATATATAGCCAATGCTATTAGATTCAGCAAATTGGCAAATGACATCAAAAGTGGTTTAATTCACGGTCAGATAATCGCACTAATAATGTTTGCAGTTAAATTAATTAAGGACTCAATGATCAAAGTAATAAACAAACAGTACTAGTTTAAGTTAAGATGGTGTCCGAGGGTAAACTTAAAAAATTACTATCGTCAACAGTTGAGGAAGTTTCTGGGACGATTATCATTATCATCATTATTATTATTATTATTATTATTATTATTATTATTATTATTATTATTATTATTATTATTATTATTATTATTATTATTATTTGTAGTAGTAGATGATATATGATGTAATATTAAATTACTCGTTTCATTATATGTCACGACAGCATAAAACTTTCGGGTCAGACGGCACAATTTTTTTTAACTTGTTCAAGTCACTCAACTTTGTTTATTTCATTTTGAATTGTGAAACATTGTAGATTTTAGAACGTAAAATTTATCGTTGATGCAATACTGGAATATATCTCCTTTAACAATTTTGAGCCAAACTGTTTAAATATTTTTTCTTCGACTCCCAGTTCATGTTGTTGTTTCTCGGGGATTCGTTTAATATATTTTTGCTAAAATAATTATACAAAAAGAAAAACTATATCTACCTCTTAATTGAAAATATTTTTACTCATATTTGCGCGTATTGTCCATTAAAAGTCAATATAAATTATTAAACGGAAAACACGTCTCTCTTTTCACGTAATATCCTGCACTTAAATGTAAAAACGTTGAACCATATGTCATCATTGCAGCCACCAATCAGCAGTTGTCTGGTGCTATTGCTGCCTGCAGCCAGACAAATACCAATCTTTTCGAAAGGGTGGAAACCAAGAAGAAAGAATGCCAGGAACTGAAACGAAAACTACAAAACCTTAAAGATGAACTGAATACAATGAATGGTATATGTTTGGTTTTGAGAAATATGTCTCTTTTTGTCATGTCACTCCTTGTAATCTGAACTCAATATACACCACATAAGAGAATGATCTTGTTGGGTATCATATTCTATGAGCAGCAGTAGATGGCAGCGACGATTTCAAATGACACTGGGGAGGGTGTTCAAAGTTTATATTTTCGCACACTGTAAGTTAACTCCATTTTCACAGTTCCTGCGAATGAGATTATATTTAACATGACATTTTAAGTGTATGATAATGTCAAGGTCCACAGTTATTTCTGAATCCTGAAAATGTCCAATTTTAGTGAAAGGGGTGTGCATCTTTCGACTGCACACATACACAGAAGGTAAAGACTGCGTCGTCGTATTTTTAAGTTATAGTTCTAGTACCCACCCCGATCCCAATAATTAATAAAAACAGAAATGGTAAAAATATGTCCTTGAATGTGAAAATGTGTACAGAAAGTAGCTCGGAGAATTATAACATTAAAGAAGACCAGAAATCAATGGAAAACCCTAATGCCAATATTTAAATATTGGCATATCTTCAGGCAACTGAATTTCCGCGAATTTGTATGCAAACTTTCCTCGCCTTTTCGGTTACTTCGTGATGTCACGTCATTGTAGTGTCTCCAGCATCCCGATTGGCAGTTGCCAGAGGAAAAGACAGCCGTTTTGCTTTGTTTACGGGTGTAATATCACATTAAGAAAAGGCCGTGGACAACAATTATTTTCAAGTATGGATACATTATAGCAAGCGAGTCCATTTCAAAGTAACACCATACAACACTCTGTGCTTATTACATTTATCAAAGGAATGTTACGAGAGGAATCCTGAAAATATGTATGCTTTAGGATGCGTAAATGCTAGGCCTAGAGTAAAAGTTGGCGCTGTTCAAGACATACCTTTGGATATTTTGAATCCTGGTAAACGTTTTAAACGTGAGAGTTACGAAACAGGCAAAAGGCCGATGAAGTAACCACAAAATGCAGCATTCAATTCATAGATATTTTATCTACAACTGCAGTGTTAAAAAAAGGTCCGATAGCCTGACACCTGGGGCTTCTGTATTCAAAGTGAGGTGCCCGTAGGGTTTGTTGAAAAAAAAACAATTGTTTGCCTGAGGAAGCTTTAATGGCTCTGATGAAGTGAGTAAATGTATTTCAAAATGTTGACATACCTGCCTTAACACGGCACATGCCTTAACACGGCACAATGTAAATCAGATCACCACTGTCCTAGGTGAAACTGAGATCTGATTTTAATCCAATAGAAAATTAGATAAAAATTAGTTTCTAAACCCATGAGATGGTCGTGTTTGGACTAAACACAATTTTCAGTAATCTTTAAAAATGTGAGAAAAATAAATTATAATAAGAAAACAAGAACAACAACCCCTTCAGTCTAGGATTGTTACATATGTAGTATTTATAAACGGTAATCTGTAATGATTGGAGTATATGTAAAACTATCCCTTGGGCAATTTGAATAGCTGCAATTAAAAGAAAAGAGGTGAGTTTCATATTGACCCCACGCCCGTGTCCCATTATGCGAGCGCCCATAAGATGCACCATTTATACTTGTGATACGCCTTATCATCCCCCACGATAAGCCACTTAATTCAAATTCTGGTCAGCTGTGGCCAATCTGCAAAACAGCAAAAGTTTTGACACAAGCAATAAAGCCAGTATGACTGATTAACAATTAATCCTTATCCTTGCATTTATCTTGTGAAAAGGACTGCCCTTCAGAATACTTAAAAAGAAACAAGTTCGACAATATGACTGTACCAGCAATTGATTGGCAAATAAATGATGCCCTGTTTTGTTATAACTTACGATGCCTAGTAATTATTTTAACAGTTCAAATCTGCAGTCACAAGGTAGCATACATGTGGTAACTGTTTTTCCCACTTTTTATGTCCCACCTTGTTTCCTTAAGTTTAAGTCTTAAGGCACGTAACACACTTTACTGAATAAAATATTTTTTTTTTTAAATTAGTTCTTTGGGGCACATATGCTGCATGGTATATTTGCTTTTAATTTAATCACGGTAATTAAACTTTACAATTACGGTAGAGAAATGTCAGGTGTTAATTGTCGGAGATTGACGGAAATGGAGATGATATTTTGTATGCAGAGAAAATTACACAGCATTAACAAGTAATCATTCATGGGATTTAAGCTGATTGGTGACAATTTTATTTATATTTTTTTTTACTATAGCACTGTTGTAGTGGTTTAAAAAATTAAACTTCTGCGAATAATCTTTAATCTTAGCATTTTTTTTACAGAAGAAAAAAAAAGTGTGATATCAATTATTTCGTCCAGTGCCGGGTTTAAACGTAGCGAGGCTCTAAGTTATGGGAAGCTGTAGCGGCCCTGTTTGGTATAAAATAAATTTGAGAAGCCCATTAAGACTGGGGGTTCAGACTGTGAGGCCTTACGTTGTATCTTGTTTAGCTTATGCCTAAATATGGCACTGATTTTGTCACAACAATATTTACAAGTATTGAAATAGAATATGACATTTGTGGATTGCATACGTTATATTTATTTATGTATGGGCTAAAGTTTTTTTTTCCTGAGAAATGAAAATTGACAGAAATAATATAATAAATAATAACGAGTTCTCTGCGAAAAATCGAGAGATGTTGCGAGATCGGGAAGTAGGTGTTGAAATACCTCCCAAATCGGGAGGTTTTTCTCCTGGCTTGAGAGTTGACAGGTATGAACTTTCAGGGCTTGTGGAATTTTAATCAGGACTTGTCAGTTTATTTAAGTCGTCAGCCCGGGACCTGTACCTAAAAAACATTTGAGCACTGACCAGTACAGTACACAAATTATTATACCAGACATGTATATATTATCAGATTTGTCAATAAGATAACTTTAGACTGCATTTAAAATGCACCGTGATTGAATCATAAGAAGGAATCTTCTTAATGTTTAAATTGATTACTTATGAATTCTGCTTTGTAGGTAATGAATGTGTCATTTACACATAATACGATTGAACCGCATCCTTCTTTATTAAATTTATTGCGTTGTGGTAAAATTTAATTTTTTTTTTTACGTTGGGTGCCATCACTTAATCCTTATCACATTTTTGCTAGCACACAATGTATAAGTATTTATTTCAAAACTACATTATTTTTTTTAAATTCCATAATTTTTAAATATGTGCACCTTCTTACTGTTGTACTTTTCTGCTTGAATTTCTTAAACATATTGTTAACACATAAATAAACATATGTAATTATGAGCATACCTCGGAAGCAGATTGAACTTTTGAATATGCAACCCAAATCTAGTCTCCTCCAGAAAGTCTCGCCTCATTAAAACTCGGAAAATCGCGGCAATTAAATTTGTAAACATCACCGTCGATTTAAAATTTGTAGATAATTACATGCATAAACGGAAAAGTTTTATTTCTGGTCTCCTTTTAAGTACACAAATGCATCAAATAAGAGTCGACATATGAATATAGAAATCTTATTAGTAAAGAAACTCGCGTTTTGTTTGAAACAATAAGTTGACAATGTAAGGCACCCATTAGCGACAATCCGGTTAGAAACCATGAACTAATAAATTATTTGACTAAGTGTGCATTTCTTACATCCATCAGGCTTTTTGTTGTTTTTTTTAAAATCGATTGGGGGTACAAACTGCCAGAGTTTGCGAACACTGGACATAATTATTCAGTTTCATTGTCTTCTATAGAATGTATTTATAATGTCTACCAAACACAATTTCTCAGATACTGTGTTCTGTGACGGTTTCGTTGTGGTTAATGAATGGTTCCTGGTGTTTCCTTTGTAATATTTATTTAAGATCTATCCAAGGGTATTGAATGCTTCAAATTTTGCGTTCTGTTTTAACCCTTCTTTGTATTTTCCGTCATTTACATTAATTTGCCGGAGTTATATTGATGTCAATTATTTTGGTCTTGCTAATCAGGTCCAATTGGTCTAATCGTCATGTATGGGTATTGTACATATCCCCATGGTATGGTGTCAATTGGAAACCTATGGGCGTTTCCCCTATGGCTATGTGCAACGTGCTCTTAATTGAAAAGCTCCTTAAAAAAAAGGTCCACATTCACGCTATCTTGCCTCCATCCACTTAACCATAGTGGATGGAGTCAAGAATGTGTGAATTCTTCTTCGCTGGAAAATTTTGGAAAGTCTTCAGAGCTAAATGGCGGTCAGCTGATTTGGAATACCATAGGTAGCGAAGATTGTTTCTAGCTTGCTTTGTATACTTTATATATGTATTAAGGATGTTTTCCATTTATGATTATTTTGTTCTTTTGTAATTTACAATCCGATTGTAATGTCCATTTGGGTTTGGTTCTCCAAAATATAATTCTACAATGTCCCATGACGTGCTCGGTATATTGCTTGGTTTCAGTGTTTCTTATTGATACAATTCCGTGAATACTTGGCATTCAAACTACAGCTGATGATGATGTCTACCATTTTGTTCATTGTTTGAAACTAATATTTTTTTCCGATTGGTTTAAGTCATTTTTTAGTGTTAAAGGCCGATAGCAGCTTTGTTGACTTTAGTTGTAAATTAAGTGAATGACAATCTGGTTTAATACGTAGATCAACCTTTTCATCATGAGTAAATCCTGTCAAATCGTTATAAAGGTGTAAGGTCATGGTCGGTCGTATAAGCTCCTTGTTACCTACAACGATAATCTCCTGTACTTTTGTATGTGACTATCTCTGTCTCCTCCTTGATTCTGTTAAGTACGAAGTTCTATTATTAGAACAGACTTGATGGCGTTTTCTGAGCCATCCTTACCGATATTTGGTAGCGGCTTTCTATATAAAGAAGTCCATAGGATCTTCTTCATCTCTACCAGTTTTATATGCTAATGCGTATTCAGCAGCATGTTGTATGTCTATCAACCCACTTTAAAAATCTAGGATAATTTAGATGTTGTTTTACTAAAATAGACAGTAGCAAGTTATGAGCTTTGATAATCCTGAATCTTGGTTCTTCTAGACTGTTGACGCTGAATCTGTTCTGTCTGGTTGTATCTTTTTGTTATGTCTATCATGGTTCAACCGGTAAAATATACAGGTTTAATTCTTTGTCTGTTTCTTGCAATATTCACGCAGACAGTCCTTTGTTAAAGTTGGCCCCGATATGGGGACTGGCTGGCATCAAGTAGGCTATGATGTTTTCATTTGTAATGTTGTCTATCAGCGTATTCATTCTGTCACTATTTGAACTTAGCTTACTTTCTTGTTAGCTGGATACATATCCAATCATGCTTTACGAAACTGATACAACATCTTTTGATCCTGATGGTTAGCATTCTTTGACTGTTTACATTTTCTGATGCCTTTGATATGAAGTCATCCAGACTTTCTCTTCCATACTGCCACTTCATTTCTATATCATCGATAAAGCGATAGAAGCAGCTTTAAATTTCATTGAACCAGTATTAATATTCAATTTCTATCGCTTCAAATCGACATTTTTCTGAGATTGAAGAGGACTCAGAGCGGATGCTGTCCGTAAGACGTCTCTGAGTGTTTATTATACTCTTCCAGATTTTGTCCTCTAATAAGAATGCTATTCCGCAAGTTCAGACATTCGGGAATATCTTAAAACGTTTCATACAATATTTCATACCGATGCTAAGAGCTGAAACTCAAGTTTTCCCATGAAAATGTTAGCATACGAAGGGGCCATTTTAGTACCCATTGCAGTTCCATTGATTTGTAGGTAGTTTTCTTCATTAAATTCAAAGCTGTTGAGTTTTAGGACAAGCTCCAGGAGTTTGGATGGGTGATAAAATGGCCCCTTCGTATGCTAACATTTTCATGGGAAAACTTGAGGGTCAGCTCTTAGCATCGGTTGAGCGTACACCCTACCAGTGGGTACGCTTTATCGATGATATAGAAATGAAGTGGCAGTATGGAAGAGAAAGTCTGGATGACTTCACATCAAAGGCAAACAACTTCCATCCTTCAATAAAATTCACGGCAGAAATTTCCAACTCAAACCATGTTTTCCTGGACACAACGACCAGACTGGTGGAAAACAAATTACACACAGACATCTACTCGAAACCAACCGACAAACACCAGTATCTCCTCCCAACCAGCTATCATCCAAAACACTGCATTAAGAACATTCCATATAGCCAGACACTGAGGATACGCAGAATTTGCTCCGACGATGAAAGATTCCCAGAAAGGTCTGAAGAGCTGGCTAAACATTTAATTTACCGAGGCTACAACAAAGACCTGATTGCGGAGGCAATCCAAAGGGCCAAACAAACAAACCGTGAGGACCTACTCAGATATAGACAGAAAGAAAAGGTTGATAGGATACCATTTATTCTGACCTATCACCCAGACAATCACAAAGTAGGTAAAAATCATTGCAAACCACTGGCCAGCCGTGCAATCGTCAGACATATTAAACCTAATACTTCGGAACAAACCTGTAGTAGCTTACCGGAGACCAAAAAACCTAAAGGACATCCTAGTCAGGGCAAAGCTAACGCCAATCGCTAGTCAAAACCAACCTAGTCAATCTGGACCATGTGGCGATAAAAGATGCAAAACCTGTCAACATATGATAGAGACCAAGACATTCACTAGCACAGTGACTAAAAAAAACTAAACATACATGGTCCAAACAAAACGTGCAAAACAGAATGTGATTTATCTCATCACATGTAAGATCTGTGGCCTTCAGTACGTCGGAGAAACTGAAAAGCTACACTAAAGGATAAACCTTCATAGATCTGATTGGATGACAAAAAAGCTGTATAAAAGCCCGGTCGCAGAACACTTCTCCTCCCCTGGCCATACTTTCAGTGATATAATACTTATCGCTATTGCTAACAACCACAGCTGGAGTTCCGAAACCAGGAAGAAAAAGGAATCATACTGGATACGCCGCCTTAAAACATTGAAACCAAGCGGTCTAAACCAAGAAGACTAGAAAATGAAAACTATGCACTAGTAGAATTTAACATTTTCTAAATTTTCTTATTATCCTTCAATTTTTACTATAAGAATAACCGGTATAGAATCAATATCCGGGATATAATCTGCGTTACATATGTACAAAAAGTAAAAATAGATGTCGCTTTGCCTTGTAGACTTTTAGGAAATTATACAACGTTTACAGTTTCCGCAACTAGTCTATACAAGCTGGTTGTATTTATAGTTTTAGCACATGTGAAGACAGCCATGTAGAGGTTTACAAACACAACGTTTTTGTGTTTATTTGTTTATCGTATATATGTTTTGTATTTGCCTTTGAAAAAGACTAATTAGGAGTCGAAAGCGCTTAGGCTAGTTAGTTACTAGTTTCGTACTGTTCGTCGTCAGTTTATTGCATCTATTTTAATTAATCCCTGACACACGTGATCCCTTGGGTGGATCCAGTACGCTTGAAAGGGTTGTTATTCGCCATATGATTTGTATCCTTTATATATATATATATATATATATATATATATATATATATATATATATATATATATATATATATATATATATATATATATATATATATATATATATAGTTCAAGTTCGTACATTAAAAATCCAAGTGTTTTATATCAGCATATAAAAACAATCAATTATAAAGCTGCTTAAAAAACTTAATAATATGAAAGAAAAAAGATGTTGATTTATTTAGCATATAATGTTATACTTGTTAATTTTATCTGACTTTATGTTTATGCTGCCTTGAAAGTATAAGAATTAAAAACTAAAAACAAAACCGTAAAAATTACTATTTAGAAGTAGACTGTTGTATATGATAATTTTAAGGTCTGCTATGTTAATCAGATGAAGTTGTTATTGATGATGTCTGTTGGTGAAAACATGTAAATGCATGCTTAATATATCGGGAGATAATTATTTTAAACTTTTATTTTGTATTTTTTTATTATTAATTACATTTACATCCATTCTTCAACACAATGAAAAAGTAAAACGTCACTCTAGTGTCTGAAAGATCGAGACGATTAACCATTAATTTTGGGACAAGCCAACATTAAAGTGTACATTTTCAAACTTTAAAATAATGCTGGCTTGTGTTCAGTACTTCCTATACAAGAAAAATTATATATATATATATATATATATATATATATATATATATATATATATATATATATATATATATATATATATATATATATATATATATAAAGACCTAAGGTTAGGGGGTTCTCCGTGTATATTTTTGACACGTTAGATTTTAGATATATATTTTTCAATTTCAATTACTTTTTTTTCTAGCTATCAGCGGGACAAACTTTTATGCAAACAAACACGTTGTAATTGCCATGAACTGTGTCTTAATTCAACTGATCGTACATGCTACAAGTCGTTATCCATCGAAGTTTCGCCTATGTTTCAGGAAAGGAATACATCTAATTTCTCCATTTAGACGATCTGAATATTGGCGGTCATAACTAAAGACTTCTTTTAACCGTTATCGTTTGAGAAATCAACAAAGCATTGCAAATATGTAAATACTTATCATAATTAATTCATTATTGCTACAAGCAGCTTGCCGGAGGAAAATGGCGGACTTAAGCAATGACTGGAGGTGTATCTATCTTACGCTCTCTGATTTAGTTAATTGATCCAGTGGCGATAGGTCGATTCTAAGCGTTGGTCGGTAGGTCATACTATATGCCACCAAACAAGACCCAAGCATGCAATACTCATTATTATTCAAGTCTATGATTACTAAACACTTCCAGGTGAAAATATTTCAAGAAACCTTTGTAATACGAAATTTTACGAAGCTACTCCATGCTACCAAACTATCCCGTGAATATGATTTAGTATGGAGCCTTTATCTTTTGGATAATTACTCTAGTTTGAGAAAATACATTCTCGACACCAATTCCCCGACAAAGAAACAAAACACACAAAAAATATATCACAGATATAAACGGAGACGAAATACAAGTTGCTAGTGATATGACGATAAGACAAGTTGCTCTTCAAACGCACATTTCTGGAAACAACACAAATAGTACATATTATGACCGTGTTACATGTACATGTTTCAAAAACACAATACAAATATAGCACATAACAACTTGTTGTAGTCAAAGCATGTTACACGTATACTTTTGGGACACAACGAAAAGGGCTATAAAGCAACGCCATATAGCACATTTTTGTTAGTAAATATTAATATCAGTATGCAGGTTTGATCAAATTCATTTGGGATTCTTTTTGGCGGATGGGTGGGTAAGAAAATTGTGGTAGACATCATAAAATAGACTTTCACAGAATCGAATATGTAATGTATACAAGAAGCAGAGGCGCATTTCATCACAAAGCCTGATTAACTGGCTACACGTTATTTGATGCAGACTTTATTATCCCCACATCAGTAAGACACTTAATGTAAAATATGTCAAGCAAATGAATAGTTTAGAACTGTGAGCGTACAATTTCACAGATTTAATGTACGTTTATAGGGTATCGCTGATTATTTAAGTCATTGCATTGGACGAAAAGCTCTGTGGAATTGAAACATCTTGGACCGTTCAGTAAGCTGAAAAACCGAGTCATTGCTGTTGCCGAAGAGATTTCGAAATGATACGAGAATATATATCTTATTGATAGAGTTTGATGACGTATACGTAAGAATCTATGACTTGGAACCTCGACCAACATCAGCCAAAGCGTAAAAACATGGGATATATCACAATCGTATGTTTGGCTAATATGTAATGGATCACCTCCGATTTCTGATATTGAACTTGACAAATATTTGACAAAGATGGCAGGTACCTGAGCCGAAACTAATTTTGCAATAATTATCTAATAAAATCAGTCGGTGACATTCATATGGAAAACATAATGTACAAGTATTTGCTGTTATAGCATTTATGTGGTTTTTGTAATACTCAATTGTTCTCCTTATCCTTGAAATAGTGTCTTCCCTTCCATCCCACCCCATTATATATATATATATATATATATATATATATATATATATATATATATATATATATATATATATATACATACATATATATATATATATATATATATATATATATATATATATATATATATATATATATATATATATATATATGTGTGTGTGTGTGTGTGTGTGTGTGTTTGTGTGTGTGTGTGTATGTGTGTGTGTGTGAGAGAGAGAGTTTCTGAATCAGTAGTTATACCATATAAAGATTAAACCAAATATTGAATAATTGAGTTACTGAATAGGAGAAAAAGAAAGTAAAATATAAATAATCTGATGTGACTCAAGAAAAATTAATGGCTTTCAAGAAAATGCAAATGAATATGGCTTGCAAATTTAATTCAGTCAGCATCCAAAATGTTTGCTGATTATATTATTTACTCCACCCATACACCAACCTTATTAAACTGTTTTATTAATATTTAACAGACACTGGTTGTTGTTTCAGATACCCTGAATAGCACAAGCGAGTCTTTGGAAATGAAGACCAAGGACTGTCAAAATCTGTTACAGCAGATAAAGGACCTTCTATACCAGAAGGATGCAGCAGAGAAGACTTCTAACATGCTGCGTTTAACGAAGGACAGTCTGGAAAATGATGTAAAGGCCAAAATCCAGGAACTGAAGGAAGCAAAAGGTGTGCTATATCCCTTTATAGCACTTTCCATTGCTCTAAACTATTTCTTTTAAACATTTATCATCGCAAAACCACAAAATTATGCCTCTTTAAAACAATATTACATTCCCTTGTTTGCCTTTTGTCAATTTTTTTATCTCGAATTATGTTGGAGACTTTCAGTGTTAAAATCCCTAATCTGTTTTATTTAAGTTACCTTTCAAGTTTGAAGTCACGAATCTGTTTTCTTTCAACTGCATTTTAATGTTAAAGTCTGAAATCGATTTTCTTTAAGCGGCCTTTCAATGCTAATGTCTCTATTATGTTTTCTTGAAGCTGCCTTCAACAATAAAGTACCAAATCAGTTTTATTTTAGCTGCCTTCAACGATAATGTCCTAAATCAGTTTTCTTTAAGCTTCCTTTGATATCATCCAATACATTTTATATCAGAAATTGCATACTGTTATCATGTGTTTCTCTACCATTTGTTAGTTTCACTATATAGCGATATGAAGTAAGTGGAACAGCTCTTGTACAAAGAAATAATGGAATTAATTGATCCAATCTACCTTTTTATGGCAGCGTCCTATGGAAAGTTGGAAGAGGTGATAGCAAAAAAACAAGAAGAAATTCGCCGTCATGTTATGGAGAACAAGAGCATGCAGTTGAAGCTTCAGGATTCAGAAACAACAATAAAGAAGATGAAAAACAAGTGTAAAAATATCTCATGTGAGCATTATTCATACTTAAATTATTATTATTATTATTATTATTATTATTATTATTATTATTATTATTATTATTATTATTATTGTTGTTGTTGTTGTTGTTGTTGTTGTTGTTTTTGTTGTCTACACCCTATGATGGTAATTTTTCTGTGCGTATTTGCCCAAGATAGAACTATTTACTGTGGATTTGGATCTCTGCAGTATTACTGCTGTTTCGAACAGTGCAACTTTTATAGTAGTAGTTTGGTTTTAGGACGGTTCCTAGCGTCTTCAGACTGTTCACTAATCCTTTAAGTCGTCGGTTAAACAGTTTTAAAAGTAGCATTCATCCAAACAAAATTTACATTTGAGATAATAACAGGATTTGACTGATAACATTATAATACGTTTGCTTTATAAGATGCACGCCTAATTTGAGAGAAGCAAGAGAATCTGTTGGCGTCGTCGTATTCTTGGGCAGAAGAGAACTTATTAAAAAACTGGGGCAATTTTCATTACACTGGTTATCAAGTGTGAAGATCACAATATATACAAACCGAGCAAAATGGTGGAAGTGGCACTTGCATCTGCGCGCAGCCCAACTAAGTCGAGGGGTGTTATCCTTCCCTCCCACCCTCGACCACAAAAAATCCACACAAAAATCTTAATAGCACACAAAGTACATACACATCTGTGACTGGTATACAGAATAGCACACCCACCCACCCCTAAAATATATAAACTCCACATAATTATCATATAGGACTTTCATTATGACCCAAGAAATCCCTTTTCATACTAGACCTTGTAAAAGGCTGCTATAAAACAACCGATTCGGCAAATCTCTCGGAAATCACAAGTACGCATAGTACACACACACACACACACACACACACACACACACATACACAAACACACACAAAATCTTCACAAGGTAGGAAAATTCACAACTCAGTAATATTCGACTCGGATATTACTCTCACATGTTTGGCATTAAGTTAGAGAGCGGTTCGCACAAGACAGGAAACAGGATATAGACTTAAACTATTTTAATTCTGCTGCTTGTATGAAAGGTCACAGCTTTGGTCAGAAGAAGACGGACTGGGATACTCGCAGCACCCTTGTATTATGTGGCTTGCTCTCACGACATGATATGGACGTTAATCACACAAATTAAATAGTACGACAACATATGCACGCTAACGAGACGTGCATGCCAATAGGCGATATACGACTATAATCCGAAAGCAGGAAAGAACAAAAAGCAAAGTGATGCGTAGAGCACCTCTGATAATATATATCAGCAATTTTTTTAAGAGAACTACATTTTCAATATGTTAATCGTTGGACGTATTTTCAAAGTTCTTCCTGTTTTAAAAAAAAAATGTTTAAATATTTACTTTATCGATTGAAAGCTGCTGGTAAAATGTACTGGTTCTTAAAGAATTGGAGATTATAAAACTTCTTTAAACTGAGTTGGAGCATACAGTTTTGCGTTCAAATTAGACTACTGGAAATTCTTTGAAATGCGTTTGACTGTTTCGTGTGAATCAAAGACTTATCCAGCCTATGATACAGTCATTGGTTAGCATCAGGAACTGCATGTTAAAGGGTTATTACATTCCATGACCGAATATGGATAGAAATTACCCATCATGGTATGAAATTGATACCTGAGAATAACTGTGTTGTAAAAGAATCTGATACGATCACAATTTGGCGCTGAAATCTCAGAAAGCAGGCATTGGAGAGCAAATTAAATTCCTCCTAGATTAGAACAAGATCTGTCTTAAAGTCAACATAGATTCTCGTTTGGCATAGATGTGACAATTGGCTCTTTAAATGTAGATAAAACGTTGAAAATTCCTCATATAAAAATCAAAACTGACAAAATTACGCAGATGATTACATGCACGAAATTCTACTTAAAGTAGCTAGTCTTTCAGGACGCTAATTAAGTGATAGTCTTAAACTCCTATCTGTAACATTTAAAAAGGTGATAGTGTCAACATAAAGGTCATAGACATTATGACCTTTAATTGGTTGAGAGAATCAGCTTAAGTTCACATCCATAGCATTTAATTGGCTGATAGTGTCAAATTAAAGTCATGTTCATAAGTTTTAATTGGCTGATAATGTCGAATTAAACTCATATCCATAGCAGTTAATTGGCTGATAGTGTCAAATTAAACCCATGTTCAGAACTTTTAATTGGCTGATAGTGTTATATTAAACCCATGTTCAGAACTTTTAATTGACTGATAATGTCAAATTAAACTCATATCCATAGCAGTTAATTGGCTGATAGTGTCAAATTAAACCCATGTTCAGAACTTTTAATTGGCTGATGTTTTTTAACCTGAACTCATTACCATAATTTAATTGGTCACTAGCGTCAGCATAGACGCACGTTTATAACTTTTCAGGGTTTCGACGTTGATGTTCAATACTTGTCACTGAATGAAATTTCAATCATAAATATTTTCAAAATTTTGTTTAGATTCTTAGTTTGACATTTCATATCAGACTTTTTCTAATGGATAATATAGCCTCAACAATATCATGCATAATTCTGGAGTCTAAGTTGTAACTTCTCCATACAACATTACTGAGAATATAGAGCCAGACCACTTGTATTTATACTTTCAGGGACCAAACCAGGTATATGTTTGTGTTATATATAATATAGGGACCAGGACAAGGAATTATTTGTTTAATGTAGAATATAGGGACCAGACCAGGTCTATGTTTGTATAAGGCAGAATTTAGGACCAGACCCGGTCTATGTTTGTGTAATCTAGAATATAGGACAAGATCAGGTCTGTGTTTAAATATTGTGGAATATAGGACTATTCCGGGTGTATATTTGTATAATGTAGAATATGGGAACCAGGTCAGGTACATAATTTGTATAATGTAGAATATAGGACCAGATGAGGTATATATTTTTGTATAATGTAAAATAATAGCCTACATATAATTTAAACATTACAAACGTGCTGGGATGGAGAGGTCATCATAGAAATTTAACACACCATCATTACGAAAGGGTAATACTATATAGCGATTCTTTACGAGGCAGTACGTATTATAATCTTATAAGGAAACAAAACGTGTGCCTTACGACAATCTGTGGAATTTACTTTTTGTGATGACTGTCCATCATTCTTTTCGTTCCTAGCAATAAATCAAGTTTTACATACTGGATATGAATCCAGACTATGTATGCAGATACGTGTTGGTCTAAAGGAGACCTCAGTTAATTTTGTAGTCAGCAGGAAGAACGTCAAAATCGCTGGCTAAGAAGAAATAATTTTTTTTTTAAAATATAGCGTAAGTGGAGCGAGTTTTGACGTCACTATGCCTCAAAGTTGGAATGTCATTTCTTTATGACAGCGCAGTTACTGTGTACGAGATGCCAACCAAACTTATACTGTCGTTAGTTTCATGGTCAAAATCACCTTTTCGGGTGTAAAAGACGTCAATCAACCTTGGCATGTAAATTGGCTGGGCGGGGGTCTGCTTGTAATAATTAAAGGTCTCTGCAGCGGATATCACTATTGTTTTGACCAGTTCGAGAACTCATTCTGCATGAAAAATCTGTCATAATGTTTGGCTTAGTAGTTTTAAGGTCTATGTCACTGAAACACTAAATCAAAAGTTTTATTTATACGTGACAAATCAGGTTTTGTGTCGTGGATGTAAACCAAACTGGCATCGGATACCTCTTGGATCAAAAAATAGTTCTTTATCATTTCGAGGTTTGTATGGTCAAGATAGAGGATATTAAGAGTTTTATTTGCACGTAGTTTCTTTGCAGCGGGGGAAGCCAGACTTTGTAGTATAGATACGTCTTGATATAGAACGGAATGCCAACATATTTTAGAGGGTTTTGTCGTATCATACGTATCCGCGAAAGGACAATTTGGTGGATGTAACAAATAAAAAAAAACCCAAAGGGAAATGGAATCATAATCAACGCTAAAATCAATCCATATATAGTTCCAAAAAGAAAACGATCGTCAAGGGTTTTACCATTTTTAATAACATTTTGCAACGATTCTATTATACGAAATCATCCAGTTTCAGTTATAATTAAGTCAAGTGACTGTCCTGTCATGTATCCAGTATTATCGTTTCAACTCCACAGCTTTACGAGCCAATGTTCAGGGTGCAGGGGTACACGCATAATCATGTGGGTAGGGAAAACATGTAGTGGTAATCTATTAAGTTTAACGGATATAGGTCAAAACATGTTAAGAGGTGATATCCGGGCAAGTACTCCCCCTCGCCTCTATATACGGGAGCCCATGCAGGAGCGTCATCATCCTTGAAGCGATGGTTTATTGCCAAAATATTTAACTTTAAACTCCCCGAAGATGTTGATCCAAAATGCTACAATATTTCTCAGTTCTCATCGCCCTCAAAGAGTCCAACACCACAGTAAGTGATGCAACCTCACAACATTAATAACACCACCCTTGTCGTGGAGGGCGCATGTACCCTGGACGATATGTTTCCTATGAAGGTCGCCAAATTCTCACGTTGATTTTGTCCTATAACTAGTTGATACATCACTAAATGTTAATTGAGTACACTGGACATCATTCCATTTCCTATCCTATAAACACCACGACAAACTCTAATTTTTTTGTATTATTTTCCTCTATGCACATATTCTTTTGAAGAACATGACGAAACATTTTTGTCTGTACAAAACTAGCCAAACAGATGAACTCTGTCCATCTTGTATTCGTTAAATTCAGTAATGATATCCCTCAAAAACTTTTCACGATTTTTCCTCACACTTCTTAATATGCTGGCTTCTTCATTTTCTACACCTGTGAACGAAATTTCCGTTAACAAACTCGATCTGGTGTATTTAGCAACTTAACAATTTCCATAACATAGTTTTACATTTCTTGTGTAAAATACACTCTCAGTTCATTTATGTTAATTGTCAATTCATCTAATTTGAGACTGATGTTTATAGATCAGTGGTATACCTTCTCTTAATACAGGAAGACAGCAATGAATTGCGTATCCATTAGCTGATCTTTGTCCGTTTCCGATGTGTCGCCTCAAAATTAGTATATTGTGGTAAGAAAGGATGATTTTTTTTACGTCGCCTGTTTTTCCCTTAACTTTATTATTTCTATCTACTCGAAAGAATCTATAGGTATCTCTCTCCATATCTCTATATCTACAGGCAACATTAATCTATCCAATTAAATAGAAACATTTCCAAATCCGTCGTAAGTGATATAATTTGCATCACATATTTTATTATAATTTATTTTTCTCGACGTACTCGATCATTAGAGAATTGTTTTCTTCTTAGTAAAAATCAAAGAAAAGGAAGACGAATATGCCACATTGGAGAAAGCGCTCGCTGCCTCTGAAACCCGACAGGTCGTGTTGGAAAAGCACCAGCAGACGTGCACGGAGAGTTCACTGGCTAATGTCAAGTCGGAACTTGTCAAAGCGTTGAGTAGGTTTTATTTATTTTTGTTTTCTTTCATTATAAATAGCTATAGGAAAAATATCCATTTCAAACGCACATATACATACACAAATATATATATATATATATATATATATATATATATATATATATATATATATATATATATATATATATATATATATATATATATATATATGCAGAGACCTTCAGGCCTAGATCTATTTCTACCCCATTCCCCATTCCAATTTAGTTTAGTTCGTTTCTCTTTCTAGGAACAAAACAGATGTTTTGTTTTCATTACATCCTGACTCTTTACGCCTTAAGGCAATTTTTTTTCAGACAGATTGAATAAAAGTGAAAATCATGTAGTCTCAATGTGGTTGTTACTAAAAACATAAAAGTAGTTCCTACCTGGGTATAAAATACAGATTGTCAATGTTTGAACATTTGCATATAGCGCCATTCTGAAGATTTATGAACAAAATTAAACATCGTTTTATACCGCTGACAGGAGAGTTCGAGATTGACATTGCTTCAGAATATATCGAATCTGTCAGAAAGAAATATATTCCAACCCAAGTCAAATGTTTTCTTTACCTCCTTTCGTGACGAAATGAAAATGTGGTATGTATGTATGTATGTATGTATGTATGTATGTATGTATGTATGTATGTATGTATGTATGTGTATGTATGTATGTGTGTGTGTGTGTGTGTGCGTGCGTGCGTGGGTGGGTGTGATTCCGTTTATTTCATGTTTTCTTGACATTTAGACGAACTGATTTAAAATAGTTGAACGCGTACAGGATTTATAAAATTTGATCTTGATGTTACTGACAAGACGATAATAGCGCTGGGTGTGTAGAATGAAAATATAAACTGAACGTTTATTTGGAACATCAGCATGATTCTTATTAATTTTCCATCACTTACGATGTGTTCAATAGTGATATTAAAATCATTGTTTTCAAATAGAATACCAAAAATGTTCGTTTTACATACAAAGTCTGTAAGTATTTCCACAAGTATTTAGTCGTATATAGCTGTTACCTAATATCGTCGTTCTAAATAATAATAATAATAATAATAATAATAATAATAATAATAATAATAATAATAATAATAATAATTCGACCACCAACATGATGGTGATAATAATATGATTATTATTATAATAATTAATAATAATAATATGATGATGATGATTATTATTATTATTATTATTATTATTATTATTATTATTATTATTATTATTATTATTATTTCATCTACTACTAAAGCTGAAAAAAGTATAGTAGATGATTTCATGGACATTACATCTCGGAAATTTTTCTTTCTACGCTCAACATTTAAACTTTAAGAAAATGATATATCTAAACTGCAACTTCATTCAAATCGCATTTCAACGAGTTGTTGTATCTGTACCGTATTAACAAGAATGAATACCTAAAAATTACAAAACCACAGAAGTGTTTTGCATAGAAACTGGGCGTATTTAAGCTTATACCGTATATAAACTCATTCTATCGACAGATTCGAGAAAAGAACTTCCCAAAACACTTATTTAGTTTTGTATTTGGATGTACTGGTACTAAATGACCAAAATACGAAATTTAGTTTGGAGGATAAGTGAATCATGGACAGAGTATGTTTTTCCTTTAGGTGGAATGCTAGATCACGAACAAAATTTCTCAGCCTGATTGGTTTATTTCTACATAATTGCTTTTAGTATGCAATTAAATAAATGTTGATACAATCAGAAGAAGAAACTAATACTAACCATTCCTAACTTTACGATAATACTGGATGTCAAATAATACAATAACGACTCAACTTCTTGCCATCACAGAGGCTAAATAGTATAATAACAACTAAACTTCTTGCCCTTATGTTGGTTGTCTAATAGTACAATAACAACTCAACTTCTTGCCATTATATTGGTTGTCTAATAGTACAATAACAACTCATTTTCTTGCCATGATGTTGGTTGTCAAATAGTATAATAACAACTCCGTTTCTTCCCATCATGTTGGTGGTCGAATAGTACAATAATGATTCAACGTGCCATCATGTTGGTGGTCGAACAGTACAATAATGATTCAACGTTCCATCATGTTGGTGGTCGAATATTACAATACTGATTCGACGTGCCGTCATGTTGTTGGTCGAATAGTACAATAACGAATCAACTTGCCATCATGATGATGGTCGAATAGTATAATAATGATTCAATTTGCCATCATGATCGTGGTCAAATAGTACAATAACGAATCAACTTGCCATCATGATGGTAGTCGAATAGTACAATAACGAATCAACTTGCCATCATGTTCGTGGTCAAATAGTACCATGACGATTCAACTACTTGCCATCAGGTGCTTCAATAGTACAATAATGATTGACCGAACAATCGTGTTGGTGGTCAAATGGTACAGTACGACTCAACTTCTTTGGCAGCATTCTAGATCCAGATGCAACAGCCTTATAGTTTTAATCTTTATTTTGTTTGTTCGTCCATCCGTATGTCCTCGTCTTCTTTTCCGTGTATTAAATTATATAACGTATCTAGATTGAACAATATGTTTTCACACTTTTCCTGTAAATCATTATTTTATAAAGCATAAATTTGTCTCTTGACAGCGACCTCGCGCTTTACCTCTTGTCAGTGTCACGTCAATAAATCGAGTAAGTGCGTGCGTGCGTGTGTGTTATAACCTATGCGATCTGTGATAAATAATTCGTCCACGTAGCTCGATTGTGTGTGCTGAATAAACAGATCGATGGTAAAAGTTCCACTATATCAACCCATGTCTACAACAAAGTCAAATAATGACACTGCATAAATAAAAGTATATTTAAGATGACTTTTTGTAACTAAAATTAATATTTTCTCAACTTTTAGAATCTCTTCGGTTGAAGGAGGAGTCTGTCTTAAGATTGAAAGAGCAAAAGGCGCGATTGTTGGTAAGTATGTTTTTAGAAAATAAGATGAAATTTAAGACGAGGTAATTAACAATTTATTTGTGGTATTACTGCAGTACATTTCAAATTAACTTCAAACGCCATATGTGGCAGAACCTTTTATGTCAATCACGATTCTATTTACTCTACTCATGAGCTCGCGTTTGTTGCCTAAATTTACTTCTTACAAGAAACCATACCTTCACCACCACTGCTCATAGAAATGGGTGATAATCAGACTTTTCCATGTGTTCGTAATTCAGTTCGCTGTACATTCATATCCCATATAATACCACTGGTATACAATATGGAAGAAGTCGTCTGCTTCATGGATAACATTTGCTATTATTGATTTTGACGAGCTGAATTTAAATATGACAATTAAAACAACTGATTGTCTACTGTTTTCAAGATATTTAAGTTTTTGCATTTGTTTTTTATATTGTATAGATAATCTTATAATTTTAATCGTAAATTGTAAACCTAGGTCTATTCATGTTTGCTTTAAATGATAATATTTCACCTGTCCTGTTTATATAACACTTTGAAAAACAGCAAAAGGGTTATATAAATGAAATTTGTTATGAAACAAAAGATAAAAATACATGAATGTATATATACGTATATTATTTAGTCCTTTTCAATTTCTACTCTGTGCTTTATGGCTTGTCTCTTATATTCATTAAATGAAGCATCTCTTGTCACTGTCCAGCAATATTCTGCAAGCACTGATGGGCTCCATTTGCCCTGATAGCGTTTCTTCATTGTTGAAATATCCTGATGAAATCGCTCGTCGTGCACGCCAATTTCCGCTACACAGTTTGATGGAAACAAATGTAGATGAGAATGCAAACAATGTATATTTAGTTACATGTTGCAACCAAGGCTTTTGTATACTTTGAGCAGGTTTTCCACCAACTTCCTGTAGTTGTCTGCCTTGTTGTTTCCGAGAAAAGTTTTGTTGCCATTGACAGGAAGGCTTTCCATGCCGTCTTTTCCTTGCCACGTAGTGCACTGTCAAATGCATCATCTCGAAGAAGTTCACGAATCCGAGGACCAACAAAGACACCTTCCTTTATCATAACTTACTTAGCGTTGGAATTATTTCACGGAGGTACTTAAAAGCTGCTTGTGTTTTGTCCATGGTTCTTGACAAAGTTCTTCACTTACTATACACGTTATTATATATTGATGGGGTATTTGCTTTTGACGTGGGAATGTTCGCAACTTCAACAAGCTCTGGCAACTCGACTGCCTGGGTCAAGAAGGCCCATGGGAGTTAGCCGAGTATCTTCAAAGAACTGGGAATAAAAAAAACAACACAAACGCCGATAATTCAGTGCAACTAGTTTCGCATATAATACATGCTTCTTCAGGCACAAAATGTTTTGAAATAAACGGATGACGTCTTTACAGGCTAAAATAACAATTACGTAATTACGTAACGTCATAAAAAAACAATGCATAATCACAACATATATATATGAAGACAGAAATGTAGAGGTTTACAAACAACGTTTTTGTGTTTATTTGTTTGTCATAACTATGTGTTGTATTTGCCTTTGAAAAAGACTCATTAAGAGTCGAAAGCGCTTAGGCTAGTTAGTTACTAGTTTCGTACTGTTCGTCGTCAGTTTATTGCATATATATATATATATATATATATATATATATATATATATATATATATCTATATATATATATATATATATATATATATATATATATATATATATATATATATGTCAGGATCTAAAAGATAGACGAGTCTCTCATGAAACCTGAATCAGTAAAATAATAAATAAAATAGAGACAAACAGTCATACATACAATTATACTGTTATAAAAGATATATAATTTCACAATTGAAAAGAAAATTATACAATTTTATATAATACATTGGTATTAAGGGTATTAGGATACAAAGTATCTAATTTATGAATTCAATAAGTCTTGGATGTCATGACTGTGTGATAACATAAGGTGTGGTCTGTACCATATAATGACAATCACGTGGTTTATTGGAACCTTTGCTTGTTTAAGCTAGCATTTAACATTAAGTCAAATGGAAAACTTTTCAAGAATCTTCTATGATATCCTCCAACAAATCGATGACATTGCTATTTTCGAGCAGGTTAGGTTGCTAACAAAAACCACAGTTAAAAGGCTGAGCAACAAGACAAGTTTTGTCATTGAGGAACCTGTGATGTTTATTTCAAACGACTTAAGAGGCCCCAGGTCTTGATGACCTAGGCAACAAGTTAACCAGGGCGACATCATCATCATCATCATCATCATCATCATCTATTGACTATAGAGTGCTTGAGAAGCAAACGAATCTTATAGATCTTTTATCCATTGGCACACAAAAATGCTTAGTTGTTGTACCTACCTGCTCAACCCTATGCCCATATTCAGCTGTCATTGGGCAACAGTGTAGCAGTGACTGGAAATTTGTCAACTGTTATTGCAGTTTCCCGTAAGATGACAGCCTTGAATTGCAGTTTGATTTCTGTAGCAGGAAACTTTACCAGCCACTTGCTCACCACGAAAGCCAAAAATCATGCCGAAATCTATGAGGCGCCATAGCAAACAAACACTGGTCCAATAAGAAAGTTGCATTTGAAATTTCGATGTCGTATGTCGAGAAATTCAATATCAAGTGTTGAAATATATTGCATGTCAATAAAGTTCCATTTTCTAAATCGATATTTTAGATTTTATATGGTGAATTTATATAGTGGTGTTTAAAAATATATTTCCCATGTTGACATTTTACAGTGTATATTTTGAATTACACAGTGGTGGTTGAAATTTCAGTATCATATGTTGAGAATCTTTAATTCACACGTTGTATGCAACTGTTTGATGAAAGTTCCATTTGATATGGCGAGTATTTAGATTTCATCTGATGAATTTCATAGCAACGAGAAGCAGCCTCCTTACCTAAAACTAATGCGGTCCCTTAACGAAAGCGACCTCTAGCGAACAAGTTCATAGTAATTCTCGACCAGTAAATGTAACATTCAAACTATAAATGCGTGAAATATAATGGCGCCTCATAATTGAATACACAAATGATTTATTTTAATAGTCGATATTAGTTTGAATTGTTAAAGTTGACATTGTTTAATGTTACTTTTATAACACATCATTTGACTATATAAAAATAACAATTCTGACAAGCACAATAATTCAACAGATACAATCTGAAAACTCAACATTCGAAATGGAACTTTTAGTACAATCAATGTAATTCAACATATTAAATTGAAACTTTCGATATGTGACATTAAAATTTCAACAACCGCCGTGCAATTCAAAAGATACAATCTAACAAATCAAAATTGGATATCAAATTTTCAACCAGCGCTAAGTAATTCAACAGACGAAATCTAAATGCTGAACATACGAAATAGAAATTTCATCATAAACTCTTTGAACCAATACGTAAATTAGGAATTCTCGACATATGCCATTGAAATTTCAACCACCATGGTGTAATTCAAACGTCACAATGTAAAACATCAACATATAAAATGTAACTTTCAACCAATACTGTTTAAATCAACAGATACAATCTAAAATCTCGACATAGAAAATGGAACTTTAAGGACAATCATTTTTGATACAACACGTGAAATTAGAATTGTGAATATATGACATTAAAATTTCAACAACATTATGATTGGCCAAGCTTTTGTCCTCTACGGTGCCTCATGGAAATCCGCATATTGGCTGAAAGAAAGCTCAAAACAATATCGGACTATATATCGAAAGTAATACGTGATCTTCAAGGAAGAGGCAAAGCTCATCCTCAAAGAAGTTCACAAATGCACAAACATGATAAATGAAACATGATTGCATCGCACAGGAGACAGATTTTGACCATGCTCGATGAAACTTTATTGCCAGAAAAGAAGTTCATATGAGATTATAAACATTATCGCTGGGAAATCTCAATAATTGGCATATTGTCAGTGAAAATGACAAAACTTCGGAAAAAGCAGAACTGTTCAAATAACAGCTTTTTCACTCGAGGCCTAATCCCACTATATAATGCTTGATGTCCACCTTAACCTGCACTTTCTGAGTTGCTTAGTGGCGATGGAATTAACCGGTGCAGGACAACGCATTAATACAGGGCCTAATCGTGGTTAGCCTCCATTCCTTTTTGTTGGGATGAAAAGGCTAACTTGTACTCAGCCTCTGAGGTTCGGTTGGACAAAACGAGCTAATTCGGCCTTGATATCAGTTAGGGAGAACCCAAAGATTAATGTGATTTTTAAAATATATTCTTTGCTCAGTAGCAGACTTGTCCTGCTTCAACATTTTTACGTCACTGCTGTTTGCTTATGTTACATCAGATGTATGTATCTGCCTGTGTCAAGCGTGCTACATGTGCCCTGCAGATCACTTTATATAACCTTAATTTGACTATAAGTTGGCATTATTTTTATTTACATGCTCAAAGAAGGACAAACGTTATAACAAAAATATTAAAAACGTTTCAAATACTCCTCGAATTTATGAAAATTCGGAGAAGTTTGATTTTTCAATTTTACCAAGTTATAGTTCTAGTTTTTTTTTACATGTTTGAGTGAGTTATGTATCCCGAATTGTCAGACTCCCATTTTTTAAAAATTATACTGGATTTCACGCAAACTGAATATGCCACTGCTAAACATTAGAGAATTACATAAATGTTTGGAGACAGCATGCCCCACCACCCAATCACCAATTAAGATTAAAATATGTTTCTTTTCACTGAGAGCTAATTTGTCAATTATAAACATGTCCATAACTCAATATACAAGGCTTTGGAGTGCATCTTTGATTATCATCGGTCTACATCCAAAATGCTTCCGACATAAATACAGTCAAACTTTACTAATGCAAAATTGGAGATCAGGACAAGAGGTGGGCTCTACACCTGTTACAACTTTTGTGCAACAAATCTTTGCCAGTGGTTGAACATGAAAAGGATATCTATGCCTTTTGCAGTGCCAATGATTTGGAGGGAGCCAACAGAATATATCAGCAATTATTATTTCTGCATGGTGCATCTAGTTGAGGAAGGTGCATCAAAGAAGCAAAAGTGGACTGTGTATTATCCAAGCATTCCATCAGCAACACACCCAGTACCCCACGAAGGACTGCCAGTTCTTGATGCACCAGAATCATTCTCACATTCGGCAGATGAGGAAGAGAATGAAACTTTTAGTCCTGAACCATCAATGTCACATGAGCCATCCTCCTCTGAACCACACCTCATTACACAAGGTGAAATGAATGACCTTATCGGGGATTTGGAACTATCCAAGAGTAAGGCAGAACTGACGGGCTCGGGTCCTACTAAATACTGCTAAACATGACAAAGCCACACAATGCCATGAAAAGTCAAATTGGAAAAGTGTATTTACATTATTAATTATATTGATGAATATAGAAACCAAGCCGAATAACTAATTTTCAATATATTTATGCAGAATTAAATGATCAAAAATTAGGCGAAAAAGTTCGAAATTGAATAATGATAAAATAACAACAAAATCCATAAAAATCACGTATAAACTACCTATTACATTATAAATTTATCATTTAACTTATTATTGAAAGAAAATGCAACTTTTCAATGTATCCTAATCACACAAAGCCAAACAAAGTCATACAAAGCCTGTCAAATCTTTACAAAGCCAGAGTTATACAAGTCTTGTTAGACAAGTTTATTCATATTGCACATTGTATTGATGAATAAATTAACCAAACTTTGAATTAGTTTTCAACATAATAATTCCAAATTAAAAATACGAATAATATTTGGTGGCAAAGTTCAATTTCAAATAATGAATCGTATGTAAAATATTTACTATTTGATATGAGTATCGAAGGAAAATTAAGTATTTCAATATGTCCAAATTATACAAAGCCTGATAAAGCAACACAAAACGTCACAAAGCCTGATATGGTCGTGCATAATAGACAAATGTATAATGTAAATTACAAATAACCAAATGGAAGGACTAGTTTCAAAATAATTATAAATAATGGTAAAGTTCTGATAAAGTGAGAAAAAAATTGAAATGTTTGTTATTTTATAAATTGTTCATTTGACTGATTATCGAAACATAGGTTGATAAACTCAACAAACCTTTCGATGTTTAATAATAAAGGCATACAAAACCTAAAAAAGTCATGCAAAGAGATAATAAAAAAGTGTTGTATGGTCTTTATGACGCATAAATTACAGAAGAAAAATGTTGGATATACTACCCACATCATAATGAATGACTGGTAATTGGGAGACAAATTCTAAATTCACTGCATCTCGAAAAGACGTACAGAGCCTGACAAAGTCCTAACTAACATGTTTATTATTTTAAAATGCCTGTATAAGATAAACTATCGACATAAATGGTTATTTTTCATACAGACATAATCCAAATGTGTTAACTGGGTTAAAGGTAGCGCGGTCCTACTCATTTACTTGTTCTTGTAACAGGCTTTGACACGTCTTAATGGAATACAGTTGCAATTCACAACCACATGCCATAAATTTTAAATCAACAGTAAATAATTTTTAGTAATGTAATTTTAAAAACGTTTCTATGCTTGTACTTAGTTTAATATAATAACAAAGCAAGAAGTTTCTAATTCTGTTATATTTATTGATATAGATTTTATATCAACACTACATATTTTTTAATATTGTAAGTAGTTGTCAAGTATTTGCGCAATGTGATTTTGCCAGGGATTTTTTCCTAACACTTAATATAATTACCGGTAAATATTTTTATAAATTGACACCAGGATGTTTCACAGTCAAACAGAACGAGAAAGTGTAGAATTTACAAAAAAGAAAATTCAACATCTATTCCGAAAGATATTTGTATAAATTTACACTAGTAATTAAATATTTTTAGAAAGTCACAACATTGTAAAATTAATGATAAGAAACAAATGTTTGAAAAATGCATGATTTAATATTTAAAGTAATTTACTATATATATATATATATATATATATATATATATATATATATATATATATATATATATATATAGAGATATATATATACTTATTGGAGAGACATTATGCTTCAGTCAAAGAAACAAAAGTGTGATAATAATTAGATATGGTTACCGCGAAAACTTTTGTAAATGTGTATACCGAAATAAAGTAATATATCCTTGCTATTATTTAGAGAAAATAATTATCTTGAGTAAAAGAAAATAAAACAGTTCAATAAAAAAAAGAGATCACAGTCTTGAGAGAATAAAAACAACTGGGCTGGATTAAAAAAAAACCCATTGAAACTGAAATTGCACCAAGTCAGCTACAAAACTATCGTTCGTCATAACTATATATGTACACCTCCCTTGGGACCGATCTAAAGTGTTTTTATAATCAATGATATAAAATTGCAAATGCCAGTCGACACAGTAAGAAAATGTCTTGGTTGCAAGGCACACATATGTAATGTATTTAAGGCTTTGTTGATGTTGTTGTATCTTAAATTTATTGTATGGATGAAAAATCGATTATTATTAATTAAATACGAAAATATCTAAAGGACGTCCGACTCTCACTCTCTCTCTCTCTCTCTCTCTCTCTCTCTCTCTCTCTCTCTCTCTCTCATCGTATCAAGATATGGGCGAAAATCCATGAAAGACGAGAATAGAGGATTTTCCCTTCTGAAATACCATAATGTCTATGGACCAATGGAAGAGGATGTAAAATATTAAGTCAAGCCGACGAGAGAGAGAGAGAGAGAGAGAGAGAGAGAGAGAGAGAGAGAGAGAGAGAGAGAGAGAGAGAGAGAGAGAGAGAGAGAGAGAGAGAGAGAGAGAGAGAGAGAGAGAGAGAGAGAATTATATGGCTGGTAGAAATGTTGAACAATGAATTAGATCAATTTTAAAAATGTAAATAATGAAATTATCAATATGCAAAGGTGATTGTGAATAGGCACAAAAGGACATAACATTTTGCAGTGGTCACACACGGCTGAGATGTGTGTTCAAAGAAAATATGTGCATTTGTATGTGATATAAATATGTATAGTATGGAAGCCGTATCCATGATATTCCACTCGCTGTGCAAGCCTCGTTTCCTTTTAATGAGACATTATACATCTCGTGGTACATTGTTTATAAAACATGAATACTATACATAAATTCTGCTAATACACCCTTATTCTGGTCAGAAATATGTCTTTAAAACGTTTATAAATAATCAAAATAAAATATGTGATAAAACATAACCTTGCCTTACCTTGACTGGGCAGTGAAATATTAATATTAAGCTTTTTCGGCGTTTTTACACAATCTGTCACACACACACACACACACACACACATATATATATATATATATATATATATATATATATATATATATATATATATATATATATATATATATATATATATATATGGGTTTTGATATAATGAGTATTTTATTACTATTTTCATTTACTAATTTATGATAAATGAGTTTCTGTCATGTAAATATGGACAAATGCTTTTTGATAATAATAATAATAATAATAATAATAATAATAATAATAATAATAATAATAATAATAATAATAATAATAATAATAATAACCGTATTTTAACCTGTTCATCGAGATTTCGTAGTTGTACACTCGACTGTTGGCTATACAAACACACAAACGACACTCATAAGGACATTAATCAAAAAAGATTTTAAATCATCATATGTCAACCCATCATACTTTGCATGCATCCGACATTCACACTAATCACGAATAAAGGAACCAACACCACAATTAAGTCAGTTTGTTGTTTGTCTTTTTGGAGCAGAAGCACTAGACATTTCGAATTTAAACTTAAATATGATTTTGATTGAATATAAACAAGAAATATAATTTAGCGAGATGTAAAAGATATCCGATCAAGCTAACACGGAGTAAAATTCTTTTATATACCAATATGTGTTTGTCCCTTAGCATTGATAGGCATCATTTGGTATGTTGCATGATTTTAATTTGTTAGTTTTCCAAAGATATACAGGTGTTACGTTTTTGAGCGTTTACTTCTCAAGTTAGGAATGATAACAAAACTTTATATATATGTTTGATAACTCAGTAAGACGTACTTAAAGATACGGCATTTTATTTCCATAGTTTCTCCAAGTAACTCATAAAATACACAACATTTCAAATATGATTTTGTCTGACTTGTTATTATCCAAATTAATTAATCTCCCAATTTTCAGTGTATTAATGGAGTACGTGTATAACCCTAGTCTTTCACCTTTCTAATACATCTTTTTCTGGCTTTGTGTACATTGTTATGTTGAATATAGACAAAAGTAGATAAAAACTGATAACTAGCAATAACATATATTTCGAAAATTTTATTTTCAGTCCATAATCAGTCCAAGAACAATTTATAAAATAATAAGAAACATTTGAAATATGATTGTGTCAATCTTTTATTAATATTTTATCATTGTTAGAATTTGAACTGTTGCCTAGTTTTTGGTAATAATTTTGGCATAATTATGTTGAGAACTAGTCTTTCGGTTTGGTCAATTTGTTCATGAATATAATTAACAATATAAATACAGTTTTAATTTAACTTTGCATGGCTTTGTGTGGCTTGGTTAGGCTTAGAAGTATTTTGTAGGACCGGTTGGGCTCCAGATTACAGAAGTGGAATCTCCAGGCAGGTGATGTTAGGGTTTTGAGACCGTCATAAAGATATTGTCCCATTCTTCGTCACGGAAGGTGATATTGTAGACTACAACAACTTCGATGGTGTGATGGCAACTCTCCATATCGCTCATGATCCAGATGAGTGGAGACCGTTCATAGAAGACGAGTCTTAAGTCTGTTTTGCTGCATAATAACAATGTTTTGCCCTCAGTTCCAGTTGGTCATACAGTCCATACGAAAGAAACGTATGAAAACATGAAACAATTTTTGAGCTGCATAAAATATGACCAGCATCAGTGCCAGCTTTGTGGTGATTTGAAGGTTCTTGCTATCTTGCTTGGATTGCAGACTGGATACACAAAATACTGTTGTTTTCTCTGCGAGATTGGCCACTCTGACAGTCATTAGAGTGTAGGAGGAAAAGTGTTCAGCATCTACCACTTGTTGAATTAATGAAGATTTTGTTACAACCCTTGCACATCAAGCTAGATCTAATGAATAACTATGTCGTGGCTATGTACAAAACACAAGCATCCTTTAAGTACCTCCGTAAACAATTTCCAAAGCTAAGTGAAGTTAAAATAAAGGAAGGTGTCTTTGTTGGTCCTCGGATTCGTGAGCTTCTTCGAGATAATGCATTTGACTGTGTACTGCGTGGCAAGGAAAATACGGCATGGTAACAAATACGTTCAGAAACAACAAGAAAACCTGCTCAAAGCATACAAAAGCCTTGGTTGCAACATGTCACTAAAGATACATTATTTGCGCTCTCATCTCCATTTGCTTCCACAGAACTGAGGAGCGGCGAGTGACAAGCACGGCGAACGATTTCGCCAGTACATTGCAAAAATGAAGAAACGCTATCAGGGCAAATGGAACACATATCTGCTTGCAGAATATTGCTGGACAGTGACAAGAGATGCTTCATTTAATGAATACAAGAGACAAGGCAACAAGCACCGAGAAGACATTGAAAAAGGACTAAGTTATATATGTATACATACATATATGTAATTTTACCTATTGTTTCATAACAAATTGTATTTATATAACCCTTTTGCAGATGAAATATTATCATGTAAAGCAAATATAAACACATGAATATACCTAGGTTTACAATTTATGATTAAAACTCGATTATCTACATAATATTAAATAGATGTAAAAGGTAAAAACTTAAATATCTTTGAAACAGTAGCCAATCAGTTGTTTTAATTGAAATATTTCAATTCATCACATCAAAATCCACAATAAAGAGTACATTTTATGTCTGAAGCTGATGACTTCAAAAACCTTGGAAGCCATTGTTATTTGATTGAAAATTAACAGTCAGTATTTATGCCATAAACATATGCTCTAATATTTTTAACCCAATGGAGCTGGAAATTCCATTTTTTACATTTGTTTTATAAACCTTTTAATTCTTCAATTTTCCTTTTTCTTGTAGTTTAAAGTAAATTCAGTGCTTTTCTTTTGGTATTTTACAAAGCTATTTTTTATTTTTCAAAACTATTTATGTCTTTTTTGCCATTAAAAATCAAAATACATATAATTTCTCAATTCTTTTCATAAAGCCTTCGTAACATTTGTGCAGATAAAGCAAATCTAGTCAACACTAAAACTCGATAATGTTCTTAAGTTTACTGAATATGTAAAGAAAAATCCTTAATTTTGTGTATACTTTTTAGGCATCTAATGCTAAAGTGACAGAGAGCAGCTTTATGAAGCAATGCCAAATTCTCAATACAATACCTAAAAGTTTTATCTTTAAATATTATGATACCTTAAAATGACTAAATCCAAAATTGACTTGTCTTGATTAACTTTATTTTCCATTTGTTTTTCTTTTTAAAAATCCTTTCATTTACTGCTTCATTGATGGATTTTTTTTACATCCACAATGTAGAGGGTCTTTTCAGGAGCATGTGTGTAAATTGGGTAATAAGACCTTTTGCATATGACACAGTAGAACAATCGGAAAAGCCTTGATGCACTCCTAGTTGGAAAAATTCAGCCAATTTAACAATTGTCTGTACAGTGACAAATTCCATTTATGAAATCTTAACAGTCTTGTTCCAGAGTTTGCCAAAAGTTTTTCTCTTGAGCAAATATAATATTTTCATATATCTGCTTACTTTGAACTTTAAATGTTATTTTTGAGTGCATTTTATTTAAAATTTTGTTCTTGCAATTTAACAAAGATTTCTTCAAATGCACCATTTTAGCTGGGTGTTTTTTGTCTTACAGACACAGGTCTAATTTTAATATAGTTTTACTAATACACTATGGCCATCATTTAAATTTGTAAATGTTACAAATCAGGACAAATATTGACACTTTTATTGTAGCTGCTACACATAGAGCTTTACAATAATAGTTAAAAGTTGGGGCTCAGACTTCAAAATATATAACCAGTAAATTTCCATAACATTCAGTATTTAAAAAAAAAATCACATGCAGTTACAAAACTGCAATGGTTGGATAACAGTAATGAGATGTCATGGCAAATCGATGTCTTTTACAGTACTCCTGATTTCCACGTTAGTACTTGTAATATGTCAAAGGTAACATATGCCACATGATAAAATACTACATTGTGTCTTATCCTTTATTCAGACTTACATCCATGACAAGGAAGCAGCCTTTAAAATTCAGCTACAGACGATGCATGGCCAACTCAAGCATCTGAGAAAAATAAACAGCCTGAACAACAAGGATCTTCGATGCTTTACTTCCACTCCTGACAAATTTTGCTCTGGAAAAATAATGGAACTTTGGAAGACAGCAGTTCTTAAATGTGAGAAAGTCCATTTTTTAAATCTTTTCTGTCTTATATATATATAGATTCACACACTCTTCTGCATTTTTTAAAATATAAAATTCAAGTTTTATCCCTTTATATAAATACTGAATAAAAAATTCTGGTCTTATATTCTTCCGTAATGTCATGGCCTGAAAGCCTCAGGAATTTTACAAGGGATTATTATTATTATTATTATTATTATTATTATTATTATTATTATTATTATTATTATTACTACTACTACTACTACTACTACTACTACTACTACTACTACTACTAATAATAATAATAATATTATTATTATTATTATTATTACTATTATTAGGTGATTATGATTGTGTGATTATGAGTTTTAGCATAGCCTCAACAATTTTTCAGTCATATAGTTAAAATGTCTGCAGTATGATAGTTTATAGTGATGTCTAGCACTGGAGCATCATGCCGAAGACATGGAGCATGATGTCCCACCCAGTCACATTATCCTAACACTAGGCTGAGCAGTCCTGAGTATTTGGCATAACTCGACCAGGGATCTAACCCATGACCTCCCACATCTGAGTCAGACGCTCTAACTACTAGGCCAGTTTATTATTATTATTATTATTATAATATATTATTACAAGTCTATTACAAAAAGTAATAAAAAAAGAGTGAACACAGGAAGCTTTATAAAATTAGCCAATAATTTATTTCTCCAGAATACCAAGTGAAAAATGAGAAAAAAGGACTTATGGTTTACCAAATCAAATTCAAAAACATTCTAAGAATAACAAAATAGAAGTCCTATTAATAAAAATTACTGAATAGCCTGATGAAATTCAAAATAGAAGGCGATGATGTCTGTTGTAATCTTCAAAGTGTAGACATGTCAACAGTTTCTTGTTGTATCACAGAAAATATTATTCCACTTTTAAATTTCACACAAAATTTCAATAAATGTATATCCAAGAATTTTGTAGGAGCACTAATGTATTTCCAGGGGAAAAAAAATCACAAAAAAATTCAATAATTTGAAGAAAATAAAAATTCAACTCAAACTGGTCACAACATAATGTAACTTGACATATCAACTTTTTCAGCCCAACTGCTGATCTTCTATAAAAACAACAGTTATACAGTAATTTAGTAAGCAAATAGATTTCCAGATGTGGGTAAATCTTCTAATAAAATAGAAGTTTGTAACAATAAACACATTTCATATCACATACTCCAGGTATAGCCATGACTTAACTTAATGCTTCTTACACTGAGAACGAATAAAAAAAAAATTTTTTTAAAAGTTGTTAACCAAAATTGTCACTGGTTCAGAATCAAGGTCAGAAACCAGATACAGTGTTTTATTATTAGGTGTTTATCAATTTTAAAAAATTCAGTCAGGTCTAACAGAACTAAACTCAATTTTGGACAATATCAAATCTGGTAAACAAAGTTACATTACAATAGAATGTAATGGAACTAAAATATTAAGACTAACAAACAATTAAATATACATAACTATATATATATATATATATATATATATATATATATATATATATATATATATATATATATATATATATATATATATATAAAGAGAGAGAGAGAGACAGAATTGTAGTTTACCAAGGAAACACTAATTACTAAGGCTAAGCCAGATGCAAACAAAATGCTGTTGATGAACTGTTTAGTAGCAATATGTAAATTTATATTTTCTAAGCTTTATTCAATAGTACCATAACTGTTACATAACATGCCAGCATTAGTTACGGATTATGGTAATGGTACCTTTTACATTTCAGTCCTAAAACTACCAACATTTACTCATCTCTTAATGTACAGTGACTGTGTAAGTTTGGTGAAGGCTGATTCACTAACCTAAATTACTAGTATTATGTAGAGACTACCTTCTTGTTATCAGGCCATTGTGATGATGAACATTTCGATGTAGACCTAATCTGCATGCTTCATGGTACATGTATGATGAAGGGCACACAACAATGCTTTGGGAAAGGTACTTTAAGTAAGTCAAAATTATTATGGCATATTGTTGCATGTAATTTTTCAAATCATGGTGACATTTAGTTTTGACCTTCAAATGCCCAAATCAGTGACTTTTCTGTCCTGACAGAGCAACCCATCTTCAAAGTTTAGTTAAGGTATATGAATCAGAACATTACTGCATAGAAACCATTCTGTTTTCATAGAAACTATTCTGTTAGCATAGAAACCATTCTGTTTGCATGAAAACCATTATGTTTAGTCAGTCACAGTGACCTCAACCTTTGGAATTGTTTAACCTCAGTATAATACAGTTTGGTGAAGCAATATGTGGCAAACTCTTGGTATTGCATCATAACCACTTTTGTTATAATCAATGACCTTGAACTACATTTTTACTAAAAGATCAATAAGGTTCTTTGTCTCCTATGCAGCAATTGACCTTCAACATTTCATAAGATATGTAAAACACAACTCATGTTATTGCAAGTTAACCTAATGCCATGGATAGTCACAGTCACAGTGAAAAACTCCATCAATGGCAATATGATCAAATTATAAAAATATAATACATCATTGTTTCCTAGCATTCAATGATACCTTTAATATTCATCTTGAAACATTTACACACCAAGTCATCTGAGTCTACAAGAAATAAGTGTCTTGGGAAATGACCTAAATACAAACCCTTACCACAGCACAGATGGCAGGCAGATTGATTGAAGGATGGACAGGTGGACATTCTGACAGACATTATCAATCCTAAAATTGCATTATAATCAAGCCAAAATCTTCTGTGTGTAGATTTGGGATTATTTTTCTTACAGCTGCATCACCACCCATACCATGTGTTGAATACCTACAGACAAAGGTAAGACAGATGTACCAGTAAATGTTTTGCATATAAACAGAAATCAAATATAATTTTAATTATATCAGTACTTCATCAAACTCTTTTCAGAAACTGCTATTATAAGAAAGCAGACATATTTAATTTAGCAGCATGGTTCATTTAAAATTTGAGTGATTTTTATAGTATCAAGTCTGACAGACAGCTATATCTCTTTACTAAAATTCCAGGAAGAAATTGAGACAATACTGACCATCCAATGTTTGTGTTCTAATTTGCATTTCAATGCCAAGTTTTTCTGTCTTTTTTCATCCTTTATCTCTAAGCCATGTACTTCAAACGTTTTATGAATCTGGACAAGACACCCATGAGGACACTGTGTTGCTCACTAGTCCTTCTTTATCCCCAGCCTGAATGCAGGAGGCATATAGCAACAGTAACATCTGCAGACAATGCAGTTTCCTATGTATAATGCTTCTTTACTGTCATCTGCTCTAACCTCACATGTATTTGGCTTACACATGGTTTGAAGCTGAAGCTCATTTTAATTTTGATTTATGCATGACAAGCCGAGATTCTGGGCCTAATTTTTACCAAACTTCACTGGCTGAACAGAGGTAGCTCCCTGCTGATGAGTCTGACAGTTAAATGACCAAGATCACTGGAACCATCATTACAATTTGTTTGTTCTACTTTTGAAGTCAATTCTGTGCATCCTGTTTCATTAAATACCATATGTGGTTTACACTTCAGCTAAAGTACGTCCCTAATCTTAGAGGTCAAAGTTCAATGTCACAGTAACTAAAATTGTCATTTTGGGTTCAAGGTTTCATTTTATTAGTGGAATGGCAACTCCCTATTTAGTCTATGATGAAAAGATCAAAGGTCATAATCTCTGGGTGTGAAATACAAAATTATGTTAACTTTACATCTTGAATTAACCTAGGTCATGGTAGGAATAAGATCAACCATATTTTTGATGTCTTGTTCCAAACAACACTTTTTTTAGCGTAAACTGATGAAGAATAATGTAGACAGCAGCAGTTTTAGGGCTGTGCAGGCCTGGTGTGCAATGAAGACAATGGGCCTACAAAATTTAATTTCTATATCACTTAAGAAATTCTGTGAAATATTCATGGAAAAATACTGGTTTGTTTTCAAAATCAAATTTATTAAAAAAATCATCTGCTTTAATATTAATGTTTTAAACAAACTGCATAATTTTGCCACCCACCCACCCACAGTGTGATCTTTTGCATCTCGCTAAGGTCACTACTGAATTTAGAGACTTCGGTGTCTGATATGCTTCACAGTATCGAAATGATAATTTACATGTATACATATAGAAGATAAAAACACTAACATTTTCTATTTTTTGCAAGCATTGCTGGCCTCTGTATTTAAAATTATTGATCAGATCACCTTATAAAAATAAATTTTATTTAACAAGCCTGCAGAATAGTGAAATGAAATGACTGAAATAAATTCAAGTGCCTTGGTCAGTGTGTTGATGTGATGTAATGAGTGGCCATTGTAAGTGTTGAATACAGAAATATTTTGACATGGGTACTTTGATCTAAATAGTCATGATATAAATATAACTTAATGAGCTTTTTGACCTGTATGTCTGGGAATGTACAGTAGGACGAATGTGCCCTTTTGAATGTTATAAAAAGAAACTAATGGAGGCAACCTTTATTCTTTGGGAAGTATTCCATGACAAGGTTACATAAGTGGTCATTAACGCTTTTAAAGAATGCAGTTTATATTCTGAATTTGTATTTTAGGGATGTTATTACTCTTTGCCTCTCTTTGTTTAAACAACCTTTATGGGACACCTAAACTTAGTTTCACAATGTGTAGCCAAGACTGTGCTGTTGTGCCATTAAACCCTACAAGTATACAAATACATACACCCCCCTGAAAATATTTCCCCACATGGATGTTTAAAATATAAGTTACAAAATATAGTCTGATCAGTACAGTAATCAACCATGACCTGTAGCTTATATTTTCATCAATAACATTTATATCAAAAGGTCATGGAACTTGAACTAAGACTGTTTAGAAGAGACAAGCTCATCGAGGTATTAGAAGACAGGATTGCAACTTTACAGCCTGGCTTCTCAATTCTAACTCAACCTCACCTATATGTATATCTGGATGACTCCAAACATGAATCAGAAACCATGTTTCATGGCATTAACCATGACAAACTTAAGCAAGCCATGATGGAAGGTCAGGAATCCTACGAACAGCTGGGGGACTCTTGGATTGGAATGATCCTCAATGGAGTTGAAACATCTGATGTGGACCTTACATCGGAAACAGAAACCGAGACATGCTTGGATGAAAGTTACACTGATTTGTTCAGTTTAACACAGGGAGAGGAACTGATGGCACAGGAGGAGTCGGTGAAGCAGGACTGGAAATATGAGGACAGTATGGTGGATGAAGCTTATCAGTCTATGTATGTTGACCCATATGATAGTCAGGACAGCAATGGGAATGACACCCTCACTGTTGGGAGTAAGTACAGTGTGAATGATAACATCACTGTTGGAAGTACCAGGGCTGCAGACAGAACTTCTGGGCCCTAAGAAAAATTCTCCAGTAGGCCCCTATAAATTACAAATTATGGGCCTTTTTTAATTTATTCCTAGTGCTACTACCCTGTCTTTGGCCATGGTAAATACAATAGAACTGATGCTATTACTGTTGGAAGTAAGTACAATGAGATGATACAATTACTGGTGGAAGTAAGTACAATGAGATGATACAATCACTGTTGGAAGTACAATGAGATGATACAATCACTGGTGGAAGTAAGTACAATGAGATGATACAATCACTGTTGGAAGTAAGTACAATGAGATGTTACAATCACTGTTGGAAGTAAGTACAATGAGATGATACAATCACTGTTGGAAATACAATGAGATGATACAATCACTGGTGGAAGTAAGTACAATGAGATGATACAATCACTGTTGGAAGTAAGTACAATGAGATGATACAATCACTGTTGGAAGTAAGTACAATGTTAATGATAACATCACCACTGGAAGTAATTACAATGGTAATGAAAATGTCACTGTTGTAAGTAAGTTGTTTTTGTTATTGCAGGGTTTAATGTCATTTTTCAGTATAAGATAGGCTATACATGGTGGCCAGTACAAATGGTGGAGGAAGAACCCAGGAAAACACTGGAAAAACTACCAACCAACAAGAAGCTACTTGTAAGCTTTCTCATATACACATATTGTCGAATAAGAGACTCAGACTCAAACACATGCAGATAGAGGTGAGATGACAGTGATCCATAAAGTTGAGCACTTTAGACCATGTGGCCTGTCAGGGCCCATGGAAGTAAGTACAATAGGAATGATACCATCACCATTGGAAGTGAATGTGTGTATGTGTATGATTTGGATTTTTAACTTAGCTTTAACAATTTTTCTGTTATATGCTACGATGTCTGCAGTGTGGCAGGTTATAGTGATGTCCAGCACTGGGGCATCATAACCCAGACATGTAGCAGGATGTTCCACTTAGTCGCACTCTCTGACACCTGGCCAATCAGTCCTAACAATAACCTCTTAATGCTGAGTACCAAGTGAAGCAGCTATTAGTGCCATTTTTGTAATTCTTTGATATGACTTGGCTGGGGATCAAAACCTATGACCTCCCACATCTGAAAAAGATGCTCAAAACACAATGCCACCATTGCAGTCACAGTAAGTACAATGGGAATGATAACATATTTATTGGAAGTACAGTGGGAAAGATACCTTATCTATTAGAAGTAAAAACAATGGGAAAGATACCATATCTATTGGAAATACAATGGGAAAGACACCATATCTGTTGGAAGTACTATGGGAAAGATAACATATTTATTGGAAGTACAATGGGAAAGATACCATATTTATTGGAAGCAAGTATAGTGGTAAAGCTACCATATCTATTAGAAATAAGTGCAATGGGAATGATACCATATCTATTGGAAGTAAATACAATGGGAATGATACCATATCTATTGGAAGTAGGTATAGTGGGAATGATACCATATCTATTGGAAGAAAGTACAATGGGAAAGATACCATATCTATTGGAAGTAAGTACAATGAGATTGATCCCAAATCTATTGGAAGTAAGTACAATGGGAAAGATACCATATCTATTGGAAGTAAGTACAATGAGATTGATCCCAAATCTATTGGAAGTAAGTACAATGGGAAAGATACCATATCTATTGGAAGTAAGTACAATGAGATTGATCCCAAATCTATTGGAAGTAAGTACAATGGGAATGATACCATATCTATTGGAAGTAAGTACAATGAGATTGATCCCAAATCTATTGGAAGTAAGTACAATGGGAAAGATACCATATCTATTGGAAGTAAGTACAATGAGATTGATCCCAAATCTATTGGAAGTAAGTACAATGGGAAAGATACCATATCTATTGGAAGTAAGTACAATGAGATTGATCCCAAATCTATTGGAAGTACAATGGGAAAGATACCATATCTATTGGAAGTAAGTACAATGAGATTGATCCCAAATCTATTGGAAGTAAGTACAATGGGAATGATACCATATCTATTGGAAGTAAGTACAATGAGATTGATCCCAAATCTATTGGAAGTAAGTACAATGGGAAAGATACCATATTTATTGGAAGTAAGTACAATGGGAAAGATACCATATCTACTGGAAGTAAGTACAATGGGAAAGATACCATATCTATTGGAAGTAAGTGCAATGGGAAAGATACCATAAATATTGGAAGTACAATGGGAATAATAACATATCTATTGGAAGTAAGTACAATGGGAAAGATATAATATCTATTGGAAGTAAGCACAATGGGAATGATACCATATCTATTGGATGTAAGTAAGGTGGGAATGATACCATATCTATTGGAAATAAGTAAAATGGGAATGAAACCTTCTTCTTTTGGAAGTAAGTACAATGAGAATGATACCATATCTATTGGATGTAAGTACAATGGAAATGATACCATATCTATTGGATGTAAGTACAATGGGAATGATACCATATCTATTGGATGTAAGTACAATTGGAATGATACCATATCTAATGGAGGTAAGTACAATGGGAATGATACCATATCTATTGGATGTAAGTGCAGTGGGAATGATACCATATCTATTGGAAATAAGTACAGTGGGAATGATACCATATCTATTGGAGGTAAGTACAATGGGAATGATAACATATCTATTGGATGTAAGTACAATTGGAATGATACCATATCTATTGGAGGTAAATACAATATGAATGATACCATATCTATTGGAAATAAGTACAGTGGGAATGATAACATATCTATTGGATGTAAGTACAGTGGGAATGATACCATATCTATTGGAAATAAGTACAATGGGAATGATACCATATCTATTGGAAGTAAGTACAGTGGAAATGATACCATATGTATTGGGTGTAAGTACAGTGGAAATGATACCATATGTATTGGATGCAAGTACAGTGGAAATGATACCATATCTATTGGGTGTAAGTGTAGTGGGAATGATACTATATCTATTGGAAGTAAGTACAGTGGAAATGATACCATATGTATTGGGTGTAAGTACAGTGGAAATGATACCATATATATTGGGTGTAAGTACAGTGGGAATGATACCATATGTATTGGGTGTAAGTACAGTGGAAATGATACCATATCTATTGGGTGTAAGTACAGTGGGAATGATACCATATCTATTGGGTGTAAGTACAGTGGAAATGATACCATATCTATTGGGTGTAAGTACAATGGGAATGATACCATATCTATTGGGTGTAAGTACAGTGGGAATGATACCATATCTATTGGGTGTAAGTACAATGGGAATGATACCATATCTATTGGGTGTAAGTACAATGGGAATGATACCATATCTATTGGGTGTAAGTACAATGGGAATGATACCATATCTATTGGAAGTAGTCATGTACTCTAAAGCCCCTCATTATATACTGATGCTACTCTTACAATGCCGGTACAATTATGAATCTAATTAAATTGGTGTTTTATCTTTGCTACTTATTTCATTTCCTTTCAATGCTTGGCTTATGATATCCATTTATAGCGTGAGCTGACATAATTAAATAGTGTATATTAATGCCCCATCAGGACTCAACCTTTTGGAACATCCCACAAAATAAGGTTATTTCTCTTGTCATGAGTCACTTTTATGGCTCCCATCAGAACAGTATCATAAAGAGAAAGCATTGTATTATTTTGGTTTTTTTCACCTAATGAGATGTGATCATGTGTTTCTTAAAAATAGATTTTAATAAGGTTTAACAAAACACCACGAGCAGACAATTTTATTGTTGTTGGGCTTAACACCATTTTTCAGCACACGATAGGCTATTCATGGCGGCCAGTATTAATGGTGGAGAAAAAAAACGGGAAATCACTGAAAGAACCACCGACCCACAAGAAGCTACTGGCAAGCTTTCTCACATATCCACATTCACTGAATCCTAGACTCGAACCCACACAGACAGAGGTGAGATGGCAGTGATCTGTAACAGACAGCACTTTAGACCATTTGGCCACTCGAGGCCCTGAGGCTCCGCAGACAATTTTAACAAAACACAAGAGCAGACAATTCAAACATGACAGTGATTGGTTAAATTTACTAAATTTTTTTTTTTTTTTGCTGTATAAAGACCTTTGGCATGTTTTATACTCTTTAATGTTTGCTTTTACAAAGTCCATTTTGTTTAATATAAACATTTGGGATACAAAAATTATATGTTTTCTGAGTAAAGATGTTCCTGTTTCCCCAAAACACTTGAAAACTTTTGGAGATAGGAACATGATTTGGCTCCCTAAGAATTTTGGTTTAGAGAGGATTTTTTGTCCTATATATGAGTTAAATTAGTGTCTGAAAGCCACATCTATGATGATGTTGGTTTTGTAGGATTAATGCCATTTTTCAGCACTTGGGGGACTACACATGGAAGCAAATATTTTTCGTAGAGTAAGAACCTGGAAATATCCCAGGAAGAACAACCAACCCACAAAATGTTAATGGCAAGCTTTTTCACATACCCATGCTGTCTGAACCAAGACTCAAACTCACAGAGGTGCAATGTGAGTGATCAATAAAGACAGGCCCAATCCAGGATGAGTGACAGAAAAAAGAACATAAAAATATCTAAATATCATATAACAGTGTCTGTGTTATGATGGCTATTAAATTACTTGGCAGATGAATCTCAAGAGCATGATTTTATTAGTCACATGAATGGTTCATTCACTGCTGAATCAATGTTTCAACTAGTTTTGATGACAGAATTCTAATTTATTTTCTTTTTTCCTGCCAGCACATGAAATCTGTTTAATATTTGTCTCTCTAAATGCATTCAACTTAATTTAAATAGTATATTTTTGAAAGTTTTAGATCTTACATAGTATGGTTCTGAGTACTCAGTCCAACTCAAACCTCAAAGAAATAAGAATTAAGATAAACAAGAAAATAGAAAATTGTTGTTTCTAGACATATTTTTATTATTCATTATTTTGAAGGGCAGATTTTAGTATTATCTATGAAAAAACATTTTTATTTTGTATTGCAGGTGTCGAATTTTCAGACAATGATATCAACTGATAGAAAAATATAGATGCAGAGGAAGAAAACTAGTATAAATAAATATAAGTACGAAGTATTAAAACTTGCAAAATAAATATACTTTTCTCCAAAATTTTGTTTATGCTGTTGTAATCTTGTAACAAATATTCCATCACAAAGCAGACTTGACTCAACATGGCTGCATCATAGCTTTTTCTCAAGTAGCGTTGGTGTGCAATCTTTCCATCAGTAACATGATTTATAACTAGAAATAAATTCATGGAACATAAATGTCATGCTACAGTGACCTGTATCTAATAGCAAAATGTTGTATTACTTGTCAAGATTCATCCATACATTAAGTTTCATGCCAGCTGCAAACTCAATCCAAGAAACTAAAACACAAAACTTAATACAATTTACCAAGGTTTGAAATAGTAGTTGCAGTGACCTGCTTTTGATAAAAATCAAGGAAAACTCAGCAGTTAGAATGCTGAACACATGACTAAAAGTGTGCATGTTTGAATCTTATTAATCAATGAGCTTAGATCAGTAAGGGTGGTGTCCTTGGGCACCCACTAACTTGGCACTAAACAGGTAACCATCATTAACTGCTGTGCCTTAACACACCAAACCAAGCCAAGACAGTGATGTACTTATAAAAACACATCCCTACACAGAGTTGCAATTTTTGACCATATGTAATGAACATTACCTCCACTACGAATTTACAATGTAATATTAATATGCATCATGTCACAGATGAGAGGTTTGCTTTATGTATGATAATATGTACAATGTACTTAATTAGCATTATGCAAGCAAATTTTGTTACCGGCAGTGTGTATTGGAGCACGGTGACTCACCATGTTTTGCCACCATGTAAAAAACCGATTCTAATCTTGTATGATTATTTGTGCATATTTTACTTGTTAGTTATATCAGTATAATGAAATTACCTTGCCTAATGTATAATCCCACCAGGACATGGTCAATTTATTCCATAATTCTTATGTTTTGCTGTGCACTCACTGCCAATACATACTAATCTGCCTTTTTCACTATTTTGGTCAGTCAGAACTACGGAATCTGATTGGCTATAGGTCACATGACCTTTTTGTATAAATAGCACCATGTACATGTAAAGCTTCACTGTTAGCCTGTCCAGGGTATGGAGCAGACAAAAGAAAATCATCAGGTGACCATTTCCTTAATTCTAGAATGTCTCAGGCCATGTAAGATAGACATAGTCAAATTGCAATGGTTAGTACCTAATGAAATTTGATGTGCTTGTTTGACATTACGGGGAATTCCAGAAGTTATTTATTATTCATGAGGTGATGTCTGCTACCGTGTTGGTTGCAATGATTTCACCTTCGGTAAATTATCATAGCAATTAATCTATAAAAGTGAAGGCGAAAGATCATTACAATCTATAAAATCTTGGGAAACATGTAAATTGTTCCCTCAGGAACTGGAACTGATATACAAGTAATTAATGTTAAGTTGCTACCAAATCGTCACTTTTAACCCTCGTAGAAGGTGAGTTCTTTCACCATCGTTAGAAGGCGAACTCACGTTGCAACTTTATGATATTCTACACCTTCAGCTCCTGAAGGCTAATATTTCACCTTCACCTTCATCTTTTTTTCACTGCCACAAATTAATCAACACTTTTTTGTACTTCCATGAGGTGAATTCTATGTGATATATATCAATACAAATATGGTTTGAAATCCACTCAAGAGGTGGAGAAGGTGCAATTATATTTGAAACTCTATTGCACCTTTCCCCACGGGAGTCAATAACCTTTGTCTCCCATGATTGACTCATTTACATAAGTTAAGTATTAAGTCTTGAATATTTATGTATATGTAACTTTATTGACAATCAGTAGTTCTATATCCACCTGTTCTTGTCCTTAAAGTAATTTACAAATAAATACTTTCAATGTTTATTCTACACAGTCTTGTGTTATTCTTTCTAATCAAAAGCTAGACAGGAGGACCCAAAAATATTTAGCCCGGAGACGGCGTTACACATATATGCCTCAGAAATGGTCACATCCACTTAGCCACAAATTGTAAACAAAAGAATTAAATTTCTGACAGGATGGTGTTGTGCTTACCACAAAGCTGCATGACTGAGACTAACACTTATTACTGAACTGACATAAACCCAAAATGTAGCCAAAAGTCACATTGGCATGAACTTTAGGTTGACTGTTGTTATGCTCATCAAAATGCATCTATACACAAAGCTACATTACTCTTAAAAGCTGTTTGACTATGCATCCAATAGCTCCCAAGAAAATGGCCTATATGAACACTCTCTCTTAAATAACTTATGTATAGGTCACATTGACCCATTTTTTAAATAGAATGTTGAACAAGAAGCATCCACACAAAAAGCTGCACAAGTTAGCAATCAATAATGCCAAAGACACTAAACTGAATAAAACAAAATACACATTGAGCAACCAACAGATGGGCATTTTAACACTGACCTAAATATCAGTATTTTTTTATAAGTACATAAGCCTAGAGTGATTTGTCTTGGATCATTTAATTTCCATGTCATATAATTATACAATTAGGAAGAATACTGAATATTATGTTTGGAATCCAATAAAATTTTAGTCTGAAATATTTTGTAAGAAACTGATTTGAATAAGAAATGTACCCAAGATGTAATCAATATACACACATTTGTTGTTTGTATAATGGTATATGTATTTTGTTCCATTACATGAACTCTAAATTACTTCTGGCTGGATGGACTAGGCTTAATGACATGTTTAAACAGTAGGTAAAGAGGCTTGTGGACACAAACATTTGGATTGCAATGATCTCATCTACATCCGTCAGTTAAGAGTGAGCAATCTTCTTTGCTAGAGTTTCTTACTCTTTCTTGACACATTGTGTGGTTTAGTGCCATTTTTCAGCAATGGCGGCTAGTATATTTGGTGAAGAAATAAAAAAGATAAGGCACAATTGACCCATAGGAAGCTACTGGCAAGTCCCCCACTCAACCATTGTTGGTCAAGCTGAGACTTGAGGTGAAATGTGTTAGTAATCTGTAATGGTGAGTGTCTTAGACCATGCAGATCCCCGGGACATTTACTCTTCATGTTGAAGCATAAAATATTTTAAACTTATTCTGTTATTTATATAAAATGACACTGTTAAATAAAACACTGAAAATAATTTACAAGATATCTAAATCCGATTTATTTTTTTCTTTGCTGTACTTATTAATGACATACCTCTGAAGAGAACTGCATCTACTGGCTTCTAAAATGACGGCATAACACAGTCTGTTTCATGTAAAACCAAAACCAATTGCTCTTAAGACTCCAAGAGTGATGCACAGAAAACAGCATGATTATAGATACAGAAGAAAAAACTAAACCCTACTAATTACAAGAAAAAAATATTTTTTTTAGCAAAGTTACATACTGACAAACTCCAAATTATGTTTGACAATGTAAACCACCACCTGTAGCTCTTTGTTTATTACTTGACCCAATACCCATATATAGCACCTGTGGTAATGATATATTAAAATCTTTCCATCACAAAGACCTTGATCAGCTCTATTTTATCAACCATAATGGCCCACATACCACAGTATCCAGTGATATTAAAAATGATGAAATGGTTGTAACCCCCAAATGAAATGAAATTCAGTCATCCAACAGATCCTTTTTTAATCTTTCTTGCAGTAAATTATTTTTTTTACTAAGAAACAAACTGGTTGGATTTAAACTGCAAGCATTTTTTCCCAGGAGTATTGAGCTTTTATTGCGTTTTTTCCAGTATCTCCTTATGGACAACCTCAAATTCATGAACTTTTCATGGTACTTTTTAAGACTATGACCTTGTTTAATAATATGATCAAAACTAACCAGTGCCATGTAATGCCAGATCATTAAAGAGCCAATCTTGTTTTACAATTCATGTCCAACTTTAACATGTAAGCCACAAAGACTCTAGACAGTGCTTTTACATATATAGATAAGAAATGTAATTAACTGGGCTCAAAAGAAAATGTTTCTAGTCTTATAGACAAGGTTGTAATTTACCATGGTTTTAAAGAATTTGTTTTTACTTATGTAAGTAAACCTGTAAACTACCTGAACTCAAGACATTTTTATCACTTATGTAGATAAGGAATGTAATTACCAGAGCTCATAAGTGAATTGTATGTGTATTTTAAGTATACTGAACTGTTTAATTTTAAATACTTAGTCCAAAGTTTTCAGAAGATGACACTTTAGCTAAGTTGGTAGTGTGTAGGATTTGTAGGAGTCTAAATTGAGTGATATCCACCCAGATCAGCTTGGGCTGGATGCTTCTGTCTTTAGGGAAAGTTTCATAGATCAAATTTCCTAAAACTGATATAACTAATAACATATTAAAAACTCCATTAAAAACCAACTAACCACATCATATTGATCCTGCTCTAAGCACAGTTAATGTTTATTATGGTGCAATTATTCAATCTGAGAAAGATTGAAATGATTATGTTGCTTATGAACCATTTTAAAATGTGTGAACTGGACAAATTCTAAATGTTAATTATGGTGAATTTAAGTTCTAAAAATGTAATCTGGACAAGTTCTAAATGTTTACTATGGTGCATTGCAACCATATGAAAGTATGTAATCCAGACAATTCTAAATATTTATTACACTGCATTTGATCTGGACATGATCTAAATGTTTATTACAATGGTGCATTTAAACCATATAAAATATGAGATCTGGACAAGTTCTTCATGTTCAATGTTTATAGATGGTGCTTTTGATTCACATAAAATATGCAATTAAGACAAGTTCTAAATATCTATTACAGTGTTTTTGAATCATAAAAAATGTGCTATCTGGACAATTTCTAATGTTCCATTCTTGTTCAAAATGATAGTATTTGATCACACTGAGCGCAATCATCAAATAAAGCTCTATCATTCTGCATACCCCTTGTTAGTCTATACTGTACACTCTTTGTTAGTCCTTACTGTACACTGTTAAGTGATTTAAAACTTCCCTTGACACAAGAAATGTTCACTAGATACAAGTAAAAATTTCAACTTTTCAATGGCTGTTATATGGCGTTATATGGCTGTTATATGGCTGTTATATGGTTGTTATATATGGTTTGCTGTATAAAAATGTTTGATTGAACATAAGGAGTTGGAGCACATGGTGGCCTGGAAAACACTGTCGCTGTCAAACCATGTCATCATTATTCAAAAAATAACACAATGGATGAATTGAAAGACAGGTAGTCTAGAAAATAATGTGTCACTGCCAAACCATGTCATCATTATTCAAAAAATAACACAATGGATGAATTGAAAGACAGGTAGTCTAGAAAATAATGTGTCACTGCCAAACCATGTCATCATTATTCAAAAAATAACACAATGGATGAATTGAAAGACAGGTAGTCTAGAAAATAATGTGTCACTGCCAAACCATGTCATCATTATTCAAAAAATAACACAATGGATGAATTGAAAGACAGGTAGTCTAGAAAATAATGTGTCACTGCCAAACCATGTCATCATTATTCAAAAAATAACACAATGGATGAATTGAAAGACAGGTAGTCTAGAAAATAATGTGTCACTGCCAAACCATGTCATCATTATTCAAAAAATAACACAATGGATGAATTGAAAGACAGGTAGTCTAGAAAATAATGTGTCACTGCCAAACCATGTCATCATTATTCAAAAAATAACACAATGGATGAATTGAAAGACAGGTAGTCTAGAAAATAATGTGTCACTGCCAAACCATGTCATCATTATTCAAAAAATAACACAATGGATGAATTGAAAGACAGGTAGTCTAGAAAATAATGTGTCACTGCCAAACCATGTCATCATTATTCAAAAAATAACACAATGGATGAATTGAAAGACAGGTAGTCTAGAAAATAATGTGTCACTGCCAAACCATGTCATCATTATTCAAAAAATAACACAATGGATGAATTGAAAGACAGGTAGTCTAGAAAATAATGTGTCACTGCCAAACCATGTCATTGTTATTCAAACAATATCAGATATTACAGTTGAGCACAATACATAAATTGAAAGGCATGTGGTCTGAAAAATATTGTGACAGTGCAAAAAAAAAAATGATCATTAATCACACTTTATCAGATATTAAATGGAACACAAAAAAGGAATTTAAGGCATGTAGTCTGGAAAACATTGTAACACTGCCAAACCATGTGATCATTTTCAAACACAATCAGATATTACATGGAAAACAACAGAGGAATTGAAGGACATGTGATCTGAAAAGCATTACCACCCAACATAAACACGAATGAAATGAAGTACAGGTGATTTGAAAAACATTACCACACAGATAAACACAGTGGATAATTGAATGACATGAGGTCTGGAAAACATTAACATACAGTTAAACACAGTGGATGAATTGAAGGACATGTGGTCTTGTTGTTGTTGTTGTTGAGCTTAACACCATTTTTCAGCACACGATAGGCTATTCATGGCAGCCAGTATTAATGGTGGAGGAAGAAACCGGGAAATCACCGGAAAGAACCACCGACCCACGAGAAGCTACTGGCAAGCTTTTTCACATATCCACATTCAATGAATCCTAGACTTGAACCCACCCAGACAGAGGTGAGATGGCAGTGATCCGTAACGGACAGTGCTTTAGACCACTTGGTCTTGAAAACATTAACATACAGGTAAACACAGTGGATGAATTGAAGGACATAAGTCTGGAAAACATTAACATACAGTTAAACAGAGTGGATGAATTGAATGATATGTGGTCTGGAAAACATTAACATACAGTTAAACACAGTGGATGAATTGAAGGACATGAGGTCGGGAAAACATTAACATACAGTTAAACACAGTGGATGAATTGAAGGACATGAGGTCTGGAAAACATTAACATACAGTTAAACAGAGTGGATGAATTGAATGACATGTGGTCTGGAAAACATTAACATACAGTTAAACACAGTGGATGAATTGAAGGACATGTGGTCTGGAAAACAATAACATACAGTTAAACACAGTGGATGAATTGAAGGACATGTGGTCTGGAAAACATTAACATACAGTTAAACACAATGGATGAATTGAAGGACATGAGGTCTGGAAAACATTAACATACAGGTAAACACAGTGGATGAATTGAAGGACATGTGGTCCGGAAAACATTAACATACAGTTAAACACAATGGATGAATTGAAGGACATGTGGTCTGGAAAACATTAACATACAGTTAAACACAGTGGATGAATTGAAGGACATGAGGTCTGGAAAAAATTAACATACAGTTAAACACAGTGGATGAATTGAATGACATGTGGTCTGGAAAACATTAACATTCAGTTAAACAGTGGATGAATTGAAGGACATGTGGTCTGGAAAACATTAACATACAGTTAAACACAATGGATGAATTGAAGGACATGTGGTCTGGAAAACATTAACATACAGTTAAACACAGTGGATGAATTGAAGGACATGAGGTCTGGAAAACATTAACATACAGTTAAACACAGTGGATGAATTGAATGACATGTGGTCTGGAAAACATTAACATACAGTTAAACACAGTGGATGAATTGAATGACATGATGTCTGGAAAACATTAACATACAGTTAAACACAGTGGATGGATTGAAGAACAAAACAGCCAAACACGATGGATGGTTTGGAACCCATCATCAAATGGTATACATCACCGATATGGACCATGACATGATAGAATGTCATACAGTATAATGTCATGAAACTACATACAGTATAATGTCATGAAACTTCATACAGCATAATGTCATCAAACTACATACAGTATAATGTCATGAAACTACATACAGTATAATGTCATGAAACTTCATACAGCATAATGTCATCAAACTACATACAGTATAATGTCATCCAAGTTGCTTAATATATTCATGCATGCCATAAATGAAATTATTAATGACCCACAGTGAAAAATAAAAGGAACATATTTGTTTAAGCATAAAAATTTTTTGTAATTTTTTTCCTTACAATAAAGTAGAGAGATTTGGTACCTGATGCTAATAATATATACATCCATCAGATGGACTCACTCTGAACAGTACAGTTAGTAAACAATTTCACAAATTAAAAACTGTCAATTATTTTTTTAAAGGTCAGGCAATGGCCATCAGACTTTTGGCATCCCTGATCAATACATATAACATAAAACTTAAATGAATTATCATTATCGTTACTAATTAAAACAACAGTACCTTCATGATAATGTTCAGCAGTTCTTTTCCTCAGTTCCTCCAAGTTATCGGCTGTCTCAGCCCACTCTAACACCAAGCGTCTTCCATACAAGTGAGTACTGTGACACAAGACTTCAAAGGCCCTCTAGATGCAAGATTTAAAAATTATTTAGGTTTATATTTATAGGCAATAGATAACAAAGTATATTTATTGAGACCCAGTATTTATAAGCAATAGATAACAAAGTTTATTTATTGAGACCCAGTATTTATAAGCAATAGATAACAAAGTTTAATTATCAAGACCCATTAGTTATAAGCAATAAATAACAGTTTATTTATTGAGACCCAGTATTTATAAGAAATAGATAACAAAGTTTATTTATTGAGATCAAGTATTTATAAGCAATAGATAACAAAGTGTATTTATTGAGACCCAGTATTTATAAGCAATAGATAACAAAGTGTATTTATCAAGACCCAGTATTTATAAGCAATAGATAACAAAGTTTATTTATTGAGACCCAGTATTTACAAGCAATAGATAGCAAAGTATCTTGATTGAGACCCATTTTTTATAAGCAATAGAAACAAAAGTATATTTATCTTGACCCAGGAGAAATTGGAACTAATTCATATATACAATACATGACATTTTCAAATGACGTTTTTGCACAAAAAGCATTTTGCCTTACATTCGGCAAATGTCAGATTAAATGCCTATATAAATAAATACAACCCTTCTCCCTGTAGTAAAATTTTGTACTGTATGCTGCTTTGATATTTCACCTTTCAACCCACAAACAATCTTAAACATATTCTAGTGATCTTATGTACTATTTATCAACCAATTATATATATCAGTCATATATCATTTATCAATCAATTATACATAGTTTATCAATCATGTACCATTTATCAATCAACTGCATATAATTTATCAATCATGTATCATTTATCAATTATGTATAATGTATCAATGATATATCAATTGTGTATAATATATCAGTCATGAATCATTTATCAAGTATCATTTATCAATTATGTATAATTTGTCAATAATGTATCATTTATCAATTATGTATCATTTATCTATCAATTATGTCATTTTTTTGACTCAATCAAATGCATATAATTTATCACTCATGTATCATTTATCAATCAAGTATCATTTACCAATTATGTATAATTTATCAATCAAATGTGTACAATTTATCGATCATATATAATTTGTAAGTCAAGTATCAATTATGAATCACATACGATGTAACATTTATTAATCAATTATGACAATGTCATTTTTACTTACTGATTTCAGAATCTACTACATTTCCATTCATTATTTTCTCTAAGAAACACCTATAAATCTTTGAACATTTTGAAACAATTAAGAATCAATTTAAAATTTGCATGAAAAACTTCCATTGGGAATATGTTAATATGTTGATAAAAAAAATCTACTGGACTGTAAATCTACTGCATATGCTTTTTGGACTTAAAAAATGTACGTCAAGTCATTACACTTCACAACATGTTTAATGTTTATCTTACCTTGGCATCCTGCTTTGTCATGAAATCAACAAAGCCAAACCCTCTCTGTGAACCTGTACCACTTAGTTTCTTGAGAAGTCTGACTGTTTTTAACTCCCCAAACACCCTAAATTTAATAACAAACAAGAAATTAACCTGTCAGAAGACAGCAAAACTTAATATATGCATGTATTTATTCAGAAAAAATGTATTGTACATTTGTCAATGCTCATTGATGATCAGTCTTGAGTGATGAAGATGATGCACTAAGTGGTTGATGTAGGTCACAGTTACTTTTTCTTTCAAATGGTGACAATGTATTTCTCTAGATTTATCTTAAATCCATTTTTATGGCAATATATGTGCCAGGCTCCATTAATTCACCTGCACATCAAAAGGTGTGCCTTATTCAATCAAGTGTAGAAAGTGTTATCACAGGGACCTACTTTTGATACCATGGTATAGTACTCCTTGGAATGCATGCATATATCAATTATCAATTGAGCAGAAGCAAAAGTCGTTTTATGAATTTACCTAACATGAAATTATACATAATCACTGGATTGCAAAATAGAAAATGACCACAAGACCTACTTTTTATATATAACAATGCACTACTCATGATAAACATCTATATTCTGGACTGTTCAACTAACAGAGTCCCAGAAGCTGATCTAAACATCAACAGTGTTTGTGATCACTTTGAGCATGTAAAGTAGGTCAAAATGACCTATGTTTGGTCTGATGGTCTAGAACTCCTCCGTATTCATGAAGAGATCTATTTTCATGTCTGCATATGCAAGTATCATGGAAACTAACATATAGGCAAAATATTTACATGGTACAATTACCTATATTTTTATATGATGACTTAGTACAAAGAATGTATGTACACATACAATTTTATGATTATAAAAACAATTACAATATCTGATCAATCATAAACAGTTTATATTTGCTAACATCACTACAGATACTGACATATCTAGAGTATGATCCCACACACAGTAAAGGCAAGCTAATAAAACTATGCTCCCCCCACACAGTAAAGGCAAGCTAATAAAACTATGCTCCCCACACACAGTAAAGGCAAGCTAATAAAACTATGCTCCCCCCACAGTAAAGGCAAGCTAATAAAACTATGCTCCCCCCACACAGTAAAGGCAAGCTAATAAAACTATGCTCCCCACACACAGTAAAGGCAAGCTAATAAAACTATGCTCCCAACACAAAGTAAAGGCAAGCTAATAAAACTATGCTCATAACACACAGTAAAGGCAAGCTAATAAAACTATGCTCCCCACACAAAGTAAAGGCAGGATAATAAAACTATGCAGGGGCCCCGAGTGGCCGAGTGGTCTAAAGTGCTCTCCTTTATGGATCACTGCCATATCACCTCTGTCTGCATGGGTTCGAGTCTAAGATTCGGCAAATGTGGATATGTAAGACAGCTTGTCAGTAGCTTCACATGGATCGGTGGTTCTTTCCCCAGATTTCCCAGTTTCTTCCTCCACCATTAAAACTGGCTGCCATGTATAGCCTATCATGTGCTGAAAAATGGCGTTGAGCCCCAAAACCAATAACAACAACATAAAACTATGCTCCACACACACAGTAAAGGCAAGCAAATAAAACTATGCTCCCCACACACAGTAAAAGTTAATAAAAACATTAAGCAAGGTAAAAGAACCAAAGATTACACTTTAAGTCATGTTTAGGATTATTTTTTTGTAAAACACACTAGTAGCAGACTTCAATATTCCTGTAAAAATGTGTACTTTCACACAGAAGGATAAATATATTTGATCAGAACTTTCTTCCCCATATTCCTGTCATTTCCCAGTATAGCAGGACTGTATAACCAAAGGATATCTGTACTTTATGAAGATACAAACACTTATATTAATGTTTGAAATTAAATGAAATGCTATATCTAAAACTAAAATCATTTTCTGATGGATATTCGACATGACAGTTTGATCAAAATGACCTGGCATTTTCATAGTTCAATCCAGAAATAGTTATAGGTCTGCATACATTACACATGTGACATTATCAAGATAATTTATCCACATCATGTACACTGCAATTTGTTTGCACTGACCACTTGGCTCTAACAAAAGAATGCAAGGTAGTGTATATTCCTGCATATAGCATGGATCCAACTGCATAAATCCAGATCTGTCATAATATAATGTGCTGGAAGATCTGGGTCTATACAGTCTGTTATAACTACTCAGTAGAACAAACAACATTGATCCAGATCTGTCATAATATAATGTGCTGGAAGATCTGGGTCTATACAGCCTGTTATAACTACTCAGTAGAACAAACTACATAAATCCAGATCTGTTATAATGTGCTGGAAGATCTGGGTCTATACAGTCTGTTATAACTACTCAGTAGAACAAACAACATTGATCCTGATCTGTCATAATATAATGTGCTGGAAGATCTGGGTCTATACAGTCTGTTATAACTACTCAGTAGAACAAACAACATAAATCCAGATCTGTCATAATATAATGTGCTGGAAGATCTGGGTCTATACAGTCTGTTATAACTACTCAGTAGAACAAACAACATAAATCCAGATCTGTCATAATATAATGTGCTGGAAGATCTGGGTCTATACAGTCTGTTATAACTACTCAGTAGAACAAACAACATAAATCCAGATCTGTCATAATATAATGTGCTGGAAGATCTGGGTCTATACAGTCTGTTATAACTACTCAGTAGAACAAACAACATTGATCCAGATCTGTCATAATATAATGTGCTGGAAGATCTGGGTCTATACAGCCTGTTATAACTACTCAGTAGAACAAACAACATAAATCCAGATCTGTCATAATATAATGTGCTGGAAGATCTGGGTCTATACAGTCTGTTATAACTACTCAGTAGAACAAACAACATTGATCCTGATCTGTCATAATATAATGTGCTGGAAGATCTGGGTCTATACAGCTTGTTATAACTACTCAGTAGAACAAACAACATTGATTCAGATCTGTCATAATATAATGTGCTGGAAGATCTGGGTCTATACAGTCTGTTATAACTACTCAGTAGAACAAACAACATAAATCCAGATCTGTTATAATATAATGTGCTGGAAGATCTGGGTCTATACAGCCTGTTATAACTACAGTAGACTCTCGATTATCCGCGCGCAGTTTAACCAATTTGTGGCTTAACCGAAGCAATGTATTTTTAAAGAATTTTTTTACTCCATATCTTAAAAAGATGGGGAATTATGCGACGATTTCAAAATCGAAAATTTTATACAGGAAGTCGACTGACCTGTTTAACGACGACTCAGGCTTATGACTGGTTCCCAGGGAGAGTTGTTATATAATTTTATAATAGGGCTTTATTTCCTGTTCCCGGTGAGAGTTGTTATTTATTTCCTGTCCCAAGGAAATTGCGGATGTTAAAAGCCTTCTTTTTGGTAGTGGGGGAAGGATTTCTGTTAAAAGAACAATATGATTCTTCAATTGTTATCAGTACAGTAGGCTACTTCAGTTGGGTCCAAAAATACTATATTTAAGTTTTGAAAAGAGGATAATGAAGTGGGAAAAAAAGCGCATAGTTTTAACAATTAACCAAAAACTCGACATAATTAAGAAACTTGAGCAAGATGGGTCTACCAAAAACTTAGCTTTACAATATGGTATAGGTGAAACAACAGTTTGCGGTCTTCGAAAAAATAAAAATAAATTCATTAACTATGCCAGTAATTCTGATTCATCAAGTGGCTTATCAAGCAGAGAAACAATGAAACTGTCAACTTATGATGAGCTTGATAAAGCGATGTTGCAATGGTTTAACCAACAAAGGGCACAAAACATTCCTGTTTCAGGAATTATCTTCGTAAAACAGGCAAAACTATACTTTGATGCATTAGGAATGGAAGGTGATTTCAATGCATCCTCGGGATGGCTGACGCGATTCAAACAGCAGCATGGAATACATAAAAATTCTATACATGGGGAAAAATTAAGCAACAATGAAACAGTTGCAAATGAGTTCCAAAATGATTTTCAAAAGTTCATAGAAGAGCAACAGGTGACTCTTGAACAAATTTATAATGCTGATGAAACTGGCCTAAATTGGAAATGTCTTCCCACAAAAACATTAGCACATAAATCAGAAAGTCGAGCACCGGGGCATAAATCCAGCAAAGAAAGAATCACTGCTTTATGTTGTGCAAATGCTACTGGTTCTCATAAAGTGAAACTAGCTGTAATCGGAAAAGCGAAAAAGCCGCGTTGTTTCAAGGGAACTGAAAAAAAAACAATATGCCTGTGACGTATTTTAATCAGAAGAAAGCCTGGATGGATACCACAATTTTTAAAACATGGTTCCATGAAAACTTTGTACCACAAGTTCGCGAGCATCTGAGATCGAAAGGTTTGCCAGAGAAAACCATTCTTTTATTAGACAATGCTCCAAGCCATCCAAATGAAGCGGTTTTGCAGTCTGCTGGAGGTAAAATAATAAAACATTATTTGCCACCTAATGTAACCGCGCTAATTCAGCCAATGGATCAAGGGGAGATTTCTGCTATGAAGAGGCTATACAGAGGACGACTTCTGCAGAAGTTAGTGGAAGAATGCAATGATTTAAAAACTTTCTCAAAAACAGTATCATTGCTGGATGCTATCTACGAAGTTGCACATGCCTAGGATTCCATAAAGCCAATCGCAATTAGTAAATCATGGAGAAAAAAATATTTCCTGAAGTTAAAACTGTCGACTGCAATAGTTTCGATGAAGAAGAGATTTCGACTTCTGAATTAGCCGCCATTTTACAGAGTACAGAAGGTGGTAAGGAAGTTGATAGTGGAAATACTTTAGAATGGTTTAATGTTGATTGTGATGATCTAGGGTGTGAGGTTTTGTCCGACATTGAAATCATTAAAAGTGCACAAGGGCAGACAACAAATTCTGATGAGAGTGACGACAAAGACATGGAACTTATTCCTGAAACAAGGATAAACAATTCATCTGCTCATCAATGGACTGAGGGATTTATAGAGTATCTAAAGCAACAAAGTGATTCTCTGTTCTCAGATTAATTGGTATTACGCAGATTAAGAGCAACCATAAAGAAGAAAGAAGCTATGTCATTAAAACAGAAATCAATAAAAGACTACTTTTCCTAAACATTCGTTGTTTTTGTTTGTTCATTTATTCATCTTCCTTTATTTTAATGTTCAATATAATTGTATTAAATTTAATTATTTATTTTAGTGTTGCGACATTGGGATATTAGTGAAGAAGAACATTGGCATGCATCACAAAAGGTAAACATAAGAAGGTTATTACGGCGAAAAAATTAACTAAGTTAATTTTATGCCATTATATCTGGATTGTATATATGCTTTATGGTTTATCTGCTGTTTTTGATTATCTGCGCTAGCTCTCCCCACCATTACCACGGATAATAGAGAGACTACTGTACTCAGTTGAACAAACAACATTGATCCTGATCTGTCATAATATAATGTGCTGGAAGATCTGGGTCTATACAGCCTGTTATAACTACTCAGTAGAACAAACTACATTGACCCAGATCTGTCATAATATAATGTGCTGGAAGATCTGGGTCTATACAGTCTGTTATAACTACTCAGTAGAACTACATTGATCCTAATCTGTCATAATATAATGTGCTGGAAGATCTGGGTCTATACAGCCTGTTATAACTACTCAGTAGAACAAACTACATTGATCCAGATCTGTCATAATATAATGTGCTGGAAGATCTGGGTCTATACAGTCTGTTATAACTACTCAGTTGAACAAACAACATTGATCCAGATCTGTCATAATATAATGTGCTGGAAGATCTGGGTCTATACAGTCTGTTATAACTACTCAGAAGAACAAACAACATAAATCCAGATCTGTTATAATATAATGTGCTGGAAGATCTGGGTCTATACAGCCTGTTATAACTACTCAGTAGAACAAACAACATTGATACTGATCTGTCATAATATAATGTGCTGGAAGATCTGGGTCTATACAGTCTGTTATAACTACTCAGTAGAACAGACTACATTGATCCTGATCTGTCATAATATAATGTGCTGGAAGATCTGGGTCTATACAGCCTGTTATAACTACTCAGTAAAACAAACAACATTGATCCTGATCTGTCATAATATAATGTGCTGGAAGATCTGGGTCTATACAGCCTGTTATAACTTCTCAGTAGAACAAACAACATTGATCCTGATCTGTCATAATATAATGTGCTGGAAGATCTGGGTCTATACAGCCTGTTATAACTACTCAGTAGAACAAACAACATTGATCCATATGTGTCATAATATAATGTGCTGGAAGATCTGGGTCTATACAGTCTGTTATAACTACTCAGTAGAACAAACTACATTGATCCTGATCTGTCATAATATAATGTACTGGAAGATCTGGGTCTATACAGCCTGTTATAACTTCTCAGTAGAACAAACAACATTGATCCTGATCTGTCATAATATAATGTGCTGGAAGATCTGGTCTATACAGTCTGTTATAACTACTCAGTAGAACAAACTACATTGATCCTGATCTGTCATAATATAATTTGCTGGAAGATCTGGGTCTATACAGCCTGTTATAACTACTCAGTAGAACAAACTACATTGATCCTGATCTGTCATAATATAATGTGCTGGAAGATCTGGGTCTATACAGCCTGTTAAAACTACTCAGTAGAACAAACAACAGCAGTCAGCACTCCATTGTGGACCCCGAATGGTCGCGTTATCAAAACCGCTCACTGTTAAGTATCATTATCATCTCACCTTTGTCTGCATGGGTTCGAGTCTCAGGCTCGGCCAACATGGGTATGTAAGACAGCTTGCCAGTAGCTTCTCGTGGGTAGGTGTTTTTCCCCATGGTTTTCCTGTTTTCTTTGTCCACCATTTATACTGGCCGCCATGTATGCCCGTACAAAATTTTTAGGCAGATTCCGCCTGGAGTTTAGGTGGATTCAGGGTGGATTCCACCTAAAAATACCAAATTTCAGACAGACTTTAGGCGGACATGGAATACAGCTAAGGTGACAGACTAAATCCGTCTAATAGTTAAGCGTACTATTTCTTATATTCCTCCTAAAGGATAACTGTTAGATGGAAAAGTTCTGCTTGTCCAGTTCATTTTCCTAATTTAAGGTGGATTTTGGACTTAAGACTGATTTTGGCAGAAATATTAGGCATAACTTTGAACTTTATCAAAAGAACTACATTAGCATAGAATCTTTGGACTTAGAAAATTTAGTTAAAGGTGGATTTTAGACTTGATCTGATGTTTACTCTAAAAAAAGTTTTTTTTACTTCCTATTAAAATATGTTCTACAACAATTATACCCTAGTGAAAAGGTGACTGAAGTTTTAGCAAAATCAGAGTGAAGATTTTTTGACATTCACTCAAATGTCCTTCTTTCACTAAAATTAGATTTTAATAAAATTTCTGAAAATATCAGTGAAATTTTGCTATTGAAATTTCACTGACTTCCAACATTTCCAAAAATATCAAAAAGAATTTGTGATTGAAATATCACTGACATTTTGCCTAAAATTCTGAAAATAGTGATATTTTATGATTGTAATATCACTGACATTTCAATAAAAAATATTACTAAGATATAATAAAATTTATTTTTTGTTTCTTAAACAATTTGATTTATTTTCAGCAACATTTATATTTCCTGTTTTTGATCATTGTAATTTTATTGTTTATTTTAGGAATAACTTCTTTCCAAATATTTCCTTTTATTTGTTTTAAATTTTTTTTTAATTTTCAGTTGAATTAAACTGAATATGATTTTTCTCAATATGGACCTTTTCTTAAATATTGTCTCTGAATTTTAAATGCTCTATCTGGTTGGTTTCCGAAACAAGCTTTCTATTAAGTATTTGTTCTGTATATTATGTCACAGATGATTGCTATAAAGAGCTTTTTGATTAATTAAAAGTTTGTACTTGCCCAATGAATTGTAGTTAACATAAACTCATGGAAATGAGCATGCTTCCTGAACATGGCGATTCGAATTTTCGCGCGGTATACGAGTTGAAAAACCATTTGAATTTGAAAAATAAGCGGTAGTGAGAATAGTTTGAATGCAAAGTTGATGGATCATAACTAGTCAATCTGTTTTAAAACTGAATGCCAGGACTAGCATTTTGCTTTTGTGCCATAAAGAGCTTAATAGTCGCAGCTAGCATGCTAAATATGACAAGGAATTGAACCAAGATGATCATTTCGAGGTTTTATAACTCCAAGCAGAATTTAAGGAGGGACAGTGTAATCAGATCACTGGTGGGAATTGTTTATATTCTTGCAATTCAAATTTTCGATTGAGATACAAGTTGAATCACCATTTGAATATGTGCAGCAACGAGAATAGCTTAACACAGTTGATGGTCAATCTGTATGAAAACTGAATGCCAGGACTGGCATTTTGCTTTTTGTGTCATAAAGAGCTTAACAGTAGCAGCTAGCAAGCTAAATACGACAAGGAATAAAACCAGGATGATCATTTTGAGGTGTTATAATTTGAAACAGAATTTAAGGAGGGACAACATATAAACCACAGGAAAGAATTGTTTATATTGTTGCCAGATACCCATGCCAAAAAAAGTCATATCTTGGAGGAGTTTTCACAAATAGAATCATTCTTCAAATTATTTATATGTCGAAATATTCTAAATGTGTTAGAATTATTTGTAAAATAAGAGTAATTATATAATGATAAATGTTTGTAACCAATGCTTATGGAAAAAAATGACTAAATCAAGAGACCACAGTGACATAAGGCAGGCTCCTTGCATTTCTTTTCTTAATCAGTGTCATTTTGCATCATTTTCACAGTTGCATTTTCAATACAAGATACAATTTTTTATATATTTGTTTTTACATATGCCTGTCCATATGTTCCAGGCTTGATAATTTGATTTTTTAAAATCATTTCCGTTAATCATTTAATTATTTAGTGTCTAGCCTGATTCATCACATGTTGTATATACTATATATAATATATTGTGTATAACATGCATCAAGGTAGATACTTCTGTAACTAAGTGAGTTACCTTCTTAAAGTCTATTATTATTATTATTATTATTATTATTATTATTATTATTATTATTATTATTATTAACTCCCATATCTTATGGATGTCATATAATTAAGAGATCTGTATAATTTTGTTTCATGTACTCTGAAATATCACATTGATTAATAAGTCCTGTTTAATTCATATCCAGTACCACTCTGATGGTCTATTGGTTAGAGCATCCACTTTGGATGCGGGAGGTTGTGGTTCGATTCCCAGCTGAGTCAAACCAAAGACTTACCAAAATAGTACTAACATCTGCCTTGCATGGTGCAAAGCAATAAGAGGTTAGTGTTAGGATTGGTTGGCCTGTGTCAGGATAATGTGATAATGGGTGGGACATCATGCGGCATGATGCCCAAGTGCTAGTCATCACTATAAACTGCCACACTACATACATCCTAGCAATATGGTCAAAGTATTGTTAAAGCTATGTTATAAATCCAAATCACACAATTCATATTCATTACTTATTTAAAACCTTTGTAAATGTCTAAAAATTCCTGGAACTTCAGTAAAATACAATATAATGAATGAAATTTTAATAAAATCTCACCAGTTATAGTACACTCAGAAAACAAAATGTTAGAGATCTCAACAAAACTTGAGTGAAAAGTTTGGCTAAAATGTTTTTGAAACCTCACCAGAATTTCAGTGAAAGTTTTGGCTAGAGCTCTGAAATGTAACAAATATTGCAGTGAAATTTTAATGAGGTATTGCAAAATATTAATGAAAGTTTTGGTCAAAATATTTGTGAAATCTCGCCAAACTCGAGGTGAAATAAAAAAGACAAATGATATGATCCATTGGTTAAAATTATTGGAATATTGTCATTGATTCCCAATAATGTCTTAGAATCATTAGGCAGTCTAAGAGTCATCTGAAACAGATTTGTTTTAATTGGATATTTATGTAGATATTTTAGGCAGTCTGTTTCTAGACAGAAACCTTAGGCAGATTTTTATTTTTACTGTGGGGTTGTTTTACAGGAAGAATTTTATTTCAGGTGCTAATTATTTAGCTCTGCAGATACATATGATTGTGTGTAAACTTGTTGAGATAAATATTAATTATGTCAGTTTCACTTGTACAGAATTGTTTACAGTTGGTAACATTGTAAATTTCTCGTTTATCATTCAGATGTCCCATGTATTTACATTTAGAAGTCAGGTCCAGTTCATAATTTTTCTATCCTTTTTAATTATTTTTCCAGTTAAAAGATGTACATGTATTTTCTTTTTGGCCAAAATGAAAATAAAAATGAAATAAGTAAAATATTAAAATCTGCTTCTTTTTGCTGTAAATTAACCACTAGTGTGTGATCCAATGCATTTAATAATTATCTTAAAATGAACAGATTAAATTGTGTTCATTCTGGTCTCAATTTCACAGTAGTAGATGAAATCTTTTTCCACGCAGCTCTAGGTGGAGATTATTTCTGGGCAAAATTTCTGGAAGGTGGACCAACAATTTGACATTTTTTTTACTGGATGGGTTTCTGCAGGTATTTCCACCTAATTAGAAGAAAAGATTCCACCTGGTAACAGTAATTTGAATATTTCAAGCTATATTCCATCATGAATCTGCCTAAAAGGGAAAACTAGGATAAATAAGGGAAATAAACAAATTCCACATAGTTGGCGGAATAAACAAATTCCTTCTAGAGCAATTTGCATATTTCGAGCTATATTCCACCCTGAATCCGCCCTGAATCTGCCTTAAAAGTGATAAGCGGAATCTAGGCTAAATAAGCGGAATAAACAGTTTCCACTTAGTAGGCGGAAAAAACAGATTCTGCCTAGTAGGCGGAAGAAACTGATTCCTGCTAATAATAGACGGAGTAATTTGCATATTTCGGGCCATATTCCACCCTGAATCCACCTAAAATTTATAATAAGTAGAATCTAAGGTTTTAGGTGAAATCTGCTTTAATATTCCAATTGGAATCTGGTTAAAGTCAGGGCAGAATTTTTCATACAGGTAGCATATCTTGTGCTAAAAAATGGTGCTGAACCATAAAACTATATTCCTATGATGTAACAAAAAAATCAGCTCTGCGACTGAAGAGGTTTGGCCTTGTTCCTATTTAATATGTTAGGTAAGTTTCTAGTAAAATCCATATTTTTATACAAGTCTCTATTATGACATTGTTATAGACCAGACTTACATTGTGACTCTATTGGATATCTTCAATTCTAGTGTATGTCCATCCAGAACTGTGTGCTGTAGTTCCTTCAGGGCCTTCTGAGCACCCTCTGCATTCCTGTACTCCACAAAACCATAGCCCATAGATAAAAACTGACCTAGTTAATAGAAACTGGCATGCTTAGGTACATAAAATTTAATATTAGGACAAATTTTTGGTTAAAAAAGTAACATAATCAAAATAAGTAACCAAAACCAGAACTTCTAAGGTAGAGGACAAAATGGCAGGCATAACACAGCAGGGGTTCTGCAGATACATGTAATACAAAATTTATTATTAGACTGTCTGGAAGAAACTTTGACCTGACAACTATCTTCTACTAAGCTTAGCATTGCTACCAACAAGGTAGATTCTTACTGTGGTGTAATGAAGAACAAATTCCCATAAGCAAATAGTTTTATGTGGAATAACTTCTTTCACTAAATAGAGAGTCTGGTACTGATACACTTAACAAATGGTCACTATGTATAACATGTACAAAACTAAAATCAAGCACACAGAAGTTGAAGTTTCCCTAAAGACATACCAAATGTTTCAGGTCAGCTACCAACAAATATATATATATATATATATATATATATATATATATATATATATATATATATATATATATATATATATATATATATATATACACACACACACACATAGAGATACTGATTATCAAAATGCACAATGTTACTAATCAAAATCACATGTGACAATAATGAACCTTATGATAACCACAACAATATCAATAAATTCACTGGAATTCACAAAAATGTTCACATCATATAAAACAACACTCTGAACACTGAAATTAAATGATGGATGGTTTTAAATTTAAATATAAGACAAAATGGATTCTATTGAGGATATCTGGAGAATAGGATAGTGAAAGTAAAACCTGGTTTCAACTGAGTATGACAGTAGTCACCTAATGAGTAGAAACCAAAGTTAACCTGTAAAGCTTGCTTCTATTTATCTATATTAACCCTTACCCTCATAGAGTGTATTGCTTTTTAGCCCTTCGATACGCATATAGCAAAGTTAACAGTGCAGTGAGCTTCACATAGGCCTGTTAAGCAGTGAAATTTATGTAACGTCTAACAGTAATTGTAGCCATTTTATGTTTTTGGCACACATATATTATGTATGGTAAGATTTAAGAGTAAAATATGGTCACTATAGTTGTATAATTATTTTTCACAGAAGAATTTTGTGTGTGCTTTAAAATCTTTAGAGAACTCATTCACCATCAAGTCAGTGAAACCATATGACAAACTGAAGCTGCCATTTCTTATACTCAAAATTTACAAGTTGTCTGTGTCTACATCACTAAATCAGCTAAATTTGATAATGTATAAAAACTAATGGCTTCCTACATCAGTATCAGATCCTTTACCTAAGTTATTGAAGCTTTCATAGTTGTGATTCTAACTGTGAAAACTTGATCAAGTACTGAACAAAATCTGTGACTGCCATTTAGGAGAGTGAAGAATACAACACAGTTATGACCTATAAACTTTAACAGATTTTGACCAGAATATAAACAGCGACCATGTGATCTGATGCAATAGTCATTCACACCAATAAATGTAATGAATGTAGTATCTAATACTGGATTTTTCCCAAAGGTGGCGCAACAAAAACCTGCTCAAAATGGCTGCTGTTTACAGAGGCATCAAATGGCGCTTATATGCAAATCGGGTAGAGTTGTCAAAAGGTGCTTATATGTGAATCAGGTAGTAGTGTCAAAAGACGCTTGTACGAGGTATAGGGTTATACACAGAAGAGGTTTTTTCCATATTTCTAGGAAGGCTGGATTTTGAGGTAGCAGAAAAAGTTATCCTAATGCAATGTGATTAGATAATGTATCTGACAGAGATATTTTCTAAAAATAAAACTACTAAAGCAGTGGATTAAAAAAATGCATTTTCTTGGAATCTCAAAAAATCCTACCTGGATTTTTCAGATCTTTTTTTCTTGCAACTGTAACAGATTTTAGTTTTCCACATTTCTTGAATATCTGAAATGATATTAATGAAGATACGTAAAAACAAGAACACATGTATGGGAAAATCGTCATTCTAAACGTATAATTCTCATTCAAATTTAACTTTTTTTAAATGAAACACCTTTAAAATCTAGTGGTTAAACAAAACTGAGAAATAATGAAAGTTTTTTTTTAGATGCTTATGTAGTTGTACAGTATGAAAAGTATGGCTGCCTCCCACTAAAGATGACCCGAGATCAATTCCTAGAAGGCATAGCATTAATTGGGAAGGAGAAGGATATAATTATTGATATTTTCAACGTGAAGAATCACAAAACACAGCAGAACATAGTTGGTAAACTAACGACATCATGTGAGGTCTAGTAAGAAATCTATTACTTCGGTATGTTATACATTTTGCTAGCCATTAAGTTTGATCCTACAATAAAACTAAAATTTGGTTTCTATAAGTGAATAACAGATATATTTCATCTTGTGAGTTAAAAACTTAGTTATTTTATCCACTTGATTTACATATATATTTGTTTTAAGCAAATATCCTTGCTATCATTTAACAGTGAGGCTAAAAATTATAATGCAGAATAATTCAATCAGCAGCTAATATTTCTTGATGCATTAAGTAAGAAAAATATATCTGCAATCACAAAATATTTATTATTTCTAAATATTTGTCAAGTTATTTCCAGGATACTGGAAAATGAGTTTTAATATCCATTATATTTCTTTTTTTTATTCTAATATGGCTTATATTTGTAGAACCAAGTGCAATGATATACACTGTATGCTTATGAATTCAAATGTTTTGGCTCAAAAAATAAAATGGCTGGCTGGAGAGAACACTCCACATGAAGCTGTTGACCTTGCTTTGATAATGATTTGGCCTGGAAATTAAGCCTTACTGGAATGTGTTGGATTTGTGTGACACACCAATGAAGGTACTTCCATACCATAATACAAGGTCTGGTGATTTTATCCTGACATTATTTTAAGAAAAAGTTTACTATGACCATATTTTCCAACATTGTCAGAACCATTTTCCTTTGGATGTGTTCCACCCAGGCATGGGAGGCATTGAAGATGGCCTTCATTTCTAGGACACTGATGTTAAGAGCTTTTTGCCTGCATTGTCCACTTGCTGCACATTGCCAAAATGTCCAAAAGCAAGTGAGACCCCCTCTTTCCAACCCTATAAATTGTCATGAAAGACGTTTCCACCACCTGCCACAGGAAATGTTTGATTTTGTTCCAGACTGTAATCTGGGGATATAAATGATGTGAAATTAGGCATCACTGTACCAAGTCTGTAATCTAGAGATATAAATGATGTGAAATTCGGCATCACTGTACCAAGACTGTAATTTGGGGATCTAAATGATGTGAAATTAGGCATCACTGTACGAAGACTGTAATCTGGGGATCTAAATGATGTGAAATTAGGCATCACTGTACCAAGACTGTAATCTGGGGATCTAAATGATGTGAAATTAGGCATCACTGTACCAAGACTGTAATCTGGGGATATAAATGATGTGAAATTAGGCATCACTGTACCAAGACTGTAATCTGGGGATATAAATGATGTAAATTAGGCATCACTGTACCAAGACTGTAATCTGGGGAGCTAAATGATGTGAAATTAGGCATCACTATACCAAGACTGTAGTCTGGGGATCTAAATGATGTGAAATTAGGCATCACTGTACCAAGACTGTAATTTGGGGGAGCTAAATGATGTGAAATTAGGCATCACTGTACCAAGACTGTAATCTGGGGATATAAATGATGTAAATTAGGCATCACTGTACCAAGACTGTAATCTGGGGATCTAAATGATGTGAAATTAGGCATCACTGTACCAAGACTGTAATCTGGGGATCTAAATGATGTGAAATTAGGCATCACTGTACCAAAACTGTAATCTGGGGATATAAATGATGTGAAATTAGGCAACACTGTACCAAGGCTATTCTGGGGATATAAATGATGTGAAATTAGGCATCACTGTACCAAGACTGTAATCTGGGGAGCTATATGATGTGAAATTAGGCATCACTATACCAAGACTGTAGTCTGGGGAGCTAAATGATGTGAAATTAGGCATCACTGTACCAAGACTGTAATCTGGGGATATAAATGATGTGAAATTAGGCATCACTGTACCAAGACTGTAATCTGGGGATATAAATGATGTGAAATTAGGCATCACTGTACCAAGACTGTAATCTGGGGATATAAATCATGTGAAATTAGGCATCACTGTACCAAGTCTGTAATCTGGAGATATAAATGATGTGAAATTCGGCATCACTGTACGAAGACTGTAATTTGGGGGAGCTAAATGATGTGAAATTAGGCATCACTGTACCAAGACTGTAATCTGGGGATCTAAATGATGTGAAATTAGGCATCACTGTACCAAGACTGTAATCTGGGGATATAAATGATGTGAAATTAGGCATCACTGTACCAAGACTGTAATCTGGGGAGCTAAATGATGTGAAATTAGGCATCACTGTACCAAGACTGTAATCTGGGGATATAAATGATGTGAAATTAGGCATCACTGTACCAAGACTGTAATCTGGGGATATAAATGATGTGAAATTAGGCATCACTGTACCAAGACTGTAATCTGGGGAGCTAAATGATGTGAAATTAGGCATCATTGTACCAAGACTGTAATTTGGGGGAGCTAAATGATGTGAAATTAGGCATCACTGTACCAAGACTGTAATCTGGGGATACAAATGATGTGAAATTAGGCATCACTGTACCAAGACTGTAATCTTGGGAGCTAAATGATTTGAAATTAGGCATCACTGTACCAAGACTGTAATTTGGGGGAGTTAAATGATGTGAAATTAGGCATCACTATACCAAGACTGTAATTTGGGGATATAAATGATGTAAATTAGGCATCACTGTACCAAGACTGTAATCTGGGGATATAAATGATGTAAATTAGGCATCACTGTACCAAGACTGTAATCTGGGGATATAAATGATGTAAATTAGGCATCACTGTACCAAGACTGTAATCTGGAGATATAAATGATGTGAAATTCGGCATCACTGTACGAAGACTGTAATTTGGGGGAGCTAAATGATGTGAAATTAGGCATCACTGTACCAAGACTGTAATCTGGGGATCTAAATGATGTGAAATTAGGCATCACTGTACCAAGACTGTAATCTGGGGATATAAATGATGTGAAATTAGGCATCACTGTACCAAGACTGTAATCTGGGGAGCTAAATGATGTGAAATTAGGCATCACTGTACCAAGACTGTAATCTGGGGATATAAATGATATGAAATTAGGCATCACTGTACCAAGACTGTAATCTGGGGATATAAATGATGTGAAATTAGGCATCACTGTACCAAGACTGTAATCTGGGGAGCTAAATGATGTGAAATTAGGCATCATTGTACCAAGACTGTAATTTGGGGGAGCTAAATGATGTGAAATTAGGCATCACTGTACCAAGACTGTAATCTGGGGATATAAATGATGTGAAATTAGGCATCACTGTACCAAGACTGTAATCTTGGGAGCTAAATGATTTGAAATTAGGCATCACTGTACCAAGACTGTAATTTGGGTGAGTTAAATGATGTGAAATTAGGCATCACTATACCAAGACTGTAATTTGGGGATATAAATGATGTAAATTAGGCATCACTGTACCAAGACTGTAATCTGGAAATATAAATGATGTAAATTAGGCATCACTGTACCAAGACTGTAATCTGGGGATATAAATGATGTAAATTAGGCATCACTGTACCAAGACTGTAATCTGGGGATATAAATGATGTGAAATTAGGCATCATTGTACCAAGACTGTAATTTGGGGGAGCTAAATGATGTGAAATTAGGCATCACTGTACCAAGACTGTAATCTGGGGATATAAATGATGTGAAATTAGGCATCACTGTACCAAGACTGTAATCTGGGGATATAAATGATGTAAATTAGGCATCACTGTACCAAGACTGTAATCTGGGGATATAAATGATGTGAAATTAGGCATCACTGTACCAAGACTGTAATCTGGGGATATAAATGATGTGAAATTAGGCATCACTGTACCAAGACTGTAATCTGGGGATATAAATGATGTAAATTAGGCATCACTGTACCAAGACTGTAATTTGGGGGAGTTAAATGATGTGAAATTAGGCATCACTATACCAAGACTGTAATTTGGGGATATAAATGATGTAAATTAGGCATCACTGTACCAAGACTGTAATCTGGAAATATAAATGATGTAAATTAGGCATCACTGTACCAAGACTGTAATCTGGGGATATAAATGATGTAAATTAGGCATCACTGTACCAAGACTGTAATCTGGGGATATAAATGATGTGAAATTAGGCATCACTGTACCAAGACTGTAATCTGGGGATATAAATGATGTGAAATTAGGCATCACTGTACCAAGACTGTAATCTGGGGATATAAATGATGTGAAATTAGGCATCACTGTACCAAGACTGTAATCTGGGGAGCTAAATGATGTGAAATTAGGCATCACTGTACCAGATGAGTCATCCAAAAAGGATGCATGTAAAGATAGTCAAGATATAACAAATACTTTTGTACTCTGAAATTCTGTTTATGTCTCTGTTCGAAAGTGAATTATAGTCTTTTTCTAAATTATATCTATTCTTCTAAATATTCTATTCCATCTAGACAAAATACTGAATTTGGGTTAAACATTCCCACCTCTCTGAAATTTTTGTGTACAAAAACAATATATTCTTCTTTTATATTGCAAAGTTAAAAAAACCTTTTGGAGATACTGATTTCTCCCTTTCCTCCTCATTATCATCTGAAGCATCATTAGATGACATTTCATTATCCAACTCTATTTAATCCTGTCCATCATTATTTGCCTTCCCGACTGAAGTGGACTTCCTTGGTAAGCTGCTATCATTGGCCCAAACAGGTTTATTTCCAACATTAGCATGTGCCTCAAGAAATTCTTGAAATCCAGGGTCATCTTTCAACTGCAATAGTACAATTATCATGAATAGTATGTCTTGTAATAGGAATAAAACGGTAGAGATTTCAAGGCAACTAAACTTATTATCTCTGTCTTGAGATTATATATATATATATATATATATATATATATATATATATATATATAGATGCAATAAACTGACGACGAACAGCACAAAACTAGTAACTAACTAGCCTAAGCACTTTCGACTCTTAATGAGTCTTTTTCAAAGGCAAATACAAAACATAACATATATATGACAAACAAATAAACACAAAAACGTTGTGTTTGTAAACCTCTACATGGCTGTCTTCACATGTGCTAAAACTATAAATACAACCAGCTTGTATAGACTAGTTGCGGAAACTGAAAACGGTGTATGATTCCCTAAAAGTCTACAAGGCAAAGCGACATCTATTTTTACTTTTTGTACATTTATGTAACGCAGATTATATCCCGGATATTTGATTCTATACCGGTTATTCTTATAGTAAAAATTGAAGGATAATAAGAAGATTTAGAAAATGTTAAATTCTACTAGTGCATAGTTTTCATTTTCTAGTCTTCTTGGTTTAGACCTACTCAGATATGGACAGAAAGAAAAGGTTGATAGGATACCATTTATTCTGACCTATCACCCAGACAATCCCAAAGTAGGTAAAAATCATCGCAAACCACTGGCCAACCGTGCAATCGTCAGACATACTAAACCTAATACTTCCGAACGAACCTGCAGTAGCTTACCGGAGACCAAAAAACCTAAAGGACATCCTAGTCAGGGCAAAGCTAACGCCAGTCGCTAGTCAAAACCAACCTAGTCAATCTGGACCCTGTGGTGATAAAAGATGCAAAACCTGTCAACATATGATAGAGACCAAGACATTCACTAGCACAGTGACTAAAGAAAAACTAAACATACATGGTCCAAACAAAACGTGCAAAACAGAGAATGTGATTTATCTCATCACATGTAAGATCTGTGGCCTTCAGTACGTCGGAGAAACTGAAAAGCTACACAAAAGGATAAACTTTCATACATCTGATTGGATGACAAAAAAGCTGTACAGAAGCCCGGTCGCAGAACACTTCTCCTCCCCTGGCCACACTTTCAGTGATATAATACTTATTGCTATTGCTAACAACCACAGCTGGAGTTCCAAAACCAGGAAGGAAAAGGAATCATACTGGATACGCCGCCTTAGAACATTGAAACCAAGCGGTCTAAACCAAGAAGACTAGAAAATGAAAACTAAGCACTAGTAGAATTGAACATTTTCTAAATCTTCTTATTATCCTTCAATTTTTACTATAAGAATAACCGGTATAGAATCAAATATCCGGGATATAATCTGCGTTACATAAATGTACAAAAAGTAAAAATAGATGTCGCTTTGCCTTGTAGACTTTTAGGGAATCATACGTTTTCAGTTTCCGCAACTAGTCTATACAAGCTGGTTGTATTTATAGTTTTAACCCATGTGGAGACAACAATGTAGAGGTTTACAAACACAACGTTTTTTGTGTTTATTTGTTTGTCGTATATATGTTTTGTATTTGCCTTTGAAAAAGACTCATTAAGAGTCGAAAGCGCTTAGGCTAGTTAGTTACTAGTTTCGTACTGTTCATCGTCAGTTTATTGCATCTATTTTAATCAATCCCTGACACACATGATCCTTTGGTGGATCCAGCATGCTTGAAAGGGTTGTTATTCGCCATATAATTTGTATTCTATATATATATATATATATATATATATATATATATATATATATATATATATATAGTAGTACCCTCCTATATGGCCACCCCTTCTGCACCGCGAATGTGGCCTTATAAGGCAGGTGGTCTTTCCAAAGGGGGACACAATATTTTGTAAGAAGTATATGAAATGTTCGTAGTAAGAATGCTTCATTTTTTTAAAGCATTTAATATCTTCGTTTAAAAGCAACAATGATTATTGAACTGTTCTTGTTGTTATAATAATTGACTTATTTCAACTGAATAATCATTTATAGTTCTTATTCTTGGCATAAGTGTGATATGCGAGCAGGTGTTGCTGTCAAGCACATTGCAAAACCATTCAAAAAGGTCATTTAAATCTTGGTACATATGCAATTCTCTTTCCATTTGCTCCATATTCCCACTGCTGCTGAATAAATTTCTTACCAGTTACAATGTTGTTTATACGAGTCTTTTCAACATAAAATTGTTTTATTTGAGACTTTTCAACATTAAATTGTTTTATTTGAGTCTTTTCTACCTAAAATTGTTCGACAAGCCCCCCCTTACCCAAAGTCATAGACTATAATAACTTACTTTTTCTGAAATAATCATCTCCATTTACGTGATGACATGTTAATGCTTAGTAATGATTGATTTGGATGTTGCTAACTGTGTGATTTAATTATGCAGACAAAACATTTGTTGAGCAGATGAAATGCCTTCATAAAGGAAGCAATAAGTGTGTTGTCACATGATTTTTCAGTCTTTGTCTGGTACCCTGCTTTGTTCTATTTTTATCCAATGCTAACCCTGTGATCTTATCAATTACATCTGGTTATAATCATCAATGTTGCAACTACAAGACTGATAACACAATTTTTTTCTGCATTTAAACAAGATGCCATGTCTTTTTAAAGGAAATGATTGTCACATGATTCATTAATCGTAGTCTGGTACCCTATACTTTTTACATTTATTGAAACTAAGTGAGAGAAGATACGTACGCAGATTTGACCTGAACACAGGCACCTCGCTGCCGTTAGGATTTATAAACTTGATAATTATTGTCAATAGTAATAGTTACTACGATGAATGAAGGTGTAACCTTTAAACCCTTAGGAAAGCAAGAAAAAGGAGAATTGTTGTTGTTGTTGGGCTTAACGCCATTTTTCAGCACACAATAGGCTATTCATGGCGGCCAGTATTAATGGTGGAGGAAGAAACCGGGAAATCACCGGAAAGAACCACCGACCCACGAGAAGCTACTGGCAAGCTTTCTCACATATCCACATTCGCCAAATCCTAGACTCGAACCCACGCAGAAAGAGGTGAGATGGCAGTGATCTGTAACGGACAGCGCTTTAGACCACTCGGCCACTCGGGGCCCCCAAAAAGGAGAATTCACTTTGATATGACATCCAATTTGTGTAGATCTGATATTCCAATCAAAATTATTGTCCAGAATATCTTACTAGTTCTATCCCATTATCTTATAATGAAAAATACAATATTTGTTTGCATTCTGTCACTCATAAAACTGCCATATGAATCACCACTTACTGATGCTACATTAAACAACCATTCTTGGGTGTACCCAGTTTTGAACTTTTTGTGTACTTCTTGCTCAATTAGGACAAAACTTCAAAAAAACTTGTACCTATTATTTTAAATTCCATGTACAAATTCAATAAAGAGGATGATATGCAAAAGCTAAATGGTTAATACACTAAAGAGTTAATTACATGTAGAATTTATGAATCTGGCCAGGTTGTTGCTTCATGATGAAGCATTATGATATGGCAGAGTTGTATAATTTACAAAATTGATAAACACAAAGCAAAATGTCATTTAAATTTTATTTTGGTAAGAGTTCCACAAAAATACTTAGTAGATAGCTACCATATGGTGGCGCTGTACAGTTTCTTATATAGCAAAGGGTTAGAATTTTAAAAGAAAAAGAATTTCTTTGGGTTTCCTCAGTAGTTATACTAGCTATTTAAAAAAGATTTTGTATATCTTAGGTATCGTTCAAAGAACCTTTAATTCCCTTTATTTTGGTGTGTGATTGATGTGTGTAATGTGGGTTATAGTGTATACTGCTTGGCCTTACTCCAGATGTGCACCTTTCAAAAAAGTGCTAGCTTCACTTGCTCATTTTCACTTCCTGAACTTCAGAGTTAAACTGTAAAAAAAAAAACGCTGATAACTTTTTTTTAAATATTTTATATATTTGGTAATTCATTCATTGCACTTTCAGAAGCTGGTATTGCCTATTCTGGCAAAATTCATTTTCCCTATTTTATTAGCTGCCAAAGATATTGTACTTTAGACAAATTCAGGATGATTTTTGGAGCACAAGGGAGCAGTCATTTTAGTCAGCAGTATGCAAAGATCATTTACAATTTCCAAAAGTACAATATTCAAAGAAATGTCAGCAACATTAACTGAAAGTAGCATAGAGGTGCCAACACTCTCTCCACTGTGCATGTTTTAAATGCAAACAACTTTTAATTAAAAAATCACCTTACATATGTCACTCTCTCAAAAGTACATAATAACTGGTGAGGCAAACTATATACTCATAAGTTCAGTCCAACTTCAAACAACATTTACCTTGATCCACCTCTGCAAAATTTGATAGCAGACCAGTCTTTGTTGTCAGTTTGTCAGTTTTATTGATTACTTCTAATACACTGCATTGCCAAGTTGGAATTGACTCATGAGTATATATATATATATATATATATATATATATATATATATATATATAAGCTTTCTTTAATAAAATTTAAATGGATCTGTATCCAGTTATGGTCAATACTCAATTTTTAGATTTTTGCAGTTATAAGCTATATGTCTTGTTCCTTCTAAAGTTGACAATTATATTTCTTACAATGGTCTAAAATATTATTTGAAACAATTAAAAAATTAAATATATTTAAAAAGCATTTTAAAATTAAACTAGTTTAGTTAAATGAATATTAAATTACCTCTCCTAATAACTCATCCTTGACTTCTTCCCTGGCTTTGTTCTTCTTCTTTGCTTTAACCTACACAGCAATAAAAAAGGAATCTGTCAAAAATGAAAAATGTAACACTACCTAAATTATTTCTCAGCATTATTATTTATTTTGTCTTTCAAGAAACACATTATTAATAAGAAAAAAATCAGGGGTTTTTTCTTCATGATTACATGTTCCTTTTCTTTACTATTACTCCATAATGATCTTGCAGAATAATGACAAGCAAAGTTGTATTAATTTGTGTCTAATCCCTTAGCTAAATACAACAATGGAACATTTCAATTAAACAGGGTATAGTCCACTTTATTTAACCCTGGCCAAACAGGATGACATTAAGGTATGTGGCAATAAATTTTGTGCAATTTTGCTAAAATGTGTTTTCTTCTTGTCTTCAGCAGTTTATTACTGTTAGGAGAAAAGTATGAAGACATAGTGAAATTTAGTACTGCATGTACATGTTGAATTACATATTAAATGTATATGTTAAAAACATTAGTATGCATGTAAATGTTGAATTATGTATTACATGTAGATGTTGAATTACATATATGTACATGTGAAATTTAGTATGCATGTACATGTTGAATTACATATTAAATGTATATGTTAAAAACATTAGTATGCATGTAAATGTTGAATTACATACTAAATGTAGATGTTGAATTACATGACATATAAATGTGAAATTTAGTATGCATGTAGATGTTGAATTACATATATTTATATGTGAAGTTTAGTACTGCATGTAAATGTTGAATTATGTACTACATGTAGATGTTGAATTACATGACATGTACATGTGAAATTTAGTATGCATGTAAATGTTGAATTACATATTAAATGTAGAGGTTAAAAACATTAGTATGCATGTACATGTTGAATTACACACTAAATGTAGATGTTAAATTTAATATGCATGTAAATGATGAATTACATGCTCAATGTAGATGTTAAATTTAATATGCATGTAAATGTTGAATTACATACTAAATGTAGATTTTTAAAAACATTAGTATGCATGTACATGTTGAATTACATACTAAGTGTAGATGTTGAATTACATATATATAAATGTGAAATTTAGTATGCATGTAGATGTTGAATTACATACTAAATGTAGATGTTAAAAACGTTAGTATGCATGTAAATATTGAAACACATACAAAATGTATAAATTGAATTACATAATACATGTACTCATATGTGCCAACCCCTGGCGAGGAAAAAGCATAATCCAAGTGGACAAAAGGAGTAATCTGAGCCGAAAAAGCGTAATCCATATATAACATAATAAAATTCAATTGCATATTGTTACGAATCTGGAGTTAAAGTGTGTGATAATATATCAACTTTGTATAAAACTCTTTATTTTATTTTATTTCATTATATTAATATCGTCTAAAATGTTTTGATAAAAGTGTTTACTCTAGTCGTAGATGTGACTCATGTTAGCACGTGCTGTGTATGTATGATAACAAATTCATTACAAATAAACATTCAGGAATAGCCACGAAAACGATTGGCTGATATTGGGTCAGGCTTTCCTTAATGTCCAGAAGTACTATGAAATTGCATGTGTATTCATGCGTGTGCAATTCAAACAACACATTAGCCTTCATATATATATATATATGTTTGAGATTTTTGTACATTATACACAGTCATGGACATACAGTGTTAGTTGAGAGTCAACAGTCGTAGTAGAGTTAGTTATACAACTTCTAATATCTTTAAAAATGTATTTGTTGTGCCAGAAGTTGTCCGTATGTCTACATAGAATGACATGTCTTGTTGGAGGAACTATTTTCACTTCGTCTTTATGAATAACTGTTTTCCTAGAGAACAACATTACTGATTTGGACATTTTCTCCCTAATATTGGAACGGGACAACAAAATATTTGTTTTATTGTGTAAATTCTGGAATTTGCTGTTAGCCTTCGTCTGACGTGGTCATCCGCCATTTTGGACCAGAACTTCATACTTTTAGACTGTGTTTAGAACTTTTTACAGGATTTGTATTTCTAATTTTTGAACAAAATTTGGATCATATCTGTAAACCGTAAGTCTTGCTTAAATTATTTACATTATTTCGTGTGTTATAGGAAAATAAATTATATCTTTTTAAAATTTATAAAGCTTGTTGTATTCACTCTTTCTTTTATGTTACTTAGAACGAGCCATTACATAACATAAAGAATTGGGAGCTCGTCCTTTGCGATATTTGAAATTGGCTAAAATTTTAAAGTTAAATTCCCCTAGTTAACTTTATTTGAAATTTTAGTGAAAACAACAGGTTTTTTCTTAAAAATTCAGAGAGTGGAGAACTTTCTTTCTACACTCATATTAAGTCACAGTGAATGTATTGCCGAAAGTGATATCTGATATATGCTGACTTTATATAAGAACTGTTCAAATTAATGAGTAATGCAATTTGTTTTGTGCATAGTTGTAATCTTCATAACAGTCGCAATTCTTGTATAGTACCATTATACCCTGTCATTGGTTTGCCACAGTTTATCCTGTCTAGAACTGTTATTCTGCTACTGAAAACTATATAGACAAATTAGAATATAGAGCTTTTGTCTCAGAGTGTTGTACAGAGTAAGAAATAAGATGTGAGAATATTTTATATGTATTGAAATATATCGAACCATATTCATGTATTGTTGACATTGCAAGAATTGTGCTAGACTAAGGTTTGCCAGTTTGCCAAATCTGATTGGTTGGCGGATTCGGTCTGCCAATTCTGATTGGTTCAACACTGTCACGTGGTTAAAAACCAAAGGCTATATATTGGAGTGAAAGACAGTACTTGTCAGATAACTGCCGAGCGCGGTCAAATTCAAAACCAGAAGCAACATCTGTGAAGTCGAACACCCGTTTTAGGTAATGATATACCGGGTATATAACTTGCTATAATAATAATAATAATAATAATAATAATAATAATAATAATAATAATAACAATAATATATGACTGACAAAGTAATAATAATATTCTGAATTATTTGGACATTGTTTAAGTGAAAAGCTAGTAAAATAAGCAATACTTTAGACATTTGAACATCCGTATTTTTAGCAATATACAGAGGCAAGCATTTTGGAAAATTACGGAGGGAATGTTCAAGTAAATTATTCTTCCAAACTGTGCAGTTATCTCCCACCACACTGGTAACCTGGGTTAAACGAATACCAAGCAAATCTCCAACTCTCGTCTGTTAGGGTCGCTCTATGATTTTCAATCATTATTTTATTTATTTAACATTGAAACAGACTATTATGTGCTTAGACATTTTATTGAAATGATCCGCAAGCAACGAGTGTTTCCTTGCAGGAGTATATTTGTTTTATTCTTAATAATGATTCATATTGGTGACAGCTTTCCAATTTCTCAGTTGTGTTACCCTCATTAAACATTTTTGTTGACTTTATTGCTGAGTGGAACTTCTTCAATGAACCCTCCCTAGCAGACAGGAAGTCGAGGTGCTTACAAATTGGTGTCAGAAGTGGGATGCTCTATTTTTAGCAGCATCCAGTGATTCGAACCCAACCTAGCTTCGATTTGTGGTGGAACTATTCTTGTGAATATATTTTAACCCGTTTCAATTGGTTGTGTTGAGGCACTTTGAATTTGTTATATTTTAAAAAAAAAATTTGAGCAGAGTGGTTTTAGGATCTATAGTTGATAAAAGACAATGGCTTCTTCCCCTGACCCTGAGATCAGCTTTAAATGTGTACAAGAACAAGAGCTCAATGAGTCTGGACAAGGTGATGCTGTCCAAACAGATGATGAGTTCAGTGATGCAGTTGAGAAAGATGAATTGATTCCATATGAGAGAAATGGTTTTCATGACGCAGAAGAAGATGATATATTGAGAGGGCGCAAAGGACGGGATGGGCCACATTCAGAAAGGCCAATGGTAATGAGTGGTGGATATCTTGGTCCAGTGTTGGGAAGATTTTATATGAAACCTGATCATTTCAGTGGAGATGAAGATTGGGATGAATATATATCACATTTTGAAAGTTGTGCAAAACTCGGTCGATGGAGTTTGGAAGAAAAAGTCCTTACATTAGCTGCCTGTCTCCGTGGTGTTGCAAGAACATTTTACGTCAGTCTTACGACAACGGAGAAGAGTTCTTATTCAATGCTCATAAAGAAGCTTCAGCAACGCTTTGGAAATTCCCAACCTCAGAGTAAATGGCTAGCACTTCTCGAATCAAGAGCACGTAAGAGTGACGAGTCCATTGTAGCATTGGGTGGTGATTTACGACAGTTGGCCCAGAAGGCATATTCAAACTTAGATGCTAAGTCTCAAGAAATGCTTGCATTAAATCAGCTTTCCAGAATACTTCCATATGAGATGAAATGCCATTGCATCGACAAGGAGTGCAAGACTGTGGCTGAAGCAGTCGAAGTTGTTCAGAGGTATGAATCTCTGTTAGGTGATGAAGTCACTAAAAAGAAATTCAGTGTTCGGTTGACCAATGAGAGTTCTTGCTCTGATTCTAAAAACATAGAAAGTATCCAAGAAACTCTTCAAAAAGTTGTTGAACGTCTTGACCGTTTAGAAAAGAAGGGACTGAATCCATTTGGGCATGACAGATCTTTCTCAAGCCATCAGCAAGGAAACAAAGTTTGCTTCTTATGCAAGTCTGCTGACCATTTCTTCCGGAAGTGTCCCCTCTACAACAAAAATAAGGCTGAAAATGGTGGTTATAGGCGTGATCAGAGAAACAGAGATGTAGTACCAAATGATAATAAATGCAACCAACAAATTCAGGGAAACGATTCCCCATTAGCTGTCTAGGCCAACAGTTGACGGATCTTAATGGGCCTAGCCAAAATAATACCAAGGATTTGAGTTCAGCTATTAGAATTGGTCAATTGGGTGACAAATTAAATAAATGGGACAATGGTCTTTATTCAATTGGACATATATGTGGAATTCAAACGCAATTTCTGATTGATAGTGGTTCTACATCTACACTATTATCATACAGAGTTTTTAAGAAAATAGAAGTAGATAACAGACCTCAGTTGAAAGAACAAGTAATAACTGTACAAGACATTAATGGTAATCGTTTACACGTGTATGGTTTAATAGATGCAGACATTAAAATGGATGAAAAGACATTCAACCATCAGTTTCTTGTCTGCGATATTACTGAAGAAGGTATTATAGGCCAAGACTTTCTCCTAAAATTTGTGGATAAAATTGACTATAAAGGTCTTCGAGTTATAACTGAGCTTGGTGACATAAGTTGTTGGATTGGTGGAGAAGCTGAAATGATAAGTCGAGTCACAGTAAGAAGGACGACACAATTACAAGCAAACACTGTTACATGGGTTCCAATTCATGTCCTAAAGTCAGAATTCCTAGCTGAAGATGGCATTATAGAAGTATCACACAAGGTTAGTGAGACACAGAGAGTATGTCTGCTCAGTGAAATCATAAATACAAGAGCCGATGACAAATACATTCAAGTAGTTAACTTTGATGACTCTGAAACCATCTTAAATGTGAACACTGATATAGGAATCTGCGAGTCTTATTATAAACAGAGTCAACCCATTCATAGATGTGCCAGCGTAATAATTGAATCTGAGATCCCTGCAATGGATCAGCTGCCAGACCACCTAAAAGATATGTTTGAGAGAAGTTCTACTGAACTTGAGCCGGATGAAAAAGAGACCTTTGCAAAATTGCTGCTGAAATATCAAAATATATTTTCAAAGACTCCTGAAGATCTTGGCAAGACAGACAGAGTGCAGCATCGGATAAATACAGGACAGGCTCTGCCGGTACGACAACCTCCTAGAAGACAACCAATTGGCAAGCGTGCAGCAGAAAAATCTGAATTGGAAAAGATGTTGCAGCTAGGTATCATTGAACCCTCAAACAGTGCTTGGGCATCGCCCATTGTCCTCGTCACCAAGAAGGATGGAAGTACTAGATTCTGTGTTGACTATAGGAAACTTAATCACCTAACTGTGAAGGATGCTTACCCTCTTCCCAGGGTCGATGATTGTTTAGACTCTTTGTCTGGTTCAAAATGGTTCTGTAGTATGGATTTAAATTCTGGATATTGGCAAATAGGCATGACTCCTGAGGATAGAGAAAAAACAGCATTTGTTACAAGTTTTGGCCTCTATCAGTTTCTGGTTATGCCTTTCGGATTATCCAATGCGCCATCTACTTTTGAACGTTTGATGGAAAGTGTCTTGAGAGGATTACAGTGGAATGAATGTCTTTTTTACATGGATGATATTATAACCCCTGCATCAACCATCAGACAATGCCTAGAAAGGCTCGGGCACGTTTTTCAACGACTGCAAGATGCAAATCTCAAATTAAAACCTTCCAAATGCGTTTTCTTTAAAAAGAAGAGTAAAATTTCTTGGACACATTGTATCTGAGGAAGGAGTCCAAACAGACCCTGACAAAATTGCTGCAGTTTGCAATTGGCCCAATCCGAAGAATGTAAAACATGTTCGAAACTTTTTGGGACTGTGCTCATACTACAGGCGCTTTGTCAAAGACTTTGGAAAAATTGCACGACCCTTGCACAGGTTGTGTGAGAAACGAGTACCCTTTCTCTGGAACGAAGAGTGTCAAGAAGCCTTTGAGAGGTTGAAGCAGTTTCTGACTACTGCTCTAATCTTAGCATATCCCTGTGCAAATAAACGTTTCATTCTGGACACTGATGCAAGCAACACCGCTGTTGGTGCAGTCCTGTCACAGGAATATGATCAAACAGAAAGAGTCATAGCTTATATGAGTAAAGCTATGAACGTTCACGAGAGGTCATACTGTGTGACAAGGAAAGAATTACTTGCTGTTATTATGGCTCTAAGAAACTTTCATTCATATTTGTATGGACAGGAAATATTGTTGAGAACCGATAATGCAGCTATTAGCTGGATTAGGAACTTGCGTAACCCTACTGGACAAGTCGCAAGGTGGCTCCAGGAACTGGGCACATATAATATCATTGTAACACATCGCCCCGGCCAGAAACATTCCAACGCTGATGCAATGTCGAGGAATCCATGTGTCACCTGTAGGCGGCAGGACGAAGTTCAAAGAGATGTAGATTCTGATGAAGACAGTGACCGAAAATTGATTGAGCTTAAACCAGCGTCAACACAGTGTGAGGAAGAAACTGATAAGAAATTAGGTTGTTCAGATATAACGGTGCAAGTTAAATCCAGAGCTATTACAAGAAATCAAGCTGTTGATAAAGAGTCTGCTTTGTCCGTAAGGCAAGAGTTGCTTTGTGGATGGGAACCATCAGAAGTTAGAAATCGTCAGCTCGAAGACCCAAATATTGCACCGATAATGGAAGCCATGGATGATGGGTGCGCTCGTCCGGAATGGCAACGTATATCTGAAAATCCTTCTTCACTAAAAACCTTATGGCGACAATGGGATCGGCTTGAGTTGCATGGTAGAATGCTATATAGAAGATGGTTTGATGACACAAACGACTGTTCTAAGCTTCAGCTGATAGTGCCAGAGGCCCTCAAACGTGATGTTCTTAGATACTTCCATGACATTCCAACTGCTGGTCATCTTTGTGCTCAAAAGGTGTTGGGAATAATTAAACAGCACTTCTACTGGCTTGCAATGAAAAAGTATGTTGAAGATTACTGCAAGAGGTGTGACAAATGTGCCGCTCGTAAACCTACCAATAAGCAGAATCGTGCACCCTTGGGACAATATTTAGTTGATGAACCTATGGAAAAGGTTGCCCTTGATATCTTAGGACCACTTCCCTGTACAAAGAATGGCAACAAGTACATACTGACACTGTGTGACTGTTTCACAAAGTGGACAGAAGCCATACCTCTACCAGATCAAGAAACACTAACAGTAACCAAGGCATTTGTCAATGAGTTTGTCTGCAGGTTTGGCACTCCACTCCAGCTTCACTCAGATCAGGGTAGATGTTTTGAATCAAAGATTTTTCATGGCATGTGTGACTTTTTATCCATCAAGAAAACAAGAACAACACCGCTAAGACCTCAAGCAAATGGCCATGTGGAAAGATTTAATCGAACACTTGCTACCATGCTTACAATGTATTGTGAAAAAGATCAAAATAACTGGGTCTGGTTTCTACCTCAAGTAATGATGGCATACGGAGCATCGACACACTCAAGTACTTACAAAAGCCAAATTTGATGATGTTGGGCAGAGAAGTGACACTTCCGATGGGAAACCTGTCAAAGAAAATGTAAAGAGAATGCATGCAGATGATTAATTACATCAAGGAATTGCAGGAGAAAATAAAACAAGCTCATAAACTTGCACGGAAATACCTAAAACAAAATGCTATTTACCTGGAAAGACATTTTGATTTAAAAGCAAGAGAACGATTATTAAAAGTAGGTCAACCTGTTTGGCTTCATGATCCTGTTCGTAAAGTTGGTGTATGCCAAAAGATGATATCACCGTGGAAAGGTCCCTACCTTATTAGAAAGAAAATTGATGACATAACTTATATGGTGAAGAAATTTCAAAAACAAACGGCTAAAGCATACCATATTATTAGACTGGTGCTGTATCGAGGACAGCACCTACCACGGTGGATTTCTGATTGGAGCAAAAGACTGAAAGAGTTGTAGTAGAAAGTTTCTGTTCAGTTATGCACTCTTCTTTCCTTCTTATGTTCTTAATCACCAACCCTGAAGTTGTGTTCAGTTTTGGCCACACATGACAGGCGATGCTGGCATGCCAGTGTGTTTTAATAGGTAGCTACCATGAGTCAAATGGGTTGTGTAAAGCTCTGGCCTGATCAACCAGAGTTGAGCTTCACGTGATTGAGAATAACTAGTTTATTCTCATGATTTGGTGGATTCCTCTAGCAAACTCTCTAACACATATAGGATTACTCTACAAAAGGGAACACTCTTGCAGTAGGTACTTTACAAATTCATCAGAAATTAATTTCCAGTATGAACGCCAGGACTAGCATTTTGCTTTTGTGCCATAAAGAGCTTAACAGTCGCAGCTAGCATGCTAAATATGACAAGAAATTGAACCAGGATGATCATTTCGAGGTTTTATAACTCCAAGCAGAATTTAATGAGGGACAGTGTAATTAGATCTCTGGTGGGAATTGTTTATATTCTTGCGATTCAAATTTCCGAGTGGGATACGAGTTGAATAACCATTTGAATATGTGCGGCAACGAGAATAGCTTGAACACAGTTGATGGTCAATCTGTATGAAAACTGAATGCCAGGACTGGCATTTTGCTTTTTGTGTCATAAAGAGCTTAACAGTAGCAGCTAGCAAGCTAAATATGATAAGGAAACAAACCAGGATGATCATTTCGAGGTGTTATAATTCAAAACAGAATTTAAAGAGGGACAACATATAGACCACGGGAAAGAATTGTTTATATTGTTGCCAGATACCCATGCCAAAAAAGTCATATCTTGGAGTTTTCACAAATAGAATCATTCTTCAAATTCTTAATATTGTCGAAATATTCTAATTGTGTTAAAATTATTTGTAAAATAAGAGTAATTATATAATGATAAATGTTTGTAACCAATGCTTATGGAAAAAAATTACTAAATCAAGAGACCAGTGACAAAAGGCAGGCTCCTTGCATTTCTTTTCTTAATCAGTGTCATTTTGCATCATTTTCACAGTTGAATTGTCAATGCAAGATACAATTTTTTATATGTTTATGTTTTTACATATGCCTGTCCATATGTTCCAGGCTTGATATTTTGATTTTTTAAAATTATTTCTGTTAATCATTTAATTATTTAGTGTCTAGCCTGATTCATCACATGTTGTATATACTATATATAATATATTGTGTATAACATGCATCAAGGTAGATACTTCTGTAACTAAGTGAGTTACCTTCTTAAAGTCTATTATTATTATTATTATTATTATTATTATTATTATTATTATTATTATTATTATTATTAACTCCCATATCTTATGGATGTCATATAATTAAGTGATCTGTATAATTTTGTTTCATGTACTCTGAAATATCACATTGATTAATAAGTCCTGTTTAATTCATATCCAGTACCACTTTGATGGCCTATTGGTTAGAGCATCCACCTTGGATGCGGAAGGTTGTGGTTTCGATTCCCAGCTGAGTCATACCAAAGACTTACCAAAATGGTACTAACTGCTGCCTCGCTTGGTGCAAAGCAGTAAGAAGTTAGTGTTAGGATTGGTTAGCCATGTCAGGATAATGTGATAATGGGTGGGACATCATGTGGCATGATGCCCAAGAGCTAGTCATCACTATAAACTGCCACACTACAGACATCCTAGCAATATGGTCAAAATATTGTTAAAGCTATGTTATAAATCCAAATCACACACAATTCATATTCATTACTTATTTAAAACATTTGTAAATGTCTAAAAATAATTCCTGGAACTTCAGTAAAATACAATATAATGATTAAAACCTCACCAGTTATAGTAAACTCTCAGAAAACAAAATGTTAGAGATGTCACCAGATTTACAGTGAAAGTTTTGGCTAGAGCTCTGAAATGAACTATCAGAATGAAGTTCCAAAATCTTCAAGCTATAATTAGTTTGGCCCAGGAAACTCCTCTGGCTGGTCAATTTGAGATAAAAGAATCAAAACTCATTTCACTTTCATAATCTTCATCAATACCATCATCAATGTCCTCATCTTGTTTTGCTTCAGATAGCTTGCCAAAACTCTCTGGAATTTTATAATGATAGTCCTTCTGAAGAAAAACTGCATTAGGGTCAGTAATATCCAACATCGTACACAAAAGTGTAGTCTGTGCATTAACTGTGGTTTGAGCGGGTGGAGCCGCCTTTTCTGTTGAGTTAGAAGGATTATATCCTGGTACAGTTATCTCAAAATGTTTTGGAAGCGATAGGTCCCCACCAAAATTTTTATAGATGCCATCCATCTCCTGGTTGCTCACTGTAAAATCATATCTGAAAAAAAGAAAATTAGAAATGAACATGTTACAATTATTTTATACCTTAGGTAATAAAAACAAAACTGTCTTAAACCCCCTTATGGCCATCAGCTACAGTAACTCTGACATGCATCAGGTGGTATACGTCATTAATTGATAATTTTGTTCTACATATAAGTGATTTTATAGACTGGATACATGAATATAAAAATGAAAGTTTTACAGTATTCCATCACTATGAGACCCTTCATTCTTAAATAACAACAGGTATAATGCAATCATGTCATGGACTCCACTGCAATTGTTTAAAATAAAGTATAATTTCAGCTTACAAATTTACTTAACCACTTCATCTATCAGAGGGTGGGCATAAGCATTCATTGTTAATTACCCATTGACAAGAATAAAATTTTTATTAAAGGCAGGAATAGTAGAATGGTGCAAAAACTTACTCAGACTTTTTAAAATCTTCACTTAGGAAAGTTTTTACCTGGTTAAAGAGCCTAATACTTGACTAAATTGGACGGAAGCGAGTTGTATTCAAAGAAACTTGTCTTGTTAGCAATCGATTAAATTGGATGGAAATGAGTTTTAAATCTTTGCTTAGGAGATTTTCTCTTCTTGACAAAGGAGGCAAGTATTTGATTTAATTGGATGAAAGCGAGTTTTAATAAGTTTTTTTAAATCTTCCCTTAGAAGAGTTTATCTTCTTGATAAAGGAGGTTAGTAATTGACTAAATTGGATGGAAATAAGTTTTATCAGTTTTTAAAATCTTCACCTAGGAAAGTTTCTGTTCCTGATGAAGGAAGTTTTTAATCGACTAAATTGGATAAAAGCCAGTTTTATTTAAAATAAGTTGAATTGATATGATTAATCTCATGAGTTGAACAACTGCTGAATTGTTCAGAGAAGAAAGAATTGTATCATGCAAAGTTGGAAGAAAGATATCAAAGAACTCATATTTGACAATGAAAGTGAAACTGTGGACTGATTTTTAGGACTGAAAACTGTTGGTATGCATACACATTAAGTTCCCTGTGAGTTTTAACTGAACTTTCTTCGAGAAGATATGATTTTATGATTTGAACCATATCAGCTATCAGCTGAATATTTTAAGTTGTCATGTCAGAGTAATGTAATCTGTCAACTAACTATTCCAGATTTAATATGTCAACTATTCTAGATTAAATATGTCAGCTAAGTATTCTTTGTAGTATAATCTTTCAACTAAATAGATGATCAACGGTGCTATGAAGTGCTAAAAGATTATAATGAGAATGCATCAGAAATTAAAGGTGAAAGTGTAATCGACTTTATAACAGATATTGATGATGTAAAATGATGACCTCGATGGAGACATAAACAATCTTGTAGTGTACGATGATGTGATGTTAGATAATCAAAAGAACCCTGCTAGAATATTTTCACGAGGTAGGCATAAAAACACTGACGTGATATATGTCACTCAACGCTACACTCAGATTCCAAAAGTGATTCGCGATAACTGCAATATTCTTGCTGTATTCAACGGCGTTGATACACATACGCTACGAAATATTTGGCAGACATGGTGTTCCGATATGGACTTCAATGGATTCAAAAATTACTTTAGTTATGCTCAGTCAGTCCCACATGGATTTATAACAATAAATTTACACGACCCTCGGTCACGATATCGTATTGGACTTGATCAAATATTCGGTTAAATCATTTGTATCAACCCTGAAATCCTTCCAGCAGCAGGGAGGGCTATGACAACATATTTGCGACGTAGATGATAGCAATTGGCAGCAATTTGAGGGTTGTTATGACAACATATTTACGACAAAATCGCTAAGGCTCCATTGTAAATGGGGTCTTTATTTTTTTTGGGTTGAAATATGAGATTTCGTAGGAAGGGCTCCATTGGCATTCTGAGGCTTTAATCGATTTTGTCGCAAAAATTTGTAGGGTTCGCCCTCCCTGCTGCTTCTTTTAAAAAAAAAATTGTTTTATCAGTCTTGTAGTTGAAACATTGATGATTATAGAGGGATATAATTGTCAAGATCACAGGGTCAGAATTGGCTAAAAATAGAACAAAACAAGGTACTAGACAATGGCCTAAAAATCATGTGACAACACACTTGTGGCTTCCTTAGGAAGAAGACATTTTGTATGCTCAACAAATGTTTCATCTGCATAATTAAATCACATACAGCTAGCAACATCAGAATAAACCAGTAGCAAACATTAGCATGTCATCATGTAAACAGAGATGATTATTTCAGAAAGTCAGTTATTAAAGTCTAAGTCATTGGGCGAAGGTGGGAGGGGGGACTTGTCTAACAATTTTAGGTAGAAAAGACTTGAATAAACAACATCCTAACTGATAAGGAACTTATTTAGCAGCAGTGAGAAAATGGAAAGAGAACTGCATGTGTATCAAGATTTAAATGACACATTTGAATGGTTTTACAATGTGCATGACAATAACACCCACTGGCATATCACACTTATGCCAAAAATAACTATTAATGAATGTTCAGTTGAAACAAGTCAGCTATTATAACAAGAACCATTCAACAATGTTGCTTTTAAACAAAGATATTAAATGCTTTTTGAAAAATGAAGTTTACCTACTACATACATTACATATACTTGTCACACAAAATTTAGTCCCTCTCTGGAAAGGCCACCCGCCTTATAAGGCCACTTTCCTGGTGCAGAAGGGTAGCCATATAAAAAAGGAATACAGACGGCTGATGATTTAAAACATATTAAAAATTCCGGGTGAAAGTAAGTCTGTGTCTTCCAAGCGCTTGGTTAGTAAAGTTTTTGAACGAAGAAAACGAAATAAGTTCGATACATACATGTCATTTGGCCAACAATGGTGAAATTATTTATATAGATAATAATTTTTTTTAAAACTGGTTATAATAAAAATATTTGAAAAAATAATCTCTAAATATATAATTAATGACTTTTTTACATGAAAGTTCTTCACCGTCAATTTTATGAGATTTAATTCGTAATAGACATATATACTGTCTCTGGTTTAGTTGATACAACTGCATACAAGCCAGTATCTAAAACGTTAAACATACACAAAACAACAGGACATACAATTAACATAATTTGCACAAAATAAAGGTACAAATGATGCATATTAAAGGGCAGCTTTAAAACACAATACGAAGCAAGGCGACGTGAAACAAGAAATATACTGCATGTGTTAAACATATTTACTATAGACGGTACAATGTCACAAACTAGAAGATACTAATTAGACAATTGTTTCTCAAGCATATCACACACAAACAACAACGCATGTTCAAAACAACTAAACGGGAAAGAAGATTTAAAACATGATGCGCTATTTATCAATCGACAGAAAATTTCTCTCAAATCAATGATACTCGACACTTCTAGTTTTGCAAGGGAATTGTGGGAACTCACCAGAGATTATGCGAGATAAACTGAGTCGAATGTGTATATCAACAGTAGGCAGGGTTTACAGTCAGAACGTGCCGAAGCCCTCAATTACTCATGACAAAACGTAACCAACTAAGAAAATACAATTCAGAACGTAAATATGATCGCTGAAACGTACTGAGGTCAAAACGTGCTCAAAACGTTATCATGCCAAAGTTTCACTGATTTCTGCAATTTATTATAAAACAATTATACTATCTCTTGCGATTTACACACCAGATCAATGCAACAAATATTGTAATAAAATTAAGATGCGCATTTGGTTGTAGCGCACTGTTTAAGCAATTCTTAGGTTTGAGTGATTACTTGTTTGATTATTGGAATTCGGTGCAATGGGAAATATTTCTTAGCCCGAAATAATTACCCAGTTATTAGGAGCAAACGTCATGGAGAGAAAGTGTGAGTGAGTTTTCAAGATGTCATGGTCAATGAGTAGCGAATTCAGACCCAGTCCGGACGACTTTATAAAATCTACTGATGTATATTGGTGTTGTGACTGCAGTGGCAGTATTTACGTCAGGAAACAGGTAAATTACACAAATAGAATAAATGAGAAAGGACTCGGAAGATACCATTTATGTCGCCATGGTGGCAAATGTGATATAGTTTTACTGGTGATGTGCCTTGAAACGGTAGATTGACTGGGCTCAGGTGGCGCAATTAAAATAGTCCTCCGTGTTTTGGGGTGGTTGTAGAGTTTCTACAGTGTGAACTACTGGCGAAACGTAAAGTTGATGTAGAGAAACTATGCGGATGTGTGGTTGATGGTTATTTGGCAAGATGTGAATAATGTGGTCTTGTATTGATTAGAGTAAAATTGATGTATAGAATGGACACGTCCGGCTTTCCAACTTACAACTAAAGTTGTATATAAGTCCTTGTAAATTTGGGGTAAATTTATGACTTCTATCAGGATTCGCACCAGGGTTTTGACACCTCTCAGTCCAGCAAAGACCCCTGGCTTGTAACAATATTATATTATCACAGTCATAATATAAACCACGAACGACAATTTAGGCTTTGACACGATGATCTATGCAGCTGATTTGCGTCACTCTTGGTGATGTGATTATGATTTGTAACGTAGCTTTAACAATTTTTCAATCATATCGCTACGATGTCTGCAGTGTGGCAGTTTATAGTGATGTCTAGCACTGGGGCATCATGCCGCAGACATGTAGCATGATATCCCACCCAGTCACATTATCCTGACACCAGGTCGACCAGTCCTAACACTAACCTCTTAATGTTGTGCGTCAAGCGAGGCAGCTCACTTTTTGCTAAGGACAGCAATTTTAAGGAATAATATATAATATTATAATATTATTCAGCATTAAAATCGACTTATTTTTTGCAAGATTTTACAGTAGGAACTGGTAAAATAGGATTACACACCTGCAATCCAAATTCATTTTTGGCAACATTTGATTCTGCGCAACGATTAATACACTGTTAACCGAGTTTAAGATAGCGTGCATCTACTCAACTAGTAGTCCGAGTTTCCTCTGACCCTTGACGCCCATTTTTGATATTTGTTTTTTTTTTATGTTGCGGTGTAGGGTTAGAGTCTATTCCCTATCAAAAACTTGGAATTTGCCGACACCATTTGGTGTCGGTATAGGGTACTCGCCAACTATCAGGCCTAGCAAACTTAAATAACCTTACATTGACCCATAGTTACATTAAATCGATAGGGAAATCATTTATCTTCTCAGAAATTACAAGCATAACACCGATTTTGTCTTTAATCCGTTGTCAGACGAGACGTAACTACAGTGTTGATGAATTTTGACCTCGTTCGCACCATTTTCATTGCTAGTCACCTGACTAACCAAATCTCGCAGCCGATATGCATAAACGTCATAGGTCAAATAGTCACGTGATAACAACAAAAAAAAACTGCGTTTTCCCAAACCCTGGTGGAAGACGGCAAATGTGTCCCCTTCATTGATAACTGATTTTATTACATCATACTGTAGTTCTATAATATTAAAATAGTATCCCTTTTCTTAAAGTATCTCATTGGCAAGAGCTTCCGTGTATTCGTCTTTACCTGCCATGTTGCAATATAGGTTTATGCACAAAACTTTCCATCCCAGTATTGCAGAAAGAAGACATAAACTCGAAAATATTGAATGAAAGTTACGCAATGTATACAATAACCAGAAAATACACGTATTATTCAACATATTAATTTGAATAACAGCAGCCCGAAACATGTCACTGTCGCATCTTCCTGGAAAGAGGCTGACTTATCACGCAGAAACTACATGTCAACGCACTTTGTTGTTATCACGCGACTATTTGACCTGTGACGTTTATGCACATCGGCTGTGAGATTTAGTTAGTCATGTGACTAGCAATGCAAATAGTGCGAACGAAGTCAAAATTCACCAACACTGCAGTTACGTCTCGTCTGACATGGGATTAAAGACAAAATCGGTGTCATGCTTGTAAGTTTGGAGAAGATAAATGATTTCCCTATCAATTTAATGTAATTATGGGTCAATGCAAGGTCATTTAAGTTTTCTAGGCCTTATAGTAGGCGAGTACCCTATGCCGACACCAAATGGTGTCTATGGTGTCTGGGTTTGTACTACGCGTTGACGCGTGGTAATCGGATTACCTTAGCACTTTACTACCTTAGGTTGTAAATTACGTAACAGCAAATATTTTCCTGCCGGAAGAAAATCTCTACGGTAACTACGTTAATGTTAGTACTAGAGCCGCGGAAATTAAGAGGAATGTCGGCTGATCGCTTTGTTACGATAATTAGCTTTTCAACGACGATAAATACTCGGCACCTGTAGAAGTTAGGGCACCAATAAAAATTAACGGTTCCAGAAAATAACCAACAAAAGTGCGGACCACTGGGAGAAGAAATAAAGCCGCTCCAATTAAATTGGATTAAGGTGGGATTTTCGTTTGGGGGCTGAATATATTTATTTCCAGTTCACTTATTGGTAACGATAAATTAGATCAATGTAAAAATTACCTTAGATAGGGCTTCCTTGCAAATCACTTATTGCAAGAATAATAATTGTCGGACAGCGAGCTTTGTATTGATAATTAGCTTTCTGGCAGAGACCACGACAGTGAACTGGCAAATTCATGTAATCAATACTTGGAATCAAAAGTTACTGAAACTTTATTTTGATTTGGTTGGATGGCTAACTGGATATTCAATTCTGTTTAATCTCTTTGGGAACATCTCTAATGGCATTAAGATAGTCCTAATGTTTTAAAATTTATTTATTTATTTTTGGCAATCTTTGATCTTATAAAGATCTCGTGTTCGGATGCTTTAGGGTATTAAGAGGAATACATGTCAATCTGCCCCACTGCAAAATCGCTCTCACTTTTAACAATATCGCCCACACACCTCCTTCAAAATCGAATCCATTTGAGAAAATAATGGTCTTCAAATAAAAGAATTTCAACCTTTTTGAAAAAATAAATATATAAAATTTAATTTATTATGAAATGGTGTTTTGGGCTTTTGTATGAGTGCATTTAAGTTTATGTATAGATTTTAATAACTGATAATCATTGATAATTCACCTGCTGATAATTAGCACTTACATAGCGATAATTAGAATGGAATGATTTTGCTATTATAATAGATAGCTTTGATTTATACTTTTACTGATTTTGTTCTTTCCTTTCTTAATTAGTTCATTAGAATTAAAATATCTACCGAACTTAAACTTCGTATTTTTATTTTTTGTGCTTCGATCTTCAAGATACTGGTAAAAGGTCTATAAATAACTTTTTTTTCAGCCACGTTACTCTGCACCTCGAATACAACATTATGCGAGTCAAACTAAAACATTTAATAATCACGCATACAATAAATGTCGTATGCTAAAAGAATTGAAATTAAGTCCAAAAAAAGCACGAATAGTAATTCATATTGATTTACAATTAATTAAAAAGGTAATTAAGGGGATCATATGAGTCACCTTTGCATTACTGGCTTTTTATAATAGAATCGCATTTTATCTTCAGTTTTTTCGTATTAAATGTACACAATTTAAAAAAAATTGTAACCATTGAATCTAGTTAGATTATTAAACTAAATAGATCAATAAAGAAACTACCAGTGTTTGTTTAATCTCATACATTCCATTTTATATTCCGAGTCTATTAGGTTATAACTAATGAAGAGAATGAAGCGCACGGGACATTATTGACTGGAATGAGGTTGTTTTTTTGTGATAAACTTGGACGCTTTTTACTTAAAATAATGTTGTATTGGTGCGATTTTATGAAAAGTGGGCCTGGTTTTGTCGCAAGCGAATTTGCAGTGGGGCGATTTTAGCTGGATTTCATTAAGTATCTTCTTATCTGGGTTGTACAGCTATGCTGGACCTTACAAATCGATAATTATGGGATGATGTTGATTGAAAATGTTCTCGAGGGTGGGGTGAGGGACCCCTCCTGTTACAACCAGCCTCATCGTGGCGTGGGGGTGAACATGCATATAAATATTGGGTGGCTAATAGCTGACTTTGAGATTTGTCCTCGAAGGCAGGACACTATTTACGAAAGAGCAAGCCGGGGAAGTTACAGAAGAAAGATGTCAGAAACTTTGTGAGATTTTCACTTGATCCAGAATCGAAAAAAGAAAAAAAAAATAACGTCTAGCGTTTACGAGAAAAAAATCTTTAAGAAAACAAACTATTTCAAACTACAACAATCTCATCATTTTACAATAAAATATACACCAAGCTTATATGACAACGGAATTAGAACATTTTCCAACTGAATGCTTAACAGTGACTTATACTAATTTAATCAAACTGGTAATTACCTATCAGAAGAATGTAGTCCTTGTACAGTACTAAAATCTAGAATGACAGCGAAATGCGAAAGTATATATAATACAAATATTACGATGATATTAATGCTCAATAATCCACTGCATCTGCACTGTCGAATGGCGAAACGTCGAAGGTCCCGTAGAGTGTTTTAACTTGTAAATATCTCAAATCCAATCATCATTAATAGGAGTAAAACAGTTACTATTGGCTGAGGGATTACGACATCTGGGGCGTTAATAGCTGTAATTAGCTCTTTTTACCAGGACCTGCCTACTGGCTTAGGTCCGGCAGCTATCCTTGAGTAGAATTATAATTAAGGTCAGAGAACAGCCTGACATTTTAACAAAGTCTATACGTTATACTCTATTTGGTGGGTGAGTAAGGAAAAACATTCCTTTTTTCCCACCTTCCTTCCTTCACCATAGTAATAAATTAAAATAGATATTTTTAAAACTCTTTTCAAGTATTTACTTCAATGTACAAAATTAACGTACAGAGTATGCGCTTTTTGGAATGTAATTTGTGTATTTATAGCACGTACGTACGATCGCACTGTCGTACTGAATCCTTTGCCAACCGACAAATGTAAACCTAGATATACAGTGTTAAAAAAAATATTAAATTAATAGTTTTTATGTTTGTTACGACACAGACGGTCTCTGTATAAGGCAATTTTTGCATAACCAAATAAGGAACATAAATCTTCAACATGGATCTATTTGGGAAAATACGATATCAAATTACAAATTCTTCATAATTCTAAAGCGGTTTGTGACATTAAAAATGTGTAAAAGTGGAAACTAAAAATTGCATGTTCCATATTTTTTCATTCCCATATGATTTATTTAATACCAATAATTCTCCGATTTCTTAAAAAGTAACTGATTTTTATAATTAAGATATTACTATTCCTGTTTTTGATAAATTTGGAAAAGTTGGTGGCATTAAATGTTATGTAATGTATAAAATAGAAATGTTAGTAATTTGTACCGAGTGAAAACCATCGCAGAAAACGACAATTCTACATGTTTCCTATATAATTCATCCTGATATAACTTAGACATGCAATTATAACAAGGTTTTGGCCATATTGCACTATACCAGACCTCGACCTTTTGAGTAAATCGCCAATTATGACCTTAGGATCTGACATCTTAACAAAGTCTGTACGTTCAAGACCATAGGGGTAGGCGTATTAGGTAATTAGATGACGTCATTCCCTCCATAATTCGCCAGTTTCCTTCATTAAACAGACATTGTTTGTTTGTAAGCTTCATTAAATATATATATTTATATACAATATTAAAACACACACTCACTATATATATATATATATATATATATATATATATATATATATATATATATATATATATATATATATATATATATATATATATATATATATATATATATATATAAGTATGAATGTATGTATCTATTACAAGTCTATGGTCATACACTACGTAACAGAAAGAAACCAGCAAGTTTTGTCAAATTTAAGACATACTTTAATTAACACGCAATAAAGCTGGCCCAATGCACGTACAATATTTCAAGTAAAGATAATCAGTACCATTTGCAGTAATGAATAAAAACAAAAAACATTAGGCAAAATCACTTACCGGGAGTTACAAAATAATATAAATAGACTTATACCTGACTATGTGTGTTTATGTATGTACGTCCTCTAAGTTAGCCCTTTGACAAACTCCAAAACGTACACCATTACCGATTTTTACAAATATATATATATATATATATATATATATATATATATATATATATATATATATATATATATATATATATATATATATATATATATACTTAATGTTTCTCACAGTTCTAAAGTGTGAAAATAAAAGTTGTGTATTTTTTTCACCACTACGTATATCGTTTTGAATAATTTCGAACCCATTGCTATTTGCCAGTACTTTCCAAGTTTTCCAACTTTGCCTATTATTTTTATTGCAATAATACTACAACGTTATTTTCATGAACAAAGAGATAGCTTTTCACAATGGTATGTACTGCGTATACTGTGCCGGATTTAGACAAAGAGAGACCCTAAGCTACGAGAAGCTATAGAGGCCATATTTGGTATAAAATACATTTGAGGGGCCCCTTCAGACTGAGTTCAGACTTTGGGGCCCTAATCTGTAGCTTGTTTAGCTTATGCCTAAATCCGGTACTGTGCATATACGCCGATAAATTAAATATATCATGAAAAAGTATCTTAGTTATCTTCCTCTTTAGAATCAAAGCTAATCTTTGAGGTGGACATTGTTGGAATACCTGCAAAAATTAAAATATGAATAATTTTATACAACAACATTAATCAAATGACATACCAGATTATAAAAGCCATGACGAAGAGAGGTACGTGCATAGAGAAACATCATTAACTTGTTCCAGCTTGTATCATATTAAAGTTGCAATTTTGGGAATGAGTAGAAACTAAGACATAATTGACATTCCGAGAAATATTTACAGACTTAAACTTTATTGAGGTCATGATTTCTGTTATTGCTTCCTTTTATTAAAAAAAATATACACTGTTAGTAAATAGGCATAATAGAGAATATATGGACAGTGGAGCAGATTCTAACTTTCACCGGTGTGGTATCGACTTGAGGCCCTGTCCTTCCGTTACGATGGTACTGGCAATAAATGTCTTACTAGTATGTCCTACCTAACCGTATAGGCTTACTTGTAATACCCCATATGGAACAGACCGTACATATTTTCGTATAATACTGCGTAGGGAACAGACTGTACAGGCTTTCGTACAATATTGCATAGGGAACAGACTGTACAAATTTACTTGTAATACTGCGTATGTGTTACGTGACTAGGCTATACAAAGTAACAAAGAAAAGAGTGAAGGCAATAAGCTTTGAAAATTTTAAAATAATTTATTTTCCTAGAAAACATAGCAAAAATATGAAATAGGACTTACGGTTTGTGAATATAATATAAAATTAATCATATAATCTAAAAATATAAATCATATCAATAAAAGTTTTAATTTGAGGCCAAAATACCCTAGCTAAGAATCAGATTCTCACGCTGAAAATAAATAAGAAAGAAAGCTATTTTACAACTCAGCTAATACTTGCGCCGAACATGACCTTGATAATAACCAATCATTTTAGCTTAGTGTCTACAAACATTTCAACCAAGGTGAGCTAAAATAGTGATAAAGTAATACCTTTATGTTCTAATCAGGTCATAGCAGAGTTCACCTTATTACTGATATTTTTCTCGTAAACAAAAAAAAAATTAAGTACGCAAAGTAAATTGCTTAGTTTTATTATAATTTCGGTAAAGAGATTGCTTATAAACTAGAATATAAGATGTTTGTGGCGTGGCTCCCGAAAAATGATATACATGTAAATGTATTATTCTCGTACACAGAAAACATTTTTTCTTAAAAGTGAAAAAAAAGTGTCTAAAGTTTATCATTTTGGGGAGGAAATCATGTATGGATTCTAATATAAAACGATCGTGGCATGGCTCCCGAAATTTAATTTACCTTATTACCGGTATTTTTCTCGTAAAGAAATTTAAGTACATAAAGTAAGTTACGTAATGTTTTGTTTTCATTTTGGAAAAGAGATTGCTTATAATTTGAATGTAAGACATTTGTGACGTTGCTCCCAAAATATTACATACATGCATTATTCTCATACACAGAAAACATTTCTTTTTATAAGTGCAACCAAATAACGTGTAGAACATTTTATTATCATTATGGGAAGGAAATCACGTATGGATTCTAATATAAAACGATCTTGGCGTAGCTCCTAAAACTTTAAATTTAGCAAATGTTTTACATTTTTGTGCCATATAAGCATCGGAAATATGAGTATCTGTAGAGAAACTATGCGGATGTGTGGTTTATGGTTATTTGACAAGATGTGAATAATGTGGTCTTGTATTGATTAGAGTAAAATTGATGTATAGAATGGACACGTCCGGCTTTCCAACTTACAACTAAAGTTGTATATAAGTCCTTGTAAATTTGGGGTAAATTTATGACTTCTAGCGGGATTCGCACCAAGGTTTTGACACCGCTCAGTCCAGCAAAAACCCCTGGCTGGTAACAATATTATATTATCACAGTCGTAATATAAACCACGAACGACAATTTAGGCTTTGACACGATGATCTATGCAGCTGATTTGCGTCACTCTTGGTGATGTGATTATGATTTGTAACGTAGCTTTAACAATTTTTCAATCATATCGCTACGATGTCTGCAGTGTGGCAGTTTATAGTGATGTCTAGCACTGGGGCATCATGCCGCAGACATGTAGCATGATATCCCACCCAGTCACATTATCCTGACACCAGGTCGACCAGTCCTAACACTAACCTCTTAATGCTGTGCGTCAAGCGAGGCAGCTCACTTTTTGTTAAGCGACAGCAATTTTAAGGAATAATATAATATTATTCAGCATTAAAATCTACTTATTTTTGCAAGATTTTACAGTAATCAGATCGTAGGAACTGGTAAAATAGGATTTCACGCCTGCAATCCACCGCAATCCAAATTAATTTTTGGCAACATTTGATTCGGAGCAACGATTAATACCCCGTTAACCGAGTTTAAGATAGCGTGCATCTACTCAACTAGCTACTACGGATTTGTAATACGCGTGGACGTGTGGTAATCGGATTACCTTAGCGCTTTGTAAATTATGTAACAGAAAATATTTTCCAGTAAAATAGGTTTTAAAAAGATCCCTTTCTGGTACGGTAACTATGTTAATTAATGTTCGTCCTAGAGCAGCTGAAATTAAGAGGAATGTCGGCTGAGCGCTTTGTTACGCTAGTTAGCTCTTCAGCGACGGTAAATACGTGGCACCTGTAGATTTTAGGGCACCAATAACAAGAAAACAACGAACAAAAGTGCGGACTACCTGGCGAAGAAATAAAACCGCACCAATTATATTGGATTAGGGTGGGATTTTCGTGCGGGGGCAGCGTATATTTATTTCCAGGTCCCTATAGGGAACGATCAATTAGATCAATGTAAAAACTATCTTAGATAGGGCTTCCTTGCAAATCGGCAAATCGCGTATTGCCAGAATAGTCGTCGGACAGCGAGCTTTTTATTGATAATTAGCTTTCTCGCAGAGACCACGACAGTGAACTGGCAAATTCATGTAATCAATACTTGGAATCAAAAGTTGCTGAAACTTTATTTTGATTTGGTTGGATGGCTAACTGGATATTCAATTCTGTTTAATCTCTTTGGGAACATCTCTAATGGCATTAAGATAGTCCTAATGTTTTAAAATTTATTTATTTATTTTTGGCAATCTTTGATCTTATAAAGATCTCGTGTTCGGATGCTTTAGGGTATTAAGAGGAATACATGTCAATCTGCCCCACTGCAAAATCGCTCTCACTTTTAACAATATCGCCCACCCACCCACCTCCATCAAAATCGCATCCATTTGGAAAAAAGGTCTTCAATGCAAAGAATTTCAACCTTTATGAAAATATAAATATATTAAATTTAATTTAATTTATTATGAAATGGTGTTTTGGGCTTTTGTATGAGTGCATTTAAGTTTATGTATAGATTTTAATAACCGTTGAGCATTGATAATTCACCTGCTGATAATTAATACTTACATAGGCATAATTAGAATGGATTGCTTTGGCTATTATAATAAATAGCTTTAATTTATACTTTCACTGATTTTGTTTTTTCCTTTCTTAATTAGTTCATTAGAATTAAAATATCTACCGAACCTGAACTTCGTATTTTTATTTTTTGTGCTTCGATCTTCAAGATACTGGTAAAAGGTCTATAAATAACTTTTTTTCAGCCACGTTACTCTGCACCTCGAATACAACATGTGAGTCAAACTAAAACATTTAATAATCACGCATACAATAAATGTCGTATGCTAAAAGAATTGAAATTAAGTCCAAATAAAAGCACGAATAGTAATTCATATTGATTTACAATTAATTAAAAAGGTAATTAAGGGGATCATATGAGTCACCTTTGCATTACTGGCTTTTTATAATAGAATCGCATTTTATCTTCAGTCTTTTCGTATTAAATGTACACAATAAAAAAAAATTTTGGTACCATTGAATCTAGTTAGATTATTAAACTAAATATATCAATAAAGAAACTACCAGTGTTTGTTTAATCTCATACATTTCATTTTATTTTCCGAGTTTATTAGGTTATAACTAATGAAGAGAATGAAGCGCACGGGACATTATTGACTGGAATGAGGTTGTCTGTTCTGATAAACTTGGGCGCTTTTTACTTAAAGTAATTTTATATTGGAGCGATTTTATGAAAAGTGGGCCCGGTTTTGTCGCAAGCGAATTTGCAGTGGGGCGATTTTAGCTGGATTTCATTAAGTATCTTCTTATCTGGGTTGTACAGCTATGCTGGACCTTACAAATCGATAATTATGGGATGATGTTGATTGAAAATGTTCTCAGGGGTGGGGGACCCCCTCCTGTTACAACCAGCCTCATCGTGGCGTGGAGGTGAACATGCATATAAATATTGGGTGGCTAATAGCTGACTTTGAGATTTGTCCTCGAAGGCAGGACACTATTTACGAAAGAGCAAGCCGGGAAAGTTACAGAAAAACGATGTCGGAAACTTTGTGAGATTTTCACTTGATCAAGAATTGAAAAAAGAAAAACAAATAACGTCTAGCGTTTACGAGAATAAAAAATCTCTGAGAAAACAAACTATTTCAAAGTACAACAATCTCATCATTTTTCAATAAAATATATACCAAGCTTATATGACAACGGAATTAGAACATTTTCCAACTGAATGCTTAACAGTGACTTATACTAATATAACCTAACTGGTCTTACCTGTCTGAAGAATGTAGTCCTTGTACAGTACTAAAATCTAGAATGACACAGCGAAATGCGAAAGTACATATAATACAAATATTACGATGATATTAATGCTCAATAATCCACTGCATCTGCACTGTCGAATGGCAAAACGTCGAATGTCCCGTAGAGTGTTTTAACTTGTAAATATCTCAAATCCAATCATCATTAATAGGAATAAAACAGTTACTATTGGCTGAGGGATTAAGACCTCTGGGGCATTAATAGCTGTAATTAGCTCTTTTACGATGACCCGCCTACCGGCTTACGTCAGGCAGCTATCCGTGCGTAGAATTCTAATTAAGGTCAGAGAGCAAATAGACTGACATTTTAACAAAGTCTATAAGTTATACTATATTTGGTGGGTGAGTAAGGAAAAACATTCCTTTTTTCCCACCTTCCTTCCTTCACCATAGTTATACATTAAAATAGATATTTCTTAAACTCTTTTTAAGTATTTACTTCAATGTACAAAATTAACGTACAGAGTATGCGCTTTTTTAATGTAATTTGTGTATTTATAGCACGTACGTAAGATCGCACTGTCGTACTGAAACATTTGCCAACCGACTAATGTAAACTAGATATACAGTGTTAAAAAAAATATTAAATTAATAGTTTTTATGTTTGTTACAACACAGACGGTCTCTGTATAAGGCAATTTTTGCATAACCAAATAAGGAACATAAATCTTCAACATGGATCTATTTGGGACAATACAATATCAAATTACAAGTTCTTCATAATTCTAAAGCGGTTTGTGACATTAAAAATGTGTAAAAGTGCAAATTAAAAATTGTATTTTCCATATTTTTTAAATTTCCATATGATTTATTTAATACTAATAATTCTCCGATCTCTTAAAAAGTAACTGATTTTTATAATTAAGATATTACTATTCCTGTTTTTGATAAATTTGGAAAAGTTGGTGGCATCAAATGTTATGTATTGTATAAAATAGAAATGTTAGTAATTTGTACCGAGTGAAAACCATCGCAGAAAACGACAATTCTACATATGTTTTTATCTATAATTCATCCTGATATTACTTAAATATGCAATTATAACGATGTTATGGCCATATTGCACAATACCAGACCTCGACCTTTAGAGTAAATCGCCAATTATGACATGAGGTTCTGAGATCTTTTTAAAGTCTGTACATTCAAGACCATAGGGGTGGGCCTATAAGGTATTTAGATGGCGTCATTACCTCTATAATTCACCAGTTTCCTACATTAAACAGACATTGTTTGTAAGCTTCATTGAATATATGCTTTTTATATACAATATTAAAACACTCTCTCTCTCTCTCTCTCTCTCTCTCTCTCTCTCTCTCTCTCTCTCTCTCTCTCTCTCTCTCTCTCTCTATATATATATATATATATATATATATATATATATATATATATATATATATGTGTGTGTGTGTGTGTGTGTGTGAGGGAAAATTTAAATATAAATAAGAACATGTGAAATCTCTCTAAATTGTATAAAAACTAACTCTCCTTTGGACTCATTTTATTAAACTATATCGGTAGTTATTTCGATTAAAATATATGTCGATTAACTTTGTTTGACAGAAATATATTCTATCTTGATAAAGATCGTTTCTTTACAATTTTTGCACGTCTCATTATTATATGTGTAAATATACTTAACAAATACTCTTTACGAACAGGTGAAAAAAGTCTGCCTCTACTGATACAAATTTCCGCATTATAGATGTATAAAACACACCAAGCAAAGCACAGAAGCCTCTCCATATTATATATGTATATTCTAAATTCGGCTAACGAGAACACTCACTGACGAAGAATTCTTCAGGCCTACTCTCTGACCTCTAACTTAATCATAACACGAAGGCAGAAGTCATAAAAAGAGAACACGTGGTTCTATGAGAACAAGACTGAACTTTCTAATTTGAAGCACGCCATTTACACGTGAATGCCAATATGGCACCCTCATTACTCTCAAGGCATTACCTAAAAAGGTTAGAGGTGCCTTGAACTGACTATATAGAACAGGCCACAAACGCTGGCTCTCACTTTATGTTGCTTCAAGACAAGAGAGATTCATCTTGTGTTTTACAGGTAAGACTTTATTATGTTCTAAACTTTCTTATAGAGTAAGTACCTATGGAAGTTAAAGATTTATGATTGCAACCTTCCTATTTCCAATGTTTATATGAGTTCGTCTTTTTAATTATAATATTATAATATAATGAATGTTCAATTGTTTTAAGAACTTATATTTGTATTTATGATAATGGCGAAAAGATTAAAATGGTTACCGACTTCATGTTTAGATTTATTTTGGAAATTTAAATATTCTGTAAGGATTAAAGAATAATGTTTTGTAATATATTTTAAACTAGTATTTTATCTCAAATTGAGTAATATATATTTCTTCAAAATGATTGTTGCATTAATGGCAACTATTTTATAATCTTCAATTAAGTCAAGATTTATTATCTGTAACATATTCTAAAATGCGAAAGGCTACGAATACACGAAGTTGGTAAACTTGAAAGGAAAAGTATTATATGCATTATGTGTATTGTTCAATGTAAAGGCTTTTCTGCCTTTGGAATGTAAGACCATATAATACTTATATGAATTATAGGAATAAATTTGCTTTATGTTGCTTCAAGACTAGAGAGATTCATCTTGTGTTTTACAGATCCTCAGTACTCTCACTATCCAAGCTTTCTCCACCCAAAAAAGGATGTAGCCGTCTCTACACCATTATGCGTGACACCTTATCTTTAAGAGAGTCTGAACCCTCCCTTTTTCTCTCTATCTTTCCGTCCGATCATGGAAGAGAACATTGCTAAGTGTTTACGAAAAGGATTCATAACAGCATAAGAAAGAATCATTTCGTAATATATATATATATATATATATATATATATATATATATATATATATATATATATATATATATATATATATATATATATATATATATTACAAGTCTATGGTCATACACTACGTAACAGAAAGAAACAAACCAGCAAGTTTTGTCAAATTTAAGAAATACTTTAATTATCACAGCTATAAATGAACATGTGAGAGGAACGTATTTAGTTTGCAGTGACTCTGGAATAATCATGATAATGTTTGAATAAAGTCCAAAAGAATGAGAAGTTCCGTATAAATTTCAAAATCGGAAATGTGCCGGTCCGCCATAATCGTGACGTTTTCAAAATGGCGTTTTGAACAACTTCTTTGAATAATTTCTAATACTTCCATAATAATATTACAGTATAATGAGCTTTTTATATTTCTACTGAACATTCCTAACTAATTTTGCCTCTGAAATAATATCTAAAATTAACAAAATCACGTTTGTATTCTTGATGTAACAAGAAGAATAAAAAAAAGAAAGAAGACTTCTAGTACGAGCTACTTATATAGAGGCGAGAAGCTAAAAGGCTCATGTTATTGTACAAGAATTCACATAATTTAAACCTACAAATGGGAGCTAGCTAAATTCTTCTCATATGTCACCCGATCGACATGTCGAATGGGAAAAGCCGATTTTTGATCACTTATATACTAATAATTTTGTTATTACTAACTGTAAATACACATGCAAGCATTTATGTATAGATCCCATACTATTGTACGTACTGTGACGCAATAAAACTGGCCCAATGCACGTACAATATTTCAAATAAAGATAATCAGTACCATTTGCAGTAATGAATAAAAACTAAAAACATTAGGAAAAATCACGTACCGGCAGTTAAAAAATAATATAAATAGGCTTATACATGACTATGTGTGTTTATATATGTACGTACGTACGTTATCTAAGTTAACCCTTTGCCAAACTCCAAAACGTACACCATTACCGATTTTTACAAATAATATATATACTTAATATTTCTCACAGTTCTAAATTGTAAAAATAAAAGTTGTGTATTTTTTTCATCACCACGTATATCGATTTGAATCATTTCCAACCGATTGCTATTTGCCAGTACTCTCCAAGTTTTCCAACTTTGCCTATTATTTTTATTTCAATAGTACATGTACTACAACGTTATTTTCATGAACAGTGAGATAGCTTTCCACAACGGCATGTACTGCATATACAGTGCCGGATTTAGACAAAGAGAGACCCTAAGCTACGAGAAGCTATAGAGGCCATATTTGGTATAAAATACATTTGAGGGGCCCCTTCAGACTGAGTTTAGACTTTGGGGCCCTAATCTGTAGCTTGTTTAGCTTATGCCTAAATCCGGTACTGTGCATATACGCCGATAAATTAAATATATCATGAAAAAGTATCTTAATTATCTTCCTCTTTAGAATCAAAGCTAATCTTTGAGGTGGACATTGTTGGAATACCTGCAAAAATTAAAATATGAATAATTTTATACAACAACATTAATCAAATGACATACCAGATTATAAAAGCCATGACGAAGAGAGGTACGTGCATAGAGAAACATCATTAACTTGTTCCAGCTTGTATCATATTAAAGTTGCAATTTTGGGAATGAGTAGAAACTAAGACATAATTGACATTCCGAGAAATATTTACAGACTTAAACTTTATTGAGGTCATTTTTTCTGTTATTGCTTTCTTTTATTAAAAAAAATATACACTGCTAATAAATAGGCATAATAGAGAATATATGGACAGTGGAGCAGATTCTAACTTTCACCGGGGTGGTATCGACTTGAGGCCATGACTTTCCGTTACGATGGTACTGGCAATAAAGGTCTTACTAGTATGTCCTACCTAAACGTATAGGCTTACTTGTAATACACCATATGGAACAGACCGTACAGATTTTCGTATAATACTGCATAGGGAACAAACCGTTCAAGCTTTCGTATAATACTGCATAGGGAACAGACCGTACAGATTTTCGTATAATACTGCATAGGGAACAGACCGTACAGATTTTCGTATAATACTGCAAAGTGACAAAAAAATGAGTGAAGGCAATAAGCTTTGTAAATTTAATCAAATTAATTTATTTTCCTAAAAAACATAGCAAAAATATATAATAGGACTTACGGTTTGTGAATATAATACAAAATTATTCATAGAATTTAAAAATATAAGTCATATCACTAAAAGTTCTAATTTGAATCCAAGTTTGAATCTCGATGAATTTTCATTTTGTATGAGTATGTGTCAACAATTCCTTGTTGAGGCACCAAGAATATTACTCAAGCTTTTGAATTCCTAATAATTTAGTGACTGCATTTGTCCAAGAATTTTGTTGAAAAAGATTATTTACCAGGTAAATAAATTATTTTAAGTACGAAATCAACTCAAACATGAACAACACAAAATAACTCTGAGCTCCGAAGGTTTTATTTTACGACTGAAAAATCTATTAGAAAAACATCTGTTTTAATCCACTATTGTAGGTCACATGATGTCTCACGTGACGAGGCAACGTGATCACTAATTCGAACAGAACATTAAGCAGATGCCATTGTACACGTAGGCCATAAAATCCTAGCTAAAAATCAGATTCTCAAGCTGAAATTAAATAAGAAAGAAAGGCTATTTACAACTTAGCTAATACTTGGGCTGAACATGACCTTGATAATAACCAATCATTTTAGCTTAGTGTCTACAAACGTTTCAACCAAGGTGAGCTAAAATAGTTATGTTCTAATCTGGTCAAAACAGAGAAGTGAGTATTCAGTAAAGATATATGAAATCCCGTGAAAATTATCACTACAACAAAATATAATGAAATAAAAGTAAAAGAAAAGAATATAAAACTAATACACAAGCAGTGTAATTACATATAGGTAACGATTCCCCCATAAAGAAAAAGAAAGATTTAAATAATAAAGCTTTCTTTTTACCATATGTAAAAATTACACATAAGGTAAACAAAATTACAAAAGAAGACTATTGAATTATACAAAGTGCACATTATATGATATTGCTATACACGGGAAAGTGCATCTGCAATCAAATTGTCTTCTCCTTTGATGTGTCTGATATCAAGATTATATTATTGCAGAAACAAGCTCCACCGTAACAATCTTTGATTTTATTTTTCATCTTATCGATGAAAAAGGTATCGATTTGTGATCACTAAACACACCAACCGAAGCGGACCTGAGCTAATGTAAACTTCATTAATAGTCAAACATTCCTTGTCGATTGTAGAGTAATTCCTTTGGTGCTTTTTTATTTTTTAGAGAAACAGCACACCAGGTGATTAACACCATTTCTATCGTCTTGAATCAATACTGCCCCAACCACAATATTGCTTGCATCAAAAGATAGATTAAAAGATTGACAAAAATTTAGAGCTGCAAGAACTTGTGCACTTTTAAGTGTGGTTCTTAACATGTCAAAACCATCCTGATATTTTTCAGCCCGAAAAATCTTGCTTTTCTTACTAAATAAGTTTATCAGGGTATCAACAATATTAGAAAAATTGGATTAAAATTTTTGATAGCTTCCACTCATACCCAAAAATCTCATCAGTTGCTTTTTACTGACAGGCACAGGGAAATCAGAGATAGCATTGACCTTAGCATTAATTGGTTGCATTTATTGGTTTAACTTGTTCATGTCCACGATATGTCCTAGAAATGTTACACGGCAAAACTCACTTTTAGATAAATTAATCGTCAAATACGTGAGTTTATCAAAGAAGTTACCAACTGTTGCTAGTTGTTCTTTCCAGGTGTCGTTGTAAACGATGAGATCATCAATGTAAGCATTACAATTATCTAGACCAGAGTTCATCATATTCATCAAGCTTTGAAAAGTAATTGGATAATCCTTCATCCCGAACGGCTTTACTTTCTATTAAGAGAGTCTATCTGGAGTCACAAATGCCGAAATTTCGTTTGCACGTCCCCTTTAGTGGAATTTGCCATAATTCTTTCAGAAGGTCATAATTGGTGCCAAACTTGGCATTTCCAATTTTATCAACATAGTCATGGATTTTTGCTAATGGAAATGAATCTGTTTTTGTTACACTATTCACCCTCCTATATTCAGTACACATACGGAAAGGTATACATGGTGAACTCCAATCAATTTTACTGGGCTCTATGAAATCGGTCTCCAGCAAATATTGAATTTCTTTTTGCAAATGTTTCTGTTTGAGAGGATTCATCCTGTATGGATTTACAATTTACAATTTAAACGTCTTAAAAAGTTTTGTTTGTCCTCGTAGGAACATCTGGAAACAAGTGCTGATATTCGAATAATAACTGTTTAAGTTCATTGTTTTCCTTATGTTGCAAATGTAAAAGTCTCTGGTCCTGGTGTTTCATAATTTCCGAATTCCGAAGATTTGTTGCTCTAAGATTAGTGAAATCTGACTGAATTCCTTCATTTGCATCCTCATTCAGTGGGACAGGTACAATTAAATTAATTCCACGATTTACCTGGCTATCTCTCTCAATATGCTATTACTCCATTAATTTATTCAGATCAGAATACTAATATTATAATTTTCTTCTTAACTTTGTAATCGCCGTAAATCTATTTTGTAATTTTTTTGGAAGAATGAGCAAGAGAGAATGAACTCTATTACAAGACTCAAAACTTCTCTCAGTTAAGGTTATGTGAAACTGTAATTTCACATTTGGCTTGAATTGCTGAATGCCAAATTAAAGTATTACTAGCTGAAAAATTTCATACAAAATATTTTACCCTTGACCTGGCTTGACTGGACAAATTTCGGAAGGCCAAATTGACTAAACAACTTTAGTAAAGCCTTTACTATAGTTTTGGTTTTATAATTCCTCAAATGAATTGCCTCTGGGAATCTTGTTAACGCAGACATAAAAATCAACAAATATTGGTTGCCTAACTTGGTCTTAGGTAAGGGACCAACACAATCTACCGTACTTCTGCTAAATGGATCGTCAAATGCAGGAATTGGTTGTAGATGTACCTTGGGTATCTTCTGATTGGATTCTTCTACCATTTGACAAGTATGACAAGATCTACAAAATTTACAAACATCACCTTTAATTTTGTACCAATAAAAGTGAGTCAAAATCTTGTGATAAGTCTCATTTATAAATTTTGTTTCTTTCTCAGTGAGTGAACAAAACTCCAGCATTCTATCAGCAGGGAATGATAGCTTATCATCCACTACCAATGACAATATTGTTTAAGCAGGAAATCATGATGAGGTTTTACTAGGGGATGATGATGATGCACATGATGATATGGTTTCTAAGATGGCAGCTGAAGGGAATGATGAGATTGATGTTACAGAATATGACGAAGATGATGAACTTCAGGCAATACTTTCTGCCCAGAATGACTTGAGAATGAAATTGGAATCAGCAAAATCAGCAGATCTTAAATCAACTGGCTATATTGAAATGATGCACAAAGGTTGCATAAAGAATGCTCACAAGAAATTAAACTTTCCGAAAATCATTTCTGCATCTAGTGCATCTAAAACAGAAGTGATTTTAGAAAAAGAATCAGTGTCCCAAAGCTCCTCTCTGTCTAATACCAGTATGGAAATGAAATTCTTGGAAATTAGCGTAAAGAAAGATGAAGATGAATTGCAAGAAATTCTAAAAGTTCAAAGAGAAGAAAAACTGAAATAGTCTCAGACTAACAAAATACAAAGTGACACCCAGGAGGTTTCTATGTTTGGAGATACAGGTGAAGATTTGAATGACAATATTGGTCTTGTGGGTGACCAGTCTGTTAGTGATTTTCGGAAAGAACTTGAACATCTGAAACCTGTGCACCAGTCCAGTCCTGCAGTCGGTATGGGAGAGCGCATAGATGTCTCAAAGAAACTAGGTGTTGCAACCAGGCTTGAAGCTTCATTTGAGAACGCTGGTTTTAAAAGATGAGATAATTCTGTTAATGCTTCATCTGAGGTAAAAAAATAACTGAACAGAAGGAACCAAATTTTGTAAACAGACGTGTCTGAGGAAGGTGTCATTTAATTCTTGATTTAGTCATTGAGCACTTTACACACGGTAATGGATCCATCAATTTCCTTTTTTTTTAAATGTAGATTTTATTAGTTGTTGTTTGCCGTCATCTGGTTTAGTGCTTATGTCTTTCTCGAGATTTATCTTTTTGTCATCATGTTACGTGCATCAAAAGAATTGAGTAGTTTTAATTGCTAAATTTAATAAAAGATCATTAAAACATTTGCATATTTTGATAGTAAAAACATTAGAATACCCTCGTTTCATTCAAGCTTGTGAAATTTTATATTCTTAAAAGCAGAAAATTCATTTAGTAAAATTGTTTCACCATAAAAATAGGTAAAACTTACACGATTCAATCAACTAACATTAACTGGATTAAAAATGACACACAAAGATGGGCATGGACACATTTAAACTGTATGTCATGCACACATTGTGTCATCTATTCTAACAGTGCTATACCTTTTGGACAAATCTCACATTAACTCACTTGTATGTAAAATCATCCACCTTCTTTCTACACAATATTAAAGAATAACACTAAATCTAAAAAATATATATCACTTTCATTCTTATCATATAACATTTATCAAATGAAAAATGTACAAATATAACAGTTCTTATGTAATAATTTCTGTAAAATTATTTTTAACAGCACGACCCAAAATATGGTTATTACATTATGACATCACAAATATATCATTTGTATCTAAGTGTATCATAAAGCCATCATACATTTGCGTTAGGTAGACTTTTAACCCTTATGAAAAGATGGGAACTGTATCTGATCCTGACACATTTGCCTCCAGCTCTCAACACAGTGCTGTCATTATTCATCATTTTATTTCTCATGGCATCATGAAAAAACAATTATATAACATATATAGCATGCATCTGCAATATCTTAGAAAGGGTAGAATACAGTACACGGATAACCTGAACCATTCAGTGTTATATGCTTCCTTCTGGTCCTTGATAAATACATTCTACTTGGGATTTTGCTTCCAATAATATCCAAGACCACCTTAATTAACAGGCTTAAATTTTCTCAAAATAAAACATAATATACCTTGATGACACAAACCAATTTACCAAGTTTGATTTTAAAAAGAAATGAGCAGAAAAAGGAGTTGATAAATCATAGCTAATTTTGTTATTCATTAGCACACACTGTGAATGCTACATCAAGTCACTGCAAGTCTGACTCTACAATTAAATATAAGCTGATATATAAAATGATGCTAATATATTGTAATATAAAGCAGTATTGTTGGTAGACAAAATAAGCAGCATGACATCATATCAAAGGATTGTACTGATAACTCAGCAGGACAAAGAGAGAAGACAAAATAATAAAGGACTAAATATGGATATGCAAATAACATACACAGGATATATACATGTCTTAAATGAGAAAAGTAAATCCAAAAAGCAATTTTTACACTCTGACAATAAAAGTAAGGTCAACACTATGGTGAGATTATTTTGATCCAATTGATATATTTCAATATTTTATTATTACATAAATAATAAAACAGCTTTTGATTCTAAACTGTTCCTTTCATAACAGTCAACAATACCTCTATTCTTGATGTGTCAATGAAGGTTTTGTTCAACTGCTTCACTGCTGACTGTGCTGCCTCTATTGTCTTGAAACCAATAAAGGCAAACTTGCGGAATTTCCCACTTTTTGTAAGTTTTAAGCTGTAGTCTGTGATCTGACCAATGCTCCCAAACAGGTTATCCAGACGTTCTTCTTTAATCTACAGAACCAAGTAAGCAGAGGAATGAAATAGGTAAAACATATACTTTTACCACAAGTGTTAGGCCAATAAATCAATCCCATTGAAGGCAGTTGTGGAGCCGATTTATTGGCCAACATGATTGTGTCAATCAATGCTGATAACGAACAAGATATTTTTGGTACAAAGTTTGTGGTACGTTAAAATATAATAACCAATAATTCAAGTCTTATTCACACCGAAAGATTTAAGTATGATAGATGGCTGGAACAGCTACATCAAAATTTTATAGTATACTCAGGAGAAGTGTACACCTCAAAATCCAAAATTATTCCAATTCAGAAATAAACAATACAAATTGTACAACTGTTCTCTCCAAAGCTCTTTACCACAGCTATTATGATATGCTATCATTTAAGTCCACAGTGCATTAGAACCCACCAATACTCAATGCACCAGTGCTAATATGGTTTTTAGTTGAGGCTGTTGAACAGAGCGGACGTGTTTTCTGGGCTCCAGGACTTTAAAAATAAAATTGGATGATTCACTTCACATTATAGACACTACACTAGGAAAAGCTAAGGTAAAGTAAAATCTACTTAAATCGACTCAAAACTACTGAATTTATAAAAGTCTAATTAAATCTATTTAACTCATAACTCTAAATTAATTGTCGTTATACAAGAGTTAAAGCCAACTAGTACTGAATTTTACCACCCCAAACAACTCTTACTTCAACCAAAGATGTAAATATACCCTCTTTTACAAATTCTAATTTTTTTAACATATTGAATAAAAACCAAAACTATTAATTAAAATTTCCTTTGTTCCTTTGTTCTCACGGAAAATTCCTTTGTTCCTTTGTCCTCACGGGAAAAACACGTGGGCAGCCAAAAATATATACTGAACAGTGGTACTACTACATAACAATAACCTCAAACAATATATTATAAATACTTATTCATACAACCCCTACATGAATTTACATTAAAATATTTATTAAAAAATAAAAATTTAAATTTAAACTTTAGCCAACAGTTAAATTGCCCTCTCAATAATATTATACCAGCTTACAAATCATATAACACGAAATACATGAACCCTAAACTAAGGCTGCATCTGATTGACCGATAATAGCCGCGCTTAATCACAAAAGAAAACACAATCTTGAGTTAAAAGAAGGATTGAAAACTAAAATCTATACCAACCAATCAAAATTTAGCACTCGAATGACGTACACAAGAAACGCAACTTTAGTACAAACGCTCCCGAAACTACTAATAAATATACACTATTTTCCAAATTAACTAGGAATAATTAAAATCTAAAGCATCCAATAGTTTAAAAAATAAAACTTAAAAGAATAATTTAGATCCCTTGTAATAAGAACCCTAGGAATTATTACACCTTACCTTTAGTCAATGTAGAATCATAACTATTTATAACATACATATACTGTATTTGCATTTTAATCTCATCAAATGTTCTGTCAATGATGATTTCTTTTAAAGATAAATAGTTCAATAACTTTTTGACAGCATGACCAGAAAATCAATCTAATGGGCAGTGTTGTGCAAGGAAGGCAAAATAAAAAATAAAAAAATAGGTGTGATTCGGGTAACAGTTAAAACAGAGTTCGGTAGGTTGGTCTATAAAAACTTTAATTTTTTAGAGACATATTTAAATGAAGTACAGAGATCTCGGAAACACTTAATTCCACGGATTTGAATGCAACTTTTTTATATTTGGGACGCAAAACTTCACCCACACAGGAATCTTCCGTACACACTTTTCTATTGCAAAGAGGAAAAATTTGCAGCAAAACAAATATATTATAGTCACTATGGATACTGAAGGAATGCCATTTCTTTAGTTTGTTGCTGACTTCTTTGATCAAAAGTCACCGGCTTGCTTTGATGAAGGTGCATGTGTTATTGAAGGCGCCGCATATGAAATAAGGATATGTTTATGTAACAATTGATTTCAGTGCATTTTTCTATTCTAAGTTTTCAGCTTCCTGTCAACGTGCCTTTGAATTTTTCCACTCCAAACTCAAGACTGTATTGTACCGTTTTTATCAGCCAAAAATGTTGTCATCTCAAATATTGCCAGATGGTATATTTTGTTGCCAATATGAAAACAAAATCACAATTTCAGACATTTATGAAGACCAGAGCGATCACTGTTTTTGATTTAATTTCCGGTTGTTGCCGTATACGTATTGCCTGCGAACTCGAAATCAAGAGGCTTGGAAAAAATGCCGTTTCCTGAAGCATAAATTAGAAAAAAGCGTCATTTGCATCCTGAATTTAATTTTGATCAAAGTTACACACATTTGTTGATTTATTATTCCCCTGAAATTTTTCTGTGTAATTTTCCCAAATGATGATGGCATTTTTAAGCAAGGTCAGCAGTTAAAATTACAGTCAGTTAGATAAACAGAGCTACATATACATTATTTTACTTGAACTAATGTGTAGTACAATCAATTCTGAATAATGCCATTGCTGATGCAAATTCATGCACTTAAAGAAAAGATTTAACCCATTACCTCATACAAGCTCCTTTTGACACCTCTACCCAATTCTTTGGGGGGGGGGCACCATAAAGATGCCCCCCCACATAACAAAAAAATTATCTAAATGGTTTTATGATTTCTTGTTTTTTCCCTTATGTGTTGCTATGTTTATATTTTTTAATTCCAAAAAAAAAAATTAATTTTCCATTCAAGGCTTTATCTCCCTTGTCGGAGTCATTCCCCTTTTATATGTAGTTCAACCTTGGCTAGGGGTTCCCTATGTCCTGTGTTTGCTGTGTTTGGTGCATGTGTATGTTGCTATATATTGTATTCTTGTAAAGGCAGCCAAATTATATCAGATTCAAAATCATTCAGTTTTCCTACTTTTATTATATGCATCCCATTCTTACTATTACACACTCCCCTTCTTCCATTCGTACTTTTAATCCATTCATGGATGCTTATAATATATTCATCCCCATGAAATTTATTTAAATATTTTATTTAATTTTGAATTTAGAGGTCAGACGTAGTTTCCTACTTATTTAAAATTTTAGATCTATCCTTATTGTGTGCGTTCTTATTCATACGTCTGCCTATTAGAATGAAAAATTTTGTTGTTAGGGAGCCAGGGTCTCAGTTTTTAAATTTGGACAATACCTCCCCACATTTTTTCGAAAATACTAATAAAAAGCCGTAAAAGAGATTGGAGTAAAACCACGCATGGTATTTTCTGAGGCTCTTCCGCAGGCTTTCTCACATTGCTTATCGCCATGTGATATAGCCATACGTCGTCATTGTCCCTTACTTCCTCCATGCGTGGAGTTACCTGTAAAAGGGGGAAAAAAAAACTAGCTGTAGATTAGAGCGGATTAAGAATTAATTTCTTACACTTAAAATTGAGCCACATCTATTCATTGTATTTATAATAAAACCTATTACTTGCATATATTCGGTTTGATTACAATTAGTATCTAAATATAATAACTTTTCTGCCTTTTATAATCCGTATTTTTTGAAGATATTAATTATTCCTTCTCTCTCAGTTTTTATCATTTCACAGTTTATTAAAACAAGTCTCCTTGTGTATTCTGCTTTTTAACACAAGGGACATTTTGGTATAATTTTTATTAACTTTCTTCTTTTAGCTACATCCCTACTTAACCAAGCGTTATGTAAGAATTTAAAAATTATGCTTTGTATTTTAAGTGATTTTATTTTTGCCCACAGATTCCAAATATTTAGGAATTTACCCCCCCACACTTCATTCTCAATTTTACATCTTTTATTTTTATAAAATAAAAGGTCTCTTATAGTTTTATAGGTGTTATTTCCCATACAATTTCAATTTCTCTATATTTAAGTAATATATCTCTTATATATTATAATTTTTTGGGTACTTCAATTATTTTGCTGATTGTATTATTTCTATATATTTCATTTTTATTTTTTAAAGTGTACACAAACCAATATAAATATAGACCTACCCAATTCGCATACAAGCACCTTTTCATGCCTCGTCCTGATTCACATACAAGTGCCTTTTCATGCCTCGTCCTGATTCACATACAAGTGCCTTTTCATGCCTCTGTAAATAGAGTAGTAGGAGAAAGTAAGAATCCGAGCTCAACAACCCCTCCCCGCCCCTCCAGACATCCAGACAAATACAAAATACCTAGGTAACGTAATAGAACACCTGTTGCAATCAATAATTGCGCTAAGAATCCGAGCTCAACAACCCCTCTCCCCACCCCTCCAGACCTCCAAACAAATACAATAGAACACCTGTTGCAAAATACCTAGGTAACAGGTAAAATTTAATTACGTGATCTTCCAGAATAAGCAGAATGATATGTCAGACTCAATTTTCCAAATCATTACGATTTAGCAGAGCGTGGCGATTGTTGACTAAATTACGCATTAGAATTCCAGTAAGGTAAGAGGTATTATATAAAATTTTATGTTATATCATACTTCTTTTGATAATCTTTCTCATATTTGCTGATCCTCATGGGTAGAATATCTGTTAACATGTTGTCAATAATACGAAATTCACGTATTAAATCGTCCATACTATATTTTACTCCTCGTAGGTAAGATCTTATTTGATCAAGTAGTTTTTTGTAAGTTATAATTGATGTTAAGCAGCCGTGCTTTTTTATCAAAATTTTAGGTTCAACTTTTTTACAAGCTGCTGTAAGAGAAACACCAACACCGGATATGATTAACAAAAACGGGTTTAATGATATACCACTTGAAATTATGCCAGAACTAGTCATTAACAAGGGTAGATATGATATTACTCGAAGGATCTTGTTATAATATTTGTAGCATTTTTTACGCACCAAAGTTTTTTGTGATAATATTTGTAGTATTGTATTAGTGCGTCAACATCCTGTCCTGGAATATCTTTTGAAATATGATTGAAATCAACTATACTTTTTTTCATTATAATATTTGTTCACATAATCTCAGGCTTGATTAAGTAACTAGTTGAGGTGTTTCAGCCACAAATTCCAGACAATACCAATATGACGCAGCAGTTATATTTTGTCATCTGCTATTAGCATAAAAGTTTCTTCAACATCTTTGTTTAACACAATAGACACGGTTCCAGAGAAATTATCAGTCGAGTGACGCCATGGAAATAAGGTAAATATATTAAACTTTACACTGCTAAACACAGACAATCTATACACACCAGTGACCTCTTCAGTATGTTTGAGAGTGTTATTTTGCGGCGACCAAGTAGACATTCCAGAAGCAACAGTATAAACAATATTTTTAATCTGCTTGTGGGGAATTTTAATCATACTTGTTTTCTCAACAATACTAGGAATTCCACTAATAATATCGTTGAGTTTTGTGTTAATATTATCGAGTGTAATATCAACAGATGGTGGACTTCCAAAAAATTCGTTATTGGTTTTGTTTATGTTTCTGCGAAAATTTAAAAACGTGGTGATGTGATTAGTAAAATCAGTTTTGAACTTGGTGATTTCATTGTTGATATCATCAACATATTTCTTTGTTACAGCATCAAAATCAAACTCTGGTGTTCTAAGGTTAGTAATGCTATTATTGTTCATGTTGAGAAACGCGTACATTATACTACCACGCACCGACACGTACTTTGATTCCTGATCATCAACATATTTCTTAGTAGCAGCGTCATTATCCTCAGTTGGGTTTCCAAGGTATGTGATCTTGTTCTGGTTCATAACAATGTTTCCCGTAAATAAATCACCTGCTTTTCTAACATAATCGTTAACTGACCTACCCGAATCTTCTATCTTACCTTGATTGTTAAAAGTAACAATATTATTAGCAACTGCAGTAGGATTTCGTACTAGTACATCTGATAGTTGTACATTACTCGTCTTTAATCGTCCTTGTTTGTCCTGGAAAACTACAACTTCATTTGGATCTACACTTGCAACGTTTAACAAATTGTTGATTTCATTTTTGAGCTTATCAAGAGTCGCATACTTGGATAAGTCACCCTGGTAACCTTCTGTTAATAAATCTACTGCTAATGTTCCAAATTTTGTATAGTAGCTCATTATACATATCGTTCTACACAAAATTGTTGGTTTAATATAACATAAAATTATACGATGGCGAAGATAATAAACTTTGACACCGAGCGATTGGTGAAGCATAAACATAACAATGAACTTCCAGACTGTCATTATCTTATTGTTGGGCGAACTGGATCTGGTAAAACAAATTTGTTATTAAATCTTTTACTCAATAATAACTTTAACTATGATAAGGTGTATATTTACACCATCAACCCCCAACAAGACAAATACAAATTATTAAACGAGTATAATGATAAACTTCGTGATGACCTTGGCATTGGTGATGATATAGTTTTGATAAAACAACCAGAAGAACTCGTTCCAGTGAATGAACTCGATTCGTCAGAGCATAAGATAATCCTCTTTGATGATATTCCGCTAAACAATGAGGAAATGAACAAGATTAGATCATATTTTTCACTATCACGTAATAAAAGATGTAATTCTGTTTATCTTGCCCAAGGTTTTTATAATGTTGATAGGTTTATTAGGCGAAATACGGGTTGTTTCATATTATTTCCCGGACTAGATAATGTGGATGTGAGAAATATTGCAAACGAACAATGTGGTGATGTTACAAAAGATAAATTTATCGAATTATATCATCGAGCAACTAAAGATAGATATAGTTTCATTTTATTTGATAAGCTAGCGCGTGATCCAACCAAGATGTTTCGTTGTTGCCTTGAGACTTTTCTATGATATAATTTTGTAAAGCGTATAAAAATAATGGACAAACATCAACAGAAAATTGAATTACTAAAAAAGTTTCTCGAAACTCGAGCGACTTTTAAGAAAAAGGTGGAAGAAGCTCGACGTGGACAAGTTCAAGCAGAAGAAGAAAGAACCAAATTTTTCAAACCTGTTACTGAGGCGATGCTTGGCAAGCAGCCAGAAATACAATCATCATCTCCAGAAGAACTAGCAAAAATGAAAGAAAAGGGTTTGTTTGGTTTACTTGAAGAAAGATCAAAAGAAGAAACTGTAAAAATTGTAAACGAACTTGTAAGAAACATTGCTGATCCTGTTGCACGACAAGCTGAGTTTGACAGGCTAATGAACAATCCTCTTGAACTTCAACACGCAATAACAAGATTGACGGTTAATCCAGATGAGATAAGAAGTATGATGGAAAAATTATCAGAACAAACTGAAGAATTAACTGAGAAACAAAAAATATTACAAGAAAGTGTGATAAAAATGGTACCTTTTGAAGAATCTATAAAAATTTACAGAAGACAAGCTAGGTTTAAAATAGAATATGATGAGTATGAAGAGTTTATGAAAAATAATAATATCATTGATATTGACAAAATTCGAGATTGGCCAGAAGAAAAATATAAGGATTTGATAGAAAAATTAGAAAGAATTAAAGAAGTTGGTGAAAATGCTGATGATAGAATTAAAGATGAAAAAGATAAAAGAAATATTCCAACATTACTCAATTATATTAGAGATGGAATTATGGCTGAAATTTTACTAAAAACATCAATACAATATCGAAATAAACCAGGAGGTTATAGTAAAGGTAAGTATTTTAAAACAATACTCAAACAATATGAAAACATGCGAGATAAAAAATTACCAGAGGAAAAGACTGGATCTGGAGTTAAAGTTTTTACATCAAACGCAGACATAGTCGATCGGCTAATGCTGTTGATATCCTCTAAAGAAGCTGGTAATGAAAGTGTAGAGATTGATAACGAAATTATTGATATACTTGATCATCTAAGATCGAGTGGATTACTAACATCATCCGAGTACGAAATTTTACACCGCGATCTTATCTAAAATATTAGTATAATGCAAACAACATTATTGCTTGATTCATCACAAATAACAGGAAACAGCGCGAATTTTACAGTAAATTACAACCCACCAATAGAACTAGATCCTGCAAAACAGTATGAGATTGGATTAATTTCTTGTACTTGTTGGAACGCCATGCCGAATATTAAAACTGGGATTAATGATGAAATTTTAATCGTTAATGTTAAACAATCTCCAACATCACAAAAAGAGTTTATTGATATACAATACAAACTACAGATTCCACAAGGAGCTTATAACATTACTGATCTAAACAGAACAATAAAAGAGCTTCTAACAAAAGCTGGTGGGAATGCTGATAATTTCGAATTAGCGGCGAATTATAACACCTTACGAGCTAGGATAACAGTGAAAAGAAATATGAAAGTCCTCTTTGAAGAAAGAAGTTTTGGAAAGATGTTAGGTTTTACTAGAGTTTTATACTATACCACCGGTGAAGATAAATCTTTGACATTTGATGGAGAACTACCAGTAGATATCACAGAAGTAAATACAATACTCATCAATTGCTCTATCGCATCTGGATCTTATACGTCAAAAGGCAACCGCGGGCAAACGATCTACAGTTTCTCACCAGAAGTCCCACCAGGTTCTCTCATGCAAATCAATCCGCGACAGATTATCTACTATCCAATAACACCTGAGAATCAAATTACAAGCATTACAATGCAACTCACAGACCAATCTGGACGACAAATAGACGTGAACAATGAGATAGTCACGTATTACTTACACCTACGCACTGCCTAGGCATGTGATTTTGTGTACATAATTTTATAAAATGAGACGAAGAAAAGTTTATCGAGGAAAAATCGTAGGTGGATTTTTTGGAAATATATTTACAACAATTGCAGAGAATATTCCAGGAATCGCGCGTAAAGTAGCGCCCATTGCACTTGACGCTGGTAAAGCTTTCGCGACAGGGGCGGCATCTTCAGCAGGCACTGCAGTAGGGCAAAAGATTGCTGATAAGATTAAAGGACCTTCCCCATCAGAAATAAAACGAGTAATATCAGATATTGCGCCAACAGAAGAAACAAAACGAGCTATGATAGCTACAACAAAAAAATTATTGTCGCCGAGTGGTGAAGAAATAGTGCGTAAACTTGTAAAGAAAATAAAACCGATGACCCCTGCTGCCTTTTAATTTTGTGTAACGAGTATAAAATAAATGTCAGCTAAAAACTATCTCGACTTTGCAGAAGAAATTGATACTGACGATGCTGTAACAGAATTAGAGTATGTCGAGTATCTCGATGAGAACTCGAACGAACCAAATAAAACCGGAGTTAGAACTTTTAACACAAGAGACGAGGACGTGTTTCTACTACCCCATAAGGCAATGTTAGAAGTGCGTGGTCAAATATTAACTGTGATAGGTGGTGATATTGCAGCTGATGCAGAAATCGCTCTCGTCAATAATGGTTGGAGCTTGTTTAAGAGTGCACGATACCAACTGGCCAATCAAACCGTAGAAGATATTTCAATGCATTTACCCATAGCGAGTACAATACTAAACATCGTTTCGTTTAGCGATGACTATTCCAGATCAATAGCCACAAATATGATGTGGTTCAAAGATACTTCATTAGGTACAGCTGTTTCGAGTGAGTTTCGTACTGGTGCTGGTAATCCTGCTGCAAATAACAATAATCTCATCGCCAATCCTGCTGCTAATGATGCCGCTACGATAGGTAATTCGATAAGATTAGCCGTTACAAATATAAGACAACAACAATATAACGAAGGATTTGCTAAACGAAAAGCGTTTGCCGCAGAATCTCGCCAAATAACGATGATGCTTCCGTTAAGTACAATCTTTGGATTTTGCCGTGATTATAACAAAGTGTTTCGAGGAATAAAACATACGCTTATATTAGATCGAGCTGATCAAAACGATTGTATAATACACGCCGGTGGAGTGGCTGAGGGACAGTTTTCTATTACAAGATTAGCACTGTGGATGCCTCGGGTTGTCCCTTCATTAGCTAAAATGATGGAGCTCGAATCTTTACTAGCCACCTTTACAAAAAAGATACACTTCCAACAGAACAGGATTTATCAAACAGCCATTCCCAACGCGACTGATTACACGTGGCGTGTAACGACCACGCCCAGCGAACAACTACCGCGACACTTGTTCGTTGTATTTCAACGACAAGCGCGTCGTAACCATCAGGAAATGAACAACTCCGTATTCGATAACCCAGACGTTAGACGAATATTTGTGAGAGTAAATTCCAAACAGTATCCTGAACGTGCAATCGAATGTAATTTTGCCGTAGACGCCACCAGAAACATCTCTCGGCCGTACATGTATCTTATGGAAGCAATGCAAAAATATCAGAACGCGGACAGTGGATCTCAAATATCAATAGAAGAGTTTCGATCGCTCTATCCCATCTTTTACGTTGACGTATCAAAACATTTGGAGCGTGTTGCGGGATCGACTGCAGATATTGAGGTCACGTGGACACTGGGCGATGTGCCAGGTGAACAGTATAACGTATACGCGCTATTGGTTAGTGATCGATTTCTGACCATCGATTCAATCAAAGGAAGAATTACAGTACAAGTTTAATCTAACAACTTGGATATAACATTATGAAAACCAAATACACAACTCGAGAAATACACCTAACATCTGGTCAAGTTGAAAAATTATCAGCAGCTGTTGCTAAACGCAGCTCTGTTTCTTTGATGATCTCTCCGGAAACTTCAAATAAAATTGCAGTAAAAGTCATGCTAACGCAACAACAAATCAATAAACTCGATCGCAACAAACCTTTTGTGCTGAAATTATCTGTTTCTCAGGTAACTGCAATGTCAAAAGAAGGTGGATTTTTTGGACCAGCGTTATCAATAATAGCTAGCAAAGTTTTACCAGTACTTGGTACACTTGGACTTGCGGCTGCGTCAGGAGCAGTCTCTGGCGCAACGAAGAAAGCAGTCGAAGGTCGTGGTATCAAACAAATCTATCGTTAATTTTATGTAACAGTATAAAATAAAATGCCAACAAAAAAAAAACAAAATCATCGAAAAAAAGAAAACAACAAAACGCAAACAAACAAAACAAGGAGGAATTATTCCTTTCGCTCCACTTTTAGCGGGACTAGCGGGAAGTCTGCTGCCAAACTTACTAGGAATCGGACGCGGATTAACTCTACCAGGGACCAGACGTTATTGAGCAATTTTGACATCATTGAAAAATTGAAGGACGTTGTTGGATTTCGAGGAGTATTTTCCAAGGATGAACTCGATGACGTACCAACAGGCGGTTCTTGTGTTGTAAATATTGAAAACTTCAATGATGGCTCTGGCACCCACTGGGTTGCTGTCCACGATAACAATTATTTTGATTCGTTCGGACTTCCTCCAAGCGATCTCATAAAAAAAATATATTTTTAAAAAAATTTGATAAAATAAATTATTCGTCTAATCAACTACAGCCGATTGGAACATCAGCTTGTGGTTATTATTGTATCATGTTTGTCAGACAAATGCACCAGAGTAAAAGCTCTGGGAGTAAAAACTTTTTAAAGTTTATTTTACAACTTGATGAGCTTCCTTCTCATGCGAATGATAAGATTGCAATCAATTTTATCTAAACTCCTTGATATAATAATGTCAACATACTATCTCAAATGCAAAACTAAAACAGAGAACAAGGATGAGATGACGGAAAAAACGAAAAATAATAGAACGATGTTAAAAAGTATTTGTGCAATCTGTGGTAGAAAGAAAAGTATGTTTTTGAAAAAACAAGTAGGATCTAGCGTTGATAGAGTTATCTTGATCGACGATTAATCTTATGAAACAAAATAAAATAAAATGAAATGCAATTGTGATTGTGACAAAGATCTTTGCATAGAACAAGATAAAATCATTACGTACTGTCAACGTTGTAACAACAGAGAAATAATAGGGTTAGGTATAGATATATATAAACTAATTGGTAAATTACCAAAACCAAAAGGCGGGTGGACCTTGCCAGGTCATCGGTATACAGGTCCTTACAATCCGCTAGACCAACAACTAGATGAAAACGACAATCCATTGCCAGGACAAGAGCCTTATAATCAAGTGGATGCAATAGCAATGCGTCACGATATCTGTTATCGTGATCATGAAAACTCGAAAGCAGATTGTGATAAAGTAATGTTAGACGAATTACATGATAAGGAGCCAACAAATCTACGAGAACGTTTTGATAGAAGATTTGTTCAGGGAATGATAGGAGCAAAATATAAACTCGGACTCGGAGAAGAATTATACGACGATCTTGCAGTCGAACTACACAGACCTAAAAAAAAAAGTTTCCGAGACGTAAAGTTGTTGCAAACGCTGTAGATGATATCTGGGCAATAGATTTGGTAGATGTATCCAATATGGCTCAGTTTAACGATAATAAGAAATATTTGTTTAATGTCACAGATGTTTTCAGCAAATACGCTTTTAGTGTGCCAGTTTCAGATAAAACAGGAACGTCAATCACTGATGCACTAAAACAAATAATAACGAGTACCGAAAGAAAACCAAACAAAATCTGGACTGATCATGGAGCCGAGTTTTTTAACAAAAAGTTTGAGCAGTTTCTAGAACAAAATAATATTAAAAAATACGTTACAGGAAACGAAGGCAAAAGCGTTGTTGTCGAGAGATTTAATCGCACGCTAAACGAAAAATTACATAAACATATGACAGCTAAAAACACCAACAGGTACATCGATGACCTTTCTCAAATCGTAGGCGAATATAATAACACGAAACATCGAACCATCAAAATGTCACCCAATGACGCTATCAAAAATCCAATATTAGCAAACGAAAAACATGTACCGCAGACATAAATTTAAGGTCGGTGATAAAGTTAGAATCTCTTTGACTAAAAAGATATTTGAAAAAGGATTTACTCCAAACTGGAGCGAAGAAGTATTTGTTGTTGATAAAGTACTCTTAACAGTACCTGTAACGTACGCATTAAAAGATCTGGCAGGGGAACCTATCGTAGGTAGTTTTTACGAACAAGAACTACAAAAAACTGAACAAGATGTTTTCGTTATCGAAAAAGTGATTAGGAAAAAAGGAGATAAAAGTTTAGTCAAATGGCGTGGGTATAGTGATAAATTTAACAGCTGGATTCCAACCCGGTCGATTTTATCGACTGTGAAATAATGCTATTATAAATTTCCTCATACTTTCGTTTGACAGATTTGCATTTTACTCGTTTACATAATGATATTAGATATTGTCTGCGATCGTCAGAGATCGTCATAAGATTAAAAATCTTGACAAATATGAAATCGAATTTTATATTTTTCTGTCGACCTGAAATTTTGATGTTTAAAAAAGGTCTGATTAACTGCAAAAATATCTGCTGTTCGGTAACGGTAAAATTAAATTTTATAATTTTTTTAGCAATGTGATACTTGACATTATATTTTCCAGTGGTTGGTCTGCTATAATTATATCTGTTAACGACGGTGACTATTTCACCATCATCAGACTCGTTATATAAAATATCATCTTCGTTATAACCAACAGATTTGTCTATTATATCATTAGAGATTGTGGAGACCTTATCGCTGATATCACTGGTATCTTCTTCGTATAGTTGAACGAGTCGTTTCATCATATCCATATTATAATATACTTTTTATCTAATTTGTTGTTATAAGATGACTGACAAGGTAAAATATCACCAAAAAGTTAATATAATAAACTACCACGAACTGACTGAAGCGGTAAGAAAATGCCTGTCAGGTTATAGTTCATATTCCGTTGACGTTATTGTAATGCAAGGTGATTCTCATAAAATATTACTAACAGAAGCAGAAAAAAATAAAATTAATGAAAGTGCAGTAACGACGCTAAAATTTGATTGCGATGATATTATAGCATTTGCTCATCATTGTTTGACTAAAACCGAATTACAAAATATTATTAATCATCATATCTAAAAATAATACTAGCATCATATTTGTTTGAAAAAGCTGATTTTGTTGCTCCATCAGCTACAAATTTTACTGCTCTGGGATTTATATTATAATATTTCGCCGCAACTGAAATCGATTTGAATTTGATCTCCTCGTCAGTTTTGAGGTTTAACGAAATAACAGGTTTTATTGGGCATCTAAAATTAATACCACCACCTCGTCCTTTTCTCACATTTTCCTGTTGGGTCACTAGCTCCAGATTTTCCAATCGATTGTCTGTTTTTACGTTATTGATATGATTAATAACCAGACCATTGGGTATAGATCCGTTGAACACCTCGTAAACAAACTATGACCAGTATAACAAACATGATCTGTCGATGTTCCTCTAACAGTTACTATAAGATATCCCATATTGTTCATAGAACTAAGAACTTTTTAGTTTTTCTGTTTCTAATAATACCGCGATCGTTAGCCTCGTATAAATCAAAGACCGGATGCGGCTGAAACTCGTCTTGTAAGGATAAATTTTCAATATTATCATCAGTGACTTTACCGTTCACGTGATATACACGCTGTCCCTCTGGAATGTCATCGCAAAATAACGTGTAAATAAAATCTTTTCTAAACATCGTAATTCTTTCAGTATTATCTCCCTTTACACTAATCGTATAACCCGCTGACGTTGCTTTACCAACAGATATTCACAAATGATATTAATAACCGAACCAAGTGCATTTCCAGCGTACATATTGTACTTTTGGTAAACGTGATATACCTCTTGCTCACGTGCGCTTGTCAGATTTACTGTCATTATATTATAGGTGATATTTTTTTATCTCTAATTGTTTTTCTAGCGCATGCGCAGTGTGCGGTAAATTATCAATTAGATATTAGACTATAGTATAGCGATGTTAAAATTGCGTGATATAGCCAAGAAGAGACTTATTGGAGAACCTGTTAAAATAGCGACTGCTTTTGCAGGTTTTGATAATAGTTATCAGTTTGATAATCAAAACGTTTTAGTAAATTTTTCTGAAACAAATTTCTTTCATCTGCTACAGACGACTGTAAACACGTGAGCTTGAAAAACACAAGGGTCTAAGATTGTTAGTGCAATATCACGTTATATTTTCAAAACTACTTGTGACGGAAGAATCTACTAACAAGGAAATTGCAGACCCTTACATCAACGCAAAATCTAGACGTGTTTTACTTGGTAGTGATCTTTTGTCACTATCTAATGAAATACACCAAGAAATTTGGAAAAAAATAGAGAATTTACCGAATTAGGTTCGGGTTGGAAGTTTGAAATGATCAAGGAAATTTTGGTTCACACGATGAAATATGACGCATTACGCGGTAGTTCGTATATCGACCTGCCACCAAAAATAAAAATAAACAGTGCTGTATAAACATAAAAAAAACGTCGATAGCAAATGTTTCCAATGGGCTGTTCTTTCCGCGCTATTTCCAGTAGAAAAAAATGCTGATCGTGTTGAGAAAGTATATCAGTCACGTGTCAAGATTAAATTGTGCTGGTATTGACTTTCCAGTGGCAGAAAATCAAATACCAAAGTTTGAAAAGCAAAAAATAATGTTTCGATTAACGTTTTCGGATTAGATGAAAAAGAAAATGTCTATCGAGGTATATTTCAGAAAAAGCTTCACAATCGCTATCAATTTACTGTTTTATAAAATCATTACGTTTGGATTAAAAACTTTAACCCGACTAGTTGGAAGACAGTATAATAAAATAACAACAAAAAGTTCTTTTGTTATCGCTGCTTGCACGGTTGTAGAGACAATGAAACATTACAAAAGCATTTGCAGTACTGTAGTGACGTACAAGAATAACAATGCCATCTAAAAAAGATAGCGTGTTACAGTTTGTCCATCATAATCATAAACTAAAAATTCCTTTCGTCATATACGTCGATTTCGAATGCTTACTTCAACCTGTACTTGGCGTAGAAAATGATCCTGACCAATCGAGTACAAGAAAATTCAAAATCATGTTCCATGTGGAGTAGCGTACAAGGTAGTTTGTTGCGCTGATTCGAGATTATCTAAACCAATCCAACTCTACGTATCGTGGTAAAAATCCAGCTGTCTGGCTTCTCAAGCAATTGATCAGCGAAGTTGATCATATAACTTATCGTTTGAAAAGAGTAACTCCAATGTTAAAATTAACACCTCAACAAGAATCTGATCAAGAGCAAGCGAAAATTTGTTATATTTGTGAAAAAGCTTTTGACCCTGACAATGTCAGGAAAAAAGTACGTGACCATTGCCATTTGACCGGACAGTATCGTGGAGCGGCTCATGACCAGTGTAATTTAAAATTTCACGCTCCAGATTTCATTCCAGTTATTCTTCACAATTTTCGAGGATATGATAGTCACATCATCGTAGAAGCTTTTGGTGATCCTGAGATAAAAGCTCATCTAAAACTCAATAATGTCATCAAATGCATTCCAAATAATTTTGAAAAGTATATGTCAGTTACGCTAGGTAAATTACGTTTTATTGACAGCCTGCAGTTTATGGCAGCATCGTTAGATGAGCTAGTAAAAGGTTGTAGTAAATTTAATAACCTAAGAGACTGTTTTGGAGATAAATTTAATCTATTAGCTAAAAAAGGAGTTTTTCCATACGAATATCTCGACGATTGGAGTAAATTTGAGGAAACATCTTTACCTGGCAAAGACAAATTTTACTCGCAACTTAAAAATGAAAATATCACTGATGATGAGTACAGGTATGCACAAGATATTTGGAAAGAGTTTGATTGTGAGACTTTTGGTGATTATCACGATTTGTATTTGAAAACTGACGTGTTATTATTAGCAGATGTTTTTGAAAGTTTTCGAGAAGTGAGTTATAATAATTACGGACTAGATCCTTGCTGGTATTATTCTGCCCCCGGACTGTCATGGGATGCTCTGTTAAAGTTTAGTAAGGTAAGGTTGGAATTACTGACTGATCTTGATTAGTTTCAATTTTATCGAAAAAGGTATCCGAGGTGGTATTATCGTGATAACAAAAAAATATGCTGAAGCAAACAACAAACAATATTTGAAAGAGTATAATCCTGACCTTCCTTCGAAGTATATAGTTTATCTAGATTGCAATAACTTGTACGGGTATTCGATGGCAGAATCAATGCCGTTTGGTGGATTTCATTGGATCACGGCTGATCAATTTCTATCAGAGACAGAAAAAAAGATACCCGACGATGTTTCGTATTTCGTTGAAGTTGACCTCGATTATCCAACTTCGCTACACAAATTGCATAACGATTACCCTTTCTGCGCGGAATCGATGGTTATAGAATATAGTTTGTTATCAGAAGAACAACAAGCGTCAGCATTACCAAGACAACATTCTATGGTAAAGAAACTAGTACCAAATTTGCTTCATAAACGTAATTATGTTTTGCATTACAAAGCCTTAAAACAAGCAGTCGATGCTGGTCTCGTGTTGAGAAAAGTTCATTGCGTACTAAAATTTAATCAGTCGCCGTGGATGAGAGGTTATATTAGCTCGAACACTACAAGAAGAGCTGTGGCAAAAACTGATTTTGAGAAAAACTTTTTCAAACTGATGAACAATTCTGTTTTTGGTAAGACGATGGAGAATATTAGGAAACGCGTAAATATCGAACTAGTCAATGATGTCAATCGCAGAAACAAACTTGTGTCAGACGATGATTTTGTGAGCATGAAAATATTTAATGAAAATCTTGTTGCGATACAAAGAAGAAAAACAAATCTAAAACTAAACAAGCCGATCTACGTTGGAGCTTCAGTGTTAGATTTATCAAAGTGGCTGATGTATGATTTTCATTATAATTTTGTTAAAAATCAATGGCCGGCTAGTAGATTATTATTTACTGATACTGATTCGCTCGTATATGAAATAGAATGCGAGGACGTCTATCAGGATATGCATGATAATAGATATCTGTTTGATCTTTCCGATTACCCACGTGACAGTAAATTTCATGACGACACAAATAAAAAGGTTATTGGTAAGTTCAAAGATGAAATGAACTCGAGCGCTATCAAATACTTTATCGGATTACGTAGTAAAATGTATGCCGTATTGTTAGACAATAATAAAATAACAAAAAAAGCAAAAGGTCTGCCTCGTGATTTTGTTAAAAAGTTTATAAAATTTGATGACTACAAGTACGCGCTTGATGGTGGTGTTAGTTTTATAAGAGCTATGTCAATTCGGACAAATCATCATAAGCTCGAAACAGATGTCCTTATCAAACGCGGTTTGAGCAATTTTGATGATAAACGTTATTGCGAAAATGGGGTAGAGACACTTGCAATTGGGTATTGTCATGATGATAGAGATATACTTGACATTATCTTTGCAAACTAAAATTTTATCTAAACTTTAAAAATAATGTTTGAAAATTTGACAGTAACAAATAGCTACAGTAGCAAACTCAAATATCTAATGATGGACGGCAAACCATTGACAGTTGAAATTAATAATGAAACATCAGGCATATGCTTTAGTGGTACCCGTGACAAGTTAAAACTTTCGCTCATCAGATCTGATGACAGCGAGTATTTTAATTATCTCGAACAATTGTATCAAAAGTTGCTAGCGGAATTTAACAACTTTCACTGTCCGATTAGTCAGCATAAATACACCAAACTTACAATTGATCTTGATCGGTCAAAGTTGTATTTTATCCACAAAAAATACCCTCTTAACAAATCACAAATAAAAGATTTGTTTGAGTTCCGTCGTTATGTCAGCGGTAAAGTAAAGTTTAGCCTCTATTACCATGATAATGAAATATTTTTGATATCTACAGTTGAGACATTAATAGTTGGTAATGAGGTATAATACCACTTACCTTATTGAAATTCTAATGCGTAATTTAGTCCACAATCGCCACGCTCTGCTAAATCGTAACAATTTGGAAAATTGAGTCTGACATATCATTTTGCTTATTCTGGAAGATCACTTAATTAAATTTTACCTGTTACCTAGGTATTTTGCAACAGGTGTTCTATTGTATTTGTTTGGAGGTCTGGAGGGGTGGGGAGAGGGGTTGTTGAGCTCGGATTCTTAACGTAATTATTGATTGCAACAGGTGTTCTATTACGTTACCTAGGTATTTTGTATTTGTCTGGAGGTCTAGAGGGGTGGGGAGAGGGGTTGTTGAGCTCGGATTCTTACTTTCTCCTACTACTAATAGCAGCCACTTTGAGAGGGTTTTAATAGTGCCACCTTTGGGGAAAACTCCTTATTAGATACAACATTCACTGGCGAGAATGACTATTATGTTAAATCACATTGTCACTATTTATGTTCTGGACAAAATCTGCTGCTATTTAAAGTAATTAGGCCACAAATGTATGTAACAAAATGACGGTCATGTGTTTCGTTCAGTACTTGCTCGAGTTTTCACGAATCACAACTTGAAAGCTTCAATAACTTTGGTAAAGGCTCTGATACTGATGTAGGAAGCCATTAGTTTTCATATATTATCAAATTCAGCTGATTTAGTGATGCAGACGACAAAAAAACTTTTAAATTTCTAGTACTAGAAATGGAAACTACCGTTGGTCACGCGGCTTCATTTGGTGAATGAATTCTCTCTAGATTTTAAAGCACATAAACATTCTTCTGTGAAAAATAAATATGCAGCTATAATGAACGTATTTTACTCTTAAATTTTTCCATACATAATGTATGTTTACCAAAAACATAAAATGGTTTAAAATTGCTGTTAAACGTAACATACACTTCACTGTGTAACTTTGCTACATGCATATCGAAGGGCTAAAAAGCCATACACTCTATGAGGGAAAGGGTTAAATGAAAAAAATCTCACTTGAAATCTTAAGCATGGATGTGGTAATATATCACTAATTGTTCTCATCCAGAACAAAAGGTGGAGAATGATTTCTTTATTAGAAACGGTAGCTCCTGCAGAACAGTAATGGTAAACCGGTTGTTTACCGGTTTACCAATTTTGTAAAGTGTAAATAAAACTAAGCTATTACTCTGTCGAAACATCCCAGAAAACAAAAATATATCAAACTAAAAACTGTAGCTATGCATAAACAAGGTGAGGATAACATGCTTTTGAAAATTACCTATTGCCCATTTCTTTGCACTATACCATGTGTTCAAGTGATAATGTCTTGCATGGAATTATTGGTTTTTGTGTCAAGTAAAAATACCACATTTTGTATATCTGACCCATTAATGAGTTAATGGGTTAACATAATGGTCATTCACACACACACACACACACACACACACACATATATATATATATATATATATATATATATATATATATATATATATATATATATATATATATATATATATATATATATATATATATATATATATATATATATATATATATATATATATATATATATATATATATTCATCTTAGGATGCATTTTAAGGTGAGTTGAGGCATGCTGAACTGTTTAAATTGCATTTTATTGTTATTATTCAGCCAAATACATGCTTTACACAAACATTTTTAGAAAGAGCTACTATTTTACCATTTTTTAAGATATTTTCAAAATCGTAGCTGATGCTCCTTGGTTGATTTGAAGTTTGTAATTAAGTGGGTCAGGCATGTAATCCAAACTGGAAGATTCATTTCTAGCACGACAGAGGTAGTCAGCAACATCATTCTAAAGACTCCCAAATATGTTACACAGCAAATGTATGCATACTTTATGACCACAACTGGCACATCATATAACAAAAGCATAACTTTTCAAACACAAGATAGGTAATATATTAGGTCTGATCCCCAGGTTAATAAGTATATTCATTTGGCGACAGTCTATGTCAACTATGTTCTAAAAAGCAAGGATTAAGCCCTTCATATTTTTGAGTGATATTAAGTATTGTTTTGTTACTACTCAAAAGTCAAGTACATAGGTGCAAGTATGGAATAGTAACACTAATCTGTATTGTTTGATTTGTGTGGATTATTTTTCTAATTTACAATTTGGGATGATTTACTGCCATATAGTATTAGATAGAAAAAGCATAGGGATACATGTTTTCATTGTACTTTTGATTCACTTGAAGACATTATAAGGATTTCATATTTACTTAGTTTATGTTTCAAATTTTTAATATGATTACAAATTCTCTTTTCTTGATGAGAAAACTGATCTCCAAATTCCGAGAATTCTGAATGTGTGATATATTAAGATTCAACATTTTTAATCATCTTTTGGTGTAATATTTTTTAGTCAAATGTGGAGACAAATATAGTTATGTAATAATGAGACCCCGATAAATCTCCGATATTGAAAAGTTCTCCTTAAAAACACCTTAAAATTTTATAAAGCTTGACACAGCTATTAATTGTAATTGGATGTTGTGCCTATGATTAGAACGCATTCAGACAGGAGAGTATAAAATGTTTTGTTTCTTTTTTAAATTAGGTATGTGGGGTTTACTACTGAAAAACCGGCGGCACGATTTAACTTTAAAACACTATTTTGCACTGAGGTAACAAAAACTAAAGAAAATTATGGATATTTAGAATTATGTTTTGGGCAATCTAAATAAAATGCGTACAGTCTTTAAGTTTCAAGGTCTGTGCATTAAAAGCCATGTTCTTTGACACCATTATAATACAGAATTGAATACCTCGAAATAAGATTAAACCTTTGCAAATGCACCCATTGATCAGTAATTGGCTGTTCTTTGCCAGGTGATGCTGTCTAAGGGTGGGAATTGCACTAAAAAATTCAACACTCGTAATATGATAAAAAGTGGACTGTGACTAAATTATGTCACAGTAAATCAGTTGTCTAGTAAAGTGAAATTCAGCTATGCATTAATTATTTGGAAATTGATTTGGTTATGCTTTAATTTAATACATTAAAGTATGTAAATCAGTTGAATGAAAGTGATTTTTTTAAAATTATATATTAATTGATTAAAATTTTCAATTTTATTTATTAAAATGGGGCTCGTTGTTATTTATTGCTTTCAATAATTTGCTCTGCTATCTATAACGTTCCATCTATCCGTCCACACTGGGGAATAACACCGTTGAGATAATTTTCTAGCTAACGACGTAGAATTAATTACGGAGGGTTTTAATGTAATGTTCTTAAGCCCCCCCCCCTCCGTTGCATCCCCAATGACTCGTGGCAGGTTTCAGGTTGATTGAAGTCTTCCCTAGCATTGTAGATGTATCAAAGTTATTAATATCCCATGCTTTTTTTTAAAATATGCAGTAAAGACATTAAAGTGAAGGCACCAGGCATATGTGATATGAAGTAACACCGCAGACTGTGAAAAAAAATCTTTATTAATGATGAAGAAAATACAGAATTTAGGAAGTCTGAATTCAGACACAGCAGCATCGTTTCTACAATGTAAAGTAGGCAATGACATCTGCTGCAGAGACTTTAAAAACCGCAGAATACATTTTTAGAAATGTGAAAAGTGCCTTTGTTGCATATAGTACAACACAGAAGTAAAAAGAATGAAATAAAGTTTCAGGAATGTCAATATTTATGTGTAAAGCTATTTTATGTATAGCATTTGTTGTTTTAAAATTTGATTTTATATAATGTATGAATATATTTTCCATGAAAGTTTTTTTTATCTTTGTAAGGTTTTTATTAGTCTGGGTGCAGGTTTTCATCTCAAGAGGCTGATACCTACGATATTTCCACAGAAAAAAAAATCAGGTATACATTTTGGATTCTGACCTTCATAGTCTCATTCTTTATTTTAAGTTCTGATCGGTTTGCAATAATCCCACCTGTCTAATGAATAAAATTTAATACGACCAGTGAGTCATTACATGGATTGTGTAATGAAATTAGTAAATGTTAAATCATTTGGATTAAAATCGCTCAAATCAAAGCTTGTTTTGCTTAAAATTTTATTAAAACAATCATAAACCATAATACAAGGGTGTTCACCAATATATACGCCCAAAAGATGTAAATAACTGCATTTTGGTGTATTTCGGTTTTGGGTGTATTTCTTTGTATCTCGTAACAGATGAATCGGAACTGATATTTAGTCCTTAACTAGTAATTGTTAGTTTTAACAGCACTTTTAACGTGTTACTGATTATATCATCCCAACGAAATGGGTGTCTTTCCTGATACTCTGTATCAATTCCTCGACCCTTGGATTACGAATCATTCTCTCAACCAACTGAGCTAAATAAGCCTTGATTCAGAAGTGTGTGTGTATGTGTGTGTGTTTGTGTGTGTGTGTGTGTGTGTGTGTGTGTGTGTGTGTGTGTGTGTGTGTGTGTGTGTGTAAGTGAATCGACGATGTCACACACCAACATGCAAAGGATATCCTCGATTGAAAAATGGTTAAAACTTGCTTCTACCAACTCTTAGCCATGAATAACATACAATCATGATTTTTAGGAAGTCTCCGTTTACACGCTTGGTACTTTTTGTCATTTTGGAGTGTATCTATCCTCCAAAGCTGGCGATACACACTCCCAAAACCATGCCCTTTAATGCCCGGTGGAAAACTAGTAGAAAGATCTACGCTATCAGATTACAAATTTCAAAACAGTATTATCTGTGTTAAGATCCAAGCATCAAATACCAAGACGTTAGCTAAATTATAAGAAGAACGTCTGGTGCATATAACAGTCCTTTACATTTGTATTCATAATTCATGCATGTGAAACAATAGTGATGGGAAACTCACAAAACATTCATGCTCTATACGTCCAATACATAGAAATAAATCTATGACATGTCGTACAAAAGTAAGTATATACAACTAAGATTGGAAATAAGCATAAGTTCTTTGTAGAGTTGTAACAAAATTGCATAATTATTAGACCCATCTGTAAAGTTAAAGCGTTTCATTTGCGGCGAGGTTTTACACACGTAAAGATAATGAAAAGACGTTCTTGATATGCCAAATTTATTTTATATTTAAATGAACAATATCCGCCCCTATTTCATAACTTAGTATTCAAACAGGAGAGAACAGATGTGAATATATTGAAAGATTCCGGTGTTATCAGGAACCGAATTTGAAAGTTACACGTATAGAACTTCAGTAAATATATAGAAAGATACATAAAATATATGGGATCAGTCCCAAAATGAAGCATTTAATTACAGCAAAATGTTTTTCATTATCGAGCTTTTAAGACCTGTGACTACACGTGCAAGCAATCATAAGCTATTGAATGTATTCAATGTTCCTTTAAATGTATATATTTACTTCAGTTGGTGATTTGATTACTTTGATTTACATATGAATAAATATATTTGTATAGATCTGTTGTAAATAATGTCTTATTAAAATAACACACAAAAATAAAAATGGTGTCGTTTTGGCATCATATATGGCTATCGTTGCGTCCAGCATGAAATGTAGTTATGACTCATTCATCAAAGCATTGGTACGATGTCTGGCTAGTTTTATGTGAAAAGGTGTGGCTTGCTCTTACATTTTGAAATTATTGTTATCGCTCAGGAATACCAAAGATGGTTTCAACACTACAGTTACAAGTAAGAAAAGGTCTATTGGATAGCTGGACATACTTTTCAGGAAGTAGAAAGCAAGTCCTTGGAGGGACTCTTGTATTTCCTAATATTTTTGATGAATTTCTTTTTATATTTGGCAACACGCTATTTTGCCCTTAGGGTCAAGGGCGCAGTCATAAAATTTGGGGTTTGGGTAACGTTCTCTTTTATTCTTCTTGACGTATATTTTCTAAACCATTTGCTGTTCATACTTATGAGAAACCAATAAGAAGGTGTGGGAATCCATAAAGTTTATTCTAGGTTAGTGATTTAGAACTAAGGTTGTTGTGCTGAAAACATTTGTATTCCTCATGTCACCGCGACCTTGACCTTTGATTTCTTGTCTACACAATTAAAGGCTCATTCAAGAGCAAGTGATCCATAAATATTGACAAAAAAGAGGACAAAAAAGAACTAACTTAGTGAACATGATAAAACAAAATATTGGCGGAGCATTCAATAGGTAACATAAGCTAACATAAGCTATTTTAGATTTGTTCATGTTTTATTGTAAATAATATCTATACAGGTGTAAATTTAATAATGATTCACCACAATTATATTTTTTTAAATCTTTAAATTTAACTACCAGCAGGAATAAATACTGAAAATATTAATACAATGGGATGCCTTTTAAAAAAGTCTTTTGAAGCTTATACTGTTTGGTATTTGTCAAACCATTGCTGTGTGTGTAATATACACGTGTTGTTAATTGTTATTCTAAAGGCACATATGAATATGTTGATGGATATTATTGTTATACAAGGAACTATTTATCGTGTTCCTTGTTGACTCCGGAAGTTGTTGTTTAATATAAAAAAATTCTTCAAAAAGAAAAACTGAAAGCAAAACAATAATTATTAAATGAAAATCAACATTATTTAGTGAATTAATACCACTCGAAATCGTCATTTCCCAGTTTAGTTTGGTATTAGGTTTAAATTCTCAAGCGAAGAACTTACTTCAAGTGCTGTTACCGTCTTTTGAACGGAGATTATTCCTTAAAAAGTATTCATATATATATATATATATATATATATATATATATATATATATATATATATATATATATATATATATATATATATATAAAGAATACAAATCATATGGCGAATAACAACCCTTTCAAGCGTACGGGATCCACCAAGGGATCACGTGTGTCAGGGATTAATTAAAATAGATGCAATAAACTGACGACGAACAGTAAGAAACTAGTAACTAACTAGCCCAAGCGCTTTCGACTCTTAATGAGTCTTTTTCAAAGGCAAATACAAAACATACATACGACAAACAAATAAACACAAAAATGTTGTGTTTGTAAACCTCTACACAACCACAGCAGGAGTTCCGAAACCAGGACGGAAAAGGAATCATATTGGATACGCCGCCTTAGAACATTGAAACCAAGCGGTCTAAACCAAGAAGACTAGAAAATGAAAACTATGCACTAGTAGAATTTAACATTTTCTAAATCTTCTTATTATCCTTCAATTTTTACTATAAGAATAACCGATATAGAATCAAATATCCGGGATATAATCTGCGTTACATATGTACAAAAAGTAAAAGTAGGTGTCGCTTTGGCTTGTAGACTTTTAGGGAATTATACGTTTTCAGTTACTGCAACTAGTCTATACAAGCTGGTTGTATTTATAGTTTTAGCACATGTGAAGACAGCCATGTAGAAGTTTACAAACACAACGTTTCTGTGTTTATTTGTTTGTCGTATATATGTTTTGTATTTGCCTTTGAAAAAGACTCATTAAGAGTCGAAAGTGCTTAGGCTAGTTAGTTTCTAGTTTCGTGCTGTTCGTCGTCAGTTTATTGCATCTATATATACATACATACATACATACATACATACATACATACATACATACATACATACATACATACATACATACATACATATATATATATATATATATATATATATATATATATATATATATATATATATATATATATACGTGTTATGAACATATAACAATTAATGTTATCAAAGAGTAATGAGAGAGAGAGAGAGAGAGAGAGAGAGAGAGAGAGAGAGAGAGAGAGAGAGAGAGAGAGAGAGAGAGAGAGAGAGAGAGAGAGAGAGAGAGAGAACTATATGAAATATCGTTCCTTGCTATCAACACAGATTAAGGGAGTTGATTTTCGGGCTAGAGTTAATTAACGCATCTAGATATTTTCCCAGAATATAAAAAATTTTCCAAAGATGAAACGACCCAATATAACATTCATTATACAAGAGTTCGAGCTTTTTTAAAAACTAGGTGAAAAATTATATGTATTAAAGGACATAATGCATTTCAAAGAAAATGAAAGAATCTTAAATGTCCTTAATTAAAGAAATTCAGTTCTCTTGTTTTTTTCTTCTCCAGACAATGCATATTAAACTTGCAATGTGCAAAAAAAAATCATCATGAAAAGATATATTCTGAGAGTCAAAAATATTGCTTTTTCTTAGACATTTTTGCAGTATTCTTTTGAATCTTTAGCTAGGAAGAATGACTAAGCATTCTGGAAGAAGAAATTCTTGATTCTAAACATATATCTGCTCTTTTTACATGTAATAATAGCAAAAGCAGCTAAAATAATTAATTCATATTAGCAGTGACAGTCAACAAAAATATTTATGTCATGTTCTTAGCAGTGACAGTCACCAAAATATTTAGCAGCGACAATCAACAAAGTAATTATGTATTAATAGCAATGATTGACAGTAAAGATAATTATTTGATATTAGCAGCGACAACCAACAAAATTAATTATGTAATAATAGCAGTGACAGCCAAGAAAAATAATTATGTAATAACAATCTTGAAATTCTCTGTGAGAAAACAGAATAAATTTGTTTCGTTCGACTTTACTTCGGTTGTCTTGATCAAATTCAGCGCTGACGTACAGGTCGAGTATATTTAAAATAGTTGTCTCTTTATTTAGGCAATTGGTTTTATTTCTGTTTTAAAAGAACTTTGAATTTTGTTGGATAGATCATGCATAGGAAGTAGGAACTATGTGTCTTCCCACAGCGACCTGTCCAGGTTTATTGGTGTGGTCCCTCTCAAAGTTGTCTTCATAAAACGGGCCACCCTAGTGCAAAAAGTTAAAAATATTTTATGTATTCATGTTAATTCATTGTGTTTCTTGTGTTAAGTTTATTGAATTTCGATTTTATTTAATTTTAAGTTAGGAATTGTACACTATTCAAACCAGTTGTAGCTTCTAAAATATTAAATTCCTGGAGTTGTTATTTAATTTATAATTATAGTTATTCTATAAGTCTAGAGTTCAATGAGGAAGGAAACAAGTTTTTATTTCAAGTTTATGCTAAACTAGCATTAAAAGTTAAGGTTTTAAACTTTTATTGTCATCTAGAGAGAGAGAGAGAGAGAGAGAGAGAGAGAGAGAGAGAGAGAGAGAGAGAGAGAGAGAGAGAGAGAGAGAGAGAGAGAGAGTTTTAAAATAAATCAGTATTATCCTTGAGTTGTTATATAATTTATAGTCATAGTTTCTGTATAAGTATAAGATCGCTCCGGTGGCCTATTGGCTAGAGTGTCCGCTCAGATAGGGGAGGTCCAGGGTTTGAACGCCCGCAGAGTTACACCAATTTTTTTTAATTAAAAAAATGGTGCTAACAGCTGCCTCTCTTGGCACTCAGCATTAACAGATTAGGGTTAGAACTGGTTGGCTTGGTGTCAGAATAATGTGACTGGGTGGGACATCATGCCACATGTCTGCGTTATGATGCCCCAGTTGTAAGACATGACTATAAACTGTCACACTGCATAAATCGTGGCGATATGACTGAACAATTGTTAAAGCTACGTTAAAAATCTAGACGAAACACACACACACACACACACACACACACATATATATATATATATATATATATATATATATATATATATATATATATATATATATATATTTGAACATCTCATACAGACGAGTACTTTAAGTAGAAAACCAGTTAGCCATCTCCCATTCAAGATGTTAGCTTCATTTGTTCCACTTGTCTTCGGAAGAGACTCCTTATCGTTGGTGCATTAAGTAACGTTGATCATATACCCTCTTCTACAACAGCTACGGGAAACTTGCACGGAAGTGGCATCAGTGTAATCCAATTCCATATTTAGGGAGAGATTTAGACCAAAAGTATTTATCCTCAGCCCAAGGTTTCCACACAAGAAGGATGGCGGTCGATAAGGGAATATAATCACTGGCGGCCTTTTTGAATGCCTCTTGTTAAGCGGCTAAAGCTTGCATGCAAATATCTATGTATTTCCTCTTTATACCCCACAATGAAAGAGTCCGAAATAAGTGATTCTGATGGAAATTGTATCTCACATTTGATTCGAAGAAACTTTAATGTGAGCCAGCAAAAGTCTCATTAGTTTTGTTAACCGAGGCTTATAACACTCCATTACTATTATTTAACTTTTAACTTTACTCCACGGTCTAATGGACCGTTGGATTCAAACTACAATTAATATAGTTTCAGCATGTTCGTCTTATAATAATCGCATTCGTGCTACATTCCCAAGAGGTTAATATGACTTTCAGTCAAGAGCTCTAATGCCTACTCGCAAGATTATTTATTTGTTTTTATGTCATGATTTTATTAATTAAAAGTAGCTTTATTATTAACTTAATAAATTAATAATTGAAGCATTTAATCTTGTTCAAATTTGAATTAAGTCTATGTACTGCATACATGTATCGAACGATAGCTTGGGTCATACAGGCATGCTTACTTACATACACGATAAATACACTCATTTTGTCTAGTACGTATGTACGTGTTGCCCATTTACACAAGAAGAGATAATATTCATAATTTTGAGATCCAATCTTCTGCATGCACCAGAAAGACTTGGAACCCCAATTATTTGACGTCTTCATCGTTAAACCTCTTTTATCATGTACAGTTAAATTTGTGAACTCATAGAATTGTTTATGATTCCTGGAAAAAAAAATACCAAGCAGTACACATAATGATTATGTCCGCTATCTTACAAAAACGAATTTCTTTGTTATTCATTTTAACAACATATTCTTTGTTTAATTTAGAAAAATTTAGTAAGAACAATGTTCATGTATTTAGAGTTATTATATGCTCATTTTTTTCTTCTCCGTTAACCTTACCATGTTAGAATCGTGCGGTATTTTGCGATACTGTACTCACGAGCTCAATTAATATTGAATTAACGCAAACAAAGGAACTAATTTCTATTGTAAACAAACAAATTTCGTGGTATGCCACATACCAGCTGCTTTGGCACATTTCGTGCTATTTTTTTTATACAATGTTTCAGATTTAGGCTAGCTATAGACTACAGACAGGGTCCTTACAAATAACATGTAAGTTACAATACATAATCTGTCTTCTTTACCTGTTAATAAAAATGGCAAAAATATACTTACAATTTTACATCCTGAATTTCCTCAAAATGTACTTTCTTAGTTCTGCAAATAACATGAGCCATGTCAAGGGTTCTAAAGCTTGATTACACATTTCGAAATAGTATTGTAATTTCGACTATATTCCAAGTGCAATTACACCCTCCTTACTGCACTCAAAATGAAATATTAAATTCCACAGCGTCTTCGATAATTGCAATTGAAATATTTCATATTTTTCCCACATTATGATCTGATTCGTTCAATGACAGAACATAAACAAGTATGCCGATTTCAACACATTTCTGCCTCGCTGCTTCAGTACGATGTATTTGACAGACGCTAAAATCGACGTACTTCATATAAATAAATCCAGTCCATAATCACGAAATTTTGTCGAATTGACAAAAATACTCAAATATATTCACTCGAGATCAAATTGAAAAGTTGTTGCAATTTGCTTTCATTCACAATATGACTCCACATATCATTTTTAAGTAGACCAAAACGCCATTTTCATTCAAAATTTACGTCTAGCGCGCGACCAACTTCAAATTTATCTGGGCGGAGTTACGTGCGCATTAGTAATGATGAATCTGCGCTTGTGTATTTAGTTTGGAATACGGCATATATTTAGTTACTTTGTTTCTTGTAGTGTATTTTTGTTTATATCTTTAAATCTTGGATACAATAAATAAATGAGCATATAATAAAAGGGTTACTGCATTTGTATGGGAAAATATGAACTTGTTTTGTCGGATGGATATATCTCACTCACAATTTTTGCCATACAGATAAAGCAACATATAACTATAGCCTGGGCGCCCGCAGAATTTTTTTGCAGGGGTGATCAGGATATTTATGGCGGGGGAGGGTTCAGACAGTCACGGCTGTGAGAGTTAGTATAGTAAGCAGTCTTAAAGAAAATCTAATATTTACTAAGTGTTTTGAACAGAATCTGTTGACATATTTTCAGCTTTATTTGCATAATTAAAATTGTCGGAATATAGATAGATAGATATCTAGATAGATATATATCTAGATATATAGATAGTGTCTGTCTATCAGTCTGTCTGTCTAAATATCTTAGATTTATTATGTAATTTTGACGGTTTCTTATACTTATACTCTGTTATAAGAAGAAAGAGGAAGGTAATAGAAAATAAAATAGAAAAGATTTTGTGTTTGGATCGTATGTATATATATATATATATATATATATATATATATATATATATATATATATATATATATATATATATATATATTGGGAAGATCCGATACAAGCTGTACTACCAAATGTTAGTCACTCACGTTGCATTGACCTCGCAATGTTTGGATCTCCCTGTTTAGGAAGGATATTTCAGTTTTTGTGTATATTTTTATTTATTAAATTTAAATTTATTAAAATTACTATCTATTCAAATATTTAGTTATTATAATTCAATTATTTAGTTATTATAATCTATATAACGTTTTGATGTAAGAAAATAAAAGTATTAAATGACGTTTTTAGTCTTGAAATTTTCCAAATAACCTGAACTTTGGTACATGAATTATTAATTGCCATTTCACCTGTCAACCAGTTCTCGCGCAGGTATAGGAATAGTCTCCTTTGTAAAGAAGCTGATCCTATCCCTGCCTAGTTTTTTCCAAATGGCTTGCCAGTTCAGCGGTAGAGCCTATCTTGCGTAATTTAGTCATTCAAAATGGTATAAGTTTCATTCTTCTTATCCCATATTCTTTATTATCTCTATCAATGTTTATAATTCCTTGATTCTTCTATACGGACCCGTGGGTTATAATAGTTAATAATAAATTTATTATTTTTGTAGATATCACTACTAAACAAACATAAATATCCAAACAAATAAGTATATTTAGCTTCCCATGGATACTTTGTTAAGATTTTTTATTGTTTATATATAATTTGGGGTCTGCATATATACCTTTTCTTTAAGTAGTGGATTTTATCATTTTATTTTTCTTTTAGTATTACCTATCATAGATTATGTGAGGTGAACCGATGAATGTAGGTTTTGGCAAACTGAATACGGTCTATTCAGTTTAACCTTGTGTTCGCCAAAGCTTTGATCTGTGCTTCAATCTTACATCAATTACAAGCTCACGAAAGTTCATGTGAGTATAGTTCCTTCCCAAAACAATCCCTAATGATTTTATGTGATCTTTAATCAGGTTCGGGCTGTCTTGTCATGATTTATTGTTGAACCCGAGGCTTTACCAAATTGTAGAAATTCATATTTTAAGTGTTTAAAGGAATATTCATTTCTTGCGAAGTTTGTGTATTCATCTGCGTGTAATATAGTTTCAAAATCTTGATTCAAATTAGGTAGTTTTATTCCTTGAATATTAGTGTTACTGTTGATGTTTATATTCAATGGTTCAATTGCTTTTACATATAGCATCATAGACAGGGGACAACCCTGTCTTACTGAGCGTTGAATCTTGATTTCGTCTGTTAAGACCCCAATAATAATTATTTTTGAATTAATGTTAGCAAACATAGCTCTGATCCAATTTGTACTGTCCAAACCCATTTTTCTAATGCTTTAAAAAATGAAGCGTGTTCTATTCAATGAATTTCCTGATCGAATAAGAACTAGACTCCCTTCTCGTCTCTATTGTTGTAAAAGAAAAATTTCTAATCTTGTGTATAAACCCCTCCCATTTTATATAAGTTATCATTTTTCACTGTCCTAAGTTTTATTATTTGAGTTATTTCCTTCTCTAAATTAATCCACTGCCTAATTATTTCATCCTGTGTTCAGTTGGTGGATTGTTATTAGTTTGAATCTCAATATAATTGTATCTTAATTATCTAGGTGAGTAGGCAAGGTTTATACATATTCATTATTCCTTAGGTGAGTATTGTTCAATTTCTACACATTCATTTACATTTATTTGCTATTAATAGCTCCAGTAAGACGAACAAGGGATAGTTGGCTGCCGATGAGAACGGACGTGTTTCTGACCCAACTTCCTCTAAGCTCCTGACTTTAGTAAAGATTTTGATTACTGACACGGAAGATCACTTAACACATCTTTGAATAGTGATAGAGAAGTATGGTTTAATATTGTATACCACTGTTTTTGCTTATATCTCTCAAGCGATTTAGGCTTTTTTCATTTTATATTTTGTATTGTATTTTTGAATATTTGCTAGTGATGTGAGACCACCATTTTTTATTCCTGTAGTGGTGTGTGACCATCATTTTTGACTTTAGTTTGTTTGGATCCCTACAAGGCAACTTTCTTTTCGCTTTTCTTTAATCACATGATTTTTTTTGTACCTTCAACAGTGAATGTTTTAGTATTTGCTTTGCTTTGCATCATATACATTTCCACTAAACACTATCACGGTTTATTTAACTTGGTTTTAGTAAACTTACAATATAGCATTGTGCACTGTGAAATTACAAGGATACTATACTGAGCTTTATTCAGGATTAGAAATGACATAGGCCCAAGTTGAAAAAGGGTGGGGAGCAACCAAGTAGCAATAAATGCTAGATTGAATACATACTTTAGAACAGAACTTGAGAAAGGAAGTGGCGAATCTTTTCTGAAAGCTTACCACCAGGAGACATGCCAAACAATTGATTTTGGACAACTGATTATGGGACATGAACATAAATACTAGAAAATGTACTGTAGTAACTTTCAAGTTAATATCCCACTGTACAACATGGCCTGTATATGTAAAGAAAAGCATGGGTAATTTGCCTTGGAGAATTTTTTCAGATCTTAATAAGACACAAACTTCTATTTAAACATTTATTGTACATGACAAGACATATACATAACAAAATGCCTTAAAACCTTCTCTAGAGTTAATATGAAAACAGGACAGAAATATTACAAGTAAATTTCACTTCAACTATACCTTACACATATATTTATATATTGATATTAAATGTGAACAAAAGTGACTCTTTAAAGTTTTATGTCATAAAAAATGCATTCAAATAATATTTCTTAATGTCATAAAATGTTTGAATGAGTCTAAAAACTGAGAATCTTAAGAATCTATCCCATGAGCATGCTTTTTTATAATCCATGCATTGATTCTGTGGAGCCAATTCAGACCATCAGAACAGAACACATTTGTTAAAATTATCATTATACAATCATAATAAAGTTCTTAAGCCTTACATACAATGTACATCATCAGAGAAAATGAAGATCCACTGAAAAACAAACTGTAAATCCATTCCCTGATTTAAAAAATCTTAATTCCTTCAACATTTTTTTGAAATCAAAAAAAGTAATAATAATAAAATGAACCAAATCCATCAATCCACATGAATTAACCCCATTCATCTTTTTACTCTACATCTCATTACCGTCTAATCAACAGGTTTCTTTCTAAGTACATGTTTTTTACAATGAGAAACTAAATTATATATACCAGTTAATTTAATTATACTAATACACTCTTTATTCCTACCTACTTCACAATGAAAACTCTTGTAAAAAATAGCAATCCAAAGAATTTTGATTTTCCTTAATTTTGAATTCATAATTTTCTTCATCACTATTGAGATATAGTGAAGTCAAGCAACTGGCTACAGTAGTGTCTTCATGACAGTTTTATTCAGAACATACTCATTTACCATATAATTACAAGCGAGTTCAGTAGTTTTTTTACTCTTACTGTATAAGCTGAGTTCAGAATATTCTGATTGAGTTTGGCATATTTTAACTGTGCAATTACAGTTGAATTCAGCACATTTTTAAACTGTAATTACAGTGGAGTTCAACACATTCTGACTCTTTTACTGTGTATTTACAGCTGAGTTCCGCAAATATTGACTGTCTTACTCTGTAATTGCAGCTGAGTTCAGCACATTTTACTGTGCAATTACTGTTGAGTCCAACACATTTTATTGTGCAATTACTGTTGAGTCCAACACATTTTACTGTGCAATTACTGTTGAGTCCAACACATTTTACTGTGCAATTACTGTTGAGTCCAACACATTTTACTGTGCAATTACTGTTGAGTCCAGCAAATTTTAACTTTTTTACTTCATGATCATTCATCTTGTGACATCTGAAGAGTCTCTATAATTCCAGCTTTTGTCAGTTTTTTCTTTGGAGCATCTGGAAGAAAAAAAAAACAAGATGCAGCAAAATGCAAGTTATTTATAATTTTCAATTGTAAACTATTTGAGGGCTGTTCCATTAAAACAGTGTTTATAAAAAAGAGCATTTTCCATCTCAACAAAATATGAAACTAGGTATAAATTTCTTTAAAATGGTCCCTAAATTACACATCAAAATAGGGTCAATAGCATATGTCTGGAAAAAATGTAACTTCCTTAAGAGTCACATAATAGACTATAAAAAGCATGCCCAAAACTAGGTACTACCAGCTTAGATATATTTCCTGATTCAAATAATGTTCTTCTTAATGAATAATAGAAAAGGGTTTGAAAGAAATTGCTTAAAATTCACTCGTCTAGTTGGGTAAGTACAAAAAATTTGTACTATCTCAGAATAAGTTCTAACCTAACCTGCTGACATGTTACTGACCTAATGTTTTGGGAGAGGATATTTTCTGGAACTCATTATTTTGACCATTATAACACCAAACATAATTAACAACTGAAAAGAGTCTGCTCTCCTTTTGTTAAGCATTTATTAGTATTGAAGAATGAGAGCTGCGAACTTGAATGAGCTTGATCAAAACATATGGAAAACAAACTTCCATTTGAGAGTAGGGACTTTCATGGAACCAAGTCAGCAATATTCTCAACAATATAGCCTTGTCATTAAACAGTCACATGGGTCAATGACGATTGGGCAGGTGATTTAAAACTTCCCTTGAAACAAGAAATGTTCACTAGATACAAGTGAAAATTTCAACTTTTGAATGGGTGTTATATATGGTTTGCTGTATAAAAATGTTTGATTGAACATGAGCTGGAGCACATGTAGCCTGGAAAACACTGTCGCTGTCAAACCATGTCATCATTATTCAAATAATAACACAATGGATGAATTGAAAGACAGGTAGTCTAGAAAATAATGTGTCACTGCCAAACCATGTCATCATTATTCAAACACTATCAGATATTACATTGTAACACAACAGACAAATTGAAGGACATGTGATCTGAAAAACATTACCACACAACTAAAACATGAATGAAATATAGTACAGGTGATCTGAAAAACATTACCACACAGATAAACACAGTGGAATGGATTAAGTGAAGGACATGTGGTTTAAAAAACATTAACATACAGTTAAACACAGTGGATAAACTGAATGACAATGAGGTCTGGAAAACATTAACATACAGTTAAACACAGTGGAGTAGATGAACTGAAGGAAATGTGGTCTGGAAAACATTAACATACAGTTAAACACAATGGATGAATTGAGGGATATGTGGTCTGGTAAACATGAACACAGTTAAAACACAAGAGATAAATGGAGGGACACATGGTCTCTAAAACATTAAAACAGCTAAAACACAATGGATGAGTTAAAGGACGTGGAGTAGTAAACATTAACACCCAGCTAAAACACAATGGATAAATGGAGGGACACACGGTCTCGAAAACATTAAAAAAGCTAAAACACAATGGATAAGTTGAAGGACATATGGTCTGGAAAACATTAACATACAGCCAAACACGATGGATGGTTTGAAACCCATCATCAAATGTTATACATCACTGATATGGACCTTGTCATGATAGAATGTCATACAGTATAATGTCATCAAACTTCATACAGCATAATGTCATCAAACTTCATACAGTATAATATCAAACTTCATACAGCATAATGTCATCAAACTACATACTGTATGTCATCCAACTTCATACAGCATAATGTCATCAAACTTCATACAACAAAATGTCATCAAACTTCATACAGCATAATGTCATCAAACTTCATACAGTATGTCATCCAACTTCAAACAGTATAATGTTATCAAACTTTATACAGCATAATGTCATCAAACTTCATACAGTATGTCATCAGTATAATGTCATCAAACTACATACAGTATGTCATCCAACTTCATACAGTATAATGTCATCAAACTACATACAGTATGTCATCCAACTTCATACAGCATAATGTCATCAAACTTCATACAGTATGTCATCAAACTTCATACAGTATGTCATCAGTATAATGTCATCAAACTTCATACAGTATAATGTCATCCAACTTCATACAGCATGTCATCAAACTTCATACAGTATGTCATCAAACTTCATACAGCATAATGTCATCAAACTTCATACAGCATAATGTCATCAAACTTCATACAGCATGTTATCAGTATAATGTCATCAAACTTCATACAGCATAATGTCATCAAACTTCATACAGTATGTCATCAAACTTCATACAGTATGTCATCAAACTTCATACAGCATAATGTCATCAAACTTCATACAGCATAATGTCATCAAACTTCATACAGCATGTTATCAGTATAATGTCATCAAACTTCATACAGCATAATGTCATCCAACTTCATAGAGCATAATGTCATCCAACTTCATACAGTATGTCATCAGTATAATGTCATCCAATTTCATACAGCATAATGTCATTTAACTACATACAGTATAATGTCATCAAACTACATACAGTATAATGTCATCAAACTTCATACAGCATAATGTCATCAAACTTCATACAGTATAATGTCATCAAACTACATACAGTATGTCATCAGTATAATGTCATCAAACTTCATACAGTATAATGTCATCAAACTTCATACAGTATAATGTCATCAAGCTACATACAGTATAATGTCATCAAACTACATACAGTATAATGTCATCAAACTACATACAGTATAATGTCATCAAACTTCATACAGTACAATGTCATCAAACTTCATACAGTATGTCATCAGTATAATGTCATCAAACTTCATACAGCATAATGTCATCAAACTACATACAGTATGTCATCAGTATAATGTCATCAAACTTCATACAGCATAATGTCATCAAACTTCATACAGTATAATGTCATCAAACTACATACAGTATAATGTCATCAAACTTCATACAGTATAATGTCATCAAACTACATACAGTATGTCATCAGTATAATGTCATCAAACTTCATACAGCATAATGTCATCAAACTTCATACAGTATAATGTCATCAAACTTCATACAGTATAATGTCATCAAGCTACATACAGTATAATGTCATCAAACTACATACAGTATAATGTCATCAAACTACATACAGTATAATGTCATCAAACTACATACAGTATAATGTCATCAAACTTCATACAGTATAATGTCATCAAACTTCATACAGTATAATGTCATCAAGCTACATACAGTATAATGTCATCAAACTACATACAGTATAATGTCATCAAACTACATACAGTATAATGTCATCAAACTTCATACAGTATAATGTCATCAAACTTCATACAGTATGTCATCAGTATAATGTCATCAAACTTCATACAGCATAATGTCATCAAACTTCATACAGTATAATGTCATCAAACTACATACAGTATGTCATCAGTATAATGTCATCAAACTTCATACAGTATAATGTCATCAAACTTCATACAGTATAATGTCATCAAACTTCATACAGTATAATGTCATCAAACTACATACAGTATAATGTCATCAAACTACATACAGTATAATGTCATCAAACTACATACAGTATAATGTCATCAAACTTCATACAGTATGTCATCCAACTTCATACAGCATAATGTCATCCAACTTCTTACAGTATGTCATCAGTATAATGTCATCAAACTACATACAGTATAATGTCATCCAACTTCATACAGTATGTCATCAAACTTCATACAGTATAATGTCATCCAACTTCATACAGCATAATGTCATCCAACTTCATACAGTATGTCATCAGTATAATGTCATCAAACTACATACAGTATGTCATCCAACTTCATACAGTATGTCATCAGTATAATGTCATCCAACTTCATACAGTATGTCATCAGTATAATGGCATCAAACTTCATACAGTATAATGTCATCAAACTTCATACAGCATGCCATCAGTATAATGTCATCAAACTTCATACAGTATAATGTCATCCAAGTTGCTTAATATATTCATGCATGCCCTAAGTGAAATTATTAATAAACCACTATAAAGTAGAGAGATTTGGTACCTGATGCTAATAATATATACATCCATCAGATGGACTCACTCTGGACAGTATAGTTAGTAAACAAATTCTACAAATTAAAAACTGTCAATTATTTTTTTTAATGTCAGGCAACGGCCATCAGAATTTTAGCATCCCTGTTCAATACATATAACATAAAACTTAAATGTATTATCATTACCGTTACTAATTAAGACAACTGTACCTTCATGATAATGCTCAGCAGTTCTTTTCCTCAGTTCCTCCAAGTCATCGGCTGTCTCAGCCCACTCTAACACCAAGCGTCTCCCATACAAGTGAGTACTGTGACACAAGACTTCAAAGGCCCTCTGGACGAAAGATTGAAAAATTATTTGGGTAAATATTTATAAGCAATAGATAACAAAGTATACTTATCAAGACCCAGTATTTATAAGAAATAGATAACAAAGAGTATTTATAGAGAACCATTAGTTATAAGCAATAGAGAAAAAAGTATATTTATCATGACTCAGCAGAAATTGGAACTAATTCATATATACAATACATGACATTTTCAAATGATGTTTTTGCACAAAAAGCATTTTGCCTTATATTCGGCAAATGTCAGATTAAATGCCTATATAAATAAATACAACCCTTCTCCTTGTAGTAAAATTTTGTACTGTATAATGCTTTTGATATTTCATCTTCTAGCCCACAAACACAAAGAATCTTAAACATATTCTAGTGATCTTATGTACTATTTATCAACCAATTATATATATCAGTCATATATCATTTATCAATCAATTATACATAGTTTATCAATCATGTACCATTTATCAATCAACTGCATATAATTTATCAATCATATATCATTTATCAATTATGTATATATCAATTGTGTATAATTTATCAGTCATGAATCATTTATCAAGTATCATTTATCAATTATGTATAATTTGTCAATAATGTATCATTTATCAATTATGTATCATTTATCTATCAATTATATAATTTATTGTGTATAATTTATCAATCAAATGAGTATAATTTATCACTCATGTATCATTTATCAATCAAGTATCATTTACCAATTATGTATAATTTATCAATCAAATGTGTACAATTTATTGATCAAGTATCAATTAAAAAACACAAATAATGTAACTTTTATCAATCAATTATGAAAATGTCATTTTTACTTACTGATTTCAGAATCTACTACATTTCCATTCATTATTTTCTCTAAGAAACACCCATAAATCTTTGAAAATTTTTAAGCAATTACGAATCAATTTAAAATTTACATGAAAAACTTCCATTGGGAATATGTTAATATGTTGATAAAAATCTCCTGGACTGTAAATCTCCTGCATATGCTTTTTGGACTTAAAAAAATATATGTCAAGTCATTACACTTCACAACATGTTTAATATTTATCTTACCTTGGCATCCTGCTTTGTCATGAAATCAACAAAGCCAAACCCTCTGTGTGAACCTGTACCACTCAGTTTCTTGGGAAGTCTGACTGACTTTAAATCCCCAAACACCCTATATTTAATAACAAACAAGAAATTAACCTGTCAGAAGACAGCAAAACTTAATATATGCATGTATTTATTCAGAAAAAATGTATTGTACATTTGTCAATGTTCATTGATGATCAGTCTTGAGTGATGAAGATGATGAACTAAGTGGTTGATGTAGGTCACAGTTACTTTTTCTTTCAAATGGTGACAATGTATTTCTCTAGATTTATCTTAAATCCATTTTAATGGCAATATATGTGCCAGGCTCCATTAATTCACCTGCACATCAAAAGGTGTGCCTTATTCAATCAAGTGTAGAAAGTGTATCCCAGGGACCTACTTTTGATATCAAGGTGTAGTACTCCTTGGAATGCATGAATATATCAATTATCAATTGAGTACAAGCAAAAGTGGTTGAAGACTTTACCTAACATGAAATTATACATAATCACTGGATTGCAAAATAGAAAATGACCACAAGACCTACTTTTGGTTTAAAGGTGCACTACTCACAATAAACATATATTTTCTGGACTGTTCAACTAACAGAGTTTCAGAAGCTGACTTAAACATCAACAGTGCTTGTGATCACTTTGAGCATGTAAAGTAGGTCAAAATGACCTATGTTTGGTCTGATGGTCTAGAACTCCTCATGATTCATGAAAAAAATCTATTTTCATGTCTGCATCTGCAAGCATCATAAAAACTAACAAACAGGAAAACTATTTACATTTTTATATGATGACTTAGGACAAAGAATGTATGATTATAAAAAATATTTACAGTATCTGATCAATCATAAACAGTTTATATTTGCTAACATCACTACAGATACTGACATATCTAGAGTATGATCCCCCACACAGTAAATGCAAGCTAATAAAACTATGCCCCCCCACACACAGTAAAGGCAAGCTAATAAAACTATGCTCCCCCACACAGTAAAGGCAAGCTAATAAAACTATGCTCCCCCCACACAGTAAAGGCAAGCTAATAAAACTATGCTCCCCCCACACAGTAAAGGCAAGCTAATAAAACTATGCTCCCCCCACACAGTAAAGGCAAGCTAATAAAACTATGCTCCCCCCCACACAGTAAAGGCAAGCTAATAATAAAACTATGCTTCCCCCACACATTAAAGGCAAGCTAATAAAACTATGCTTCCCCCACACAGTAAAGGCATGCTAATAATAAAACTATGCTCCCCCACACAGTAAAGGCAAGCTAATAAAACTATGCTCCCCCCACACAGTAAAGGCAAGCTAATAAAACTATGCTTCCCCCATACAGTAAAGGCATGCTAATAATAAAACTATGCTTCCCCCACACAGTAAAGGCAAGCTAATAAAACTATGCTTCCCCCACACAGTAAAGGCAAGCTAATAAAACTATGCTCCCCCCACACAGTAAAGGCAAGCTAATAAAACTATGCTTCCCCCACACAGTAAAGGCAAGCTAATAAAACTATGATCCCCCCACACAGTAAAGGCAAGCTAATAAAACTATGCTCTCCACACACAGTAAAGGCAAGCTAATAAAACAATGCTCCCCACACACAGTAAAGGCAAGTTAATAAAACTATGCTCCCCACACACAGTAAAGGCAAGATAATAAAACTATGCTCTCCAAACACAGTAAAGGCAAGCTAATAAAACTATGCTCTCCACACACAGTAAAGGCAAGCTAATAAAACAATGCTCCCCACACACAGTAAAGGCAAGTTAATAAAACTATGCTCCCCACACACAGTAAAGGCAAGATAATAAAACTATGCTCTCCAAACACAGTAAAGGCAAGCTAATAAAACTATGATCCCCACACACAGTAAAGGCAAGCTAATAAAACTATGCTTTCCACACACAGTAAAGGCAAGCTAATAAAACTATGCTCCCCCCACACAGTAAAGGCAAGCTAATAAAACTATGCTACCCACACACAGTAATGGCAAGCTAATAAAACTATGCTCTCCACACACAGTAAAGGTAAACTAATAAAACTATGCTCCCCCACACAGTAAAGGCAAGCTAATAAAACTATGCTTCCCCCACACAGTAAAGGCATGCTAATAATAAAACTATGCTTCCCCCACACAGTAAAGGCAAGCTAATAAAACTATGCTTCCCCCACACAGTAAAGGCAAGCTAATAAAACTATGCTCCCCACACTCAGTAAAGGCAAGCTAATAAAAACATTAAGCAAGGTACAAGAACCAAAGATTACACTTTAAGTCATGTTTAATTTTTATTTGTAAATCACACTGGTAGCATTTATTACTGTAACAGAGTTCACAGACTTCAATATTCCTGTAAAAATGTGAACTTTCACACAGAATGATTAATATAATTTTATCAGAACTTTCTTCCCCACATTCCAGTCATTTCCCAGTTTAGCAGGACTATATAACCAAATGATATCTACTTTATGAAGATGCAGACACTCATAAATATTTTAGAAATTAAATGACATGCTATATTTAAAACTAAAATCATTTAGCTGGAAATTTGACATGACAGTTTGATCAAAATGACCTGGCATTTTCATAGTTCAATCCAGAAATAGTTATAGGTCTGCATACATTACACACATGACATTATCAAGATAATTTATCCACATCATGTACACTGCAATTTGTTTGCACTGACCACTTGGCTCTAACAAAAGAATGCAAAGTAGTGTATATTCCTGCATATAGCATGGATCCAACTGCATAAATCCAGATCTGTCATAATATAATGTGCTGGAAGATCTGGGTCTATACAGTCTGTTATAACTACTCAGTAGAACAAACATGGATCCAGATCTGTTATAATATAATGTGCTGGAAGATCTGGGTCTATACAGCCTGTTATAACTACTCAGTTGAACAAACTACATAAATCCAAATCTGTTATAATATAATGTGCTGGAAGATCTGGGTCTATACAGTCTGATATAACTACTCAGTAGAAAAAAACGACATAAATCCAGATCTTTCATAATATAATGTGCTGGAAGATCTGGGTCTATACAGCCTGTTATAACTACTCAGTAGAACAAACTACATAAATCCAGATCTGTTATAATATAATGTGCTGGAAGATCTGGGTCTATACAGTCTGTTATAACTACTCAGTAGAACAAACTACATTGATCCTGATCTGTCTGAATATAATGTGCTGGAAGATCTGGGTCTATACAGCCTGTTATAACTACTCAGTTGAACAAACTACATAAATCCAAATCTGTTATAATATAATGTGCTGGAAGATCTGGGTCTATACAGTCTGATATAACTACTCAGTAGAAAAAAACGACATAAATCCAGATCTTTCATAATATAATGTGCTGGAAGATCTGGGTCTATACAGCCTGTTATAACTACTCAGTAGAACAAACTACATAAATCCAGATCTGTTATAATATAATGTGCTGGAAGATCTGGGTCTATACAGCCTGTTATAACTACTCAGTAGAACAAACTACATAAATCCAGATCTGTTATAATATAATGTGCTGGAAGATCTGGGTCTATAAAGTCTGTTATAACTACTCAGTAGAACAAACAACATTGATCCTGATCTGTCATAATATAATGTGCTGGAAGATCTGGGTCTATACAGCCTGTTATAACTACTCAGTAGAACAAACAACATTGATCCTGATCTGTCATAATATAATGTGCTGGAAGATCTGTGTCTATACAGTCTGTCAAACTACATTGATCCTGATCTGTTTTATCATTATGCAACTGGAGATCAGGGTCTGCGTTTGCATAGTATATCAATAGTATAGTATAAGATCAGAATCATATACCATTGTACATGGAAAAAAGAACTTACTTGAACAAATCTTCCACTTCACTTTTCTTGGCCTCAAAAGGAATATTTCTCACTAATATTTTAGTAGATTTCTGTTTTTTAGATGTCTGCTTTTTCTTTTTCTCTCCAGTTTTTGGTTGCCTGAAAGAAGGACATCTTACTATATATCTTAACATGTAAAAATAATGCACATTTGAGTCATGGATTAAATTTGCATGCTATGCAAACCATGAAAATATGTCAAAGAATGTTGACAATTCAAATATCTGATTTGAAAGAACATTTAAACTTACCACTGCCAATGTTATACAACTGAACTATTTTCCTCATTTGATAAGCTACTGCACTCATATGATGAGTCACCTCCTTGTGTGATGAGCTATTGCTCTATGTTGAGCCACCTTCTCATTTTATGAGCTTGAGCCCTCATGTGATGAGCCACCTTATTTGATGAACTACTGCTCTCATTTGATGAGCTATTGCTCTTATGTGCTGAGCTATAGCTACCAGTGGTTGAGCTACTGCCTTCATGTAAAGAATTACTTCCTCATTTAAGGAACTTGCTCCAGAACAAACAGCATTCTATAAAACCCACTTTCCTTTCAATCACAGTAATCTTGACCTTTGACCTTCTAACACCAAAGCAAGAAGTCTCTTTGATACCTTAAGTGCAAGCCCTCTGCAACTGTTGGTAAAGATAAGTGGTTTTGAACTAATGAAAGTTATTATGCAATTACCCTTTCTCCCCTTCATTTTCACAGTGACCCTGACCTTTAACCTTTTCACTCCAAAATCAATAATCATACTGCATGTTTTAACAGCACTGTTTATTTAAGACCATAAAAATTTGCAAACACATTCACCCCATGTTATACATTGGGTGAATGTGGGTGCAAATTTGCATGGCAATCCTCTAGGTAATTTACAGCTAGTAACAAAAACAAACTCACTGACATATACATGACAGATTACAGACAAAACACACCATTCCATAAGTTTTGCTGCTTCCAAAAGACCGTTCCATGAGTTCTGTTGGTCTAGAAAACTAACATGGGGTTTAGAAGATATATGCAATGAAAAACTTCAACCAAAACCATAAAAACCCAATAACACTGCTGCCAACAATTTAAAAGTGACAGCTTGTCTTACTTGCCACTGCAAAAAAAAAAAATAAAACATTGTCAGATTATGTTTATGAACTGAAAGCAGTGAAACTTCAAGCTCAATTCCATCATATAAGCTATAATCCAAACCTTAACACAAATATTAATCTGCTGTCTACATCCCTTGACAGTGATGCTAGGGTCAAAAGCATCAGCTTCCCTGTAAAATAAAACCATAAGATCAGCTAGACTGTTATTCAAGTTTTATTTTCCAATGATGCTAACAGGTGTATTTGTTTAAAACCAGTCCAGCTGCATGTATTCAACAAACAGAGTAGAATCTAAATAGTTCAAACACCAAAGCCACCTAGAAAATCAGCTGGAGAGGACTGCAGTTCAAGTGAACAAGGGTTAATATTAATAAAGACTTTCTCTTGTATCTTAAAAATCTTCAAGCCATATAGGGTGTTTGATCCAATTATGCTGATGCCATAGAATTTATACTGTAATAATTTTTCACATACAAAATGGATAGCTATTATACAAAAATACAGATATGCTAAGAGAGAGTTTCTTAACCTTTGCAAAGGTCAAGTTTGAACACCTATTGCCACTCAATGGCAGTCAGCACTCCATTGTGGACCCTGAATGGTCGAGTTATCAAAACCACTCACTGTTAAGGATCACTATCATCTCACCTCTGTCTGCGTGGGTTTGAGTCTCAGGCTCGGCCAACATGGGTATGTAAGAAAGCTTGCCAGTAGCTTCTCATGGGTAGGTGATTTTTCCCAGGGTTTTCCCGTTTTCTTTGTCCATCATTTATACTGGCCGTCATGTATAGCGTATCCTGTGCTAAAAAATGGTGTTGAACCATAAAACTATATTCCTATGAGGTAACAAAAAAATCAGCTCTGCCACTGAAGAGGTTTGGCCTTTTTCCTATTTAATAGGTTAGGTAAGTTTCTAGTAAAAACCATATTTTATACAAGTCTCTATTATGACATTGTTATAGACCAGACTTACATTGTGACTCTATTGGATATCTTCAATTCTAGTGTATGTCCATCCAGAACTGTGTGCTGTAGTTCCTTCAGGGCCTTCTGAGCACCCTCTGCAATCCTGTACTCCACAAAACCATAGCCCATAGACAAAAACTGACCTAGTTAATAGAAACTGGCATGCTTAGGTACATAAAATTTAATATTATGACAAATTTTTGGTTAAACAACACAATCAAAATAAGTAACCAAAACCAGAACTTCTAAGGTAGAGGACAAAATGGCAGGCATAACACAGCAGGGGTTCTGCAGATACATGTAATACAAAATTTATTATTAGACTGTCCAGAAGAAACTTTGACCTGACAACTATCTTCCACTAAGCTTAGCATTGCTACCAACAAGGCAGATTCTTACTGTGGGGTAATGAAGAACAAATTCCCATAAGCAAATAGTTTTATATGGAATAATTTTTCACTAATTAGAGTCTGGCACTGATATAATTAATAAATGGTCACTATGTGTAACATGTACAAAACCAAAATCAAGCACACAGGAGTTGAAGGTTCCCCCCGAATATTTCAGGTCAGCTACCAACAAATGTGGATATGCTATCTGCACAGTCTATAATATATATATATATATATATATATATATATATATATATATATATATATATATATATATATATATATATATATATTGATATTGATTATCAAAATGCACAATGTTACTAATCAAAATCACATGTGACAATAATGAACCTTATGATAACCACAAAAATATCAATAAATTCACTGGAATTCACAAAAATGTTCACATCATATAAAACAACACTCTGAACACTGAAATTAAATGATGGATGGTTTTAAATTTAAATATAAGACAAAATGGATTCTATCGAGGATATCTGTAGAGTATGATAGTGAAAGTAAATACTGGTTTCAACTGAGTATGACAGTAAGTCACCTAATGAGTAGAAGCTAAAGTCAACCTGTAAATCTTGCTTCTATTTATCTGTATTAACCCTTACCCTCATAGAGTGTATGGCTTTTTAGCCCTTCGATACGCATATAGCAAAGTTACCAGTGCAGTGCACTACACATAAGCCTGTTAAGCAGTGAACTGTATGTAATGTTTAACAGCAATTGTAACTATTTGATGTTTTTGGCATACATATATTATGTATGGAAAGATTTAAGAGTAAAATATGGTCACTATAGTTGTATAATTATTTTTCACAGAAGAATTTTGTATGTGCTTTAAAATCTTTACAGAACTCATTCGCCATCAAGTCTGTGAAGCCGCATGACAAACTGTAGCTGCCATTTTTTATACACAAAATTTACAAGTTGTCTGTGTCTACATCACTAAATCAGCTAAATTTGATAATTTATCAAATCTAATGGCTTCCTACATCAGTATCAGAGCCTTTACCTAAGTTATTGAAGCTTTCATAGTTGTGATTCTAACTGTGAAAACTTGATAAAGTACTGAACAAAATCCGTAACTGCCATTTAGGAGAGTGGAGAATACAACACAGTTATGGCCTACAAACTTTAACAGATTTTGACCAGAACATAAACAGTGACTATGTGATCTGACACAATGGTCATTCACACCAATGAAGGTAATGAATGTAGTATCTAATACTGGATTTTCCCCAAAGGTGGCGCAACAAAAACCTGCTCAAAATGGCTGCTGTTTACAGAGGCATCAAATGGCGCTTATATGCAAATCGGGTAGAGTTGTCAAAAGGTGCTTATATGTGAAAAGACGCTTGTATGAGGTATAAGGTTATACACAGAAGAGGTTTTTTCCATATTTCTGGAAAGGCTGGATTTCGAGGTAGCAGAAAAAGTTATCCTAATGCAATGTGATTAGATAATGTATCTGATGGAGATATTTTCTAAAAATAAAACTACTAAAGCGGTGGATTAAAAAATGCATTTTCTAGGAATCTCAAAATTATTACCTGGATTTTTTAGATCTTTTTTTCTTGCAACTGTAACAGATTTTAGTTTTCCACATTTCTTGAATATCTGAAATAATATTAATGAAGATACGTAAAAACAAGAACACATGTATGGGAAAATTGTCATTCTAAACGTATGATTCTCTTTCAAATTTAACTTTTATTAAAAGAAACACCTTTAAAATCTAAAGGTTAAACAAAACTGAGAAATAATTAAAGTTTTCTTAGATGCTTAAGTTGTACTGTATGAAAAGTATGGCTGCCTCCAACTAAAGATGACCTGAGATCAATTCCTAGAAGGCATAAATTTGATGTTTTCCTAGTATGATATTTTGCATTTAATTGGGAAGAAGAATATAACTATTGATATTTTCAATGTGAATAATCACAAAACACAGCAGAACATAGTAAACTTCTGACATCATGTGAGGTCTAGTAAGAAATCTATTACTTCGGTATGTTATACATTTTCTAGCCATTAAGTTTGAGCATAAAATAAAAATAAAATTTGGTTTCTATAAGTAAATAACAGATATATTTCATCTTGTGAGTTAAAAACTTAGTTATTTTATGCACTTGATTATATATATATATATATATATATATATATATATATATATATATATATATATATATATATATATATATATTGTTTTAAGCAAACATCCTTGCTATCATTTAACAGAAAGGCTAAAAATTATATGGCAGAATAATTCAATCAGCAGCTAATATTTCTTGATGCATTATGTAAGAAATCACAAAATATTTATTATTTCTAAATATTTGTCAAGTTATTTCCAAGATACTGGAAAATGAGTTTTAATATCCATTATATTTCTTTTTATTATTCCTAATATGGATTATATTTGTAGAACCAAGTGCAACGATATACACAGTATGCCTATGAATTCAAATGTTTTGGCTCAAAAAATGAAATGGATGGCTGGAGAGAACACTCCATATGAAGCTGTTGACCTTGCTTTGATAATAATTTGGCCTGGAAATTAAGCCTTACTGGAATGTGTTGGATTTGTGTGACACACCAATGAAGGTACTTCCATACCATAATACAATGTCTGATGATTTTATCCCGACATTATTTTAAGAAACAGTTCACTATGACTATATTGTTCAACATTGTCAGAACCATTTTCCTTTGGATGTGTTCCACCCAAGCATGGGAGGCATTGAAAATGGCTTTCATTTAGAAATGTAGTCCTAGAGGACACTGATGTGAAGAGCTTTTTGCCTGCATTGTCCACTTGCTGCCCATTGCCAAAATGTCCAAAAGCAAATGTGACCCTCCTTTCCAACCCTATAAATTGGCATCTGAATTCTGTTGTGGGTCTATGAAAGGTGTTTCCAACACCTGCCACAGGAAATGTTTGAGCTTACTCAAGACTGTAATCTGAGGATATAAATGATGTTAAATCAGGCATCACTGTGACAAATGAGCCATCCAAAAAGGATGCATGTAAAGGAAGTCAAGATATAACAAGTCAGCTGTCACAGCTGACCAATGAGCTTAATAAACTCCCTTATAAAAATGAATTTCTTGTCAAATGTCTTCTCCTCTGCATAAATTATAGCCCTGATGTATTTGCTTAGACGACAAACCTGGCTGATACAGACCAGTCCAGGCAATGTTCCTAGGTCCATGTATTGGTTGGGGTCAGGACTTGTGTCTAGAGGGCTGCCAAATTGGATTAATATGGTCCTAGTTTTGCCTGACTGTTTTTGCTGTAGTAAGAATACCATAAACAATTCTGATAAAGCTTTAGTATGCATATTATAAACTATTCCAATAAAGCTGTAGTATGCATACCATAAACAATTCCAATAAAGCTGTATTATGCATACCATTAACAATTCCAATAAACCTGTAGTATGCATACCATAAATAATTCCAATAAAGCTGTAGTATGCATACCATAAACTATTCCAATTCCAATAAAGCTGTAGTATGCATGCCATAAATTATTCCAATTCCAATAAAGCTGTATTATGCATACCATAAACTATTCCAATAAAGCTGTAGTATGCATACCATAAACAATTCCAATAAAGCTGTAGTATGCATACCATAAACAATTCCAATAAACCTGTAGTATGCATACCATAAATAATTCCATTAAAGGTGTAGTATGCATACCATAAACTATTCCAATAAAGCTGTAGTATGCATACCAGAAACAATTCCAATAAACCTGTAGTAGGCAAACCATAAACAATTCCAATAAAGCTGTAGTATGCATACCATAATTAATTCCAATAAAGGTGTAGTATGCATACCATAAACTATTCCAAAAAAGCTGTAGTATGCATACCATAAACTATTCCAATAAAGCTGTAGTATGCATACAATAAACAATTCCATTGAAGGTGTAATATGCATACCATAAACAATTCCAAAAAAACTGTAGTGGAATTGCTTGGAATGGCTGAATCTGAAACAATCAGAACTGTTTTAGGTACCTCCAGGGAGGGTGTGGACACTATATTAAAATCCTCCATAAAAATGGTCAATCATTCCAAATTCTAATGTATATGTAATACTTTGTTTTCCGATTATTTTGAGCATACCCTATTTTGTGGCATTTTGAATGACTCTAGTCAAAATGTCTTTGGTCCACGCTGTATACACACCACATGGGTGTGTAGAAGAACATTTTGTGCAGATCAGGCATATCTCATGGTTGTCTTCCATGACTTTAAAGCATCTGCACTTGTTGCCCCTGACATTTATGCAGTGAAAGAGATAAGAAAAATTAAAGTGCTTAAAGCAAATTTAAAAATTATTGAAATAGCCAAACAAGGTGCATAATAGACTGATATTCAAGAGCACAATGCAATTACACCAGTGAAAACTTCAGGTGGTACCAATTCAATATCACATGGTCAATAATGGTAGTGAAAACTTCAGGTGGTACCAATTCAATATCACATGGTCAATAATGGTAGTGAAAACTTCAGGTGGTACCAATTCAATATCACATGGTCAATAATGGTAGTGAAAACTTCAGGTGGTACCAATTCAATATCACATGGTCAATAATGGTAGTGAAAACTTCAGGTAGTACCAATTCAATATCACATGGTCAATAATGGTAGTGAAAACTTCAGGTGGTACCAATTCAATATCACATGGTCAATAATGGTAGTGAAAACTTCAGGTAGTACCAATTCAATATCACATGGTCAATAATGGTAGTGAAAACTTCAGGTGGTACCAATTCAATATCACATGGTCAATAATGGTAGTGAAAACTTCAGGTGGTACCAATTCAATATCACATGGTCAATAATGGTAGTGAAAACTTCAGGTGGTACCAATTCAATATCACATGGTCAATAATGGTAGTGAAAACTTCAGGTAGTACCAATTCAATATCACATGGTCAATAATGGTAGTGAAAACTTCAGGTGGTACCAATTCAATATCACATGGTCAATAATGGTAGTGAAAACTTCAGGTGGTACCAATTCAATATCACATGGTCAATAATGGTAGTGAAATGTGCAGAAATAAGAATTCACAGTAAAAATGTACACATTTTGACATACTATACTAGTGAAAATAAACATTTGAAGTTTAAACTGGTAAACATCTGAGTGACAACCAAGTGGCAATAAGCAGGATTAGTCTTCAAGATTTATTTTATTTAATCTACATGACATATAAATATCTAACGTTTGTCTTAAAGAGAGGGCTGCATTTCAAGATAGCAGAGAATAATTTCATAATAAGAACATGACTGGGTGGGTAAAGTATTTGATGGGGAAATGTTATCATTTACAATATTCTTTATTTCAAAAGGTGAACAGTAACCTCTTTAATGTTCTCTTCTGTGGAATCAAAGTTCAGATTCTTCACAAAGATCATACTCCCTGGTTCTGTCTCACTCTCACTTTCAGACTCTTCAATGTCCACATCCATTTCTTTCTTCTTCTGGTCCTGTAAATATCCAAATGTACATGTACTTATAAACCTGCCTTACAGTAGATACCTCCATCTAAAGGGCACCTGTTCATTAAAGACATTTGTCACTATTCTTCATTATCAATTTAAATTTGAGTATTTCCATTGACAGATATGACTTTAGATTCAACAGGTACAGGTTAATACTCTGGGCATGTTAACTCTTCTGGCTTAAGTAATGAACTGAAAAGCTTTATGATCAGTCTGCTGTGATAATGGCCAATAAATATCCAATAGTGTATTATGGCTATCAGGTCAAGATAATGTATTTGTCTTCATGAATCTTTGTTGCTTTGATGTAATTAGATATCATAATAATAATAATAATCAGGACTTTACATAGCGCCTAATCTTTAGAAGCACTAAGCGCTTTACAAATAAAAAAAACATAATGATATGATTACAAAAATAAAAACAAACAATACAAAATTAAAAACAGACAAATTTGCTGTAAACTTTTAAGGTAAGGATATATTATAAGGATACACTATTAGGTTTTTATGACTTGTTATTTCATAAATAACAAACTAGTTACACCAGAAACTGATCATTGGCATGCATTCATGATGACCTAATATAATCCAGCAATGTGGGAAAATATCTTAATTCTTATTTTCTAGGCTAAACATATTGCAAAATCATAAATATTTGTGAAGATTATGATTTCATGTTTCTAAGTTTTTAAATTTACACATTGTTATAACATTGGCATCAAAAAATACATTTATTTTAGATGTAATGGTAAACTGTTACCCCACGAAATTGTATCCATGTTGCAATATGAAAGTGATATGACAAGCAAGGGCATGTTGTACTATGATGGTGAAATGACCAGCTGGGACATGCTGTAATATGATGACTGATAAGACTAGCCTGGTCATGTTGTAATGCAATGGTGATATAACTAGCTGGGACATACTGTATTATGATGATGATATAACTAGCTGGGACATGCTGTATTATGATGATATAATTAGCTGGGGCATGCTGTATTGTGATGGTGATATGGCCAGCTGGGACATGCTGTAATATGATGACTGATAAGACTAGCCTGGTCATGTTGTAATGCAAGGGTGATATAACTAGCTGGGACATGCTGTATTATGATGATATAATTAGCTGGGGCATGCTGTATTGTGATGGTGATATAACTAGCTGGGACATGCTGTATTATGATGATATAATTAGCTGGGGCATGCTGTATTGTGATGGTGATATGGCCAGCTGGAACATGCTGTATTATGATGATGATATGGCCAGCTGGGACATGCTGTAATATGACTGATAAGATTAGCCTGGTCATGTTGTATTGCAATGGTGATATAACTAGCTGGGACATGCTGTATTATGATGATGATATAATTAGCTGGGACATGCTGTATTGTGATGGTGATATGGCCAGCTGGGACATGCTGTAATATGATGACTGATAAGACTAGCCTGGTCATGTTGTAATGCAATGGTGATATAACTAGCTGGGACATACTGTATTATGATGATGATATAATTAGCTGGGCATGCTGTATTGTGATGGTGATATAACTAGCTGGGACATGCTGTATTATGATGATATAATTAGCTGGGGCATGCTGTATTGTGATGGTGATATGGCCAGCTGGGACATGCTGTATTATGATGATGATATGGCCAGCTGGGACATGCTGTAATATGATGACTGATAAGACTAGCCTGGTCATGTTGTATTGCAATGGTGATATAACTAGCTGGGACATGCTGTATTTTGATGATGATATAATTAGCTGGGACATGCTGTATTGTGATGGTGATATGGCCAGCTGGGACATGCTGTAATATGATGACTGATAAGACTAGCCTGGTCATGTTGTAATGCAATGGTGATATAACTAGCTGGGACATACTACAATATGATGGTGATTTAACAAGCAGGGGAAACTTGTAATATGACAGTGATACGACTGTCTGTGACATGTAATATGGCAGTGATGTGACAAGCCTGGGATGTTGTAATATGATGGTGACGTACAAGTTAGGGCATGTTGTAAAATAAGATGGCAATGTGAAAAGATGCTAGTGTAATATGACTTTACAATAAAAGCCACGTGACAGCAACTAAATGTGACCATGAGGGTCAAATAATAAAGTAATTTGAGACCAAATTTGTCAGAAAATTTAAAATGTGCCGAATGTCATTCCTTTTAGTCAATTAAGATTTCAACCAATGACATATAAAAAAATAAGAGTGAGATATAACAAAATTAGGCTAGTTTCACAGCAGTGGCTAGGATTAGTGTCCATGTCCAATCTTGTCAATGACTTAATCTTAAACTATATTCCTCACCTTCATCTTGGAAATATCTTTATCATCAGTTTCTTCTTTCTCCTGGTTTGGATGTGTCTCCTTTTTTAAGACATCCATTGGTGCCCATTCTAGGTACAGGGGAACATGCTTGAACTGGCCATAAGCAAGAGAGTAGTATTTCATGTTAATTTTCGATACATTTTTATAGTTCACAATGAATACTAAGCAAAAGAAACAAGAGTTTACATAAAGTTTTAATTCTATAACAATGCCAAAATTATCTGAAAAGTATTTTTGTAACCAGCTTTTTTTAAAAAAGTAACAATTTGCTTCTCACCACTCTTTTTGTCCTAAATCAATATTTCTCTATTAATTTAATTTCATTTAAAATTCATCTCAGATGACCTAGGTGTTTTTAAATGTTCTTTTTAGCATCCTCCAGGTTCTAACCCATTCTTTTTGTGTCACATAATTATTAAATTCACTTTAATTTACTGCCTTTTTTAAAGTTATTGCTTCTATTTTAAGTTACATGTTATGTGCTTTGTGATACAGCATTTATGTATTATGTTGTGTCTGTACATGTTGCAAACTATGTTGCTTTAACATTTGTAATCTTTTTGTTATAAAACTCATTACTTATGCTGAATTCTCATTTTAGGTCACGGCAACTAGATATAAATCTTATCTTAATTTGAAAGAGATATTCTTCTTCAGCTCATTCTCCTAACAACTAAATATCCAACCATGACTTAGTCCTTATTACTTCAATTTTCTTTCTTCTATCATCAGTGGATTTCATGAACAAAGCATTCAAACAGAGATTGTTCATAATTTTATTTTTTTGCATTTCACAATGCACCAGAAATTAAAAACCCAACTTCACTAGAGTTGATGAATATTATACTGTATTAAACTGTGGTGTGTATGAACAGGTCATGATAGTGAGCTAAGGAACTCTGTATGGTCACTTTCTTATATTTTCTTCCAGTTGTTGTTTAAACTATTTCTAACATCAAAAGCACAAACTTAGTCCATGTGTAGTGAGATTCCTTTGCTCATCATATGACCTTGACCTTTCATAACAGCTATAGAGCATGCTGTCAAAGCTAATTGTGATGATTTTTGAACATAAGATTGTCGTGATAGCCTTATTCTAACTTTGGCAAAAGGACTGAGTGTTGGCATGCAAGAAGAACTGTACAATTACATCATTTTAACTTGTATTGGGCAATTTTAACCAAGGATTAGAAATTTTTATCAATATCACAGGATGGGTAGGTGGGGGGTTATTGCTGTTAATATGGTGTAAAGTATTGGCACAGATAAAGCTTTACATAAAATGATCTGGAAACTGGAAACCAAAAGTAGTCCAGAGAGTTTACCATTTTGTAAAAACAATTCTAGATGAGTATCATGTGATTGTTTCCATCCAATCAGAATGCAGCAAACTCTGTCAATTAATAATAATTGGAATTATAAAAACCTGAAAGGTCTTTATGCCAAGACACTCTTTGCAATGTTTGATTGAAACTCATCTTGCTGTTTTTAAGAAAGTGATAATAACTGATGACAGATGCTGAATGATACAATGGACAAAGGGCGATACCCTAAGCCCACCTGGCCTTAGGCCAGGTGAACTAGAAACTGTAAGCAGGTACAGCATCCTCTATATATAATTAAAGTAGACAGTTTGTACACAAAAAAGTTCCATTCATATCAAAAAGGTATCCCTAAAATAAAGTCAATTAAAGAACAGTTATTGGTGCTTTTATGACATTTGAGTAAATGTTCCTTCCTGTATGAATGCACTCATTATACAAGTCTATGAAATCACTGCTGCATGACAAAACCATGTACAGTGAAACTCCTCAAAACCAAACCCTCAGTATACTGAAATCTCCAAGACCAAAATTTCTGGTGTCCAGAATATTTCTTGCTTTAATATCTTCATTTCTTTCCTATTAAACTGAAACCCCTGTAGTAGGCTTATCTGCGAGACAAAGACCCAGAAGATGTTCCATGGGCATGTGATGTTACAACAATAATTGACATGTGTACAAAGTCTGACAACAGTCTAATCTGAAATCTGTGCACCATAAAATTAGCCAGCTTTTAAAGTGAATTATTAATACCTCAGTGCTTGTATGTTAGCCATTTAAGAAAGATTATGTTCGTCTGCTTACTATCAAATTGTGATTGATGCTGTTCATTTGTGTACATGATTAATAGAACATTGTTTATTTATCAAATAAATATCACTCTTATCACCAATGTACATGGTCTGTGGAGCAACTGTATTTGTTCATGTAACAGGATGTGAATTTTGGAAGAAATGTATGTTCAGATACATTTTCATTAAATAAATATTTTAAAAACTTCTGCATAAACTTTTTTAATTTTTACCTCTTACACAAATATACACTGATGTTCTCTCATAAATATATTCTCTCACTCTCATCACATAAAACTTCAAAATAATTTTTGTTTAAAAAAATCTGTGAAAACTAACCTTTTAAAACTAAAAATTATCTTGGGTTTCAAGGAATTTTTTGGTTTTGAGGGATTTCACTTTATATGTATATAACACTCACTTTAGTGTATGCTAGTTTAGTGAAGCCAGCTTTTGCCTCTGTTGCTTCCAGATATTCCACAATTGCCGTAATGCCAGATGGTGGAAGGATTACTTTACCCAACGTTCCAAACTTGGCAAAAAGTTCCTGTATTTCCTCACTTTTGGTTCCCGATGGCAAGTTTTTCACAAGAATTACTGACTTGCTTCTAGGTCCAGCTGGCTGTTTTGTAGGCAAAAATAGTACATTTTATTGAAAACTAATGCATTGTATATTGTATATGTATAATAAAGTGATGAAATCATTCATATATGACTGGACACAGAGTATAAGAAAGACAAAATTGTTTTGATGAAATTTCTCAAAATATGCTGTTTTAAGCAAGTACCTGCCCAATATTTCACTTTCCCATATTTTGGATTACCAAGAATGGTATAAAATTCAAACCTTTTCCTATGCTTTGTTCCATTAAAGCATGCATGGGACCTTAGGAAAATACAAATTTTTATGAACTTGTTTTTGAGTCATGATCTGAACTGGTGATAAAATCTGAATAGTCCATCGTTTAATCATGATTCATTGAAGAAACTTATCTAGCATTTTATAAAATGTTGCTCTAAATAATTTGATATTAAAAGTTATTTCCAAGTACAATTTATTCAGTAAATATGTTAAGGCCATAAATGTTATATTTCCTATGGATAAGTTAATTTTTCTATTTTATGTAAGTGTGACAAAACCATTGACAAATTTTACAGACTTTTAAACATCATTCTACAATTTATGTATTGCAGTTATGTTTGTCCAAACAAAAAAAAACCTTCAAAACATTAGTTATCTGGGTTACTATTTTAGTAACTATAAACTGTTTGTCTTTGACAAACATTCCTTACTTACATGAGAGAAAAATGAACCCCATTTGCAGTAATATATGATGAAACCTCTGGCTCAAATAATTTAAGCCGCATTCCTAAATGTGAATTCAAACCCACATATATATAATATTTTTTCTGTCCCATAATTAACATAAAACTGACTCCATTAACCTTCTATCACAGTACATCTTGTAACTGTTACTCACATTGCTAAAGCTGTCTAAAACAACACCATTTTCCAACAGGAAGTCTCTGGTTTCCGATACAATTTGGGTCTCACCTAGAGCAAGTCGAACTCCAAGACTCTTTGTCTTCTCCTGAAACATTAAACGTCATGATATGAGAGGGGCAGTGAAGGAAAGACCCGGTAGAACAAATTTTCCGATCCCACACCAAAAATTTCATCGAAAATGCAAAGTGTTTAAAATAATACTGTCTGATATAAGTGAAACTTACTGAATATTTCAAGAAAAATATAAGTGAAAGTAAAAATAATTCATTTATAAATGTTCCAGAAAAATGGAGACATGAAGCATGATGTCCCACCTAGTCACATTATTCTGACACCAGGCTGACCAGTCCTAACACTAACCTCTAAATGCTGAGTGCCTAGCATGGCAGTTGTTTGTACCATTTTTCTAAGTTTCTGGTGTGACTCAGTCCAGGTTTGATACCATGACCTCCTGTATCCAAGGCATACAATCTAACCACTAGGCCACTGTCCTCATCATTTTTTGAGCTTTTTCTAAAGTTTTGTATTTGCAAAATTACAACCTTTGTCATCAGAAATTTGGTAGGTGTTGTGGAGTCTCATGAAGTACAAAACTTGTCACTAAAGTGTTTACAAGATGAGCTAATCAAGTGTAAAATGACATCACTAACATGTAATATTCCTGATCATAACCAAGTTCAGTTAGAACAGTCTCTCCAATGGTCATCAGCCAATCAGATAAAATGTCACACCATTCATGTGTAGCTCTCACTCATTACTGAAATCATAAAAGAAAACTTAATCATATATGCCTATATTCCATCTTTGATTAAAATCAGATCAGAAACACCATATGCTGATAGGTAATAAGCTCAGCCAATCAATTGCAACATCTCCAAAGTAAATTGGATCTTGCATGTTATCAATGTCTTTCCTTATCAAACTCATCCAAGGACTTGATGGCATAAGCCTATAATCCAAGTTTGATCAAAATCATATCAGAAATATGGTTTCCAGAATGGTAACAAATCCAGCCCGTCAGAAGCACGATCACCTGACTGAATGCATGTAGCTGTCTTATTAAATCTATCTTGATCTTCATTATACAAGCAAATTCTTTAAGTCTGAAAAATCTTAGATCAGAAATTCAGACCCCAGGAATATAATAGGCTCAGCAACTCTGATGCAAGATCACCACATTAATACATATTGCCAATGCTCCCAAGATCTGGATAATGTAGGCATAAATCCAAAGTTTGATGAGAATCCGATCACAAACATGGACTCCAGAATGGAAACAAGCTCAGCCTAATATCATCTAATTAATATGCATGGGTTTCACTATCAAAATTGTCTACGATTTTGATGACACAAAATATAATTGCAAGTTTTATGACACTATGATCAGAAATATGGATTCCAAAGTGGTAAAAAGGAATTGATTACTGAAAAAATGGTGATGGAAAATGGATGAAACAAGACTGATGCAGTGCCATACCATAAATTCATTTGGCCTTACAGCCAACATGAAATATGCTCTAATGTATCCAGCATCTCACTCTTGCTAGCACCATATTTTTAACATGAAATAAGCCTTACTACATCCAGTATCTCACTCTTGCTTGCACCATATTTTTAACATGAAATAAGCCTTACTACATCCAGTATCTCACTCTTGCTTGCACCATATTTTTAACATGAAATAAGCCTTACTACATCCAGTATCTCACTCTTGCTTGCACCATATTTTTCAGCCATTACATCAGCAACAGCATTGGCCCCCAGAAATAAGGAGTTCCAATTATGTGAACTGAAATTAGAACAATGATAAAGTTTTTCTAAATACTAATAACTCACACACAATCACATAATTTGTTCGGACAAGCCTATAAATCAGTTCCAACTGTAAATAACTGAAATCCAGACCTGTTGTCCAATAATGCACCTGCATGACTGAGTCTATGTTGTTTGTTTTATTTCGTAATTCTAACAAACTGCATGATCTAGATCTGCAATATACAATGGTAACTCATGGTCAATTAAGTTCATAATTAGATCTAGCTTACACATGAGTACATATGCTTAAAGCAGTGTAGAATGTCAGTGTTATGATATTTCTTGTACACATTTTTATAGGTAAATAAAGCAGTGTATGATGTCAGTGTTTTGATATTTCTTGTACACATTTTTATAGGTAAATAAAGCAGTGTAGAATGTCAGTGTTATGATATTTCTTGTACACATTTTTATAGGTAAATAAAGCAGTATATGATGTTAGTGTTATGATATTTCTTGTACACATTTTTATAGGTAAATAAAGCAGTGTATGATGTTAGTGTTATGATATTTCTTGTACACATTTTTATAGGTAAATAAAACAGTATATGATGTCAGTGTTTTGATATTTCTTGTACACATTTTTATAGGTAAATAAAGCAGTGTATGATGTCAGTGTTTTGATATTTCTTGTACACATTTTTATAGGTAAATAAAGCAGTGTATGATGTCAGTGTTTTGATATTTCTTATACACATTTTGATAGGTAAATAAAGCAGTATATGATGTCAGTGTTATGATATTTCTTATACACATTTTTATAGGTAAATAAAGCAGTGTACGATGTCAGTGTTATGATATTTCTTAAACACATTTTGATAGGTAAATAAAGCAGTGTACGATGTCAGTGTTATATTTCTTGTACACATTTTTATAGGTAAATAAAGCAGTGTACGATGTCAGTGTTATGATATTTCTTATACACATTTTTATAAGTAAATAAAGCAGTGTATGATGTCAGTGTTTGATATTTCTTGTACACATTTTTATAAGTAAATAAAGCAGTATATGATGTCAGTGTTATATTTCTTGTACACATTTTTATAGGTAAATAAAGCAGTGTATGATGTCAGTGTTTTGATATTTCTTGTACACATTTTTATAGGTAAATAAAGCAGTGTAGAATGTTAGTGTTCTGATATTTCTTATACACATTTTTATAGGTAAATAAAGCAGTATATGGTGTCAGTGTTATGATATTTCTTATACACATTTTTATAGGTAAATAAAGCAGTGTATGATGTCAGTGTTATGATATTTCTTGTACACATTTTTATAGGTAAATAAAGCCGTGTATGATGTCAGTGTTATGATATTTCTTATACACATTTTTATAGGTAAGTAAAGCAGTGTATGATGTCAGTGTTATGATATTTCTTGTACACATTTTTATAGGTAAATAAAGCAGTGTAGAATGTTAGTGTTCTGATATTTCTTATACACATTTTTATAGGTAAATAAAGCAGTGTATGATATCAGTGTTATGATATTTCTTATACACATTTTTATAGGTAAGAAAAGCAGTGTATGATGTCAGTGTTATGATATTTCTTATACACATTTTTATAGGTAAATAAAGCAGTATATGATGTCAGTGTTTTGATATTTCTTGTACACATTTTTATAGGTAAATAAAGCAGTGTATGATGTCAGTGTTTTGATATTTCTTATACACATTTTTATAGGTAAATAAAGCAGTGTATGATGTCAGTGTTTTGGTACTTCTACACATTTTTATAAGTAAATAAAGCCGTGTATGATGTCAGTGTTATGATATTTCTTATACACATTTTTATAGGTAAAAAAGCAGTGTATGATGTCAGTGTTATGATATTTCTTATACACATTTTTATAAGTAAATAAAGCCGTGTATGATGTCAGTGTTATGATATTTCTTATACACATTTTTATAGGTAAATAAAGCAGTGTATGATGTCAGTGTTTTGATATTTCTTATACACATTTTTATAGGTAAATAAAGCAGTGTATGATGTCAGTGTTTTGGTACTTCTACACATTTTTATAAGTAAATAAAGCCGTGTATGATGTCAGTGTTATGATATTTCTTATACACATTTTTATAGGTAAATAAAGCAGTATATGATGTCAGTGTTTTGATATTTCTTGTACACATTTTTATAAGTAAATAAAGCCGTGTATGATGTCAGTGTTATGATATTTCTTATACACATTTTTATAGGTAAATAAAGCAGTGTATGATGTCAGTGTTTTGATATTTCTTGTACACATTTTTATAGGTAAATAAAGCAGTGTAGAATGTCAGTGTTATGATATTTCTTATACACATTTTTATAGGTAAATAAAGCAGTGTATGATGTTAGTGTTATGATATTTCTTGTACACATTTTTATAGGTAAATAAAGCAGTATATGATGTTAGTGTTATGATATTTCTTATACACATTTTCATAGGTAAATAAAGCAGTATATGATGTCAGTGTTATGATATTTCTTGTACACATTTTTATAGGTAAATAAAGCCGTGTATGATGTCAGTGTTTTGATATTTCTTGTACACATTTTTATAGGTAAATAAAGCAGTATATGATGTCAGTGTTATGATATTTCTTGTACACATTTTTATAGGTAAATAAAGCAGTGTATGATGTTAGTGTTATGATATTTCTTATACACATTTTCATAGGTAAATAAAGCAGTATATGATGTCAGTGTTATGATATTTCTTGTACACATTTTTATAGGTAAATAAAGCAGTGTATGATGTCAGTGTTTTGATATTTCTTATACACATTTTTATAGGTAAATAAAGCAGTGTATGATGTCAGTGTTTTGGTACTTCTACACATTTTTATAGGTAAATAAAGCAGTATATGATGTTAGTGTTATGATATTTCTTGTACACATTTTTATAGGTAAATAAAGCAGTATATGTCAGTGTTATATTTCTTCTACACATTTTGATAGGTAAATAAAGCAGTATATGATGTCAGTGTTATGATATTTCTTCTACACATTTTTATAGGTAAATAAAGCAGTGTAGAATGTCAGTGTTATGATATTTCTTGTACACATTTTTATAGGTAAATAAAGCAGTGTATGATGTCAGTGTTATGATATTTCTTATACACATTTTCATAGGTGAATAAAGCAGTGTAGGTTGTCAGTATTCTGATATTTATTGTACACATTGTCATGGGTAAATAACAATTTACAATTTCACACATTTGACAAAAATGGTAGCAGAAAAATGGCATATAACTGATGATACATGCTGCATGACATTTCACTGATCGTTTTATGTGCTTTGGTACATTTGGCTGTATACCCATACAAATAAATGAAACCAAAGTATATATAGGGAATAATGACTTTTCAACTTTTCAGAAGGGCTGGAATCTGAAGGCAGTGGATTTTTTTCCATGGTTGTACTAGGGTAAGTAATTGGACAGCAAAATCAAGAAAGGAAAAACACTGGCAAGCGTAATGCAACAATGTGCCATAAAATATTTACATTAAATCTATATAGCACACTATACTTAATACCACAGTCAAATTTAGAATTATTTCAACTATACAAAACATATGGGGCACAAAAAAACATTAATAAGAAATACCTTGAAGCTATGATCTTTTGTTTAGCTTCCTTCTTTTTCTTGTATGAAGAACGTTCTAGAAAGAAAAAGAAAAATGAACATTTACAAAACATTGTAGAACACACATTCTGACTTGTACAAAACAGCAGTAAGAATCATAAGAATAATGCATGCCATATTTGTAGTTCACCTAGATAACTTGAAGCCTAGTTTAGAGGCAAACAATAGGCTCCTATTGCTTTCCATGAAAATATCCTAATCAAATTTGTCACTGAAAGCTCAATATATCACTGGTATAATGTCATAAATGGCAGTCTGCATAATTTTGAAATTGCTTTATTTGAAATTTGTACATTTTAATAGATCCTTTATTTTGTTAGATTTTCTTGAACATAAATATTTTCTTAGACATAACAATCCATCAAAGATAATGTGGATAATGCCTACTGAGGGCAATACATTATGAAAACAATACTAATTAAACAAGTATTGTCAAGTGAATTTGTGCTATCTTTTAATTTGGTTTCAATGAAACAAGTGTTGTATGCTCTTTTCTAATGAAATGCAACAAAAGTCAGTTTACTGTAACAGTGATGCAAAGTACATTTCCGTGAGAAGCTACTTAAATGTTTATAGTGCAACCATGCTGGCTATAAGACGTTTGTTGTAAACTTAATATTCTCTTGACACAATAACACAAGATAATTATTATACTGTCTCCAGCCAAATAAAATATGTAATAGGTGATAACATCCTATCAACATTTGGGTGTGGTTCAGCTTAACTTCTTTTTAAAATTCTCTTTGGATGTGGATTGTGCTTTATAATTTGCATAATGTATTTAAAAATAAACTTTTAAGTTCTAAAAAAATGTACATATTTTTTTCTTTCTTTCATTTGATTTTTTTTTATCCAGGTTTAATGCTACTGGAGAATATGCCCACTGTGTTTGTTAGTACAAACAATAGTCAGTCACTGCCATGTGCTGTCAATTAAGAAATGTATGTAAAAAGTTGCTATGTTGAAGAATTAACCACTGCAAACATATTGATTGGTTTGGTTGCTGTTGTTTATTAGAGTAATGATAGCTATGAAGATTTAGCTCATTATGATGTTTTGGTTTTTTTCCAAAATGGATACATAGGCTTGGATACTGAAAGGGAGACAACTCAAACTTCACCAATACATGATTTTGTGAGTCCTGCATGTTGACCAGCTTTATATTCAAAGCCTGCCATCAATTTAATAACTTTGAATAATTTTATAAGCTAACATCCATTAATGCCAACATTGATTATAAAAATATTTGTGAATGACAATGAAAGTTGCAAGCTCTGCTCTTCAAACCCTCACCACTTTCTCATTCCCTTGATTGTGCATTTATCAATCCACTGCTCAGTGTATTCAGGTAACAAGGACAGCAAATTGAGATATACAGAATTATAAACAAAGTTACTATCACCCCACATAATGATAGAAAAGTTATGGTCAAAGTGGATTATTATGTGCATTACAATGCGATTTCATATTTTTTATATCGCCTTTCAATTAAAAGACAAAATGTCTGAATATACATGTTGTGGAACTAACAGCATCAAAGAGAACAAATGTTAGGTACATGGTTATAGCTAATCAAAGTTTCAATTGAATACAGCAAAACAAGATTATTTGTCTTCCAAACATTTTAGCACCTGAAGTCATAAAAGTCATTACTAGAAAAGTGGTGCCTAAAATCTTGCCATTTAATGGCAAAACAGTAAAAGAAAATTGCAAGTTAACACTCACACCTGTAAAATAAATTATCAAAGTAAATTTAACTTATCACTGTTTATGATGAGTCCTTCCACTGTGTAAAATATGTCTTTGGCTTGTTTAGCTCAGATTAGTATCATTTTTTTTTTCTTTGGACAGAGAGACTGGTACCAAATGACATCATTTGTCACTTACTACAGAGGCATTAATGCATGCTCCCTCTTGGGGAAGGGCTAACTAGGCACTGCTCATAATATGAATGGTTATAAAGTAACAATGATGTAACTTTGGGAAGGGCTTCCTAGGGACTGCTCATATTATGACTGGTTATAAAGTAACAATGATGTAACTTTGGGAAGGGCTTCTTAGGGACTGCTCATATTATGACTAGTTATAAAGTAACAATGATGCAACTTTGGGAAGGGCTTCCTAGGGACTGCTCATATTACGACTGGTTATAAAGTAACAATGATGTAACTTTGGGAAGGGTTTCATAGGGACTGCTCACCTGGGACTAGGGAATGTTTACGTTGAAGAAGTGCCTGGTTACCAAGAGTTTAGTCCATGCAAGTGCAATTTTTATGTATTATACTCTTACTGATTGATACTGTCACTTACGTTGTTCGTCCCTTGAGTCGTCTAGTCATCCGTGAGTTGGAGGGGCTGGTTCTGTTCTGTGTGCGCAGGTGGCTGATAAGGCCAATCATTGCACGGAAGGTTCAGTTGCAGAATGGACAATGGATAAGTGGGACATCTCCAGGAGGGTTGCTGGCATCTGCTTTTCTGACTTGCCTCTTTATCTCTGCAGCTGCTATCCTGCTCAATTCACACAGCTTGGAGCCTTTGTGTAGATAGGAATGCCAAGTGATTGATTGCTAGCTGTTTGCTCCCATGAGTCAGGGTCTATGCTGAACACTTTCAATGCAGCTTTCAAATTGTCTTTGAAGCATTTCTTCTGACCTCTGTGGGATCTCTGTTCTTGCTGTAGCTTGCCATAGAAGAGTCTCTTAGGCAGGCGGTGGTCTGGCATGCGTACAACATGTCCTGCCCAGCATAGCTGGGACTGCATCAGGATGGTGTGAATGCTGGAGAGGCCTGCTTTGGCTAGTACCTCGGTGTCTGAGACTTTGTCCTGTCATTTGATATTATTTTCCTGAGGCTTGTGGTGTGAAAGTGATTAAGCATCCTGGCATGGCGTTGATACACTGTCCACATTTTGCATGTGTAATGTGGGAAGTACAACTGCCCTGTAGACCTTCTGGAATCTACATTGGCTTTCTGGCAGGAGTCCCTGATCAAGGTGCATAGTGAGGTGATTCAGTAGGATTCTGGCGAGTATCTTTCCTGCAATTGAGAGCAAGGAAATTCCCCGATGGTTGTCGCAGGTCTGTCGGTTTCCTTTGCATTTGTATAGGTAGATTATGGAAGCATCTTTGAATTCCTGTGGGATTGTCTCTTTCTGCCACATAGCAAGAACAGTTTGTGGAGCCTTTCAATTAGGGCTGTACCCCCATCCTTGTAGATTTCTGCTGAGATGGCATCTGAGCCGGGAGTTTTTCCACTGGAGAGCAGATGAATCGTTTTCTGTGTCTCAAGCAAGGTTGGAGGGTCATCCAGTGATTCGTTGATGGGTAATTGAGGGAGACGGTTGATGGTTTACTTGTTGATGGATGAAGGGCGATTCAAGACACTGTCAAAATATTCTGCCCATCATTCAAGAATCTTCTCTTTGTCAGTAATTCAAGTGTTACCATCTGCAATAAGAACTGTCACTTAGAACCATGATATTAGTTCAAAAGGTGACTTGTTTAACCTCATCAAAACCAATGGCAGGTACCATTTCAGGCAAAGGAAAAAAGCCCTCTGTCAAGGTCAGAAAGGTCCTAATTCTGGGCAATATCCTGCTTTCCACAATGACAAAACATGTCAGAAATCTTGGACTGGTAGCCCTTGATCATAAGCAGGACTTGCTTTTCTATTTCAAAAGCCAAAGAAGGAAGTTGGAAATTTGTGATACTCAAGTTTTTACTGATGTTCTCTGCCGTGTCTCATCATAAAAAGGTTCACTATCAGTCAACCATAACCTGATGCTGATTCAAGAGAAGACTGGGGTGAAGAGGATGGGAGATGGCCAAATGGGCCATTTGGTGTGAATTATTTAACTCTGTCTGTACAGCAAGTTCACAAGGACACCCGGCTTACCTTAAATGTGGGATTTGGTGTGGAATTTAATGTAAATTTACTAATGATGACACCACCTGAATAAATACCAAACAAGTGGGCAAAGATCTTGGTATTTAGTTCTCTTGCCTCTGGAGACAACTGATGACAGCATAGTTGCTGAAAAAAATCAGAAAGCATTTTCTGGACAGTGTTTTTGCCACAATCAAAAGGCATTCAATATGCTTTTATCTCCAAGAGACTGATGTGCATGGACCAGAAGTAACCAAACCCCACTTATGTCCAAGACTGAGGACAAGAGATGGGCACCTCAGTCAGTTGTACTGGTGTCTGTGCAAATCATTATTTCTAACAGCTGATCTTGAAGTGGAATGACCACTATCAGCAGGGAAAGGTTCTCTATTTTTGCCAAAATGCACCTCATGTAATCCAAATCTGTGCTCATTTGGCTGCAAAGTTTTACCATTAAAATAGAAAAATCATCTGCAGGAATCTCTTAAGCAGGTGCCCTAAAACAACAGGATCCACAGGATCCACGACCTAATTGATAAAACCCTGAAACAAAATTTTAGGCTGATATCACTCTTTAAGAGGATAGAGGACATAGTGAGGAGGATCTTGAAGACACATTCTTGACAAAGGCAAATGCAATCGAGAGACATTCTGAACTCCACAACCAAATTTATAAAAAGCTGGAGATCATGATGTTTTTCATGTTTTTGAACAAGATGTTGCTGAAATATGTTTTTGCAGAATGTTATCCACACAATTTAATATCTGAGATGTGGCACCCAGCATTAAGAGGCTAGTATTAGGACTGGTGTTAGGATAATGTGACCAGGTGGTTCATTTTCCCAATGCTAGACATATCACTATAAACTGCCACACTAATGACATCATAGCAATACGACTCAAATTGTTAAAGATACATTAAAAATCCAAAAATACATATATACACACTACAAAAAAAACTCATAATCAGATCTCCTTGTCATGATGTATATAGGGCTAATGCCACAGTCGCATGTAGAGTTGCTATATGTTTAATGGCAAACAATGTTTTAATTCATAACTAAAACTTATGTTGAGATATGTTCAACTTTTGTTTCTCTGGTCTACTTTGAGAACATGATGCAGGGGTACTGGAGATGTGGATTAAAAGGCATCTCTTTCAGCAAGATGACATTTAACAAAAGTAGAAGTGGAACTTGAAAGTGAGTGTTGAACTGCTATGTAGAAGCCATGAGCCATGCACATGACTGTCTCAGATCTGTCTGTCTAAGGTCTCAATCCAGGCATGTCTAGCAGAAAAGGTCTCAATGGTGGGATGCAAGCTAAGCTTAGCTTGTTGAAAGATCAGCACTGACCAAATAAAGCATGCAACGAAAGCTATGACCTTTGACCTTGCTGATATTGTTGAGTCTTGGAAGGTTTTAGGTCCATACATATGGGGAATAGCTTCAACTGTCTCTGTTGACAAATGGGACATCAGTTTGGAAACAAGCAAGTAAGTTTTGTAAAAGGTTGGGCTAAATTTTGATAGAAGTCATTGTGAGAAGAAAGACCTTTTGTTGTTTGAGTTGCCTCATAAGTTAGTGAAAGATGTCAGTGATTTGAGCAGATTGCATTAACTGTTTGAAGGCCAGCTGGGTCCTTTCAGAGTATCTGTTAATGCATGTGAGAACTGTAGAGGGCCACTGAAGGAGCAGAATGTGGAGATCATAACTCTGGGTCAATAGCTGGTAACTTTTTTTTCTAAGAAGGCACTGAAGAATGAATCTTCCCTGGACAATGTCAGAGGTGAGGAGTAAAAGTGAAGCTTTATGTGAAGGTATCAAGGAATGATAGGGGGAAGCAGTTTGTTTTGGATAATAATATAAGCTGGGAGTACTCACATATGGTACAGCTAAACAGGCATAACAGTACTGCTGCCTTCTTAAATTCTGTATTGGATATTGTAGAAAAGTCAAATCAGTTAGTCCCGTGTCAGTCGTGCTGTGTGTGTTCATGATGAAAATGGTGCCTGTAGTGGTGTTCCTATCAGCTATGGCTGATCACTGTATTCAGATAATAAGTCATGATGACATTGGAACAGGAGTGGATCAAATACAAGGTCAGCTAATGTCAGGCTACAGTGCTGTTATCTAAGGACAGATCATCAGAATCAGAATGTGCATGTGGTATAGAGCTCTCCAGGGCTGATTTATATAGACTTTCAAAGTGTGACAGGGCTGGTTTATATAGACTTTCAAAGTGTGACAGGGCTGGTTTATATGGACTTTCATACTGTGACAAGGCTGGTTTATATAGACTTTCAAAGTGTGACAGGGCTGGTTCATATAGACTTTCAAAGTGTGACAGGGCTGGTTTATATGGACTTTCAAAGTGTGACAGGGCTGGTTTATATGGACTTTCATACTGTGACAGGGCTGGTTTATATGGACTTTCATACTGTGACAGGGCTGGTTTATATGGACTTTCATACTGTGACAGGGCTGGTTTATATGGACTTTCATACTGTGACAGGGCTGGTTTATATGGACTTTTGTACTGTGACAGGGCTGGTTTATATGGATTTTCATACTGTGACAAGGCTGGTTTATATGGACTTTCATACTGTGACAGGGCTGGTTTATATGGACCTTCATAATGTGACAGGGCTGGTTTATATGGACCTTCATACTGTGACAGGGCTGTTTCATATGGACTTTCATATTGTGACAGGGCTGGTTTATATGAACATTCATATTGTGACAGGACTTCAGCAGCTGGTATGTTGCCTCTCCCACGCCTGTATAGATGTTCAGACTGACCATCAGTTTGAAGAAGACGAATGTCAGGGCACAGGATGCAGACTTCCCTCCAACCATCACCATTGAGGGGTACAACCTTGAAGTTGTTGAGAACTATACATATCTTGGGTCCACCATCTCCATCTCGCTCTCCATTGATGCCAAGGTGAACAGCAGGATTGCTAAGGCAGCAGCAGTTATGGCAAGACTCCTCTACAGTAGCGAGGCATGGACCACCTACAGGAGTCACGAAAGGAAACTCAACAGCTACAATCTGAGATGCCTATGGCGCATTCTGCGCATCCAGTGGCAGGACAACACAGAGGTTCTGGAATGGGCCAGCATGAATAGCATGTTCACCATCCTCAGCGAGAGGTGCCTTCAATGGCTCTGCACATCAGGAGAATGGATACAGGCCATATTCCCAAGGACCTGTTATACGGCGAGCTAGCAGAAGGCACATGACTGACTGGATGGCCATGTCTGTGATACAAAGACGTCTGCAAAAAGGACATGAAAACGGTCAACATCAGTTTCAACAACTGGGAGAGCTGTGCTAATAACCACTACGAGTGGCGACTTGCTATCAGACAAGGCAAACAGAAAGACGAGGAAGGGATAAAAGCAAACCTCACTACAAAGAGAGCCAAGAGGAAGGCAAAACAACAACAGCCTCAACAAGAATCAATCTTCACCTGCTGCAAGTGCAACAAAGATTGTCATGCAAGGGTCGGACTCTTTAGCCACTCGCGATGGTGCAGATAAGGCACCAAAACAGGGAGCTACACCATTGTCTCTCAATGGCGGACAGATGCCAACAACAACAACTGTGACAGGGCTGGTTTATATGGACTTTCAAACTGTGACAGGGCTGGTTTACATGGACTTTAATACTGTGACAGTTCTGGTTTATATGGTCTTTCATACTGTGACAGGGAGTCTGTCCAGTATTAGTATGATCTGCTGACAGTACTGACACTGTGGAGGAAGTCAACATGGAAATGTGTCTTGGTTAAAGGTAGCAAATAATGTCAGGCCTTCTTTATCAGCAACGTCTCAGCCTCAATTGACTGAAAAATAACAAAATTTGCTGCCAAGGTGGCATCAGCTGCAGGGTTGACAGCACCCATGCAGGTCTTGTTGGACCATTTTCTGGCTCTCTCTTTGCCCATCTGTCATCCACCAAGAGGGTACAGATTTTATAAGTGTGGTCTGACTGACACGTTATAGATCCAATGCAGATGAGGTGATCATACTCTGACAGCATAAACATTTTGCAAGCCATACATCTAATCTTGTCCATTCTAAACTGTAATTGAGGAAAACAAAACAATGGCATCTACAAGAAAAATCAACAGTGCATTTTACTAAGGTACCAGTGAAGTGGATGCTAAAAAATGGAATAAATGTTATACACAATTTCTGTTTGAGGAAATAGATGACTGAGATACAAAATATTTGTTTGTGACAAGGATGGAGCTAAATTCAGTGAGTTAATGGATACAGCATACTTTCCTTATAATGAGAAAACTCCCTGCTGCGCTAAAACCTGAGAAGACATATAAATGAGAGTGCAGACAAGGACCAAGTAAAAGCAGTAAATGACAAAAGATGGGATTTGGCACCAATCCCTTTAATGGGAGATCATTCTTGCTAACTTAAATCAGGTAGTCAGATTTTTAGTGCTAAATAAAACAAAACAACATTGTTAAAGTGTGTTTTTACTTGGAAAAGCTTAATTTATTCAAAGTGGAAGAACTTGCAACATATTATGATGGGAAATGCACCTCAAAATGAAGAGACACAAACATGTACATATGCACTTAGTTTTCTTACCTGTAATTTCTATATCATCTTCCTTCTTGGCTTTTCCTGATAAAATATGCATCATTCTCCCCTACAGAATACAAAATAAACAAGTTTCAAACAATGGTTTCCCTAAAATATTTGTGGAAAAGAAATGAAAAATATCATCAATAATAAAAAAATGAAAGTTGTTTATACAAAATACCCAAGGGAGTGACTCGTTTAGTTAATTATGCATTGTTATGTATATCAATATAATGTGTAAAACTTCTGTTAATCATTGTAGATTATATGGATTATTTGTAAATGACATATTACATATCTAACTTTTGTCCATGATTGAAGATCATACTTCAAGATAATATTCATTTGTAAAAATGTTCAATTAAATTTGCATTCAGGACTTTGTTTTTCCACAGGGAATTTTATTGTCCAGGCTAATTTCCATAATTATAATGTTATAGTAAGCAAACCTCTTAAATAATTGGATGGATGAATGGAAAAATGGCCCACATTCTGGTCATCTTATTTTGACTTAGTTTCTTTTTATATAAGGTTGATTACATTAAAATTATTAATTCCTAATTTAATTTTAGTCTAGTGGAATCACTTTTAATTGTGTTCTGATATAATTTGTGAAGAAATTTTTTATTAAAATTATTCATTGGACTAAAACATCATTTTGGAATTATTGAGGACCCATTTAAACACAGTCCAGATTTGATCAGTGTACTACAATTAAGACTGTTAGCACATCAACACCATCAGATGTTATTGGAACATCAAGTACATCCAAGACTTGGAGTTCATTTGGAATATCTATATTTTGTTCTATTTGTAATAGAACATTTAGAATTATTTGGGATTTAATTCATAATACTTGCAAATTTCTTTGAAATTTTCATTTATAAATTTGAGAATTAAATTATTTATTAAATTTTATGAAACTTGTTAGTTTTCCTTTTTCTATTACTTAATAAAAGACTGGAGTTTGAACAACATATATTGGGGTATTTGCTAATTCAAGTTAATATTGTATTAAATGTTAAAAATGGTATTAAAAATACTTGTTGGGAGCTGGTGTCTATCTAAACCAGTGTCAACTGTGATAAGTTTCAAAATTTTCTATGAAGCAACTATACCTGGAATGAACTACTAATATGCTGTGATCAACTAGACAGTATGGACTCAAATTAACATTACAGTAAAAATATAGGTTATGTTTTATCAAATATTTTATTACATTATTTCCTGTCATCTGGAATTTTTCATTTCATTTTACATTTTTATTTCATTTTTCACTAGTTTTACAACAAAATTATATGCTATATGATTTCTGATTATATATTGTTCATATGTAATAACACAAATGAATATAGGAGATGAAAGATTCTTCTTATAATAGAAAATGAAATTCTACTAGCTGAGTTAATTTGCATTGCATATAAAAGACGTGGGCTTTAAACAGATAAATGACTGATATAAACATGATACAATACTGTTACAGTCAACTAGAATGAACTGCACATTAACATAACCTTCCAAAAATTTTCACCCAAAGTCTTGAAATTATTTGTTGCAAAGAATAATGTTCAATCTTATCCTGACAGCATTTTTGAGTACAGCTTCACCTAAATGAAGGATCAATGCAAATAAGTATTACATTTAATTTTTTTACATGATTTTATTATTGTCTTTCATTTTCAGCAATATTAGTAATTCATGTTTTTTTTTCTTGTTCTCTTTATTCTTAGTGACCTCATTACACAAATCAATTTAAGGCAGTGAGTAGAAAAGATGACCAACAGATACAGGTATCATATACATGGGTATTAAAATGATATCAACTACTTTATCATTCTTTTTTCCTTTCAAAATGGGTTTAAATTAAAGAAATAAATGAGAATATTGAAGAATTAATTAGTTTATTGATGGCTCAGAATGTATCAGTAAGAAAATGGATGTAGGTGGCACATTCTGCATTAGGTGTTCATTTTATGTATGGTCAGAGCAAATATGAAATCTATAAAAACTGGATGCCCACACAAAATGTGTAGAACCATATATATGAATATATTTTATGAATATTTTCACTTTTTTGCTTTCTTTAGCCAGAAAATATGACAAACATAATCCTTTATTATGCACAAGTGTTGGAGAGGATTAGAATTTTATGTCAATCCTACAGCATTAGTAGCATATTTAAAAATTTTCAGGGTTTTTTAAGGTTAAAAATCATACTTTTACATCAATTTTAAAGAATACATAAATAAACCTGTATGTAAACACAAGTTAATACTTACTATTACTTCATATGAGGAACATTTCTTGCAAATGTACTTTTTAAAAACTAAAAATATGAAGTCAAGAGTATGATCAATGATACCACTCCCATTAATACTAAGCATCCTGTTCATTAAATACTACACTACAATATTTACAAAGTCCACAATATTCTGTTGTGAATTTTTCAGCTCTTGTAGCCTGCCATCAAGCTGTTTTGAAGTGCTCTAAGTTCAGCAATCAATTTCCTCAAACTATTTGATGTAGTGATAAAGAAATTTTCCCACAGGTCTCTGCTTTCAATGCATAGTCGTCAGCAGCATATATCACAGTCTCAATGTCTTTTTCAGTACCTGCCTTTCTTCTTCACCCACCCCCAAACAACAAAAAAGTAACAAAGATGTTTGTATTATCACTTAGGGCTATTCCATTTAAACATACGGGGGGGGAAGGCACATTCAAAAAAGGGTGACCACCCATAGAAGTGATTTTTCTTCCATACAGCACCAGTCATAAAGTGAATTTTGGACACTCATGCCGATGCATAGAAGCGAATTTCGGAAGTGGATACATGACAGTTTATCTGAGTTTAAAAAACCCAATATTTACATGGTTTAAGATCAATGTTTAAAAGCACCTAAATAATAGTACCCAGAAATTGTAAATGAAATTGTATAGCAGGGTCATACATGTAAGTTTTAAAAATAATTTTCTAGTTAGACAAGGTAATAGGTATACTATAAGGGAATAAAGAAATAGTAAAAATACAAGATGCCTGAATTACTTTTATTGCCAGCAAACATGGAAAATGTTCCTCAATAGACAGTGAATATGCAGCTTTAATTGTCTTGTATGAAGATGATGCATCTCATATCACACCTTTTACACGCAGTATCATTGGATGCTCTTCTTTACATGTTCATATGTTCAAACAAACATTACCATCCTCTACACACACAAACACACATATATATCAGGTTGTCTTTTCCTGGCATTATTGTTGTATCTTGTCTTAATTTCTCAACTATTACACAGGTAAAATTTCAACCAGAACACTCATTGAATCTGCAGATGAATGTAGTTTAGAAACAAAACAATTTCACAAAACAGTTTTCCCATGACAAAAACGTAATACTTTGAAATATGGTTGTTTTTCATGAGGTCAGCATATTTGTAGAACCATAAAAACCATTACTTTCAGTGATTTGTGAATAATTTGTCCAATTTTCAGTAATTTATCATTTCTAATCAAAACTTCAACTCGTGTGAAACATTTAGACACCACTTGCTGTCTTCAGATCAGTGAGGATGCAGAGATATCATTTGTTTTAGAGGAAATATTTCAAAACTCTTCTATGAATGATTACATTAACTGGCTGGAACTGGTATGTTATCTTACTAATCAAGTAACAGTGAATTATTTATGGAGAGTATCAAACTGTATTTGGCTAGACAATGACAAATCCACAGTGAATAATAACATGCTGGAAACCAGTCCATTTCTGGCTTACATAGAAAAAAGTGCAAGTTTTTCAATAGTTCTTCTGAATGGACATCCTAGAATTCTGACAATAAATGGTGTCTAAATTTTAAATGTTCCTTTTCACTTAAAGAATTGATGTCAAATTATTAGTTATTGTAAATTTGTCAATTATTTACAAGTCACTGTGAAACTTGGGGATGGAGTGGGGTTTGGTTTTCTTTTTTATAAAACATGTTGACCTTGTGAAAAGCAATAAAAAAGACTTTTCATAATTTTTTCTTTATGTCACATGAAAACTGTTCCATGTAATTGTTTTTGGTTTCTTAAACTAAATGCATCTGTGGATCAAACAAACCCTGTATGGTTGAAAATTGTTGAAATTTGACACACCTAATATTGGAACAATTAAGACAAGTATGACAATAATGCCTGAGAAGAAAACAATCTTGCATATACATATCAATATCTCTGTTTTCTATTTTTAAAAGTGTTTGTTTTAACATACATACATACATACATACATACATACATACATACATACATACATACATACATACATACATACATACATACATACATACATACATACATACATACATACATACATACATACATACATACATACATACATACATACATACATACATACATACATACATACATACATACATACATACATACATACATACATACATACATACATACATACATACATACATACATACATACATACATACATACATACATACATACATACATACATACATACATACATACATACATACATACATACATACATACATACATACATACATACATACATACATACATACATACATACATACATACATACATACAAATTATCAGCTGGATGGAGTTGCAGGAGTGTCCAGCACCAATACTGAAGCCTGAACCCTGTGGTTTTACAGATACAGTTTCGAAACTTAGTATTTTCTGGACAGTTTTCAAAATATAGACTTTAATCAATATTTGTTATCGGATATAATTCCCAAGGGTTATTTACATGATGGAGTGACTTTAGGCATTTTTTTGTTTACCAGAATGTATATATATTGCATTTCTTTACATACAATTAAAGATAAACTTGAAGAATAACTATGCATGGTAATCCTCAAGGTAAAAATTTACAGTTCACATAACACTGTGGTGAAGTGTCAGATGGCAAAAAGGCAATGGCAGCTACTGTGCCAGGCTTCACAAGTGTTTCATGATATGTCAGGTTTGTACCAGAATAGTGCAGATGAGAGTCTAGCAAGAGCTGATCCCCCTTCTCATTTATTAGCACAACAAAGGTGTGGTTTGGCTTTAAGGTAAATATGATTGCCTGTTTATGTAAAACTCTGAATCAAGCTGAACAGATTTAGGAACTGCTCCTGGGGTAATTGGCCACCATGTTTCAGCTGCAATCTCAAGTTGTGTATCCTCCTTAAGCTTTGTAATTGTTTCATTTACTGTAAAGCCTTGTGCTTTCTTTTATCCACAAGTCTCATGCTTTCTGGATTATACCCACAAACATGGGAAGAACATCTGTGACATTTTTTAAATCTGGAAATGATTATGTAAAGTACATCACATCGCTACTTCTGTGTGAAATATGTAAATTATATTTAACAATGCTCCAGATAGATTTCATACTATTCACTATGGTATGGGTCAACATTGTAAGAAATCATTAATAGCTTGTTCATATCCAATATCACAAAATAACTGAAAATTAGTTTAAAGTATAGGTTGTAACTGTAAATATGTGATTAGACAATGTTCAAAATACTAGAGCAAATGTGTTTTTTATTTAGTAGCTGTATTGGTAAACTCTCTTGTCAATCCTTGACTTAACACTTATAGGCTGTAAATGAGTACAATGGCATCTGCAAACAATGTATAGCTTGATCAGTTTCCACATCCATGCACTGTTTGCAACTCCATCACTATAAGTGCCACTATAAGCCATTAACAGATGGATCAAATTTGAAAGAAAGAACTGCTCATTGTTGAAATACAACAGATTAAGGGATAAGGGTTAATATTTGAAAATGCTCAGTGGAGTTTTTTCTGGCTAACACTATTTTGAGCTTTCTTTGTAGTTTTGCTTTTAAACTCTGACAGAATGAAATGTTTATTCCAAGTCAATCTGAGTGAATATCCTAACATGTCTACACATGTCGACTATGAGTTTAAAGGGTGAGACAAAATGGGCATGTCAATAAGCTTAAGAAGAACCAAGTACAGAATGATTTTTTTAAAAATGCCTCAACTTTTACTTTTTCTTAGAAACTTGTCTGATTGGACAACCACTTAAAAAATATACTAGTTGAGTAAAATTAATTTCTTCAGTTTCATTGACCTTTTCATCACCAAGAACTATATGATGAGTCCCTCCCATTTTATCTCAAGTAGAGATGAAAGATTTGGCAAAGAAAACAATAAAACGATAAACAGAATCATAAGTAATTCATTCATATATATATATATATACATATACACACACACACACATACCTATAAAGATTTACTGAAGACCATTTGAAATATTATAATCTTAAACCCTTTTCCATGGTGACAAATCGAGGATTTTAATAAAGTAGCTCCACAAATGAGATTTTTCATAAAGTAACTAAAAAAGACACAAATTCGGGCATAGTAACACATAGGGACACAAGTCAGTTAATTTTAGATCAATCCCATTTGATTCCTGATCAATATGAATGATTGGATAAAGAAAATAAGCAATTACCATTACAGAAACATCAAGATTTCATGTGTATTCAAATATTTTTTTCATTCTGTACTAATGGATAGAATTTTTAAATACGTATAAGTTGAAACTTTTAGTAAAGTGTGACTAAACAAAAGAAAATTGGGAGTCAGTAGACAATACCACGTGTGCTACATGTTGAAGGGAAAAAAAAATATGAAGGAAAAAAATCATACAGAGTGACAAAAATACCTCACGTTATCACCATAACCCCTTCTGACAAGACTCTATCATACCATATGATAGGGTCCTTTGTCAAAACGGGTCATGGCAGTAATCTGGTATTTTAGCCACTGAATCATTTTTTTTCCTTCAGATTATTGTTTTGTTTATTTTTCTCAACACCAAGATCACATCAAGCACCTTGGGACAGTACCAATCAACATATACAATGGGCACAGAGTCGTAAATATTAATACACCTGTAAGTGAAAAATGTACGCACGCCTAACTTTTGTAGTTTCATAAAGCAACCATTCGGATCATATCGACAATTTTCCCTAAGTTGATACTGAGACAGTCTAGTAGTTACGATTGGTATTACCGAATAGCGTACATTCAACCAAGACTCAGAGGCTCGTATAGTTGCTTATATTTTAATTATCAGTCTTACATGCACTAAAAAATACTACAACGGGAAGGCACTTCTCTGCCTTCTCATGCTACCTATCGAGGAATCAAGGCTGATGTTTGAAACTAAACTTGTCGTAGCGTAATAAATTTGTTACAGATGTTTAGCTCTGGCATTCGATTTCATATGCTTACAAAACCTTTCCATAGAATTTATACATTTACGGAATGCCAGACCCTTTTCCCACACTATCGCTCGACATGACTATGATTGCACTCAGTTAATGTGCCAGTATGAAGCACAGAATAGAATACTCCCCCCCCGTTTTAGTCAACTGACAATCTGTTTATTTCTAGGTTCAATATCCAATTTTCGGTTAACCAATGAGAAAACAGCATTCCATTCTGTGTGTTATTCTTGCATATTAATTGCGCGCGATCATGGCCTTGTACCGTGGGAAAATGACCTGGAATTCCAGAAATGTACATCAAAGTTATATTATGCATACAAAGTCGAATGCCTGAGCTAAACAACGGTACCAAATTTATTTGCTACACGCAGTTTAGTTTAAAAGGTCACGTCGTATGAGAAAGGGCATACTCTGTTATTTTATTCAAGGTCGTATTTTTTTTTCAGAAGCACGTGCTTGTCATAAAAATAATTTTAATTTAAGTTTTTGGAGTTTAAAATGTACGATTTTCAAACTGAATTCTGATGCTGAAGAATGTCTCAACCTTGTATCTGCCCTCTTCAAGTTCTCACCTCTAAAAATTGCCATAGCTGACTCTAGGCTTACACTACCGTTCTGTTACTAAGCAATTGTTTTCACATCCACAATATGGCAGAAAGTAGGTCGCTAAGCTTGTGACATCATGCAGACCCAACCTATCCCCACATCTTCGACATATGTTGTTTTTGTCGCCATTTTTTTTCTTTTTCATTATTCTAAATATTTGGCTGCAGCATCCATACCATATATGGTTATTTCTAAAAACGTCAGGAGATCCACGTTCTGATTGTTTCCATATTTACGTTGCAGTCTATTGGATATTGCCAATAGTTGTTCTTTTCCCTGAAATTCTGCGAATTACGACGATTAATTTGCAACGATGTATTTTGTTTTTTTAAAAAAAAAAGGGTCGGGACAGAAGAGAAAACAAAAACAACAGTGGCATGACAGAAGCATATTATTAAAATAAAATAGGCACCACCGATAGAAGCATTTTTTTCTTATGATATGACATGGCACAGAAGTGATTATTGTTAATTGATGACCATGCATATAAGTTTTTTTTTTTTTGCCGTCCGTGGGGTAGTGGTATGTTTAAATGGAATAGCCTTTACTTAAAAACAGCTGTATATATTTTAAACTATTTCCTATTAGATAATATTTCTCTCAGTTTAGCTATAGTCTATATTTTTAGATTAATCATGTTCATAACAATTATTGTCTCTCTTATTTCTACTCAACTGAATATAGAACCAGATCAAACTAATTTTATAATTAAGACTATATAAAATTACTATTTTAAAACTTTTATCTCTGTGTTAACATACTTCTTACATCATAAATGATTTTATGTAGAAGGCTTCTTGTTTTTCCATATTAGCCACCATTATGAGAGCTTGGTAGGTTTTTTCCAGACCAATGAGCACTCTTTCCCATTGCAATCAACTCAATATCTTTTTGACATAATCAGCATTTTGCAAAGCTTTCTGAGAAAGATCTCATAATCCAAACTATACATTTTTTTCATCTAGCCAGCAAGGTTCGAATTGACAGCCAACCATTTCCAAGTGTACAAATGATTCAAATTTAAACTATGGCTACATTTGAGCTTCATACAATTGGAAGTTCAAAATGTATTACTGCGCAGTGGCCAGCTGTGGAAATTTCCCTTCTGGCACAAACTTAGCAAGAGATCTTTTGTTTTCTTTTTCTTTTTTTATTTAAATCTGTAAGACAAAAACTATTTATTAATTCCTTTTGGTTTCAAGAAATTCAAGGTTTTTCAAGTTATACAGACAATATTTTGAATTTTCAAGGTTTTTTCAAGGCCTTGAGGGACAAATTTAATTTTCAAGTCTTTTCAAGGTTCTCTATAGACCCTGTATAAAGAATTATGTTAGTCTTTAGTTGATATTTTCTAACAACAGAAAACCAATAAAGCTATTTGAATTTGCTGAAAAAAGACAATGCAAGCTGGGGTATGGGAATGATTTTACTAATTTGGCAGCTTCTTTGAGGACCAATACAGCTTGTAAAATGTGAGGGTCAGAGGGGAATTCAATTTCATAAAAATAAGGGGTCATTATGTCTCCAGTTATCCCAGTGACAAAAGCTTTTAAAAGATTTGGAGTCTGACCTGAAACACTGTTCCATCCAGTTCAGCGTATGCCTTTACAGCATGCTCAGGGATCATGAATGTTACAAAAGCAAAACCTTTCAATTTTTTGGTAAAGGTGTCAATGGGCAAATGCACTTCTGTCAATGGACCTAGAACAGGAATAAACACAAGTTAATATAATTCTATTACAATAAGGGGTTTTTTTTATCAAAATTTTTACCATTTTCAAAATATGACTGACAATTTTCGTCTTTTAGTAGGGCTGGATTTGTGATGTAGCAGGTTAATAATCCTAATGTAATGTTATTGCGGAACATACTTGAAGAAAAAATTTAAATTTCATTAAAGAAACAAAACATCTCGCAATAATTATACAAAAATATTTAGCATTAAGGTCTGTGGGGGATTCTTAAATATTACTGGTGCATATTTTTAAGCACCTCATCCAAATGATGGAATTTTGAATATCAACAAAATAGTTATTTGTTTAAAATTATTTTATTTTTTTTACAAAATATGAATAATAATAGGAAATTGTTTCAATGAATATCAGGTAATAAGCATGTTATAAAGTATAAAATAAAACAATAAGTAAACGAAAATGTTCAGAAAATGTACATGAATGTAAATGGTAATGAATTGGTCATCAACTTGGGTTTATCATCTGAGAATTACTATATATTGAAAGTTATTACAAATGAGGTATGGCTCGATTAATCAAAAAATAAGGTTAAATCAATACAAACTTTCTACAAACTGATAAATAACATTTTTTGCTTCAATAAAATCATTAATACATTAAAGCATCTACCAAAATAAGAACTAAATAGCTCAGGAAATAATGGTGTAATTAACTGAATGCATTCAAGATTGCAATTTATAAGAAAAAACATATTGGTAGCATGAACTTTTTAACTATTTGAAGAAAAAAATGAAATCCACAAACTGCTTACATTGAGCAGCATACTGTATTATTTCATAAGATTTATAAAATGTTATTTCTGGCAAAAATTAATTTGAGATTGCATCCACTAAACAATGCAATAATCTTAAATTGCTCACTGATACACCAAATGAGACACTGTCTGGCATTGTATCACATTGCCACACAACAAAAATAACAAGTTCAAATGAAACTGTTATGGGACAAAACTACTTACCATATTTTTCAAACAACTTTGACAAATCTTCTTCGGTGCAGCAGTAGGCCAAGTTTCTAACAAACAGCCTTCCTGACTGAAGATAAACAAGGACTGCACATTACCATTAAAACCAAAACAAGGACTGCACATAACCATTAAAACCAAAACAAGGACTGCACATAACCATTAAAACCAAAACAAGGACTGCACATAACCATTAAAACCAAAACAAAGACTGCATATAACCATTAAAACCAAAACAAGGACTGCACATAACCATTAAAACCAAGAAACATTTTTGTTGTAACTTGGTAAAAATTGTTGTACTTAACATTAAAAGGTTAATAGCTTTTCTTATGTCATCCATCTGCTTTTGGGTCACTTCAAAGAAGTATCACAAATAAATATAAATATATTCATCTATAAATAGGTTTTGCACTCAAAATAACTATATTAGTGCAATCTTTAAAACTGAAAAAAATGATTGGCTTGAATAAAATTAGAAAAATTCAAAAGAAAAGAGGTAAAGTTTGGGTCAGATTTACAATCTTAAAATCATGAATCTTTAAAAACAATCTATAATATGTATAAAATGCATAAATCTCAAAAGATTATTGTAATCTTAACATAAAATTCTGTTGTTTTGACCAGCTTTTTGACTTGAACAATTCAAAAAATATACAGAAAAGTATTGAAAGAGTACTGTATGCATCACAAGTATAACATTACTGAATACAGTGCAATAAAATACTCATTTTAGTACAGTGTGACTGTCATTTATGCGAGGGTTACATTTTTAAAGCACGCACATAATTTGTGATTCACATATATTGAGATCTATTTCTCTGAATAAATTCATATGTTAAAATTAGGAGATACATCTGCAAAGTAGATAAAAATAAAAAAACTAATAATATGTTTTCATAAAAAACTTAGCTAAATGAATTCAAAACAGGAAGCATAAAATAAAAACAACTTGTCAAGTTCGAAAGGGAGGTTTTTGCTTTCATACTTGCTTTTACTTTTTCTGTATTGTCATGTCTTGTTTAACTAAAGTTCAAAGCAGGCTTTATCATGGCAGTACTCTGACCAGCTTCAAAGCATGCTTTATCATGGCAGTACTCTGACCAGCTTCAAAGCATGCTTTATCATGGCAGTACTCTGACCAGCTTCAAAGCATGCTTTATCATGGAAGTACTCTGACCAGCTTCAAAGCATGCTTTATCATGGCAGTACTCTGATCAGCTTCAAAGCATGCTTTATCATGGCAGTACTCTGACCAGCTTCAAAGCATGCTTTATCATGGCAGAACTCTGACCAGCTTCAAAGCATGCTTTATCATGGCAGTACTCTGACCAGTTTCAAAGCATGCTTTATCATGGCGGTACTCTGACCAGCTTCAAAGCATGCTTTATCATGGCAGTACTCTGACCAGCTTCAAAGCATGCTTTATCATGGCAGTACTCTGACCAGCTTCAAAGCAAGCTTTATCATGGTGGTACTCTAACCAGCTTCAAAGCATGCTTTATCATGGCGGTACTCTGACCAGCTTCAAAGCATGCTTTATCATGGCGGTACTCTGACCAGCTTCAAAGCATGCTTTATCATGGCAGTACTCTGACCAGCTTCAAAGCATGCTTTATCATGGCAGTACTCCTACCAGCTTCAAAGCATCCTTTATCATGGCGGTACGCTGACCAGCTTCAAAGCATGCTTTATCATGGCGGTACTCTGACCAGCTTTCAAGTATGCTTTATCATGGCAGTACTCTGACCAGCTTCAAAGCATGCTTTATCATGGCGGTACTCTGACCAGCTTTAAAGCATGCTTTATCATGGCAGTACTCTGACCAGCTTCAAAGCATGCTTTATCATGACGGTACTCTGACCAGCTTCAAAACATGCTTTATCATGGCGGTACTCTGACCAGCTTCAAAGCATGCTTTATCATGGCGGTACTCTGACCAGCTTCAAAGCATGCTTTATCATGGCGGTACTCTAACCAGCTTCAAAGCATGCTTTATCTGAGCGGTACTCTGACCAGCTTCAAAGCATGCTTTATCATGGCAGTACTCTGACCAGCTTCAAAGCATGCTTATCATGGTGGTACTCTGACCAACTTCAAAGCATGCTTTATCATGGCGGTACTCTGACCAGCTTCAAAGCATTATTTATCATGGCAGTACTCTGACCAGCTTCAAAGCATGCTTATCATGGTGGTACTCTGACCAACTTCAAAGCATGCTTTATCATGGCGGTACTCTGACCAGCTTCAAAGCATTATTTATCATGGCAGTACTCTGACCAGCTTCAAAGCATGCTTTATCATGGCGGTACTCTGACCAGCTTCAAAGCATGCTTTATCATGGCGGTACTCTGACCAGCTTCAAAGCATGCTTTATCATGGTGGTACTCTGACCAGCTTCAAAGCATGCTTTATCATGGCGGTACTCTGACCAGCTTCAAAGCATGCTTTATTATTGCAGTAGTCTGACCAGCTTCAAAGCATGCTTTATCATGGTGGTACTCTGACCAGCTTCAAAGCATGCTTTATCATGGCGGTACTCTGACCAGCTTCAAAGCATGCTTTATTATTGCAGTAGTCTGACCAGCTTCAAAGCATACTTTATCATGGAGGTACTCTGACCAGCTTCAAAGCATGCTTTATCATGGCGGTACTCTGACCAGCTTCAAAGCATGCTTTATCATGGCAGTAGTCTGACCAGCTTCAAAGCATGCTTTATCATGGCGGTACGCTGACCAGCTTCAAAGCATGCTTTATCATGGCGGTACTCTGACCAGCTTCAAAGCATGCTTTATCATGGCAGTACTCTAAACCAGCTTCAAAGCATGCTTTATCATGGTGGTACTCTGACCAGCTTCCTACCTTTTCACTACTTCAAATTTAACCTCTAAACAATTAGCCTTCCTTAGTCACTTCAGACAATCACTTGCTCATCTCTAGACACCATTACAAATAATGTTCAAAAATTGTAACAAACAATGTGTACATGTACATATATATATGCAACATCGAGGCCACAACAGAATAGTGGGCGTGTAAAAGCTGGGTTTTACAGGTAATGTTTTGCATATGAAAGTGGCACAATTTATATGCATCTCAATAGTAGCCATCTTTTCCTCATTTTCCCCCATCTCAAGTTTTTTCGAATTCACATAAATTGAGATCACATAAATCACGATTACACTGTACCAAAATTAATTGGACAACCTTTTGCTTGTAATTTCTACCAACAAAGCACAAGATATCATCCAATTATGTGATACTGACCTCAGCAATATCTTCATCTTCAATACTTGATTCTTGAAGCTAAAAAATAGAATGGTCTACAAATGAAATATTTCCCTGCTTACTTCAAGTCTCTTGCTGAAATTATTCTATGGTCTATCACTCTTAATTTACACAATTCTTATGCCAGAACTCAATAGTCCATCATTCTCAATTTATACAATACTTATGCTGTTACCTTATGGTCCATCACTCAATTTGTACACTACTTATACTATTACCCTATGGTCCATCATTCTCACTTTGTACAATGCTTATACTATTACCCTATGGTCCATCATTCTCACTTTGTACAAAGCTTATACTATTACCCTATGGTCCATCATTCTCACTTTGTACAAAGCTTATACTATTACCCTATGGTCCATCATTCTAACTTTGTACAATGCTTATTTATGCTAGTACCATATGTGACAAAATTAAATTCTTCTTTTAACAGGATCTTAAACTGATCCTTTGTCTGTTCCAACTTTAAAAAAGTTTTTCTTTCACATTTCTTCTTGCTTACATTCAAATATGAGAAATACTGAGAAAAACTGCAACCTTTCTTTCCCAGGGCTTTGTTGAGTCCTCAACAGTTGTTTCTGCTGCAGAATCTTCTATCTCCGATTTCTTCAAGTAGATTCTCTTTCCACCTATGGTTAATGCATATATATATATATATATATATATATATATATATATATATATATATATATATATATATATATATATATATATATATATTGCATCTATGGAGGAATACATCATATTAAAAGCACCTTCTCAGGGTCACAGTTATATATTTATATATATATATATATATATATATATATATATATATATATATATATACATACACACAAGCACTCACCCAAATAAATATGTAAACTGTTAAAGAAATTAAAGTATATTCTAACAGATGAAGCCTCCTTGCATTTTTCTTTCTCCTTGGTCCAAGAATTTGAAGATGATTATTCACCCTTTGCATATCATTACTATATGGGCATTTCCCTTGCATATAGCTACTAAGTTGATGAACTGACTAATCTCAGTGTGTATGTGTGTGTGGTTCCGATTTTTAATGTAGCAGTCATATTGCTATGATGTCTACAGTGTGGAAGTTGATAGTGATATTACCTATTAGTACCATTTTATAAGTCTTGATATAACTTGGCTGGGTTTTGAACCCCTGACCTTGCATTCAATGCAGACACTCTAACCACTAAGCTACCAGACTGATTGCGGACTAAACTACCATCTAAGATGAAGTTTCTTCATCCAGCTGTTTAGGTGATGCTACTGTTATGGAAAAATGGATGGATGAAAGGAGAAATAGGGGCATCAGACTGGCTCTGAACCTCTTCTAAGGGTTGTTCCAGTAAAACATAACTGTGACCCTGGGTAGGTGCTTTTAATATGGGGTATTCCTCCATAGATGCAATTTAGAATGCAATTTTCTTATCATTTAATATGAACTCTGTGAAATCAAAGTACTATAGCATACATTTTTAAAAACTGCCTTCTCTAAGTATGTTTAAATGGTACAGCCCTAAGAGAATAGCAACAAAATTGAAGTGAGTTTATTATTCCTCACACTGATGATGCCATTTATTTAGAATCATGTCTAATTTATCAAAGCCAGTACTAAGTCTTGAAAATTAATTACAGTTGCCCTTCACTATACAATCTCTGTGTACCATTGTTGCTCTTATACTATGGGTATTGCAATGGATTCTATAAAATTGGTCAAATTATGTTTTTCATTTCAGCTTAATACATTTGACTGCAGTTTCATTCTTTTTTTTTTATAAAAACCAATAATAATGTAATTTTATTTTGACATTTTTTTAATTAAATACTCTAATTGATCCAAAAGTTTCCATTCCATTATACAAATTAGATGCATAACTCCTTCAAGGAAAAAGTACTAGGCTATGGACTTACCAATAAAGTTCTTATTTCTTCTCATTGCCTGCTCTAGGTCCTTTTCATTAGCAAACTCTACATAGGCAATCCCTGGAACCAATTTCAAAGCAATATATATATATATATATATATATATATATATATATATATATATATATATATATATATATATATATATATATATATATATATATATATATATAGTCACTGAAATTTTGTGAATTTAAATAATCCAGCATACCATAAACATAAAATTATTGGCAGATGTTCATTTCAGTTTAACCAACTTTCTTGCCAAGTATATACATGCCAACCCTGATAAAGGTGTAGCTATTGCTACTAAAATTGTCAAAAATTTGACTGTAAAAAATGTAATCAATATATGACATGCCAGAATTACAGTATGTATGAAAATAATACAATTAGTTTTGCTACCAATCTGGTTTTGCAGCTGGTCAAAATTCTTGTCACAATGGGCAAATTGCATATGAATTAGAACCAAAATACAAACACAATATATACTAACAATTATTTATGTTCAGTGTTCACTTTAACATGTCTATGTGTGTAACTTCCACTAAATGATCATGGAACTGGAATTCTGCAATGAATATGATCATGTGGACGAATTGCTGCATTACATTACCCTCCTTTTTATCTCTTAGAGTTTGTAAAGTGCTGTTGATTTTCTTTCTGATCTGACATGTTTTGATGTTTAAAAAAATCCAACTGTTCTAACATATTTAAGCCATTAGACTTAGACTTAGTTCCTCCTGCACCATTCAGCAGCAAGTGCTCTCCACTGAGGTCGATCTGATGCAATGGTTTCAGCGTCATCCAATGATATGCGCAGCACTCTCAGATCTTTGATGAAAGTGCTTCGCCATGAAGTTAAAAAGTGTAAGCTTATTTCTGTCTTCCCCATGGCATCCATGAAATGACATTCCTTGGATACTGTGGGATTGGTTGCCAGAGTATGGGGCCTGCAAAAAATTGCTAGCGCTGTCACAATGTCGTTGAGAGGTCAGGTGTATGTTCACTGGTGGATCTCTTCATTTATGATGTGTTAGAGATTTACAGGATTCAACACAACCATTGGTGTTGGCCAATGTTAACATCACTGCAATCCGACATCTTCCACGTTTCACATGCATAGATTGCCATACAATATCCATAAATCACACTAAGATGTGTTTGGCTAAATATCTGGTACCATTTTCCTTCAAAAGTAAAGACTGGTCTGCTAAGTAACTAACTTATCAATTTAATGAATCTGTGAGACAAAGTTCACATTTGAAGAAACCCGTTTTCTTGGAAACTGGTCATATATAGCTACTATAAATAGCAAATAAGAAAAATATTCTTGTGATATTCTAATGCAATAGTCAACTTTTTAAGAATATTCTCAAACTTAAATGAGTGGAATTAAAAGAGATGATAATAAAAATAACTGAATAACCTTTATTATTCTTTTTTAATGGACAAAAACAGTGTAACCAGATACAGGCAAATGTAAAACCTAATTTGGTGGGAAAAAGTGTAATGATTACACTCAAAGCATAACAGTTGTGTATGCACATGTATGAATGTTTAATTTAATTCCCACATATATTATTCTTATAAAGATTACATCAGTCAAACCCATCTATCTGTCACTTTTTTAAACTGAGTTTAATTAAAAGAGGATAAATGCCAAAGGTCAGCATGGATTTTGTTGTAGAGTTTGGCATCTGACTGCCAGAGAAGCACATTTTTATTTCAAGAAAAAATTATAAGTAATGATAAACCAGCCATAACCAATTTTTCCAATAAAGGAACATATATTTGTTCTTGATTTAATTATTAGTTTTGTCAGAATGGTAATGGTCATAACCACCTGAAGGCTTAACAAAATTATCATAAAAATACAAGTGTAAATGACTCTTATTAAAATCAATTATTGCAACAATCTCAGCAGTAGAACCTGAAGTACAGTTTATAGACATACAACAATCTGAGCAGTAGGGCCTGAAGTACAGTTTATAGACATACAACAATCTGAGCAGTAGAGCCTGAAGTACAGTTTATAGACATACAACAATCTGAGCAGTAGGGCCTGAAGTACAGTTTATAGACATACAACAATCTGAGCAGTAGGGCCTGAAGTACAGTTTATAGACATACAACAATCTGAGTAGTAGGGCCTGAAGTACAGTTTATAGACATACAACAATCTGAACAGTAGGGTCTGAAGTACAGTTTATAGACATACAACAATCTGAGCAGTAGAGCCTGAAGTACAGTTTATAGACATACAACAATCTGAACAGTAAAGCCTGAAGTACAGTTTATAGACATACAACAATCTGAGCAGTAGAGCCTGAAGTACAGTTTATAGACATACAACAATCTGAGTAGTAGGGCCTGACGTAGTTTATTGACATACAACAATCTGAGCAGTAGAGCCTGAAGTACAGTTTAATGGCATACATCAATCTGAGTAGTAGGGCCTGAAGTACAGTTTAATGACATACAACAATCTGAGCAGTAGAGCCTGAAGTACAATTTATAGACATACAACAATCTGAGTAGTAGGGCCTGAAGTAGTTTATTGGTATACAACAATCTGAGCAGTAGAGCCTGAAGTACAGTTTAATGGCATACATCAATCTGAGTAGTAGGGCCTGAAGTACAGTTTATTGGCATACAATCTGAGCAGTAGAGCCTGAAGTACAGTTTATAGACATACAACAATCTGAGCAGTAGAGCCTGAAGTACAGTTTATAGACATACAACAATCTGAGCAGTAGAGCCTGAAGTACAGTTTATAGACATACAACAATCTGAGCAGTAGAGCCTGAAGTACAGTTTATAGACATACAACAATCTGAGCAGTAGGGCCTGAAGTACAGTTTATAGACATACAACAATCTGAGTAGTAGGGCCTGAAGTACAGTTTATAGACATACAACAATCTGAACAGTAGGGTCTGAAGTACAGTTTATAGACATACAACAATCTGAGCAGTAGAGCCTGAAGTACAGTTTATAGACATACAACAATCTGAGCAGTAAAGCCTGAAGTACAGTTTATAGACATACAACAATCTGAGCAGTAGAGCCTGAAGTACAGTTTATAGACATACAACAATCTGAGTAGTAGGGCCTGACGTAGTTTATTGACATACAACAATCTGAGCAGTAGAGCCTGAAGTACAGTTTAATGGCATACATCAATCTGAGTAGTAGGGCCTGAAGTACAGTTTAATGACATACAACAATCTGAGCAGTAGAGCCTGAAGTACAATTTATAGACATACAACAATCTGAGTAGTAGGGCCTGAAGTAGTTTATTGGCATACAACAATCTGAGCAGTAGAGCCTGAAGTACAGTTTATAGACATACAACAATCTGAGCAGTAGGGCCTGAAGTAGTTTATTGGCATACAACAATCTGAGCAGTAGAGCCTGAAGTACAGTTTAATGGCATGCATCAATCTGATTAGTAGGGCCTGAAATACAGTTTAATGGCATACAACAATCTGAGTAGTAGGGCCTGAAGTACAGTTTAATGGCATACATCAATCTGATTAGTAGGGCCTGAAGTACAGTTTAATGACATACAACAATCTGAGTAGTAGGGCCTGAAGTACAGTTTAATGACAATCTGAAAAATGAACACACTATAGGGGTCAAACTATCTTTGTTGATCCAAAAATTCTGTATTTGGGGTACTAAACTTCTAATATTAAAAATCACAAAATGGAGTGATCAAGTTACACATATGCTGATGTAAGGTGTTACTAAGTTCAGTTCAGTGACATACTTCATGCTGATGACAATCTTGCACTTTGGCATGACACATGCATGGGCATATGACCCATATGCACCCAACATCATAGATACATATTAAACTATACATGTGAATTAGACTCTTTCCTTAAGAATTCTTCATGAGTGGCAACTATGCATGAAAATCAATAGTTCAATAAACCTCAATCAGGTATTGCATGGTCCTAACCTTGCCTAGCTATTGCAGAAGCATGGTCCTAACCTTACCTGGCTATTGCAGAAGCATGGTCCTAACCTTAACTGGCTATTGCAGAAGCATGGTCCTAACCTTACCTGGCTATTGCATAAAAAGTATAGCATGGGCCTAACCATACCTGGCTATTGCAATTAGGTGTAGCACAAGTCTAACCATACCTGGTCATTGCAATTTCGTGGGGATAAAATTTTAGGCAACTACATCAGAATTAATGGTCAATTCATGTTATACATTATGTACTTAAAATATTTGATTGGTCATTGAAAATTAATTAAGTGGAGTGAAAATGTTTTGTCCAAAATAGTAGGAAATATTTAACTCTTACCTATGGATTTCTTCTTTACATTCCTAGGAATTCTGATGGATGAAGGCTTCAGCGGTTTGAAAAATTCCTTTACTGCTTTCTGAAAAGTCAATTAAATTCCACTTCTTTAATTTACAGAATGATTTTAATTCCATAAAATTGGAAACTAAATTATATGGAAACAAAATTCTAACAAGAGAAAGTCTTAAACATTGAGCTCAAAATGCTAACACTTTGTTGCATACATGGAAACTGAATTAACCTTTACACTGCAACATTAACATAAATATTTCAATATTGACAATTTGTTGGACATGATCAAAACAAGTTGACAAAGATGGAATAATGATACATATAAGATAATTCTGACATAATTAATGTTGATTTTACTGTTTGGATATTTACTGTTTGTACTTAGTTCATATTCTAATATTAGTTCTATCTTCACAAAATGCAATATTTTTAATTACATCATGTTTCTCGAAGAATACTTACCTGATCACATGAACATTAAGGAAAAACCTCTGCTACCTCTGAAATCCAGCAATCAAAAAAATACAAAAAAGCTTTTGTCTTTTCCATTTAAATACGATATAGATGAAAGAAGAAACTGTTTCCAACTGTTCACCTTGATTCCTTTTATCAGCAATAGGCTGTTATGTAGTTTTGACTCAAGTGATAATTTAGAGAGGATGCTTGCTGATTGAGACAGAGTTTAATGGTAAAGTGATTAAGTATTCTCAAAGAATATAATTTGCTCAAATTGCTTTTTCTTCTGAATAATTCTCCAATTACATTATTGTTAAGTTTTCTTGTCTTTGGTTTTGTGTGGTTAATGCCATTTTTTCAGCACATGATACATGGTGGCAGTATATTTATGTGGTGTAGAACTGGAAGAACCCAAGAAAATCTCAAGAAGAACCACTGACCATCAGGAAGCTACTGGCACACTTTCTCACATATCTGCACTGGTCAAATAGGGACATAAACTCACATGGACAGAGGTGATATGTGAGAGGTGAGTGCTTTAAACCACTTGGCCAAATGGAGCCGTTACATTAGGAGAATAGTGACAGAAGGAGGCAATGATAAAGGAATTTACTTGTGTGTGGGTAAACTGCACTCCTAATGTGCAACCAGTATGATCATGCAAGTTATGTTGACTGTACCCAAACAAATAAAAAGGGAGCCAAATATATTTTTCTTACTGAGCAAAATCCATGCACAAACTCAGCAAAACACTGTTCTGTGCCCATGGTAAGCTTGTGCTGTCTTCAAAATTGGTCTGCTGATGGTCTGGACTGCTGCAAAGGAACCTACTTGATTCAACTATGGTCTCCAAGAAGCTACATCAAGCACATAAAAACTCATGAAGGTAGATTGTGCATGCCAACCAGCATCTATGTCTCAGCATGCATATTTTTTTCAAAAGTAAAACTTGCAAGGACACCTCTGATGTCATGGCTGAGATTGTCATGAGGCACATTGATCTTTTGAGATCTTGGGGTATGACAAGCATATTACCAACTTTAACCATGAAACCATGGCTTGAGCAGTTGAATCCTTTTTCCCTGACTTCACAGAATGAATAAGTTGATGTTAGACTCCATAGAACTTCTTTATGGAAATCAAATAGTATCTGAGCACACAGAATGGTCCTAATCACCTGCTAGTTTTCACTAATCAAATGGAGAAAAGAGTATGGATGAACACTCTTTGACTGACTACTGATGGCTTTAACAACACACGACACTATACAGTGTGACCCTGCTATAATGCGCTCCATTATAACACGAATTCAGATATAACGTGGTCGTGGCATAGCTCCCAAAATTTCATTCACCTTATTACCATTATTTTTCTCGTTAACAAAAACAAATTTAAGCATGTAAAGTAATTTGCGTAAAGTTTTGTTATTATGTTGGAAAAGAGATTGCTTATAAATATGAATATAAGATGTCTGTGGTGTGGCTCCCAAAATATCATATACATGTATTATTCTCATACATGGAAAACAATTTTTCTTAAAAGTGCAAAAAATAACAGGTAGAAAGTTTATCATTTTAGGAAGGAAATCATGTATGGATTCTAATATGAAATGATCAAGGCGTGGCTTCCAAAATTTAATTTACCTTATTACCGGTATTTTTCTCCTAAAAATATTAAGTATGAGAAGTAAATTACATACCATTTTGTTATCATTTTGGAAAAGAGATTGCTTATAAATTTGAATATAAGACGTTTGTGTAGTGGCTTTCGAAATATCATATAAATAATACATGTATTATTTTTGTACATGGAAAACATTTCTTCTTAAAGGTGCAAAAACTAATGTGTTGAAAGTTTATTATCATTTTGGGAAGGATATGATGTTTGGATTCTAATATGAAATGATCGTGGCATGGCTCTCCAAATTTCATTTACCTTATTACCAGTATTTTTTGTCATAAACAAAACAAAAGTACAAAAGGTAAATTAAGTAACGTTTTGCTATCATTTTGGAAAAGATATTGTTTATAAATTTGAATATAAGATATTTGTGCCATTGCTCCCGAAATATCACATACATGTATTATTCTTGTACACAGAAAACAGTTCTTCTTAAAAGTGCAAAAAATAATGTGTAGAATGTTTACTATCATTGTGGGGAGGAAATCACGTATGGATACTAACATAAAACAATCATGGTGTAGCTCATAAAATTTTTAAATTTAACAAATTTCTAACCGTTTTGTGACAAAAAAAACATCGGAAATATGAGTAACTGGACCCATGTCTGTGCCTTTTGAGGACTTTGGTCTTTGTTTATTGTTGAAAGATGACAGCTCATAAGTGTTAATGTTCTTATTACTGGTTCATGAGCAATGAAGCCATCAAATCTACTTTGTGTTTGTCTACAATGCATTCCCTATACAATCATTGCTCAAACAATATCTAACATGTTTTATAAGCTGCATTCACAACTATGCAATAAACAATGCGGTGGTTGATAAAAGATTCTCACCTGAATTTATAAATCAATTGATTTAAGTACGTTGCTCATCGTCAAAGTCAAAACTTTAAGTTAAGGGTCAACAATTTATAAAACATCAAACGCAAGCTGCCAACATGTGCATGTGGCTTGGCAGTGTTGTTTTATGCATCAGTTGACCAGTGAATAATGTCGACCATTCCCTACAAATATAACCCCCTTGTTTATTGCTGTAGTCAGAAAGCTGCTGAAAATTACAATTTTTCAAACAATAATAAAATATTACAAATCATGGATGAGAAAATTTAGCAGTAACAAATTTATACAGACACCATTATTTAACCTTTGGACGTACTGTTTCATCATTCGTTAATACTATTTGCTATTTATTTTTTCCTCATTGTATTCAGTCACATACCAATCTGTGACAAAATTACTGAATATTTTAAATATGTGTGCATATATTTTCGATGGAAATATTTGTATTGTGAATTCAATGTATGTGATGAGATTCATGGGTGAGTACACCGTGTTGATACTCTATTCATGCTATAGATTAGACATGTATATATATATATATATATATATATATATATATATATATATATATATATATATATATATATATATATATATACTATACACGTGTATGCACCAATGTGTGGTTCTCTAAATAAAGTAATATATATGTAATCTGTTATCACTGCAGGTGTTTTTCTCATTTAATATAATTGATTTAAAATGGTAACTGTGCCAATGAAGCACATGTTGTGGCACCCAATTTTATTACACCCCCCTCCCATAACTTTGCACATTTGTTGGTAACATACATGGTTGCTTATAACATGGTTCGGTTCATAACGTGGTTGGGTTTTATGGCTCCCAACTACAGCGTTATAGCAGGGTCACACAGTAGTTGCATTATCAATGAATAGCTTATAATATCCAAGATGCAAATTTTCATCTTTCCAGAAATTGCGGGATTTGAGAGATGGTGGAGTACTATTCTAATGTAAATGTGATTGGGGAAAATATTCAAACAGGTATTTGCTTGGACTGAATCAGAAATTTCATCATGACTGATCAAGTTTGAAAAACCACTTAAACAGTTTCCCCACAGTCCATGAAAGTTATAACAGAACTGACACCTGCTCTAAATCTTCCAGCATATAAACAGGTAGGTTAAATTAGTTGTAAATATAACAGATGTTTTAGTGACATATATCACATATGTCTCCGAGTTTTAAAGCAATGAAATGCACGAAAAGTGGTCACATTCAGTAATAAGCAAAACAATGAAAACTTAAATGCAAATTCTTGATATATATGGAAAATTATGAAACCATGTTCATATATTTCTTAATCTTATATTTTCAGATGTGAAAATAAAAAAAAATTTCATCATGCCATTTGATGCTTAATTGTAGGTGTCTACAGAAGATATAATTGCAGCAAACAACACCATAGCATTACAAATCCAGAGATATGAATCCTACAATCAGATCAGACTTGGTAGATTGCCATAAAGGAGCCTTGAGCACTTTACTGCAGTTTCTCTCAGTAATAAATAACCTGTGTTTCTGTGCCACAAGACAATAAACCTCCTCCTCATCCTTCCATTTACTCACCTCTCCAGCAATAACAGGTAAACCCTTTAGTTTCAAAGCATGCTTCTTTTGCTGCACTTTCTACAAATTAAAAAAATGCATACATATGATAATTTTCTTTTCTTTACTTCCCACACAATGAATGATGTAGACAGGGCATTAATTAAAGGAAATTTATAAAAATGATGGAAACAATGAAGCAACTTAACTAAATGTGTTATAAATTCTTTTTTATTAGAATGTTACATTGTGAATATAGTATGTTTTTATGATTATAAACAAGATATTCTTCTCAAACCAATATTCATGCAAGGTCTGGAATGTGGTGAAATATTTACAAATGAAGATGGCAGCAAATATAGGAACCAGCTAGGATTTTTAACTACCATATTTTGGTATGTATAATATTTTATCAATTTCTTATTTTTGGGGCAGTGGGGAATTAATTAGTTTACAGAAAAATAAAAGATATTTTATTGCAGGTCAACCTATTTTAATGATTGAGGCAGTAAAGCTGACTAGACGTCATATTTTCTCATGGAAAATATATTGTTTATTAGCCTTATTAAAAAAATAAATAAATACAAACCTCAATACTCCTATTTTTTGACTGCTTATTTTAATAATCTCATTTTATTTCATATCACTGTCTATCTTTTACCCCTACAACTCAAGCAGAAATATACATGAAAATGGTTGATAACATCTTTTACTGTCACAATTACATTTAAGCTGTGTAAGGTATCACACTGCCATGAAATAAATGATATACTGTACCTGCAAATCTTGAATATTTGATAACTAACAAATTTTGTCTTCATTGATTAATTTCTTTCTTCTCAGTTGGAATAGAATATTTACAAATTAAACAGTGCTGATATTCCTATCAGTGGCACATTTAAGGGACACCTTTTTTCCTTACAGAAGCAGCTTAATATATGTTCCATTCAAGTTCAAGTGGTGACATTTGAGCAACAAGCTTGTGTACATTTTGCCTTGACAACTGTTTACATCTGCAGTCTTAATCTCTCTAACTACCACACATGCACCAAGATGAATACATCTTCAAGAGGCCACAAACATTTATCAGACATGTGTTACTATTTCTTTGCTTTATTTAATGATGGTAATTTATGTTTATATATACAGTAGAATATGATGCCAAATGTTAACCAACACGTTTCTTAACCAATGACACCATTGTAAAGGCCGACAAAAGTGTCAGTTAATTTAAAGTAGCAACTATATACAGTGTATTAGAAAAAGCTATGATCAAACCAAATTCTGCCCAACTACAGGAAGTGCAATATGCACTTACTACCCAGGGTAACCTTCTTGGGTGGCAATGGAGATGCTATTTTACTTGCTGAGGAAACAACACAGCACTCCAAATGATCATTCTTGGGATTTTGCTAAGTGGAGTTTTTTTTGGATTAAAAAAATACTGTCAATAATTAAATATAAATTTGCCTATTGCATAAACATATTGTAAAAAAAGACACTGGAAGAAAGTTCACAATAGGAGATGGATAGAGGACATATAGTGACTTTTTGAGGGTGACAGTGATGGGGTTTGATGCAGCAGACTGAGCTCCATCAACAAAGCAAACCTTAAGTGTCCATTTGTAAAGCAATGTGACTAATCTGGCAATGTCCCTGTCAAGTTACTGGGTTAATCAGGCAATATCTCTATGACTGGGTTATTCAGGCAATGTCTATATGACTGGGCTAATTAGGCAATGTGATAATCAAGTGACTGGGGTAATCAGTTAATGTCTATATGATGTGGCCGATGTCATTATTACTAGGCTAACCAGGCAATGTCAATATTACGACTAACTGACTATAATTATTGCTGGGATAATCAGGTAATGTCAAAATCAAGTGACGGGTCTAATCAATCAATGTCTATATGATTTACTCGATCAATCAGGAAGTGTCACATAAAATGACTGAGCAAATTTCATTATGGGAATATGAACATAAAAAGGAAATTTTTTTAGTGGAAAAGGGTTCTTAGTTGTTGTTGTTGTTGTTGGGCTTAACGCCATGTTTCAGCACACGATAGGCTATTTATGGCGCCCAGTATTAATGGTGGAGGAAGAAACCCGGAAATCACCGAAAAGAACCACCGACCCACGAGAAGCTACTGGCAAGCTTTCTCACATATCCACATTCGCCGAATCCTAGACTCAAGCCCACGCAGACAGAGGTGAGATGGCAGTGATCCGTAACGGACAGCGCTGTAGAACACTCGGCCACTCGGAGCCCCAGGTTCTTAGTCTGTGTTTAGCAAAGGTTTTTCTAGATCTAAAATTTAAAAGGAAATTTCCCCACCATTTGAAGAAAGGAGAATTTTTTGAACATAGAAGGAATTTATTGATGACATAAAGATAGGGTTTTAATATGATTCATTATTTTCACACATTGGTTAATTTTCTTGTACCAAAGATATTCTTAAAACCACTGACCTGATGATCCTGACTGAATACAAACTTTTACATTCTAGTTTATTTGCTTATTATTCTATCAAAAGCATGGTTTAGAAATAAAAATAAATTTAACTTTATGCCAACTTCATGCGAGTACTGTCCTCCATGTTGAAAATTTAATCAAAGGGACACAACTGTGCAACAGAGCTAAACTATCTATTGGGTTAACTACATAATGCTATCATACTAAATGCAACCATGGTAATGTTATTTGCCTAGTATTAACAATGTTACATTGTAATAATTTATGTTTTTCTGAATATAGGAATTCATATTTCAAAATTTGCTTAATGTTTCATTTGAATTTCAAAGTTTATTTAAAATGATGGACACTTGCTACTCTACCATTCCCGACTCATTGTCATGTGACTGTTGTGTTGCCTTCTGGGATACTTCCTGTTCTTCCAAGACTATGTTGCTTGTATCAGCTTCAACATCTGAGTCACTCAGTAAAGCAGTCTCTCCCATCTTGGATTTCAAGTACTAAAATGACATGGGAGATAATATAAAACTTGGCTTTAATTAACTTTTTTAGACTCCTTACAATTTTCCTAAAACATTAGATTGATTTTGAAAACTAATAACACCTCTAATGTTAAAGATCACAGGTAATTAATTATTTTATGAGCCATGAGCCAGGTTATGTGTGGCGATATATTAAATATCATATTTAAATGAATGAAGGATGCTGATTGGCTGAAAATAATATGACAATAAAAATGTGTCATATTTTGAAATACATGCACATATGAGTAAATTGTTCCCATTAGGAGGTTTTATCACTGTCACATAGATACTACTGGATGTAAAACAGAACATCTCACTAGTTTAGATATTTATAGTGCACATGGTATTAATAATACATATAAACCATGCATCACACCATTTTAAATGATTTAAAACTTTGTCCTGGATACATCAATGATGTCATGTAAATGTGATCACTAGTCTTATCAAAAAAGTGTAACCAATTGGCAAAATATTGACATTACAATCTATGGGAATTTAATAAATTTCCTGTGCCCTATAGCCACAGTCCAGAAAATGTAAAATCTAGTAAAGCCTGCAAATATCATTTATATAGTTAACTTAGGTTATCTAACTATGCATGCATGCACGCACACACACACACACACACACTTAAGCAAAAAAAGATCTAAAGGCCTTATTCTGAAATGTCAGAAACAATTACTGAAACAGTCAAAAGTCATTTAAATGCATGAAAATAAAACCAGGTCATCATTATACACCACTCCCTCGATAACTCACAGACATTTGGGTCCAAAAACATCGACTGCGATATAAGCAAGGGCGCGAGTTACTGAGGGACCTATAACAAACAACAGATATAACAATGGGATCGACGCATAGGGAAAAGGGGGGGGGTGGCTTGGCATGTTGAATACTCAATTAATAATCACACTAAGATTAACAGTTGATAAATATCTTTTCATATCTTTGTTTAGTTTTTCCTCACAGAGCAACATTAATTTCAGGATATTGAGGAAATCATCTAAACATTATTCCTCCTGGTTTCCGTTTGCTTAGCACATGTACTTCACACGTTGTGTATTACATTAATTATTTTTGTGGCGAATGGTATACATTCTAATTTTTTTTGTTTGATCCAAAGTAGACTGGTTTTTTTCCAATACAAAAGATCGACACATTTCGAAAAAACTGTCGATCGAACGATGTGTAAATTTTTATTGCAGTAGAAGTAAAATGTAAGAAAAAAAATTCACAAGGTTTAACCATTACCAACATGAATTTAATGGGTCTAAACATTAAAAACGACATAAATTAGAACACGATAACACTTGCGGTTTGTGACACGTTTGAGAAATATCACTTATACATTTTGAAAAAATGCAAATTTCACAATATGGATTCAATCTTTACTGGCAATACCGTATTTTCCGCCCTATAAGTTGCTCCTGCGTATAAGTCGCTCCTCAGCACTTACCATAATCACGTCTTTGATACCGCCAGCCATTGCATTTGACTTGGTAATTTCCAACTTCGTGTAAAAAATATTATACAATTGTTTAAGAGTTATATAAAAGTCAGTATTACAATAGACTTAGACTTTGCCTTGAGTCGTATTTGAATTGTTGAAAGTCCATGACCTGCAGCACGCTGTTCCACAATCCATTTTCGTAGATTCTCCTCGAGAACTGGCCAACTTGCTTTGCCACTACGATTTCCCTTCTTGTTTTTTTTTGTTGACCTTAACTCGACTTCTTTTTTTATGCCAGTCATGCATAATCTTCTCGCTTACGTTGAATTTTCTTTCTGCCGCACGATTTCCGTTTCTTTCGTAAATGCTACGACGTTTAACTAATTCTGCATCATATTTTTCCTAGTTGTTGGTGCCATGATAAATGACAGGAATTTAATTTAAAACAAAACTTATTGACTTATGCTAATATAACAATTTTAAATCATTCGGTATTGTGAAACTATATTTTATTAATGCTTCATTGTATGAAAGGTATGTATTTATATATCGGTCATTTCTGCAACCCAAGCGAACTTCAAAGGCACTTTATACGCTACAGTGATTTTAATACATTAACGAAGACATTGCAAATTCACCTACTGAAACAGTTCACCATCCTTCCAGTTATTTTTTTTTTATTAATTACCGGTACTTTGAAGTTCTCTCCATGAAGCCAGTCTTGGCTTAATCCAGAGTTTAAAACTAGAGCAATCATCAGAGGAAATATTCATGCTATGTTCTTTTTTTTATAACAAGCCATTGCGAAACCAACCAAAAAAATGATTGTGTGTTTTTATAAACTACTATTAAAGTAAATTATGAAGCGCTAACAGGTCTCGGAAATGCTTTACAGTGACGTAATTCAGTAATTCGTTGTTTAAAACAACAAAATAATCCTAGTTCTGCATTCTATATTTATTGGAGTACATCAAAAGAACATGACTGCAATAGCTGGGCGGCAAGTTCAAAAGACTTTGTCTAGCAGCTTGGGTGGGAAAACGTACTGAAATTTACAACGACGGAATTTAGAGACCGAAAGATTCTAAGATGTACATGCCGAATAATAAAGGAAATACAATGGCAATCGTTATTTCAGTATTTTTTTTAATTCATTAATAACAACAAATTTTAGCACATATATAACTAAATATTTGACTTTTTAATTTGATAATCTTATAGTCCAATACTTACGTGTACCGTATGTAAGTTTCCAGCAATTGGCTTGCCCGTATACCGGCAGATGCATTTTGCTAAAGCACAGCATCATTGCTCATTAGTCACAGTCGTTAAAAAAATTTATTTATCGTATAAATCGCTCCTGCATATAAGTCGCACACGTCATTTTTAAGAAAAAAAAACGAAAAAAATAGCTACTTATACCCCTGAAAATACAGTAATCATCATTTTCGATGATAAAAACGAACTATGTATCAAGGTTAAATTTGCCAATTTACAATTTCTTATCACGACTTTTTCATGTTTAATACATTTTAAAATATATTTTCCTTGGAGAAAAAAAAAACGGGAGCCATGCCGGACACCGCGTTATAAGGGTGTTCGCGAGTTATCGAGGGAGTGGTGTATAAATTAAAAGAGAAGCCCTACTGAAGTTCATTTGTTAACATCAAGTGATTTTTGAAAACATTAAGTTAACAAGAAATAACTCAAAAATGTCAAAGTGTAAAGAATAAACAAGTAAGGACTAGAAAGAAATTGTTAAAAATCATTCAAATTACATGCAGATCTAATTAAGTAATCTACACAGAAACATATCAATCCAATTTTAATTCTCTAAGTCAAGTGGTTTTTACATAATCATGACAACAAGTTTCTATGGACAGACATACAAATGTGGAGGACCAGACTAAGATACCATGCTGTAATGATAAAAATGTTCCGAACTGCTTTTTGGCATATTAGGTTATATTTTCAAGGTAACAAGTCTCATTTTATACAGAAATTAATTTTCTGATGAAGAAGAAATACATCTGAATAAACAACCATACAAGCCACATGTGATTTTGTTCATTTCAGTTTACAAACAGTTTATTATGTCAATACACTAAAACACTCTATGACTGATGTATCATGATTTAGACTCACCTCCAAATCTGACAGATTCTTCTTATTTGCCACTTTATTCAGGTCCTCTTTAAGAGTTCTCTTTTTTTCTAAGAAAAAAGCATTTCTGATTTAAAGTTACTGTATCACATCTAACATACTGATTTATTATATATAATCTGAAACTGAAAAATCTGACAAAGGATGATTCAAATCTAAATTGTAAACAACTCTATCCATCACAAAAATATATATGGCTGTAAAATAGAGAGAAAAAAAAAGAGGCTTAGCCACACAAAAAATGTTTCAAAAAAGATTAATTCACAGAAGTTAAAACATATTCTAAAATTTCAAGAGCTCCTAGACTCTAGATATTCTCCGAGACAGAAATAAAAGAATAAATTCAACATTTAAATGTAACACATGAATGACAAAGCATACTTTTTCTTATTTTGCTTGAAAATCAAACAGCAAATCATTATTAATACAATGTTTATGGAAATCATATTAACAAATATCAACTTTCTAGCAATAACTAATACAGTGGTACATTCAATGTAAACAATATCCATCTTTAACCCCACCCAACTTTGTACAATGTTTCTGATAACAAGGTATTGATCCCTGAAGCACATTCAGAATACTCACGTGTCTCGCAAATGACTTTTAATGGTTACATGCATTAAAACCACTTTGCAGTTTTAAAGGCATTATTAATCAATTAACAAACAATGCATTCTCATCAAATAATTTTGTCCATCTCAAGTTTGTTATACATACAGCATTCCTTCACTATCAGGCCCATTATTATAACACAGAATATATATAACACAGATATGGTCAAGAATTCCAATTCATTTGTTGGTAGTAAAAATATATGTAGCATGTACTTCATTACAAGGCTGTATACTCTAAGATTTCCATGGAAAGTGTTATGAAAGTACTGTAGCATGTGCTTCATTATAGGGCATTCTCTCTCTAAGGCAGTATTATCTATGACTGCCAACAGCCAGTGGTATAATGAGGTCTGAGTAATGTAGTTCATTATAAAGCAATATACTCTGGCTTCTGTGGACAGTTTAATTATAGGTACAGTCTCATGTACTTCATTAAATGTCATGCTCACTACAAGACAGTATAATTATAGGTACAGTCTCATGTACTTCATTAAATGTCATGCTCACTACAAGACAGTATAATTATAGGTACAGTCTCATGTACTTCATTAAATGTCATGCTCACTACAAGACAGTATAATTATAGGTACAGTCTCATGTACTTCATTAAATGTCATGCTCACTACAAGACAGTTTAATTATAGGTACAGTCTCATGTACTTCATTAAATGTCATGCTCACTACAAGACAGTATAATTATAGGTACAGTCTCATGTACTTCATTAAATGTCATGCTCACTACAAGACAGTATAATTATAGGTACAGTCTCATGTACTTCATTAAATGTCATGCTCACTACAAGACAGTTTAATTATAGGTACAGTCTCATGTACTTCATTAAATGTCATGCTCACTACAAGACAGTATAATTATAGGTACAGTCTCATGTACTTCATTAAATGTCATGCTCACTACAAGACAGTATAATTATAGGTATAGTCTCATGTACTTCATTAAATGTCATGCTCACTACAAGACAGTATAATTATAGGTACAGTCTCATGTACTTCATTAAATGTCATGCTCACTACAAGACAGTATAATTATAGGTACAGTCTCATGTACTTCATTAAATGTCATGCTCACTACAAGACAGTATAATTATAGGTACAGTCTCATGTACTTCATTAAATGTCATGCTCACTACAAGACAGTATAATTATAGGTACAGTCTCATGTACTTCATTAAATGTCATTCTCACTACAAGACAGTATAATTATAGGTACAGTCTCATGTACTTCATTAAATGTCATGCTCACTACAAGACAGTATAATTATAGGTACAGTCTCATGTACTTCATTAAATGTCATGCTCACTACAAGACAGTATAATTATAGGTACAGTCTCATGTACTTCATTAAATGTCATGCTCACTACAAGACAGTATAATTATAGGTACAGTCTCATGTACTTCATTAAATGTCATGCTCACTACAAGACAGTATAATTATAGGTACAGTCTCATGTACTTCATTAAATGTCATGCTCACTACAAGACAGTATAATTATAGGTACAGTCTCATGTCATGCTCACTACAAGACAGTATACTCAATGAATGTTATAGTGATGCATTACAGTATCATGTACTTCATTATATAGCGATCTCACTGTAAGGCAGAATACACTGGCTGCAGTAACAGTGTTATAATGTCAGTACTGCATTATGTATTTCATTTTAAGGCAGAATACTCCCTGGCTTATTTTGACAATGTTAATATGAGGGAGTTTTAAATCATATATAAGGCAGTCATATAATAAGGTGGAATACTCTATAGCTGCAATGGATTCTTATAATAAGAGAAAACATTTAAAATGCATGATTATCCCACTGTCACACTATCAAGCAATATACTCTACGGCTGTACCGGTTAGTATTATAATGACAGAGTACTATAATAATCACTTCCTTAATACAATCATGCAATATAGTTGCAAATCTTTGCTGCAAAAATCATCTGTTATAAGGAAAGAGTACTGTATCATGTCCTTCCTTATATTGCAGTATCATTATAAGGTAGAATCTCTGTGGTTTCCATAGGTCCATCATTTACAAAAAAAAAAGTTTTATTATTCACGAGTTTTTTAATCATGTACTGAAAACTGTCTAAACAGACACCTCCATAGTGTAAGCACCATACACAGATCTTTTTTATTCATTCTATCTATATTTTAACCTCAAGATAAAGGACATCTGTCCATGAAGGACAATCTTGCGGTCCCTTATTTTCCTTTACTGATCACAGTACTCACTAAAACAAAAATCTCTGCCTGCCCAGTATTCACTGGTCACATTCAGTGTGCAACTCCACTAGAACATATAATCTAAAGTATATACATATATACAATATGTATATTATTTTATATTTTTATCTTTAGATCAAAAGGCACATTCCTGATACAAAGGAAACTGATTCTGGGATTCAAGAGTTATATTTTAGCACTTTATGCAAAGATGAGAAAAATATCAAAACTCTGGGGCACCAGTTGACTGAGTGGTCTAAGGTACTCTCATTTACTGACTATTGCTTTTTCACCTCAGCTTGTGTGGATTTAAGTCATGGGCTAGGCCAGTGTGGGAATGTGAGAGAGTATGCCAATAGCTTCCTGTGGGCTTGTTGTTTTTCCTGCATTAAGCCACCAGATTAACTGGCTACCATTTATAGCATATCATGTGCTGAAATATGGCATAAGCCAATAACAACTAAAGATCCGATGCTGTCCCTGACTTAAAACCTTTTTAACAACTTTAATGTTTATTCCTCTTTCATTCAGTAAATAAAATAGTATTGTACACTCAAATTCTTTTTATGTCTCTGTTCAAAAGGGAATTATAGGCCTTTTCTTAATTATATCTATTCTTCTAAATATTCTATTCCATCTGGACAAAATACTGAATTTAGGTTAAACATTCCCACCTCTCTGAAATGTTTGTGTACAAAAACAATATATAATTCTTCTTTTATATTGCAAAGTTAAAAAAACCTTTTGTAGATACTGATTTCTCCCTTTCCTCCTCATTATCATCTGAAGCATCATTAGATGACATTTCATCATCCAACTCTAATTTATCCTGTCCATCATTATTTGCCTTCCCGACTGAAGTGGACTTCCTTGGTAAGGTGCTATCATTGGTCCAAACAGGTTTGTTTCCAACATTAGCATGTGCCTCAAGAAATTCTTGAAATCCAGGGTCATCTTTCAACTGCAATAGGAATTAAAAAAGTACAAATATCACGAACAGCATGTCTTATAATAGGAATAAAATGGTAGAATCAAAATAGAGATTTCAAGGTAACTAAACTTATTATCTCTGTCTTGAGATTTCCACTGGGAAAGTGGCATTATAAGGCAGGTGCTCTTTCCAGGAGAAACTCAATATTTTGTGAGAAGTATATGAAATGTACGTAGTAAGAAAGCTTCATTTTTTTTAAAGCATATAGTATCTTTGTTTAAAAGCAACATTAATTATTGATCTGTTCTTGTTATAATAGTTGACTTATTTCAACTGAATATGCATTAATCGTTCTTATTCTTGGCATAAGCATGATATGCGAGTGGGTGTCATCGTGACAGCAATGACGATGAAGAGGACTTTGAAGGTTTTGAACCAGAGGAATCGTACGCTCCACGTGGTTTTGTCTGGACGAAGACGGAAAACCAAAGAGGTTTTTTTCAGTTTTCTGACAGAGTTGGGCACACCCAAGTGTTAGATGGCTCCAGGAAAGCTTCGGAATATTTTCAAATATTCTATTCAGACGAAGTTTTTGGAAAAATTGTCCGTTTAAAGGAACTTCAATGCGACGATCAAATGTGGCAGAGGCGATATAGGTCACTTAGGTGTGTGGACAGATCTCACCTGGGAGATCATTTTGGTTCATTTTATAGAATCTTATATATTATGAACACCATGAAAGAAAGACTTGTGTTGCTACTGTGATTATTCACTAGTACATCTAGGGTCAATTGAAAAAGTTTTGAGAACATTCTAAGTTTTATTTTTTTATTTTTAATCTTGATTTTGACACCTAATCCAGCCAGATATGTTTAACATTGGCAAAGTTATGTTGTTTTAAAGTCCACAAGTCATTTTGCTTTACAACTCCAAAGTTACTTAGTGTTGAGGACTCGATGCCTACAAAGTTACTTAGTGATGAAAGGGTTAATAGCTGCCAAGGATAGTGTACTTTAAACAAATTCAGGATGGGAGCAGTCATTTCAGTTGGCAGTATGCTAAGATCATTTACAATTATTAAAAAAAATTAAATATCCAAAGAAATGTTAGCCACATTAACTGAAAGTAACATAGAGGTATGCCAACATTCTCTCCACTGTGCATGTTTTAAATGCAAACAACTTCACCTTACATACATCACTCTCTCAAAAGTACATAACTGGTGAGCGCCACCTATACTCATAAGTTCAGTCTAACTTCAAACAACATAGACCTTGATCCACCTCTGCAAAATTTGACAGCAGACCAGTCTATGTTGTCAGTTTGCAGTTGGACTTGACTCATGAGTATATAAAAGCTTTCTTTAATAAAAATTAAACGGATCTGTATCCAGTTATGGTCAATACGTAGATATTTGCAGTTACAAACTATATGTCTTGTTCTTTCTAAAGTTGACAATTATATTTCTTACAATGGTCTAAAATATTTTTTAAACAATTAAAAAAATTAAATATATTTAAAAAGCATTTTAAAATTAAACTACCATTTAGTTAAATGAATATTAAATTACCTCTCCTAAAAGCTCATCCATGACTTCTTCCCTGGCTTTGTTCTTCTTCTTTTCTTTAACCTACAAAGCGATAGGAAAAGGAATCTGTCAAAAATGAAAAATGTAACACTACCTAAATTATTTCTCAGCATTTTTATTTATTTTGTCTTTCAAGAATCACAATTTTAATTAGAAAAATTCAGTTTTTTTTTTCTTCATGATTACATGTTCCACTGTAATAAATTTTATTTTATTTATATACATTATATTTATATTTTTTTATACATAAATTTTGTGCATTTTTGCTAAAACAATACCCCACACCCACATTATATTGCTTTTCTCTTTACCTACATATGTAACACAGATTCAAGATAAAATTAAAATAATCTGCTCTATGATACTGTATAATGATCTTGCAGGATAATGACAAACAAAGTTGTATTAATTTGTGTCTAACCCTTTAGCTAAATACAGCAATGGAACATTTTAATTAAACAGGATTTAGTCCACTTCACTTAACCCTGGCCAAACAGGATGACATTCAGGTATGTGGCAATAAATTTTGTGCATTTTTGCTAAAACGTTTTTTCTTCTTGTCTTCAGCAGTTTATTACTGTTAGGAGAAATGTATGAAATGGTAATTAGCACTATTATAAGACAAAAGTTAAATTTAGTACTGCATGTAAATGTTGAATTATATACTACATGTAGATGTTGAATTATATATGACATCTACATGTGAAATTTAGTACTGCATGTAAATGTTGAATTACATACTAAGTGTAGATGTTGAATTACATATATGTAAATGTGAAATTTAGTATGCATGTAAATGTTGAATTACATACTAAATGTAGATGTTAAAAAGGTTAGTATGCATATAAATGTTGAATTACATATTACATGCAGATGTGAAATTTAGTATGCATGTAAATCTTGAATTACATACTAAATGTAGATGTTGAATTACATATATGTACATGTGAAATTTAGTATGCATGTAGATGTTGAATTACATATATGTACATGTGAAATTTAGTATGCATATAGATGTTGAATTACATATATGTACATGTGAAATTTAGTATGCATGTAGATGTTGAATTACATATGTACATGTGAAATTTAGTATGCATGTAAATGTTGAATTACATACTACATTTAGATGTTGAATTGCATACTAAATGTAGATGCTGAATTACATATATGTACATGTGAAATTTAGTATGCATGTAGATGTTGAATTACATACTACATTTAGATGTTGAATTACATACCAAATGTAGATGTTGAATTACATATATATACATGTGAAATTTAGTATGCATGTAGATGTTGAATTACATATGTACATGTGAAATTTAGTATGCATGTAAATGTTGAATTACATACTAAATGTAGATGTTGAATTACATGACATGTACATGTGAAATTTAGTATGCATGTAAATGTTGAATTACATATATGTATATGTGAAATTTAGTATGCATGTAAATGTTGAATTACATACTACATTTAGATGTTGAATTACATACTACATGTACATATACATGCCAACAACTGACGAGGCAAAAGCGCAATCCAAGTGGACAAAAGGAGTAATCTGAGCAGAAAAAGCGTAATCCACATATAACATAATAAAATTCAATAAGCATATTTACAAAACACATGCATATTTTCTGCAATTTTGGCGTCAGGAGGAATCTTTTTGAACAATGGACCAAAGCTGTATTATACCACTAGTTTTAGTCAATATTTTATTAAGAGCTTGGTAAATAACGCCCCTGCATTTATAAAATTTGTTTCCACAATTTAGTTCTGCTGTAAAAAAGAAGTTACCATAGTATTGAAGTTAGCAAAATGAGCTAATTCAAGGCGTCTTTGTTTTACACTGACCAATATTAAAATCCTTTCAACACCGCCTGCAATGGGCATGTGAAGCTACCCTAAAATGGCACTGCATTGTGTTATTCATGTATTCATCTCTGAGTCGTTTTTTTCCGGGTTTTTTTCTTCTTTCTAATCCCAATGTGAAATAATTTGAGAAACAACTTTTGCTGTAACATACACATCAACTAGAATAAATAGGACATTTACCGCCAAAATCCTACAGAATGGTTCCATACTTCACATTATTTTTAACAAGGAATATTTGAGCAAAGATTAAAAAACCAGTCTGTTATGTCCTAAGCCAGAAAGCTGCTATAAATAGACACAGGTCTTCTTGGAAATGGGTCAGCTGCTATAAATAGAACATAACACTAAAAAAATTCACAGCATCTACAGACATGTACTTTTATGTCATAGTTACTCAGAAACTGTCTTTTGTACAATACTTTTTGTGTGATTAGTAGGATGTTAATAAAAATGAGAAAACAAATTATTAATATTTTGGGAGGGGAATATAGCGAAAAAACATAATCCAAGTACATTTACACCTAAGATGTAATTTAGTGAAAAAAAGCATAAAGATTATGCTAAAAGCGTAATGGTTGGCATGTATGTGTACATGTAAAATTTAGTACTGCATGTAAATGTTGAATTACATATTACATGCAGATGTGAAATTTAGTACTGCATGTAATTGTTGAATTAAACAATACATGTAGATGTAATTTTAGTACTACATATGCGTGTGTGTGTGACATTTAGTTACTACATATAGATGTGAAATAATGTATTACTTGTAGATATGATAGTTTGTACAAATGAACTGACATAGGATTTCATCAAACTTATGTTACATGTCAAAATTGTCCAAAATTTCTTAGTTATTATAAGATACTTTGTTTTTAAACACCTAATTTAAGGCAAATTATTTTTATACAAATGGAATTCCATATATAAATTATTCTAAACTGACATTTTTTAATTTAGCCAACAATGTAACTTAAGATACAATGGGATCTTAATAATTATATAATGATAATGTGATGAGACAATGAAAATAACCAAGTGAAAAAATGATTGCTTTTTAATGGACACTGAGAATATTCAATATCCAACTAATGGTGTGATTGTGTGACAATTTTATAATTTACTTTTTTACACTCCTAGAGAATTTGATGCTGACCATTCAAATAAAAAAAAAACATAACATTCACAAACTGTATTTTTTTTAAGGTTCAAGAGAATGCTATTTCTAAAACATCACCATACCAAAAGTATTTTAAACAAACCTCATCCTTGTCAAATAGTTTTCCTTTGCCTTCCTTTATAGCTGAACTTTCTTTGGAATATTTACTCCAGGCTTTGGGCTTACTTTGGTCTCCAAAGTCACAAGCAATTGCAACCTGAATAAAAGTTAACACTATGTTATATAAAAAAACTGAAAGAGTATTTTTATCAGAGATACAGATGTCAAAAGTGCCCCGACAATCAGTATTTTACACAAAAGACATCAAACCTGTACACTTTTGTAAACCAGAATCTGTGCACATTATTAAATCTGAATCTGAATACTTTAATAAATCAAAATCTGTACACTCTGACAAGTCAGAATCTGTACACATCTGATTAAAACAGAATGTGTACACTTTGATAAACCCACATCAGTACACTTTAGAAACCAGAATCTATTCACTTTGAGAACCTAGAATCTGTCAAGTCTGATGTTGATTAAACCAGAATCTGTGCACTCTGATAAAATCAGAATAATTTACTCTTTAATAATAATAATTTAGCTCTTACTTTGAATAAAATTATCTAAAAACATCTTGTAAACATGTCATTCTTTTCTAAGAAGAGATTCATTATAAAGTGGTATTACAGAATTTATAAAGATAAAATTATTAAATATTATCCATCCTTCTAAACATGAGGCTCAAGTGGGTCTCTTATTGCTTACATAACTTTGCAGTAGACCATTTTTCTAGAATGGTTAAAAGTAACCAACTTAATTCAAGAACACCTCATATATATGTATTAGTCTTGCTCGTATTAAAATGATCTAACATCTTTACAATATTAGCATATTTACTAAGCCTGATTAAAATCTGGTTCAGGAATAAATATTAAACGCTGCCAATAATATCCAAGATCACCTTATTAATTGGGGGTGACCGGAAACCGCTCTGGACATTCGCTTCGGCCAAATAGTGAAGTATCCGTCAGCATCTGGATTTGCCAGTTTTCTATAGTCAAAAAAATCCAGATCCAGATTTCTGCTTAGTGAATCTAGGGCCTGACTCATAATTTGTGAACAATACAAACTATCAATACAAATTTGAAACTTACCAGCAGTCCAGCACTTAGGAATGCAAAACATAACTAATTTCAAATTTAGCCAACCAATCGTCACATTATTTTTTAATCGATAGGTGGCGGCCTGGTGCAAATATTTTTTCATCGTCCGTGAACCGGAAGTTTCTATTCATCTTTATGACTATTTAGATACATTGTTTCTAAACTTAAGCAGTCTATTACACTATTTATTAATTATTAATTTTTTTATTCGATGGCGACTGGTGAGTATCCGCTGTTTGACAGTGTGAATGAGTGTATCAGTATCATACTGTCGGACAGTGGAGACACTCGCCATCTATCGAATACGCAAATCAATTTATAAATAATGCAATAAGTAGGTAATTAAATGTAAATATTAAATTAAATTTAAATTAATAAAAGTTAATTATTAAATGGAAATTACATTCCTTGGGCCTCGACTTTGCACTAAAATATGGTAGGCTGAGGCTTGCAAGCAGTGATGGTTGCGTGTAAGCAGTGACATCTGGATCTGGATCTGGCAAATATTGCCCCAACTATCCGGATCCTGTATCCGGTGGCAAAATACAAATCCGGTCACCCCCTACTTATTAATAGGCTTAAATCTTTCTCATAATAAAACATAATATACCTTGATGACACAAACCAATTTAAGATTGATTTTAAAAGAAATGAGCAGAAAAGGAGGAGTTGATAATCATTGCTAATTTTGTTATTCATTAGCACACATTGTGAATACTACGTCAAGTCTGGCTCTACAATTAAATATAAGCAAACAAAATGATGCTAATATGCTGTAATATAAAGCAGTATTTTTGGTAAACAAAATGTGCAGCATGACAGCATATCCAAGTGTTATACTGATAACACAGTCAGCATGTCCAAGTGCTGTACTGATAACTCAGCAAAACAGCATGTCCAAGGGGCTGTATTGATAACTCAGCAAAACAGCATGTCCAAGTGCTGTATTGATAACTCAGCAAAACAGCATGTCCAAGGGGCTGTATTGATAACCCAGCAAGACAAAAAGATAACACAAAATAATAAAAGACTAAATATTGATATGCAAATAACAGTATTGTTGGTAGACAAAATGTGCAGCATGAGAGCATATCGAAGGATTATACTGATAACTCAGCAAGACAAAGAGAGAAGACAAAATAATAAAGGACTAAATATGGATATGCAAATAACATACACAGGATAGATATATGTCTTAAATGAGAAAAGTAACTCCAAAAAGCAATGTTTACACTGTGACAATAAAACTGGTGTCAACACTATGGTGAGATTATTTTTATCCAATTGATATATTTCAATATTTTATTATGACATATATAATAAAACAGCTTTTGATTCTAAACTGTTCCTTTCATATCAGTCAACAATACCTCTATTCTTGATGTGTCAATGAAGGTTTTGTTCAACTGCTTCACTGCTGACTGTGCTGCCTCTATTGTCTTGAAACCAATAAAGGCAAACTTGCGGAATTTCCCACTTTTTGTAAGTTTTAAGCTGCAGTCTGTGATCTGACCAATGCTCCCAAACAGGTTATGCAGACGTTCTTCTTTAATCTACAGAACAAAGTAAGCAGAGGAATGAAATAGGTAAAACATATACTTTTGCCACAAGTGTTAGGCCAATAAATCAACCCCAGTTAAGGCAGTTGTGGGGCAGATTTATTGGCCTACATAAGTGTGTCGAGAGAAAAATGTTATACAACAGAAATGGGTAAAAGGTTATAAAGAACAAGATATTTTTGGTACAAAGTTTGTGGATGTTAAAATATAATAACTAATAACTCAAGTTTTATTCACACCAAAATATTTAATTGTGACAGATGGCTGGAACTGCTCCATCATAAATGGATGTAATTTTATAGTATACTCAGGATAAGTATACACCTCAAAATCCAAAATTATTCCAATTCAGATATAAACAGTTCAAATTGTATTATTCTTCTCCCCAGGGTCTTTTACCACAGCTATTATGATATGCTATCATTTAAGTCCACAGTGCATTAGAACCAACCAATACTCAATGCAACAGTGCTAATAAGCTTTAATGATTCCCAATATCTATTAAAAAGGAACTTGTTAACATAAGCATCCTGTCACCTAATTCAAATCAAAATCACTCTAGGTAAATCACTATAAGTTGGTAATCTTTTGACTGCTGTATTTAGAATACATTTTTTACTGACAGGATTCAGTTTTATAAATATGAAAATTTAGGAAATACATCATTTTGATTGTCATGATATTTTATCATGCTGCTCATGATAAAAGAAATCAATAATGCAACTAGGATCCTTTTATAGGATCTAACAAGAAACTGCAGGAGCTTAAAAAAATGAAATTGTGTATTTTTTTTAAAAAAAAATTGTTACTCATCAAATGTTTTGTCAATGATGATTTCTTTTAAAAGTAAATAGTTCAAGAACTTTTTGACAGCATGACCAGCAAATCAATCTAATGGGGAGTATTGTGCAAGGCAAAATATAAAAATTAGGTGTGGTTCCGGTAACAGTGAAAACAGATTTCTGGTAGGTAGGTCCATAAAAACTTTAATGTTTTTGAGACAGATTTAAATGAAACTCAGAGATCTCGGAAATGCTTAATTAAGTGCATTTGGATGCAATTTTTTTATTTGGGATGCAGAAGTTCACCCACACAGGAGTCCTCCATATGCATGTTTTTGTTGCAAAGAGGAAAGTTTAGCGGCAAAATAAATGTTACAATCACTATGGATAATGAAGCAATCCTGTTTTGTTTAGTTTGTTGCTGACTTCTTTGATCAAAGGTTGCCAGCCTGCTTTGATAAAGGTGCTTGTGTTATTGAAGGTGCCTGTAAAGGCTCCTTTTGAAGGACCAAACAAATACCTCTTTGTTATTGCTCTGGCAACATCAAATATAAGTAGAAAATTGAGACAATTATTTAAAAAAAATTTCTTAGTATATATCGGTGCTTTAGAGGTAGTCAGTTTTCACTGAAGTTGCAGCAAAACTATTTTTTTTTTTAAATTGCTGTTGTTTGGTCAACTGTACTCATTTCACATTTCCCCTCTTTGAGGTGGTTGATTGTAGCTAGTCAGTTGCATGGCTATTTTGACTATATTACAGCATACAGTATCAATGCCAGAGGTCAGCATAAACGGATTATGATAAAACAATGCACTGTTAGAGTGGTTTGTCAATATGAAATAAGGATATGTTTATGTAACAATTGAATCCAGTGCATTTTTTTATTCAAAGTTTCCGGCTTCCTGTCACAGTTCCCTTTAATTTTTCCCCTCTAAACTCAAGACTGTATTGTACCTTTTTTATCAGCCAAAAATGTTGCTGTCAAAAATATCACCAGATGGTATATTTTGTTGCTAATATGAAAACAAAATTACAATTTCAGACATTGGCGAAGCCCAGAGTAATCACTGCTTTTGATTTATTTTCCGGTTGTTGCCATATAAATATTGCCTGCGAACTCGAAATCTAGAGACTTTGAAAAAATGTCATTTGCAAATTTAGACAAGTATTTTAAAGTTAAACGAAAAAATGATGAAGATTTCAATGAGATTCAGAATTGTGCTAAAGTTGCTAGAACTGATTGTTTGCATGAGACATTAGCCAAGAGTAAGAAAGTACTTGATGCCTGGCTTAGTGGGGACTGCAACTTTTGCTGGTGGGACTGCAACGTTTGCTGATGGAAATCCTATTTTTACCAAATTAGGAGTCCTGGGCTCCTAGTTTCAAAATCTTAGCAAGACCTCTGAAGCGCAAATTAGAAAAAAGCGTCATTTGCATCCTGAATTTAACTTTGATCAAAGTTACATACATTAGTTGATTTATTATTGCCCTAAAATTTTTCTGTGTATTTTTCCCAAATGTTGATGGCATTTTTTAAGTAAGGTCAGCAGTTAAAATGACAGTCAGTCAGATAAACAGATCGTCATACAAGCGTCTTTTGACACCTCTACCCAATTCGCATACAAGCGCTTTCTGACGCCTTTACCTGATTCATATACAATTGCCTTTTCATGCCTCTGTAAACAGAAGACATTTTGAGAGGGTTTTTATAGTGACACCTTGGGGAAAACCCCTTATTTGATACTACATTCACTGGTGAGAATGACCATTATATTAAATCATGTCACTGTTTATGTTCTGGTCAAAATCTGCTTTTTAAAGTAAGTAGGCTACAACTGTATGTAACAAAATGACGATCACATATTTTGTTCAGTACTTGCTCGAATTTTCACAATTAGAATTACAACTATGAAAGCTTCAATAACTTAGGTAACGGCTATGATACTGATGTAGGAGGCCATTAGTTTTTTTTTTTTAAATTATCAAATTCAGCTGATTTAGCAATGCAAACGAAAAGAAGACAAAGAACATTTAAATTTTGAGTATGAGAAATGGCAGCTACCGTTGGTCACGCGGCTTCATTTACTTGATGATGAATGAATTCTCTCAAGATTTTAAAGCACATACAAATTCTTCTGTGAAAAATAAATATACAGCTATAATGACCGTATTTTACTCTTAAATTTTTCCATACATAATGTATGTTTACCAAAAACATTATATGGTTAAAATTGCTGTTAAACGTAACATACACTTCACTGTGTAACTTTGCTACATGCATATCAAAGGGCTAAAAAGCCATACACTCTATGAGGGAAAGGGTTAAATGAAAAAATCTCACTTGAAATCTTAAGCATGGATGTGGTAATATATCACTAATTGTTCTCATCCAGAACAAAAGGTGGAGAATGATTTCTTTATTCGAAAGGGTAGTTCCTGCAGCACAGTCATGATCATGCTGGTTTACAGGTTTACCAATTTTGTAAAGTGTAAATAAAACTAAGCTAATACTCTGTCTAAACATTCCAGAAAAAAATCAAACTAAAACTAACTATGCATAGACAAGGTGAGAATAACATGCTTTTGAAAATTGCCTATTGCCCTTTTCTTTGCACTATACCATGTGTTTAAGTGATAATGTCTTGCATGGAATTATTGGTTTTTGTGTCAAGTAAAAATACCAAATTTTGTATATCTAACATTATTTTCATCTTTATGATCTTATGACCACAACTGGCACATCACATAACAAAATCATAACTTTTCAAACGCAAGACTGGTGACAGTCTGTGTCAACCTATGTTCTAATAAGCATGGACTAAGCCCTTCATATTTCTTATTGATGTTAAGTATTGTTTTCTTACTATTTAAATGTCAATGAAATAGGTGCAATTTAAGTAACGAATAGTAACACTAATCTGTATTGTTGGATTTGTGTGGATTATTTTTTAATTTACAATTTGGGATGATTTACTGCTATAATATTAGATTGAAAAAGCATGGGGATACATGTTTTCATTGTACTTTTATTTCACTTGAAGACAAATAAAGGATTTCATATTTACTTAGTTAATGTTACTATTAAAAATGTTTCCATTTTTATATGATTACAAATTCTCTTTTCTTGATGAGAAAACTGATCTCCAAATTCTGAATACTTTAAACGCATGATATATTAATATTCCACATTTTTAATCATCTTCTGGTGTAAAGTTTATTAGTCAAATGGGGAGACCAATATAGATATATAGTAATGAGACCCCGATAAATTTCCGATAGTGAAAAGTTCTTTTTAAAAACACCTTAAAATTTTATAAAGCTTGACACAGCTATTAATTGTAATTGGATGTTGTGTCTATGATTAGAAGGCATTCAGACAGGAGAGTATAAAATGGGGGGGGGTATTATGTATGTGGGGTTTACTACTGAAAAGCTCCATATAATCACACACACACACACACACACACACACACACACACACACACACACACACAAACTTTACAACACTAATTTGCACTGAGCCAACAAAAACTAAAACAAAATGATGGAAATTTAGAATTATGTTTGGGCAATCTAGATAAAATGCGTACAGTTTTTAAGTCTGAAGGTCTGTACATTAAAAACCATATTCTTTGACACTTTTAAAATACAGAATCGAATACCTCGAAAAAAGGTTAAACATTTGCAAATGCACCGAATGATCGGTAATTGGCTGTTCTTTGCCACTTGTGGTACTTACGCCATTTGGAAGATTCTTGACGATTATTCTTGACATTTTAAATTACACAAATGATTTATCTTGAAAATACTAAAGTTTCATAAAAGAACAAGAAATTAATCCAAAGGAAGATATTCCACACGTGTGAATTACACCGGAAATGAAAGCAAAGCTACCAAATCTAAAGACGAATGTAAATCTGGGGTTATTAGAAGCACCGCAATACACCGACAAACCGGAATAGTTTGTATCTCAATACTGATGAAGATAAATGTACTATGCTTTAAAAGATAACATTTGATTTTTATTGGAATTATTAACATTTTTCTATTAATCGCTCCATTCGTTTAATGGAGTCAATCGGTCATATTTGATTGGACAGCTTTTATCTGGGTTTTGACTGTCTGTTATACAAGTCTTTCTGTACTTTAAAACATATAAATATATGATATTTCATATGTGTCAAATAGTAAGGTTTACCAACAATTTTCAAGTTTTTTTTTTCATTTTTGTCATTGTACGGCCGTATAATCGTTTGTACGGTTTTCTTTTTCATAATTTTTTTTTTCGTTTTGTAATACCGGGATTCATGATAATTTTTTTAATTTTAGCGAGAATTCGACGAGATCCGGGTGGCCTGACACAAATCATTATTAAAACCGCGCTTTTCCTTTGTCTGATAATAGAACGATTTTAATTTCATGGTGTGAAGATCTTGTCGTTTATCACACAGGTGCTCTGTGCCAGCTTGATGCTGAGAAAAACAAACAATAATCTGAAGTAAAAACGTTGTACAGAGTGACAAAATTACCTCAAATAACCCCGCATGACCCGTTCTGACATTTGACCTTCTCTTTTTTACTATTGTCGTATTCCTTGTTGACTCTGGATATTGTTGTTGTTTAATAAAAAATAAAAAAGCGCTTCAAAAAGAAAAACTGAAAGCAAAACAATATTTATTAAATGAAAATCAACATTATATAGTGAATTAATACCACTCAAAATCTTCATTTCCCAGTTTAGTTTGGTATTAATGCAAGGCGTCAGCACTATGATCAATTTTTAAAGGAAATAAGTTCAAATTATCCCATGAAGAACTTACTTCAAGTGCTGTTACCATCTTTGGAGCGGAGATTATTCCTTACAATTTTGTGCACAAATACATATAATATAATTTACTTTCCTCTAATTGCATATTTACAATCAAATATACCTTGAGAAACTCCATTTATTGAGTCACGTTTATTAAATTGTATTTAAGATTTATTTATTGTTTCTAGCCCAGTCATCGGCACTTAACACGAAATTTAATTGTAGTTATGTTCATGTTGTGCGCGGATGTCTTTATTATTTGTTTTATTATTTTTTTAAAGTTAAAGATGAAGGTCAGACATTTATTTTAATGTTATTAAGGTTTTAATGACGTTTGATATGGAAATTAATGGATCTTTATTATCTTTAATTTACCTTTTAAAGTCACCGCTTTTTTATATTTTGGTGGTTTTATTTCCCTTACATAATTGCAATGAAAATGAATAAGCATCATTAAATCAAATTATTGCCAATAAATTATACAAAAAAAAATGAATCATATAATCAAATGCATCATTTGTAAATGTCTGAATTATCAATGTCCTTAAATACTTTTGAAGCACAGTGGCCTAGGGAACCATAGCATTTAGATAATTAACTAATTTGATAGTTCTCATATAGATATATCTCTAGAGTTAATACTTACTCATTTATCCTATAGATGTAATATTTCTCAGGTGATAAGGTCAAAAAATTTTTTTTACTAATTTGCATATGTTTAATCTTAATTATAAGAACAGAGTTGCTATTGGTTTTAATGATTACCAGATTTTTCCATTGATATGAATTTTAAGCACATGCCAAGCCAATTTGTTTTCATCTGTTTAACAAGTTAAATTTTAAGAATTTAAATTATTTGTAAGCATTTGCATATTTGACTTTTATGATTAGGTAAATATTTAATGATTGATTGATAAGATTCGCAAACTGTATTCCTTAAACATCAAGTATAAATGTCATGTAAGAGCTTGTATTTTTGGAGTTAAAAGGCTTTTAATGGTTAACTGAATATTAATATTTGTACTCACTGAAATCGTTAGTATTGAGGTTTTTAAAATATTATTTTGGAGGAAATTGTAAAAATCATTAATTTTCTCTCTAGTTCGGTAACTATTTTTCTGCAATGCTAAAAGAAAGATAGTAATTTTGTGATCTTTTCAGTAGGCAAAGAACTTCCTAAGTTCACAACATGGCCAAGAAGGAGTATTCCTTTTGGAATTATCTGCAATAACAATATTTTGTATGCTAATGTTGAAATGAATATATTATCAGCGCAAGTTGATAGATCTATGAATGTAATGCATGGAACGTTTGTTTGTTCCATAATATCTTTCACAATCTGTTTTTTTAAATAAGTTTATTGCACCATAGAGAATATGTCTTCAATTTCAAAGTGCATCGATAAATTCGAAAGAGGATTATAACAGACTATAACAATTCATGGTCGCCAGCATTATTTTTTTTCAAGGGTGGTGGCAGGCCTTTGTTAAGGGGGGGGGTCAGGATTTTGAAGGGGGATCAGATAGTCACGGCCGGGAGTGTCAGTATAAGAAGCAGTCTGAAACTAAAGCTAATATTTACTAAGCGTTTTGAACAGAATATTGTGACATATTTTCAGCTTCATTTTCATGATTAAACTTGTCGGAATTTTTATATGTACAGTGCTCACTCAAAGTTAAGTCTAACATTCTTTTTTGTGTTGGAATTGTTTTTTTTCGGGGGTGGGAAGCTGTATTTTACACCTGCGTTAAAGTTTGTCAAGCAGTATTTGAGAAAACTATCTGCTTTTCATCATCACCTCTTTTCTCCATAAAATCCAAACCAAGTTAACAATTTTTTTTATAGTCATTTATGCTTGTACGCCTTGCACATGCATGTAAGATATTTTCCTTAAAAAGCTAGAACAGATTTTCTGTCCGGCCACTTGCAGTCCTTTTTTACATTTTGATTTTGAAAACCTAGTCCTAATTTAGATATTTGTCAATCATAATGTGAATATTGTACATCACGGCAGTCATGACAGCGAACAATATTTCAACGAAGTGGACGCCTACGGGACACACAGCTGGCGGCTTGTCTGTCTGTCTGTGTGTGTCTGAGAGAGAGAGAGAGAGAGAGAGAGAGAGAGAGAGAGAGAGAGAGAGAGAGAGAGAGAGAGAGAGAGAGAGAGAGAGAGAGAGAGAGAGAATGGTTCTGAAGAAAGCAAACTGACATTGATTTTTTTTTTTTAAATCGATGACGACCATCCCGAACTGGATTGGGTCGAAGGCTTCCAGTATCTCGACCAAACAAAGTTTGGGGAAGCGGATTAAGAATTCCAGAGACTCTGCGATAGCTCCACTATCAAATTTTGATTTACTCGATGCAGATGCATGATTGCGTATAAAGAATTGTAGCGGTATTTAATGCGTGATCAATTACTGAAAAATCCAAATCTGTCATAAGCAGATGTCATTCATCTCGTGGCACTCATTGGGTTCCATATGCAGTCGATCCACGTGGATTCCATATGATTCGTATATGGGTTTGCACCACCAAAATAATTTTTAAAGTATGTCACTGCCGACTCTGTCGGTGGCAATATTCCAATCTGACATTTACCGCTACAAACACAAACATTGTGGAGAATAGCAGTACTAGATGTTGTATCTAGATCAACAAAACCACCTCATATAACTGTACACGAATATACAGACATTGGTAAATATAATGGTTGATATTTACAGACGATCTTCTACTAGTGCTCGTACTGGCAAAAAAAAGAAGATATGGATTTATCCAAATACGCCACCAAAGCTTTTACACTAGAGGATCCGCACGCAAACACGTTAACCCCACGGCTCTCGAATCTCTTACGAATAATCAGTTAAATTTAAGTATATGACTACTCCTACTCACACGGACTCGTATTTACTAGCATCCGTGACAATGTCGTCTTGGACGGCAAATTCCTACACCGAAAGAACATTTTTTCTAATTATAAACAAAATCTGCAATTGTATATATTAATGCTAATTCTGCCATGTTAAAATATTGTATTTTCAAGCCTCTTCATGCAGTCAAGGCAGAACTATCTAGCAATGTGAAAGCATGGTTCGATGTTTTTCTGGAATATTCCGCCTTGATTGCATATCTGCGTACATTCATTTCGTATATTGTCGTCTGATACGATCTACATATGTACAATATCAGTCTGTGATACAAAATAACAGCTGAGGTTTTTATGCTTGTTCGATGATATATATTTTGCAAAGTTGAGATGTTTGGACTGGAGAGATATTTAAGCATTACGATTAGACTGTAGTACAATACTTCATCAGTGATAATTCTTATCGCTGAATATAAACACGTGGTTAAATATAATGCAACAACAAAAAGAGAGACAACTGCTTGATTGCTCTATCAGCGATGACGGATTTATCTTGCTTCATTGTACATACCGGAATGTACCTTTTTGATCGTATTTTACTAAATAAATTGATATTATAATAATATTCGCCACACTTTTTACCAAACTCGAGTGAATACTAAATATTTATGAGCCGCATTTATAGAATTAAAATTTCTCTCTTCGAATGTCCCTGTATCTGTAGATATAACCAGCTTAGCAGTCTTATATCCAACTCTTTACAAATTGTAAATTCTAACTTGGTGTAACAATTCGTAATTTTTTAAAAGAATTATATTTTGTGTCTGAATTAATGTGATCAGGTAGAAGTCTATATTCGATGAATCCATGAAAAAACTTATCTGGCCAGATAGTTCTCGGCCGTTTATAACGGAGATTCACCTAACAACTTCTTATCATAATATCGCTTCAACTCTCAGTATCTTTTACCACCACATGCTACACCCAACTACGTTTCTCCTCTGACTCCAAAATATAAAAATAATAATTAACTATCTAGACAACCAGAGATATATTATTCTAATAAATTTATTGTGCAGACAGATGATTATACTTGATTTTTCCGTGATAAACGCTAGCCTATACGCGCTACTGGAAATAGTACTGTTACATTAAATAACAAATCCAAGCCAGATACGCTGACCGGTATTGATAAGAAGTAAAAAATGTATGGGCAGAAATAGTTAACGATATCGGATGATCTATCAGCAATGTTGCTAAGTTAGAAAAGAAATTAAGATTTCCAATAACAGACAACGCAATAACCGGGAATTTTTGTACAAACCAAAATATAAAAAATGGAACCCCTATAACAATCATTGATCATAACGCACATGCATGGAGTGATGCTGTAACAATATTTCCACGATACAGGACAGTTTAAATTTTGTAGCCATTATATATTCAATATCAGTAAGAGCGACCTGTCTGGTCATTTCAGAGTCGTCATATTACCATCAGTTTGTAACACCTATTGGAGAGATTTACCGAAGAGAATCTCTCCATGAAGAAATGAAGAATTTTGCACTGAAATATAATTCCGATAATGTTGAAGTTGAACAATTACTGAATAACTGTGTTACAGTTCTATCAGTTGCGGCTCATTTCGCTGAGGAGAAAAATATATGGTCGCTGACACGATCAGAATTCCTTGAAGATATCCAGAAAAGTTGTGTCGAATATGGACATGGCAGATTATGAAATACCCCATACGATCATTGTAAAATTATATCTGTTGATATGGTTGCGTGTTATCCTGGGAGTTTTCTTGGATACGAAGAATGTTCTTAATACTTTAAGCGATTTGGACATCCGATACATGAAATGACAAAAGTTGCGATAAATGGGCCATTACCTGATTTTGATTTAACTGGATTCGCTTCTGCAAAATCATTTAAGTTTTGTAGTAATCTTCAACCGATAGTTTACGCGTGGTTTGGTAAACATTTCTCAGAAGAAAAAAAATATTGGTTTTCGATAGTGCTATTACGATACATGTTTAATACTAGAATTTTATATCGTTGATGATCAGTGAAGCTATTACATCATATCATACGCAGAAACAAGTTCGGTTACCATAACAAAAGATTCACTCCTGGCACAGTTAAGTTAAGATTTGGATAAAATTGATTATGAAATTAATGTTGCAAAAATTCTTGGTAGCAAAATAATCGGTAAATTTTATCAAGGTGGTTCGTATGATCATAAAAGACATTGAACAAGATTAATCATGGATAATGCTGAGTTGGATTTTATAATTACAGATACAACTCTAACAAAGGAACATTTACAAGCAGAAGTAATGCGTATTCGTCTGAAAAAATTCTGTTAGGCACAATCGTGAGTTATATCAATTGTGAGTCACCGCAATTTACTCATTTAGGATCTTCTATGCTCGCTTACGTTTCTATAAATTTATTGTCGATGATAGATATATTTCCTTGATACGCTGTCAGAGTTGTTACGGATTCATTTTATATAAATAGCACGTACGTGAATTTGGTAAAACCTGTAGTCGGTAGTGGCGAATGGGGATCATGGAAAATAAAACAAGAAAGTATACTTGACTATTCTGAAGCAGCAGATGTTCAGGTCAAATAAATCTACTACGGTAATGACAATCGTATACCATTATCAACATTACCATCTGTATTTGATTCCGTGGCCAAACATAAAACCATTTATCTCAATATCTCAAAGGACATGGAGGTTCTGGTGAAACAACGAGTGCCATTGAATAATTTCGGCAAGGTATTTCGTACTGCGCTGACATGATTGTGTTGACACCTACACACAGACTAGCAAGAGAAATAAAACGAGGAGTAAATTCTCAAACTTATCATAATTTATTCAGATGATGTGGAGATACATGGATACCTGAGCGAATAGGTGAGAAATATATTCCTAAAATCATCATTTGAGATGAGATTTGTACGGTGTTGCTAGAAACATTAAAAATATTTCTTGATTGGTTACTGACAAAAAATACTGCGATAATTATCTGCAGCGATCATGGCCAACCACCACCTTTCATTAGGCAGTCTCTACACATGTGGTTAAAATCATTTGTGGATTATTATGACGAAATAAATGATGATCATATAGCTATTGATGAACTTCTGAAAGAATTTAAAAGATTAATCAGACTACAACAGCCAGGGAAAATGCAATGTGAGATAATGCTTGAAATAATTCCGAACGATCTTTGAAATTTATGGAGACCAAATGATTTAATAGATGCGAGTAGAAAAATAGTTCGTGATGAATTGCAAGAGAAATTATTTCATTTACCTAAAGAAAGATGTCCTACGTTACCTGTACCATTATGTTATAACGCAGCGGATACTCGACAACAAAATATCTAGCGTTATGTAGAGTCAAGAGAATATTATTATAACTCTAGGGTTACTATAAATAATAATCAAGCTGCTAGCGACGCCAACAAAGTTGTTGTTGGCGTAACAAGAAAAACCTGTTTGATTATAAGCAATGTGTAAAAAAATCTCGATTTTGATATCAATGTTCAATTAATTATTGTGCTAAAACAACGACAGAATAATCGTTGTGCAAGCTGTAACTGCAATATGCTATGGGAAAATTCGAGTAATAATCCAAGACAGTTCACAGTATACAGAATTAATATTGATCTTGGTCATATACGTGATAAATGACCTGTATTGGATTTAATCGACGTTGGGCCGCTAATGTGCAAAAGTGAACACGGTAGTAATTGTGTGTATTCAGAAATTAATTGCAACTATTCACGTACAAATCCACTTTGAGGAGCAGTTGAATCTAGTATGTAGATGGCGGGTCAACCTGTGGATCTAACCACGCTAGAAAGTGTATGTGTGGTCACATTCCAAATAGGATAAGTTACTCTTTTCTTACCCCCTTTAAGTTCACCAGGTTCATATAAATACCTGTCAGTCACATTATCCAGCACTGGTTGTTTTGAAAAATCACGTCGTTGTCCGTAACCATCATTAACGCAGTTATCACACTTGGTAACCTTGAAACCCATTCACGAGATCTCTTCACGGACTCAAAGTCAGTAAATATTTCCTTCGCATACTGGTATCCAAATAACCACTCAGTGAGTGTTTGATTAAATTGCTCAACTATTGTCTGATCAAGATAATTTCAGTATGTCCTCGTCTGATTGTGACATTTTACTTTATCATCAGCAATGATACTGTACCAAGAAATTCTTTGCCAGGATCAACCTGTAGCAACTGTGGTCATCGTAGACCACCTCGTGGTCGAGATCCTCGTTGAAAAATTCGTTCAAACCCACATGCAATTTCAGATGTGATTTTGTTGATAACGGCTCCGCTTCTTTATATCTACTTGCAACGTCAACGACAGTTAGCGCGTATTTGTATGTGCGTGATTTATGTCCAAGTATTTTAATGGTATCGTGCTTTATGAACTTTATCGGGGACGCTGACATCAAAATACGCATACTGAAATTTTTTTAGGTGGTGGTAGCTATATTTGCCATATTGCCTGTCATGCTAACCACGCTGCAGCAACAGCATGTGAGAATTTTGCTGCTTCAGAAGTTTTACTAATCGCTGTTATGCCCTTCCAATATCCTATTAGGGAATAATAAGCAGATTACATTATAATAATCATATAATTAAGTACCCAGCCCATTGCATTATTTTACTTTTCATACCAGCTTTTACTAAGAAACCAGCTAATGTTTCTCGAAGTGATTTATTTTTTACATTATTTATGACAGGAATAAAATTTATATCGGCGAGATATCGTTGTTGTAAATCTTTATATCGATAAGCAATATCATGAACGTAACATTCTTGATAGATTCCATTTACAATATAATCATCGGATCGAGGTTGATCTTGATTGTTAAGACGAATATCTAAACGAGTTCCTGACCCACAATAAATAAGTGTTTTTACCCGGGATATCTCGCACATGGTAATCCGGTTAATTTTCACAACGAAGCAACAATATGACCTCCTGTCTTTATGCTTGAAATAAATTTAACTTGTTTTTGTACCATATTTTTCACACTTACCTGTCAGTTCACGCTTTTTTATTTATTTTTGTTTGCTGTTATTATTGTTGTTAACCCAGTGGACGTGGCTGTCCTGCATCGAACACAATATAGATTCATATTATCTACCATATGTATATAATTGACTTTTCGGCGACACGAAAGCAAGAACCAGTCGAGCACCACCCTTCGATACCGAATTTTATCAGAATGATAATAACAAGTCCATCTGGAAAACGCGAAACACAATTATTGCTTATGAGATGGCTAATGTGGGATAAATTATATTTAGTAGCACCATCTGCATATAATCAGCGATGTTCTTATGTACTTAAATATTTTAGTGAAAAATCGGTACACGAAGTCAGTGACGTTATTGATTTTACCACTGATATTGATGAAGCGATATCTGTAGATGACTTGGATGGAAGTATTAATAATTTAGTAGTGTACGATGATGTCATGCTAGATAAACAATCAGATCCAGCTAGGATATTTTCCTGAGGCATTCAAAAAATACAGACGTGATTTATGTTACACATCGTTATATATAAATTTCAAAAGTGATCAGAGATAACTGTAATATTTTGATTGTATTTAACGGAGTTTATCATCATAATCTGTAAACATTTATTATACTTGGTGTTCTGTGGACATGGACGCAAACAAATTAAAAACAAATTAAAAAATTTCTTTGCACACGCACAGGCTACCCCGTTTGTTTTTTCAACAAAAAATTTGCATGATCCTAGGTCAAGATATCGTAACGGACTTGATACAATATTTGGATAAAAACCACAGCAGCAGAGAGGGTGATCTGACAAAAATGACACGCACGAGCATATAAACGAATAATCACAACATTTTATAAACTGCGAAGTAACAGCGCAAACTAACCCGGTGGCAATATTATGGAGAAAATCTTAATTCGGTTAGAGGTTTCAGTTTGGCGTTCTTGACTGGCGTTTATTTTAACATATTTTTCGTGTGAAAGTTTATTTTTTTGGGCAAACTTGCTCGAAACCCATTTGTAGGATCCACCCTCTCTGCTGCTGCTGCTCATCATCATCTTCATCTTTATTATTATTATTATTATTATTATTATTATTATTATTATTATTATTATTATTATTATTATTATTATTATTATTATTAAGTACGCATACAATAATAAACATTACGCATGTATGTACATTCATTAACTCCTTTCGCATTTAATCAACCCTTCAGGACTACTGTATGAGATTACTAAAATAACTACTATGTACACGAATCTCTGTGCGTTGAAATTAATCTCACTAGCTTATAAGAACTCAAACATTACTCATCATACAATGCATGAGACGTATAATTAATTCAATTTGTGTCTTTAGTTATAAAAATGGCTTACGTAAAACAAACTATAGTCCTTCTGAAAACATGACATTATGTGACATGGGACTGACCCTCTACAATTTAGAATAATTTTTAAAACATGTATATATAAATCAATTCTATCGCCTCAAACGGATAGCCAGGAAGAATGCCTTTGATATTTCATGTACCTCTAAGGCATAAGATAGCATTCGTACAGTTGATAGATTCCAGACAAAATTCGTGGAATTGTAATAAGACAGCAAGATTTTACACTATAAGTACCATGATTGTAGGTAAAATACACAGCCAGAGAATTCGAAAATGTCTATACAAGCTGGTTGTATTTATAGCTTTAGCACATGTGAAGACAGCCATGTAGAGGTTTACAAATACAACATTTTTGTGTTTATTTGTTTATCGTATATATTTTTTGTATTTACCTTTGAAAAAGACTCATTAAGAGTCGAAAGCGCTTAGGCTAGTTAGTTACTAGTTTCGTACTGTTCGTCGTCAGTTTATTGCATATATATATATATATATATATATATATATATATATATATATATATATATATATATATATATATATATATATATATGTGTGTGTGTGTGTGTGTGTGTATGTGTGTGTGTATTGCATAGCATATATAATGCTTTAACATTAAGTACACACAATAATTCCATGACACGTTTGGTGGAATCTATTCTTGGCACATGTGACAGTAATTCTTTCAATTCATTCTCACTCTGAAATACTTGAAATTAATTTATCTCAACATTTCATCATTGTCTTAATAAAATTGATTTTATATTCGTAAATGGGAGGATTTGCTCTTTTCAAAAACTTTCCTGTAAAAGATTGCTTTAGATCAAATATGTCACGGATTATGCACTAGACTTATGTGTTGTGGTATTTGACGTGATGAATGAAATGCTGCGACCAATGAAAAACTAGAAATATTGTACGTTTCACACTCTTCCAAAGTAAAATAAAAGTGATAAATTTCCTAACTGGCAACACCAAAGCAAACTTTGCTACCAAGCACCCAATAACAACGGCAGACACGCCACTCTAAAAATTATGTGCATGCATCAAAACCAGTCGATTTGAAGCATATTGATGCAGTAGGTCTGAGAATCAAATAAAATCTGATCAGGCTTTTAATTTTCTGGCTTGTTTTTTTTTTTTTCTTGCTAGTGATGACAGACGATACATTTCCATTACAGTGTCAAAATGTAACATGCAAACTGTTATCCCAGATCATTCAGATACATATAATAAAGTCTGCCACTTCAAAATGAAAAGAAACCAAAAGGATTATAAAAAAAAAATCGATAAAAAGAGAAAACTAAAGGATAACCAAGCGATACACATACCTATACAACAAAACCATAGATGCAGTTTGACTTGGAAAGAAAACTTGCGGTCGCAAGAAACCGTGTACACAAGGAGTAGATAACTAAACCATGAACCCCTAGGTTTTATGTTCCTAAAATGAATTTATTGAAAATAAATGTAGCCTGTTTTGGGGAAAACAATTAGCCGAGGGAAAAGACACTGGTCAACGATAGGTTATCAATATAGATGATATTTTTCATGTTCTAGATATTTAGTGAGCCTATATAATCTTTTTCAAGATAGTTCTTCTGTCTAAATAAATTACTCAAAGGACCGTTACACGCTAACCAAGCGACTTCTTCGATTTTAGCTCTTCTATTAAATTAAAGTGCTGACAGTGCCATTAAAAATCTCCGTTCCAAATTCCTAAACACATTTTAAACCCAATAATATGCTGAGAGTAACATTAAAAGCCAGCCAACTTTTTCAACATTTTTTTCTAAAAATTGAAAGAAACCGAGAATTAAGAAAAATTGTTATTAAATACTACACGTGTCCTCTTTTTGTAGGAACCGTTGATGCAATTATGGCATTGACTCAATTCAGACACACAAAACACTGTATAAATTAAGAATAGTGGCGTTCTTTTTACCGTACATTTGTTGATTAATTAATGTTATTAAGGTCGATATGAATTGATTATATGGAGCTGCATAGTTATGTCACATTAAGAGATTTTGTGGTTGCCTTCTTACTTTCTTTTCAACTTGTTATGGTTCATTTTGAATCTAGAGGTTGCTTTTCCTTCATAATGATACAATACTGCAAAATGACAAATTGAAGCAAAACACGTTTATTTAACTAGAAATCAATATCATTCAATTAATGAATATCACAAGAAATTTATAATTTTCTTAAATTATTTTGATATTAATGCAGGCTGCCAGCGTTATCAGCATGACGAACCGATGTCTAGCCAAGTGATGATTCTATGGGATCGACCCTGAAAGAAAAAAGGTTTAAATTCTCCATGAACTACTTCCTTGAAATAAAGCTTACATATTTAGACTGTACAATACTCATACCTCCTTCATATAATGCTTACATACTTCGAATGTACAATACTCAGACTTCCTTCATATAATGCTTACATACTTCGACTGTACAATACTCAGACTTCCTTCATATAATGCTTACATACTTCGACTGTACAATACTCAGACTTCCTTCATATGATACTTACTTACTTCGACTGTACAATACCCAGATTTCATCAAATGACGCATAAATATTTCGACTGGAAAATACTATTACTTCCTCAAATGACGCATATATTTTCGACTGTACAATACTCATAGCTCCTTCATATGATACTTACATACTTCAACTGTACAATACTCAGACTTCCTTAAATGACGTATACAAATTTCAACTGGGAAATACTCAGACTTCATTTTTACGAGGCCTACACTTTTCGACTGTAAAATACTTAGCCTTCCTCAAATGATGCATACACATTTCGAATTTTACCCTGTTCACTGTAATTTCGGTCTCGAATTCTAACCAAATACAATTCAAATGTATATGTTTTCGGTTTCTATTCATTTTACTATAACTTGCATTGCAGTGGATTACTAGACTACTTCCCTGCTTTTTGTAGTAAGGCAAGTTAATTTTTAGGTGTACAAAATGTACAATAAAAATATCTTTTTAGATCCAAAATTAATCTTTTTCAATACGTTTTTTATTTGGTTGTTGTTGTTGCAATTCTTCCATTAAACTTTATCTAGAGGAAATAACTTATGAACTCAAACTACACGAATAGGGTTGCCATACTTCATCTTTTTTCCCCGACATGTCTTCCTTCCAATCATAGAATTTACATACAAATATTGATACATAGTCACCCACTCTCCGGATTATCCTCTTTTTGAAAATTCATATATGGTAACCCTCTTCAAAAAGAATGAGAAAACCTTCTGAACATATGTTTGCTTTTAAAACGTGTAACATGAGCAGAGTTCTTCCAAGGAACAAAACAAAATATATTTGTGTTGACCGGATTTTTGTTAGTTTCTAGGAACCGCTCAGCTGCTGTAAGTGGTTAGAGCATCAACCGCGGACGCGGAACAACGCGAGTTCGAACCCCGGTCGAGTCATACCAAAAACTTTATAAAAAAAAATACACAAGCAGCTGCCTCGCTTTACACTAAGTATTTAAGTGGCTAGTGTAAGGACAAGGCGGCCAGGTGTCAGGATAATATGACGAGGTGGAGCATGACGCTACATGTATATAGCATGATGCCCGGTGCTAGACGTCACTAAAAACTGCCACATTGCAGTGGTTGTAGCGAGATGACAGAAAAAATATTAAAGCTAAGTTTAAAATCCAATTCTCTCTCTCTCTCTCTCTCTCTCTCTCTCTCTCTCTCTCTCTCTCTCTCTCACACACACACACACACACACACACACACACACACACAAACACAAACACACACACTCACACTTTTCAAATGACTTTGCCAAGGCAAAGATCAAACCCACTGAACTGCTGCTTACGTTGTAATAGAGAACGCGTACTGTTCTGCTGATTTGCCTTTGAGTTCAATACTTTCCTCGTGCTTTCTTGGACAAAGCAAACTGTATAACTGTACATTATCTCTATGCATGAAAGACCCTAAATTTATATACAGTTTTATTAGCCACAAAAATAAGAAAGCTTAAAAAATTTACTGGTCCTCCATGGTTTAATAATCCAAAGATGACATTTAAAGTTTATGTACCAATTTGTAGTCATTACACCAAATATTTGGGTTATATGACATCAAAATGTACTTTTTTAAAAAAAAAATTATTATAACTAATAAGACACCTTAGATTAGATTATGCTAATTGCTGACAAGTAAAATAAGCCAGATACCTTGTGTGGTTAAGTTTCATACAATTTTTATTTGAGTCCAATGACAAGTTTGTCGATGCTGGCTAACTAATCTTCCTCTGCTTGCAATGACCATTAGTTTAAGATTTGTTTTGGAGATCTTTATAGGGACTGATTTTTGGACATAATCAAGTTTATAATTACACTTTTCAATATGTTCCAGGCATGGCTTGGCTTGTAAGCATTCGTTTCAGAGAGAGAGAGAGAGAGAGAGAGAGAGAGAGAGAGAGAGAGAGAGAGAGAGAGAGAGAGAGAGAGAGAGAGAGAGAGAGTATTCTGACCCTTCTTCACAAATGAAGTAAGCAGAGCTGGAGCAGTGTAGTTCAGTCCACATAAAATTGTAATGGGTACTAAGCGCCAAACAGTAGTAACCATGAATACCAACACCGACACCTGGCGGCCATCTAGCATTTACAACAGCGCCACCTGTTATCCACTGCAGCGAATTCCCGTTCGATGATGCGCCGATCCAGAATTCGGAACTATCTTCATCAACTGAAAGTGATAAAGAGGTTTTCTTTTGAAAAAGGAAGTGGTCTTACGGTTAGATGGAAAGGTTTATGACTGTTCGAAACGGACACAAAGAGTTATATAATCACATACAAGCTCACGGAAGCTTATAATCTTTTGTAAAGAATGTACATGTATCACAATGTATAACATGTATAAAATGAATACGAACACACAAGTAATTTTATGTTTTGCAATGTACAGTGGTTTCTCCCTTAAAATGAAATGTTCTAATTAATGTTTACCATCCCAGCTGCTAAAATCAGTGCCTAATAGTAGCGAATCAGTTTTGGGATAAGTCTGCTATACCGCTGATAATCATTAAGCTTGCAGATAAAAAGACTACATCAAACTGATTTCAATTTACGCCCAAGTTACTTTCCTATAACATGTGGATAATTGCTCGTCCAAGATACTTTTTGTGCTTTCGCTTTAGGCTTTTAACTTGTTATAGATGTTGTAGCCTATACAACATTTACGGTCACTGTAGTCGCCATAATTTTAGTTTAATAAACTTGGCACTGCGTGACCAAGTTGTCTTAGGCGTTCGCCTTCACCAATCACAGACATCTTAGCTCGGTCGCGCGCGCGCGTGTGTGTGTGCGTGTATGTGTGTGTGTGTGTGTGTGTGTTTGTGTGTAAGAGAGAGAGAAATTTCGATTTTTATGGTAGATTTGACAATTATTCAGTCATATAACTACGATGTCTGCAGTATTGCAGTATATAGTGAATGTCTAGCACTGTATCACCATGCTGCAGACATGTAGCATGCTGTCCTACCAAGTCACATTATCCTAACACTAGGTAAACCAGTCCTAATTCTAGCCTCTTTTATGCCCATTATCATTGCAAGGCCGCTATCTGTACCATTTGTATTGGTCTTTATTATGACTCGTCCGTGGTTTGAATCCACGACCTCCCGCATCTGAGGCGAATGCTCTAACCAGTAGGCCACCAGAGTAGTCAGGTATGAAATCCGGTCTCGACAAGCGTGGATATGTGAGAAAGGTGTTGGTTCTTCCTAAGGTATTCCCGCTTCTTCCAACAGATGTATATTGAATGCCGCGTACATTTTTATGTGCTGAAAAATGTCGTTAATCCCGCCAAAACCACAAACCAGTTAAAACCTATGTTGTGTCTTTTACGTTTATGTACCACGTGTGTCAGGGATATGTAAAATAGGACCTAAACTACTTGATTCATTTAATTTGCCTCTTGTTACTCACTGATTCCTAATTGTTGCAACTGATGAAAGTCACATAACACCTTTAAAGTGTTTTAATTGGTTTTCATGTCGTGTAGCCTTTTAATAACGATATTGATAAATGTTCGAAGTTACTCTGAATGGTGGATCAATGTGGATATTTAGTTTTTCATACGTAGATATGAATGCATGGATAAGTTAATACCGTGTCGCTCGTGTATAGGTACACCTATATCTCCAACGCGTACCATGTGAGGTTGAACCTCGACCCGAGTGCAAGTATCGTCTCTATTCAGTGACGCTTTTGATGTGAGATCAGTTTTAAAGAAAGAAAGAAAAAAAAACTTTTACTGATGTTCTGCCGAATGGAATCTTAGATGACCTAAGCATATGTGGCTTATATAAACAAAATTTTATCCTATAGTTTGAGTTTATAATCTTTAATTTTCGTTTTTTACGGTATATGTTTATACCTTTTAAAGAATTTTATTTATTCGTTATCCTTTATATTGTTTTACAGAATATATTTACGTTTATTTGGAAGGATAAGTATTGCAAAATATGTTCTTAAATTGTTTTAGAACTTACCATTTAATGTGCATTATGTAACTAGTTTTTTTTAAAACGTGCCGTTAAACATGCAAATACATAACGTTATGCGTATCTGTATTATGTAATTTTCGATTGCAGATTTTAAGGGTCATTTGAGTACACACTTTACATAGTTTCATGATACTTTTAATTTGGTAAATATGTGTATGTGGTACATTGATGTTGACATTGAAGGTGTAGAAATGATCTTGTTGAAAAATTTGATGGGATATTTAGCTAGGCTACTTCTTTTCTGATTAGCTTATAGGTAAATGACCTGACTTTATTTACAAGTTTAAAGTCCTGGAAATTAACTTTTGATTCTCATTCTAGTCCTGAGATATTTGTCTATTTTGTTTAGATAACATGGTGAGTTATCTGCAATGTAGACAGTCATTTAGTTGTATTCAATAAGTATTTGAGAAGAGTTATTTATTTAAATAATTTATGGAGTCACAAATGGTCATATACTTTAGGACTAAATAACTATTTTGGAAATAATGAATTCATATAAAGACATTTTGGATTATTGGAGACACATTATCAGATTCAAAATTGAACTTCATACGGAACACCATTGGAAGTAATTTGAAATCTTCTATACTTTCGGACGTGATATAACTTTTAGAACTATTTGAGATGTCATTCACAATACCATAAGTTATTTATAAATTTTAACTTTGTATTCTAGAGGAGTCAATTAGTTGTTAAATTTTATAAACACTTGTTTTTTTTTTCTTTATCCGTTACTTAGTTTATGAATGTGTCTGGTGTCTGCCTGTGTGCCTTTCTATATGTCTGTATTTATCATTGTCCATATATAAAGCTTATTATATGTCTTCAAGTCTCTAAAACATGAGATCGTCGATCATGATTTGGCTTTTCTGTTTTTATTTTTATTATATCCTGACATCAAATACTTAATAATAATAATAATAATAATAATAATAATAATAATAATAATAATAATAATAATAATAATAATAATAATAATAATAATATTTTTATTTTTATTATTGTTTCTTTTATTATTATTATTATTATTATTATTATTATTATTCTTATTATTATTATTATTATTATTATTATTATTATTATTATTATTATTATTATTATTATTATTATTATTTGGGAACATAGATCAAATGTAATTTTCATTCTAGATAAAAAAAAGTTTGGATTTGTAATAGGAGATGGAGCAAATTTGACATTATTATTTTTATTATTATTATTATTATTATTATTATTATTATTATTATTATTATTATTATTATTATTATTATTATTATTATTGGTGGGAAATGAGACCAAAAGCTTCTTATGTTTTTATTAACAATTCGGAAGGTTTGATTTGTGGAAGGTCATGATGATCAATACAATTTTCTCAATATAATCAAGGAAAAATGTTAAATCAAATGTGTACAGTACGTATATACTATTCATTTATTGTGAATGTGTACAGTCTGTATATACTATTCAATTATGAATATGTACAGTCTGTATATACTATTCATTTATCACGAATATATACAATCTATATATACTATTCATTTAACGTAAATGTGTACAGTCTGTATATGCTATTAATTTATCATGAATGTGTACAGTCTGTATATACTATTCAATTATCATGAATATGTACAGTCTGTATATACTATTCATTTATCACGAATATATACAATCTATATATACTATTCATTTAACGTAAATGTGTACAGTCTATGCTATTAATTTATCATGAATATGTACAATCTATATATACTATTCATTTACCGTGAATGTGAACAGTCTGAATATGCTATTAATTTATCATGAATGTGTACAGTCTGTATACACTATTCATTTATCATGAATGTTCAGTTGAAACTAGTTTGGTTATATTATTTGTGTATAACTATTTGGATTTTGTGAATATTTCAAAAATGTCTGTGGTCTCTCAGAGAATATTTTCCATCATGGATTTTGTATGCAGATTTTATAGGAAACCATATGATAATTTTAGACTAAAGACGATTCCAATGTGTAGAAACAATGATACATATCCAGCAACTTTATAAAGTTAAAATTTTAGAAGGTTTAATGTACATAAATAATTTTACAGATTTTAATTACTACATTTTTATGTGCCTTAGAAAATTAGTTATGCATTCATTATTTTACAAACTTTAGTTACTGCATATTTCATTTACAATAGAAAGTTTAATATGCCTATTTGTTTTTACATATCTTAATTTGTATAAGTTTATCCAATTTTAAAAGTTTAAAATGTCTTCATTATTTTGCCAATCTAATTTACAGTATTCCAACTACTTTAGAATGTTTAATTAGCCTTAATTGTTTTGCGAATCTAATTTATTAATTTTTTTCTGCGTTAGAATGTTTATGACACCTTAATTGTTTTATGAAATATTAATTATTAGTCGTGAAGGGTTTAGAAAGTTGATGTGTTTTAATTGTTTTACTGATCTTTATTGCTACATTTTATCTGCTGTACTATATTCGATAATAAGTATTAAAAAGTCACAAACTCAGTGTGTATACTGAAGGTAATTGTTTAATTGTGACGCAGAAGAATTGTATGTACACTAATGTACTTAGTTGAGGATATTTGTCACTATAAGAATTTTTCACTATAAGAATTTGTAACTATAAAAATTTGTCACTATAAAAATATATCCCTAACAAAAGTAGGGCAGGTTTATTACTATCGATGCTATTAAAATTGTTTGCTTTCTCCACTTACTGTCCAAGGTCCTGAGAGCTGTTTCCAGGAAATATTGTTTTTCAGTTGTGTCAACAACAGCAAGGCGGCCATTACGTTTTACACAAAAAGCCTGTAATTAATAAACATAAAATGTATTCAATTAATATTCCATGGTTTAGAATTTTACAAAGTTGACTGTTTCGACTAAAACACAATCATGAATTTATTTTTAGTTCATTCAAAAACATTCTGGATTGTATGATTGTAATATATCAAGACTGTCGGAACATCAGCTCATTCAAGATTATTCATACATCAGCACATTAAAAATTAGAAGTCACTTCAAATAACACTGAAAATCTTTCGAAAGACTACTTTTTTAATTGTGATAGAACGTTTAGAATATTTTTAATTCAATTCACGATACTGTATGTTCCTTTTAAATGTTCACTTTGTATTCTATGAAAACAAATTTTATGTTGAATTTTACTAAACATGATGGATTTACGTTTTGTATCTTACTTTAAGACCATACAGTCGCAACAATAGTATCTGGTCGACTTATACTACTTTATGGTAATGTGAATTCACTGTCCGTGAGACTTTGACGGAGATAAGTTAATGGAAGCGCGACAAGCTCAAGGAGAAACAGACTGTCTAACTGGTTGTTAGATATTTGAGCATCAGTTGATATTACCTGAGCTGCATACCAATCTAAATGTAGCCGGAAGATCCGAAAGCATCTGTTAAACTCAAACTGGCAGACTGAATTATGTTCCATAATCAAGTCTGGAACAAAATAACAAAATCGCATACAATCTTTGAAATATTATCTTAGAGAAAGAAATATTCCTGTTTTGAAAGTACATAAACAACGTAAGAATAAAAAGAAAACAAATAAGAAATATCATAAAATAATGAACTGCAAGTATAATTATTCTAACTTGTTTTTACATCCCCAAGAAAAACAATATAAAAAATACAGATGCATGAACAAACACGAATGCTTTTAGCAATGGTGTCCATTAAACACAATTTCCGTATTTTGTTATCATGAATAGGTAGCAAAGCAACTTTTGTATTAAAATTAAGTCTGATACAAATCATGTCCAGTCAGTCTCTCCAAGATTGCGTTTAAAATGTATTTTCTGTCGCTTTTATTGGGATGGTGGATGGGGTGATTTTAGATGATATCAAGATTGTAAATAGAAATGGATACATTTCTTGATTTTTAACAAAATACATTTTTACTAAAAGGAGATGTTTAAATCCAGCTAGAAAGAATAGACAGTATATGTTAGAAGTGGACTTCATTTGATTTGGCGAAGTTTAAATAAGTTGCCAAATCGTTTTTACCAAGGTATGAAAGACAAAACAATTATTGGTCAATGATGTGGTATAGCCAGTTGGTTAGTTATCCTCGTCTGGAACCAATTAAATATAGCATGTGATCCATGAAGTGTTAAGTTGTCAGTCACTATGACAGTGTTCTCCAAAATTTTACACCAAATCGGACTTCTGGTGATCATTCTTTATTGTTTCCTTTGATTTGCAAATTTCAAACATTTCACGTGACAAATGAATAAACTAAAAATTTGAAGGATGTTTGAGTAGCTTCGTTACCACAAAGAAACAAAAATTACAATGCAAATTACTTATTTAATATTCGAACGAATCCAAGAAAATGACTGAAAAGCAATACCTCGTGACATTAAAACTTGCAACCTATAAGCTATGTTACTTTGCAATAAGTAACGTACTCGTTGAAAGTAACAAAGTACAGAGTGATTACATCAAGCTTTGTAATTTTTAGCCAGAATAGTTTATTTCCTTACAAAACACGGTGAAACGGTAAGAATATGACACAAGACTTACTATTTACGAACATCCATGAATTTGCCATAAAATGTGAAAGCACATAAGTCCTAAGTTTCAATTCCGTTCCAAGATGACGGATGATGACGTCATACTAAGCTTTAACAAAAGTGTCCAGAATTTTCACTGTGAATCACAATTTGTACTGTCTTGTTCCGATTTAGAATCAATTTCAGCAAATGTCTTTGTTCAAAAGCCATTTGTGTAGTTCTCCAGGGGAAAAAATATTTAGAAAGTAGACTAAGTACAATCATTGAAAACATTACAGTTTGTTCTACAAACGTACGAACGAACAACTCTTTCCAGCATAAAAGAATACATTCTTTTTAAGTTATTTAGAAACTCTATAAGATGTTACGATGTGACTCTCCCCAGTTCACTGGTTTCTGATTATTTTAAAAGCAAACTATTACGTCATTATATGTACACGCACGAAGAAATCATGGAGATTTCGAATTCTCACTAACGTAGTAGAGAATGTCTACGAGCATAATCAATAATTTCCGTGGTCACAACCAATCATTTACAAAGCTATTTCCGACGGTTTATTTAATATGACAAAACAGTCATACAAAATTTTTGCTTACGCGAGTCACATTTACGTTTTAAATAAACGCGATTGTTCTAACAAAATATCAGACCCTGCGAACATAATCATCATTATAATAATAATTATATTTAATGATATTAAAATGAAATAGAAAGATTTAGAAAGAATTATAATTTTAACACACATGTAGTTTAACAATAGGGTCCTAATAATGTACCATATATATTGGATGCTACAGAATATACTTTGGTTAATGCATGTTGCAAGTGCAACAGTATATACGATTGTTATGCCAAAATGCAATTCAATTAGCATATTTATAAAAAATATTAAACAAACCTAAGTTTTATATATATATATATATATATATATATATATATATATATATATATATATATATATATATATATATATATATATATATATATATAGATAGATAGATAGATAGATAGATAGATTGAAAATATTTTCTTTAGAAATGCAAAGCAAATTAATTAGGTAGATATTATTCGATTCAGCTTAGCTGAGATTATGTAGTAAACATTGCCGAGTTTATGAGATTTTATATAGAAACGTAGTGTCTGACAGAAAGAATATATTCTGGAGCGATGCAGTATATATAGGGAAGAACAAAACACATGCAAACTAAGTACAGATTTAAATGTGGTTAAAATATTGAAGAGCAAAGAGTACAAAAAAGAAAAGCAGGGGCAGATGATCAAACAAAAGATGAAGTGGAACAAGCAGTGAGAGAAATATAAGAAGAATGAGCAGTAAGTATGAAAATAAATATAAGAACAAACACATTAAGTAATAAAGAAAAAAGAAAACAAGAACAAAAAGAGAGAAACAAATAGATGATGAAGAAAAAGAGAGAAGAAAAGGAAAAATAAACAAATTAAAAAGATCCATTTCGTTATTACTGTAGAAAGTGCAAATGTCAATAAAATTAGGTAGTGCATCTTTTGTGTATGGTTTGGTGAGTAAGAATAGTTTTAAAAGTACAATGTAGCCAAAAGAAAATATCTAAAAGTCTGAAGATAATATTAAGTAGTATCAACAATGGATTTATTTATATGCTTTGCATATAACAAGCAAAAACGATACGAATATTATCGTGATTACAAAAAGGAATCTACTGTTGAAGTATTATCAACATCAATGGGTGGGACATAATGCCACGTGAGTAGTGTAGGGGGTTAGAATAGCGACAATGGGAGTTATCATTAAAATATGGCCCGCGGCACTTTAGCGACAAATGGCACAGCCGCGGCAGAATAGCGACAATGGGAGTTATCATTAAAATATGGTCCGCGGCACTTTGGCGACAAATGGCACAGCCGAAGGAAAATAGCGACAAGGGGAATTTTGTATTAGCACACACTGGGTTTGTATAGCGACAAGAGAAATGGCCCAGGTGGCATGACGTCACGGTACTAAACACTTGGTAACAGTGTAGCAAGGAGCTGACCTAGTTGTCCTAAATACGCGCAGCTAGCACTACGACTCTAGGGAGGGACCTATAAAATAGAGACATAGAAACCGACATATATTACTATCAAACCTAGAGTTATATATAGAGCATTAAATAGACTTGAAATATGTTGATGGTGTTCATAAATTTGCATATTTATAATGATGCTATAAATAGTTTTAATCAAGGGAAAGACAAACACCAAAATGGATGTGACTAAAAGTAACGCTAAAATGACGAAAGTGTCCCTGAACTTAACTGAGACTAAACATGTCCCTGAACATTAATTTACATTGGTTTAGACTAAAATTAATACTAAAATTGCGACATTGTCCAATACTATAGTGGAAATTAAGAAAATCTGGAACATTAATATTCAAGTGACTGTGACTAAAAGTAACGCTAAACATACGAAATTGTTCCAGAATATGACGGAGACTGAACTTATCGCAGTAGATTAAGTTATATCAGGGTTCCTGCAGGTCATGGAATCCTGGAAAAAATTTTGGAATTTAAAAAATAAATTTCAAGGGCCTTGAAAAGTTATGGAATTTGTCAAAACCTTGAAAAGTTTTGGAAAAGTCATGGAATTTGTGACAATGGAGTAAAAGATATTGATTACTTTAAATTTTATAGAGCACCGAAAACCGATTAAATAAAATGATAAAATTACAATCGATAAATGGTTTCAATTCATATAATAAGAGTAAGTTCTCCTAATGGAAGTATCACATGATTTCAGGTGTAGTTCACTAAATAAAAGAAAGCAACTGGAAAGTAATGTATTTTGTTAATATTGCAAATAGGAACACATACAAAGACTACTAAGAATTGTTTCCTTTTTTCTTTTCAATACAAATTACATTGATCATTGGATTATGACATGAATTCCTACATAAAGTCAAAGTGTGCTAGCCCATGTAAATTTAAAAAGTACATATTAAATATATTTGTTGTTAACTTATTTCTTATTTTAAATTGAAAGATGTTATTCCTTATGTTCATTTCATGCAAGATAGCGCGGTCCTTGAGTTTTATGAAATGGCCCTGGAAAAGGTTTGGAAAAGTCATGGAATTTTATTTTGTTAAGTCTGCAGGAACCCTGTTATATTTGCTTAGTCTAAAAGTAGAACTAAGATTACCAAAATCTCCCAAACCATAGTAGAGACTGAGAAAAAACTCTGGAGGATTGTATTCAGATTGCCTTGACTTAAAATATTCCACTAAATTTCAGAAATAGCGGACTTGAATGGAAACTGGTAACTAGTCAGATGTATTGGTTATTAGAAATAGTTAAAGACGAAGTGTAGCACTAAATTCTGAAATTGCACCTGGCTTTTAGCGGAGACTAAAATAATCCATAGATAATTTTTTAAAATGTTACCAAGACTTAAAGTAGTACTGAAATTATCTAAACTCATACCGACCTTCGTGGAAACTGAAAAATTGTAAATAAAAATTAAACTAAGCGATAATATTACATCTATGGTAATTAGCATTATGGGACCCTACTTTTTTAAATAGAGCGTCAAATTTTATAGCGTTAATATTAGCATTAACTGACCCTACTTTGTACTATAGAGTCAAGATTTATAGTGATAAATGGAACACCCTGGGACACTAACGGGAAGTTTGTATGGGAACAATAGGAATGGAACAGATAAGGTAACGTCTTATTAATGGACACATGCAACCGAGAAAAATGTTTTTGTGAGTTAAACACAAATTATACAACAACTAAAAATGCTTTTCAGGCAAGAAAGAATAAGTCTTTTCGAGACATTGGACTGACCCTCTAAAAGTTTTTTATCGCGAATGCATGCTATCCTCACCACCGAAACGAGTAGCATAAAACACAGCATATACTATCGCATCAACGAAATGAGCAGCACAAAACACACCCTATACCATCTCATCAACGAAAGGAGCAGCATAAAACCCAAAATATACCATCTCATCAACGAAAAAGAAGCACAAAAACACACCCAATACTATCTCCTCAACGAAAGAAGAAGCACAAAACACAGAATATACCATCTCATCAACGAAAGAGAAGAACAAAACACACCTTATACTATCTCATCAACGAAAGAGAAGCATAAAACCCAAAATATACCATCTCATCAACGAAAGAGAAGCACATAAACACACCCTATACCATCTCAACAACGAAAGAGAAGCACAAAAACACACACTATACCATTTCATCAACGAAAGAAGAAGCATAAAACCCAAAATATACCATCTCATCAACGAAAGAGTAGAACAAACCACACCCTATACTATCTCATCAACGAAAGAGAAGCATAAAACCCAAAATATACCATCTCATCAACGAAAGAGAAGCATAAAAACACACCCTATACCATCTCAACAACGAAAGAGAAGCACAAAAACACACCCTATACCATCTCATCAACGAAAGAGAAGCATAAAACCCAAAATATACCATCTCATCAACGAAAGAGAAGAACAAAACACACCCTATACCATCTCATCAACGAAAGAAGAAGCACAAAACCCAAAAGAGACCATCTCATCAACGAAGGAAGAAGCCAAAAACACACCCTATACTATCTCATCAACGAAAGAAGAAGCACAAAACACACACTATACCATCTCATCAACGAAAGGAGCAGCATAAAACCCAAAATATACCATCTCATCAACGAAAGAGAAGCACAAAAACACACCCAATACTATCTCCTCAACGAAAGAAGAAGCACAAAACACAGAATATACCATCTCATCAACGAAAGAGAAGAACAAAACACACCCTATACTATCTCATCAACGAAAGAGAAGCATAAAACCCAAAATATACCATCTCATCAACGAAAGAGAAGCACATAAACACACCCTATACCATCTCAACAACGAAAGAGAAGCACAAAAACACACCCTATACCATCTCATCAACGAAAGAAGAAGCATAAAACCCAAAATATACCATCTCATCAACGAAGGAAGAAGCACAAAAACACACCCTATACTATCTCATGAACGAAAGAAGAAGCACAAAATACACCCTATACCATCTCATCAACGAAAGAGAAGCACAAAACACACCCTATACTATCTCATCAACGAAAGAGAAGCATAAAACCCAAAATATACCATCTCATCAACGAAAGAGAAGCATAAAAACACACCTTATACCATCTCATCAACGAAAGAAGAAGCATAAAACCCAAAATATACCATCTCATCAACGAAATGAGCAGCACAAAACACAAAATCTACCATCTCATCAACGAAAGAGAAGCACACAACACACCCTATACCATTTCATCAACGAACGCGCATGCAAACTCACACACACACATCTTTATTGAAGTGAGTGTTTATAGTTACACTTCACTATATTCAGACAAATTAGCAAATTGGCAAATTGAATAGTATTTCTTTTCTAGAGATTTGGTTAGCCCTGAAAAGAGCTGTTTATATTGAATTCCAATGACACTTGGCTAACGCTGACATCTTCCAGGACGAGCACCTCACACACATCATCGGCTCCAGTCATTCTCCCAATGTATTGTTCAGACCTGCAGAGCAAACGGAGCTTGAGTTACTTCACTATCCCACTCCTCCGTTTGTGGAATAGTGAAGACCTGCTGTACCTCTTGTCTTCGGGGTCAGAGTCGGGATTGAATAACTGGTCTTATTTCCTGAGGTCTTCGTCTCTGCGGTGCAACTGCTGCTGCTGCTGGAGGTGTCCTCACCTCAGGTAGCACCTCACACACACAAGTTTTATCATAGGGTGTAACAGGATCCTCGCTGGTTCTCTATCTCCTCTTCTTTCTTCTTTGTATCCTCCTCTTCCTTAAGTTCCACTTCTTCATAGTCAGTTCGTCCAGGAGACGTCTGGCATGTTCCAGATGCATTTGGAGTTCCGAAAGTTTTTGTAGTCTACTACTACTCAAAAGAAAATGTTGACGAGTCCACAGTGGTAGCTAGACTGACGTATGCTCACGTTTATATCCTTGGAGGACGGACGTGATGGAAAACATCCGCTAATTTTTTACCATGATATGAAACGCGCGGACTTAAAAGAAGTTCTCACGTTAACTTTTTTGACTTACCAACACAGTCAGAATTTTTTGTATGTTGTTGACAAGACAGAGAGAAAAAGGGTGGGTTTTGTTTGTTTCGTTTTGTGTTTTTACTGACCCCCTAAAAATTGAAGTGTTTTTAGTCACACTTCTAAAATTTTTAAAATTTTTAGGCAAATGAAAGAAGTATATCTTTTCGAGAGTCTTGGGTAGCCCTGAAAAAGGGTTGATTGTTTTTTGTTTTTTTTTGACGAAGAGTAAAGGCAATCATTGTTTAATTTTACTGTCTAAGATTGCAACCCCGTCTGGCAGCAGGTTTTCCTACACGATAAGGTCTGCTTCTGCGAAAAGAGAAAGAGAAGTCTTCGGTGTCTATTCTACAGTCCACAAATCCTTTGTCTGGTTCTTGTTGATATTGTTGTTGTTACTGCTGCTGTTGCTGCTCTTCTCTTTGCCTCTTCTGAATTCTGTATTTCTCAGTCCATTCTTCTTTTTCTTTCTCAATTTCCTCTCTAAAGACATTCTCTATGAGATCTTGGGCTATAGAGAGCATTCTGACATTCTCTATCTCTTCAGGCTTCGGTATCAGGTTTAGCCTGACACGATGTAATTGAACGTAAGCTTCGTTGAGTTTAGCTAGTCTGGAAGGCATCTTCGTAGGATGACGAGTCAACAGTGAATGGTCAGACTGGATACCCGTTCGCTTTATATGGTACAAGTGCGGAAGGGATAGAAAACATCCCTACTGAGTTTTAGTTATTGAAACGTGAGGATAGCTCATGTCATGAGGAGGGATAGAGAGAAAGTCAAAGAGCATATATTCAAACTGTGGGGTTTTTTTATAACTAAACAAACGACAGACACGTTTTTTTTTCTTCAAAATACAACATTTTTTATTCAACTAACAATGAATAGAATTAACAAGGAACAGGGAACAAACAACATTTCAATTTAAAATACAAATTATTTTTGACAAGGTTGACAACGTTGTGAAATCATGTGAGATTTCCATTGATTCATATCATGAGGCCATTGATGTACACTACGTTTTCTAGCTAAAGACAAAAGATAACCATAACGGTCACAAAACCATCGATCTACTTTTTCATCATTTCTAGAAGAGTCACGATCAACAAAAGTGACTAAATGTTCTAAAGAATGTCCCAGACTGCGATGATGAAGAAAATACACACAATATTGTCCACACACCATGGAATCGTTGCTTTGTAACTTCACATTATTGAATCGTGTCGTCTGGGCATTTCTTCTCATAAAGTCAATGATATCGTCTTCCAAAGGTGGTAATCCATACAAATCAAAATACTCCACACAATTGACCTGAGGAAAGTACACGGCTACCCAGTGAGTTCCTGGAAGATGACTGTCGTCTGTGTTGATGACATAAGCTTGGTGGTCTTGAGTTTTGCGATGTGGGAGTTCATCTTTAGCACACACTACAGGATTCCAAGAAGCAGTATACGAACTGTTATTCAAAAGGTAATAAAGTTCCCAGGTATCCATTTTTTCTGCTTGTTTTGTTTCTCTTGTTTGTTTTCTTCACAGGTGATGATAAGTCATCAATTCAATTCTGACTTTTTGCTTGAAAAGTTCTGACAAGTAACCGTTTCTTCGCCTGGTTTCCCAACTCTGGGCTAAGAGAGCTTCGATGTGATAGATTTCTCGAGTAGTCAGTGGAGGACAGGAATGATCACGCAAGCCTTTATACCACTCATGCAACACGGTTTCTTCTGCGATGAGACTCCAAGCTTCGTCCAGATACTCGTCCAATTTTTCTTCTTAACTCATCATGAGACATTTATCGTGTTGAATTTGACTGGGATGATCGTTTTGACATCCATAGCAATCTTTCTTGACCAATTCCGTAATTTTATCTGCCAAGTGTTTAGCAAAACAGGAGACTAAATGTTGTTCTTGTTCTGGCCATCTTGACTTCACGACCTCGTTTTTTTTTGTCTTCGTCTTTGAAATTGGTTTTCACGGTATCCTCCCATTCCATGGATTCTTCCACTTTCAAAGAAGGATAAGTGTCCTCCATAGTGTCTAATAGTCTAGAATAACTTCTCTCAAACTGTTGATTTCTATGGTATTATCGAATTCAGCATACAGGATGACGTTCGTTGTGTGGGGTAGAGGATCTGCAAACTGAAGTTCCACTCGCAGTTGACCGGATTTTATAGGGTGGAAATGCCCCTCGTCACTGCCTTGGTCTGGAGTGAAATCAAAGGCCCACAAAGTGTATCCTCCAGCATAATCGTCGTACGAAATGCCGTGACTGGTGTTGGTTCCTAGTTGACCGGTAGCTTCGTACAGGGACAAGTACGATCTCAAGTAATTCTTCTGGTCAAAGTTAGGTTCAAAGGGTCTGGTACACAGAGTCTTGCCATCGCGACTGACTTCAATTTTGGACACTTTGTAGTGGTTAAACTCAAAAGGATTTTCATTGTTGGCTCCGTTGAAGGCTGCATTGCTAACGATGCCAACGATTAAACGTTTGGGTAACTGGCCTTGGAATAGATGATCTTCGATCTTGGATCGGAGTCCAGTAGCAATAGTGAATGTTTTCACTTCTACACGCCGTATCGGATACTTGGCAGTGGTTCTGCTCAAGGTGTGACTGATATCGTTTCCCGCTTTCGGTAACACTTCTACGCGACGCACGTAAAGTCTGGCTTCTTGAATTTGGTTTTGTAGTGGACATTTTCTTGAGCCATCAAGTGGAAGGCCGTACTGCTACGATTCAATCTCAGACGAATATCTACTCCGTTGAGCAAATACTTCTCCTGCAACAACATGTCCAAATGCAAACGATCCATCAGTTCTAAATTATGGGCTTCCACGATTTTCTTTTGACGAGCAACATATCCTTTATTGTCTTCATCTAGTTCGTCGAACTTTTCTGGTGTGTCAGGTTTCCAAATCACGCAAGCATCCAGATGAGTGTTCTTAGCCTCCTTTCCGTACGTCAAGAGATTTTCTAGGTACGCTCGGTAAGGGTAAGTATCCATGCTACTGCTGATCAGTTTGTTATTCAAGTACAAATCCACTTCGCTAAACAAGGAATGCATGAAATTGTTGACGGGAGCTACTTTGGCATCATCTGCTAGATTGGTACCGTCGGATTTTTGCACTTTGACTTTCAGATACAAGTAACTGCTATTCAGATAGATGTAATCTTCCGGTTGTCCTTTGATTTCAAACTCTATGGGAGCGGAATCCGTCAAAGAGGAAACAGGATGAAATTCGACCCATTGGGATTCTTGCATGGTCATCATAGTGGGTGGCATGGCAAACAGATCCAGTTCTGACTTGGAACAGGCACAAGACTCTCGATGCATCATTTTCTGTTGTTTTTTTGTTTACAATTTAATAATCAAAAACGTCTAAGTCTCGAACAGTTTTTCTTTTCTTAGTCTTTCTAGCTTTGAGAGTATGAAGTCCTTTGAAAGGGTGTTTTCGACGTCTTTTTCTGCCTTGTCCTTGTTGGAACCTCAGAGAAGCAGGAATGCCTGACTCCTCAGCAAACGGGGCATTTATAGGATTTTCTCGTCGACCCAAAATATCTTTGCCTGTTTGAAGCAAAACATTTTTGCCTGCTCGTAAGAAAGCTTCTTTGGGGTTTTGTTTGTCAATGATGACATCGTGGAGAAATTCTTTACCGTGTGTCATCGCAGCATCTTTCAGGGCGTGCAATCCCCGTGTCACCATTGGTTTTAACACGGGAACCACAGTACGAAAGACCGATTTGAGCATATCCCCTAAACCATGCCCTCGTTGTCGAGTGACTCCTTGGTACACAGGATACATGACTGACAAAAAAGTTTTTTAGAGTTCTCTTTTTCGAAAATGGAGTTTTACAGTGACTTTCCCTTGGGTGAATGGAATATTTTGTCCCATATCTCCTTGTATAGTTATGTTGACAGTGTCAAAATACGACTTACTGACAGGTAAATAGTGAGGATGTACAAATTCACGGTGAACGTGATAGGTGTTTCCACCTTCTTCGTCAGCAGCTGGGGCAGAATCCACTTTGAAAGGAATGACACGCAGTAACGGTACAGAGGTGTGACCTACTACGTTGTACTCCACTACATCGGAGTACACAAAAATCAAATTCAGTCCTTGGTTCATTACTACAGGGAAATGAAAATGTTTGGCAAAATCCAAATTGTTACCTATGGGTGGCATTTTGGTTGGATGATTCTTGACCATTTCGGGGTTTCCACCTAAAATGTGATACAATTCAGGACAAAATGTAATGGCCAAGACTTTGTCATGTGAAAATTTCATCAGGAGGCGACGAGCTATTTTGTGGTATTCAATCTTGACACTTTTTTTAGTTTTCTCCAAGGCTTTTTTCAAACATGATATTGAACCTGTCAGCAAGGGTGTTCACCAAATGTTGACCGCTAAAATAATAACCTGAAGGAATTTTCAACATGTAAGTGGTTCGATTAGTGACAGGATTCTTTGTTTTGGGAAAGTCAACTTTATCACTACGTTCATCCATGACTTGTTGCACTTGATCGTCTTCAACTTCTATGGACACAGTGTTTTGAGATTCAACGATGTTTTTAATTTGTGTTGGGTGAATCATTTCTACCAAAGCCACTTCCCAATAGGCTTCGTCATCAAATTGAATGGCCTGAGGTAATTTGGCCGTGTAACAGCACAAAGTGTTTTTGGGAAACACCTCCATGGAACTGTCACTGGGTAAGGTTAAGTAAAATTGGTTGTTCATAATTCCACAGTTCTAGTGTCCGAGGAGTCACTGGAGACCAGAGGAGTGTCTAAAGAGAATGGTTAGGATGAATGTTGGAACTGACGTTGGACACCAGACTCCCGTTGTTGTTTTTGTTTCCGTTAGAGGAATATTTTAGGGACGGGTTGGGAAGAAGGTAACCAATGCAACTGCTGAGTAAAATGGTCCACAATTGTTTGTCTCCTTGTTGTAAACTTAGAATGGCAATGGCTGCACCGATGACACAATACACCACAAAGATTTGGCAGAAAAAGACGATTTGCGTTTTAGGCACACGTTCTCCACACCACACCCACAAGGGTTGCTTTTGTAGATCTTGCAGAGAAGAACTGGGGGAAGAAGCGTTCACAGTAGGAACTGAGGCTGTGTTGAAGACCATGATGGTCACTTCTTTTTATAGTCAATGATTTGAGAAGCGTTAATCCAAGAGTCAAAACTTGACGGATATCCTTTCCAATGTACTTTGACTTCTTTGACACGCCGTTTTCCCACTTTTCGTGTTCTTCGATCGAGAATGCTTTCGATTTCGTACACGTCGTCTTCTTTTTTGGTCACACGTTGTAACTCGGGTAAGTAAAACGTTCCTTTTAACACTTCTCCGTTCATGTCTTCCAATTTATAGACGGGAGGATAACGACCACGCACTCGTTCAGTGACACGAAACAATTCGGTGGTCCAGTTGGGCAAGTAACCTTTGTCGAAAGTACGTTTGGTTTTGCCAATGCGTACCCAATCTCCTGTGGCTAACTGTCTACCTTTCTTGGAACTAGTGACTGACGGGGACGTACCCAACAGACGCTCGGAGACGGTCACTTCGTTGTCGGGAGTCACTTCTTGAGGTGCACGTCCAATGCTCCGATGGTAAGATTGGTTGTACGATTGAACGAGGTGTGGCAAGATGTCGATGTACTTGAAAGTGTGTTGATGCGTAAAATATTTCCACATGCGTTCTTTCAAAGTGCGTTGAAAACGTTCCACGATACTGGCTTTAGTTTCGGGATTCTCGGTGGTAAAAAAAAATGAATGTCACGTTTCTTCAATTCTTTTTTGGAAAGCTTGGTTTAGAAATTCGGTACCTTTGTCGGTTTGCCATCGAAGAGGGTGACGACCACTTTGTTTCAACACCAGTTTCAAGGCTCGCACTAATTCATTGCTCGATTTGGAAGTCAAAGGCACGACCCAAGCAAATTTGGAAAAGACGTCGATGACACAAAACAAATATTTGTAGCCACGATTGTAGGTGGCCAAATGAGAGACATCGGCTAAATCCGCCTGCCATTGATGATCGATACCTTCCACTTGGGTGCGACGTCTTGAAAATTTTCGTCGAATAGGTTTGTGTAAGGTGTACGTAGCTTGTTCTTGTAACCATCGTTGCACTTGAGGTAAACGGACACTTTTCAGTTTTGTTTTGGCAGCACGATAGAATTTTTGAACACCACCGTAGCCAGCTGGATGAGATGGATCGTAGTAAATGCTAGCTAAGACCTTCTCCATTTTTTCTTTTTTGTTTTTTTTAATAAGTGATCCAATCTTCGCTGATGCTTTTCGCTAAGGAGCGAGAGGGTGGTTTGGAAACGGCTTTACGTGTTCGATGTGCCACAGGAGTAGAAGTGGAAGGTAGTTTTGGTAATGGTGTTGGAGGTGGTAATGGTGGTAAGAGAATTTCTTTGGTTTTCTTGTCTTTTTTCACTTCTGGTTTCCCTTCTTTCTTTTTTACTTCTGTCGAAGAAGGAGTGGACATCTTCTTTTTAACCCAAGCTTTAAGTTCTTCTCGTTGAGGTGTAGGTGAAGGGGTCAACAAGGACGGTGCAATTTTACTAGGAAGAGGAGCTGCTGGTGGTGTTTGAAAGACTTCTCGTACCTCTTCTTCAGGTATCCGTGGGGTTGCTTCTGTCTTAACCGCTGAGGTAAGTGGTAGTGGTGGTGATGGACTTTTCATCAGGGCTTTCAAATCTTTCAAAAAAGGTACAGCTGTTTCGTCTAATGCTTTTTGGTGAAAGAGTTGCAGTCGTTGCAATAATTGACCTACCGTTGAGATTTTTCCGTTTCGGACAAATCGCTACGATCCATCAACGATTGCAATTCGTGTTGTAACTGTGACATTTCGGTCAAATGAGGATTGGGAGGTAGTTGTGGGGTCCGTTGTTCTTGCCAACGATGGTATTCCATCCATCGTTTATAAGGGACTAAAGTCAGTTTTCGTCCTTCCATTAGATTTCAAGAATCACGTCTGGGATCTTTTGACTCCAGTGTTCTCCTTTTATCTTTGTCCTCCCAGGATAGTTCCAAGTGATCCCATTACTCCTTGCAACAAGGGTTGTTCTATGTTTCTCAGCAAGGGTGCTAACAGTGGTAAAATAGCAATTCCTCCGCGTTGCACCAACATCGTTTTCTTTTGACGAATAGGAATTTTCTTTTGGACCATTTGGCGAAGAACGTGTCGATGTTTGGCTAAGCATTTTTTCTGATGTGCAGACAAAGGAATCGTGCCTTTCAAAACATTCAGACAACATTCGCACACGGTATCAATGACGTCCTTCGAGGCGGTTTGAATGAGTTTTTTTCGCATGGATGAAGGAGCTTTGGACAAGACAGAAAACATGTCCCAATGTTTGACTAAACGAGGAGGTAGTCCTTTTCTTTTCTTTCCTTTAGGAGTAGAAGAGGAATGGGTTTTGGAGGGTGACATTTTTTTGTGAATTGTTTCCAGGGCAGGCACCAAAAAGTACATTAACGTCAATCACTTGGGTACATGACCTTTTATCCTTTTTTAGCACAACGAAACTGTCTTGTTTCCTTTTGGAACAGGCGAACGATACATCTTTGGGTACACGACAGCCACTTAACTTCATAGTTCGTCCTTGTTAGCAATTATCCATATGGCCTTTGTCCCTGATCAATTTTTTGTTGTCTCTCTTTTACAAATTGCTCAAGCTTTCCCAACAAGTTGTCAATATTTCTGTAAACAAAAAAAAGGACTGAAGAAACCTCCTCTTTGGTGGCTTCTGTTTTTCTTGGAACGACTGTGTCATTTCTGTAGGTGTCGTCGATGCTGAACAATGCGTTTCTTAGGATGACGTGTCTGACGTTTTCGTTTTCCTTTTCCTTTTTGCACAGAAGAACGACGATGGTGATGGTGTACACTTCTTGGTGGTGCCATCTTGAGGTGATTAGCAGCACAAAAAAACACTGATGTTAAAATGGACCTCGGGTCTTTTAATACTGGAATGCGTCGCCAATGATTGTCTTTACGTCGTATCAACTTGATGACAGGCAACACACGTCGTGGAGGAGTTCGCAAAGGGCTACATCGAGCTAATTCTTGGTTGGACAAATCGAGTAAACTTTGTAACACACCTGATCTCTCTTGGACTTTGATTTTGGGGGCAGGTACTTTGTGATCAGCAGCCACTGCTGCTAAAGAGAAAGAGGGTATTACTGCTGGAGAAGACATTTTTGGAGACGCTCTCATGTAGGTTGAAACTGTTTTCGGTGGACTTTTCTTTTTCGTTTTCTGAGGTGGTGACTTGGTTTTACTACCGTGGTTCTTTTTCTTTTTCTTCTGGGTACGTTTGAGAGTAACTTGTTTCTTGGGGACAAGTTTGGGTGCATTGGGATCCCATTTTAGGAGGGAACGAATGATGACACCTCCTAGTGAACCACTACCTCCAGGTTTCAAAATGATTTGCTTTTTGGTTTGAGTGTCAATGCGAGGATAAGCTAGTTGCGTCAAGGCTACTCTGTTTCTGTCAAAAAAAACGTTTGGTTTGATGTGGAATCTGAATGATGCCTTGCAGTAATTGACGTTGCTGTCACCGTAAACCATCGTAAGACTTCTTTGAGACTGGTTTCTAAGACACGAGCACGTATTTATGGATTTTTCTCGCGACTAATGCCATACAAGGCACGAATCAATTTAACGGGAAGATGAGACTGAAGGGACGTCATGTTGACAATGTGTGAGACAGAATCCAAGTAACCAAGGTTTTTATTCTATTTTTGTCTTTGCTGGTCATGGTTAAGTCGACGACGGGGATGAGTACACGACAGGTCCACCGTCTTGACACCAGTGGTGAAACAGATGGGTACGAAATCGCAACTAATCGGGGGTCGTGGGTTTCAAATCCACGAGTAAATAGGCGTGTGGAGTTTGAGTGGCATCTTCGTACGCATGAGTTAGCCAAGGTGTTCCTAACTGTTTGGCTAAGACTTGCACTTGCGATTTATCTCTAGGACTTTTAAACAAGACCACGTAATGAGCATTGAGACTGATGGCACGATGGGCTTTACTTTGTTGAAACAAATTTTGAGTAATGTAAATGACACTGGCATTACGATGATGCCCTTTGCGTGTAAACCACAGCTTAATTTCTTCTTCGTCTTCTCCTAACATGTCATCAAAAATAACCAAATGGGTTTGACTGGGGTCAGACACGATACCGTCGTCTTCGACCGGAATGCCTTCCACAAACACAATGGATTCACCTTGACTTTCTCGTAGAAGGTTGTACGCGGATTGCCACTCTTTGTAACACCACACGATACGTTGAGGTGGACGATCGATCAAATGATGTTTATGTTCGATCAAACGTTTGACAAATTCGGTTTTGCCTGAACCGCTAGGTCTAGCAATGAGCATGTTAAAGGGATGTCGAAGATACAAGGCATCCCAACTAGCACGGTCTAAATGTTCGTCAATGACTTTGAAAGTGGAGGAAGAGGGAGCAGAGACAGTAGAGGTAGCCATAGTAGCGTCAGGAATGTCACCTTTCGTGTAACACGATGACAAACAAGACAAGAGTTTTTATACTTTTTCAGGACACGTTTATTGCAAACTTTAAAATGAAATAACACGAAAGACATAAATACATAATAGCCAAATGGTTAAGTACATGATTAAAAGACACATCAACACAACTATCGTGGAATATAAACAAGTTTCTACTTGACAACATTTTCTTGTCATTCAAATGTAGTGTCCTAGGGACAGTGTGTAATGTTCTAAACGTTTGTACATGGTTTGGTATTTTGTGTTTCTTCATTCGTTGATGAGATAGTATAGGGTGTGTTTTTGTGCTTCTTCCTTCGTTGATGAGATGGTCTCTTTTGGGTTTTGTGCTTCTTCTTTCGTTGATGAGATGGTATAGGGTGTGTTTTGTTCTTCTCTTTCGTTGATGAGATGGTTTGTTTTGGGTTTTATGCTTCTTCTTTCGTTGATGAGATGGTATAGGGTGTGTTTTTATGCTTCTCTTTCGTTGATGAGATGGTATATTTTGGGTTTTATGCTTCTCTTTCGTTGATGAGATGGTATATTTTGGGTTTTATGCTTCTCTTTCGTTGATGAGATAGTATAGGGTGTGTTTTGTTCTTCTCTTTCGTTGATGAGATGGTATATTCTGTGTTTTGTGCTTCTTCTTTCGTTGAGGAGATAGTATTGGGTGTGTTTTGTGCTTCTCTTTCGTTTATGAGATGGTATATTTTAGGTTTTATGCTGCTCCTTTCGTTGATGAGATGGTATAGTGTGTGTTTTGTGCTGCTCATTTCGTTGATGCGATAGTATATGCTGTGTTTTATGCTACTCGTTTCGGTGGTGAGGATAGCATGCATTCGCGATAAAAACCTTTTAGAGGGTCAGTCCAATGTCTCGAAAAGACTTTTTCTTTCTTGCCTGAAAAGCATTTTTAGTTGTTGTATAATTTGTGTTTAACTCACTAAAACATTTTTCTCGGTTGCATGTGTCCATTAATAAGACGTTACCTTATCTGTTCCATTCCTATTGTTCCCATACAAACTTCCCGTTAGTGTCCCAGGGTGTTCCATTTATCACTATAAATCTTGACTCTATAGTACAAAGTAGGGTCAGTTAATGCTAATATTAACGCTATAAAATTTGACGCTCTATTTAAAAAAGTAGGGTCCCATAATGCTAATTACCATAGATGTAATATTATCGCTTAGTTTAATTTTTATTTACAATTTTTCAGTTTCCACGAAGGTCGGTATGAGTTTAGATAATTTCAGTACTACTTTAAGTCTTGGTAACATTTTAAAAAATTATCTATGGATTATTTTCAGTCTCCGCTAAAGCCAGGTGCAATTTCAGAATTTAGTGCTACACTTCGTCTTTAACTATTTCTAACAACCAATACATCTGACTAGTTACAGTTTCCATTCAAGTCCGCTATTTCTGAAATTTAGTGGAATATATTAAGTCAAGGCAATCTGAATACAATCCTCCAGAGTTTTTCTTAGTCTCTACTATGGTTGGGAGATTTTGGTAATCTTAGTTCTACTTTTAGACTAAGCAAATATAACAGGGTTCCTGCAGACTTAACAAAAATAAATTCCTTGACTTTTCCAAACCTTTTCCAGGGCCATTTCATAAAACTCAAGGACCGCGCTATCTTGCATGAAATGAACATAAGGAATAACATCTTTCAATTTAAAATAAGAAATAAGTTAACAACAAATATATTTAATATGTACTTTTTAAATTTACATGGGCTAGCACACTTTGACTTTATGTAGGAATTCATGTCATAATCCAATGATCAATGTAATTTGTATTGAAAAGAAAAAAGGAAACAATTCTTAGTAGTCTTTGTATGTGTTCCTATTTGCAATATTAACAAAATACATTACTTTCCAGTTGCTTTCTTTTATTTAGTGAACTACACCTGAAATCATGTGATACTTCCATTAGGAGAACTTACTCTTATTATATGAATTGAAACCATTTATCGATTGTAATTTTATCATTTTATTTAATCGGTTTTCGGTGCTCTATAAAATTTAAAGTAATCAATATCTTTTACTCCATTGTCACAAATTCCATGACTTTTCCAAAACTTTTCAAGGTTTTGACAAATTCCATAACTTTTCAAGGCCCTTGAAATTTATTTTTAAATTCCAAAATTTTTTCCAGGATTCCATGACCTGCAGGAACCCTGATATAACTTAATCTACTGCGATAAGTTCAGTCTCCGTCATATTCTGGAACAATTTCGTATGTTTAGCGTTACTTTTAGTCACAGTCACTTGAATATTAATGTTCCAGATTTTCTTAATTTCCACTATAGTATTGGACAATGTCGCAATTTTAGTATTAATTTTAGTCTAAACCAATGTAAATTAATGTTCAGGGACATGTTTAGTCTCGGTTAAGTTCTGGGACACTTTCGTCATTTTAGCGTTACTTTTAGTCACATCCATTTTGGTGTTAGTATTTTCCTTGATTAAAACTATTTATAGCATCATTATAAATATGCAAATTTATGAACACCATCAACATATTTCAAGTCTATGTAATGCTTTATATATAACTCTAGGTTTTATAGTAATATATGTCGGTTTCTATGTCTCTATTTTATAGGTCCCTCCCTAGAGTCGTAGTGCTAGCTGCGCGTATTTAGGACAACTAGGTCAGCTCCTTGCTACACTGTTACCAAGTGTTTAGTACCGTGACGTCATGCCACCTGGGCCATTTCTCTTGTCGCTATACAAACCCAGGGTGTGCTAATACAAAATTCCCCTTGTCGCTATCACAGCCTTCGGCTGTGCCATTTGTCGCCAAAGTGCCGCGGACCATATTTTAATGATAACTCCCATTGTCGCTATTCTGCCGCGGCTGTGCCATTTGTCGCCAAAAATCTTGTCGCCAAAGTGCCGCGGGCCATATTTTAATGATAACTCCCATTGTCGCTATTCTAACCCCCTACACTACTCACGTGTCTGCGGCATGATATCCCAGTGATGTACATCACTATAAACTGTCACCCTGCAGACATCGATATGAGTGAAAATTGTTAAAGCTGCATTAAAAATCTAAATCACACACACACACACACTCACCAAAACAAATAATGATGAAAGAGAAAGAATACATAAAGTTGATGTTGTCGAGCTATACTATATACAGTAAATAAAGAAACGAGATATTATTCGAGCAAGTCTAAAACGATTTGACTATTTAAACATAAATGCATCTAACTAATATAGAAGGAAATTAATAAGAAACACTGTATAAATGTGAGATTTGTGATGAAAAATGCGGAAATTAGTTTCATTAATTGTTATGTTATTTTCTGTAACATCTGACTTAATAATTTTTTTAAGTTTCGTAAGATGCATAGAATAACTTTTGTTAGAAATGAAATTGTGTGCCTATTTTCGGCTCTGTTAAAAACGCAAATTACGTAGATCTCTAAATAGATAATTAAATACGTGTTGATAATTAGTAATAATTGTCGTAATAAGACCTAAAAGGTCCCTATGGCGTAGTTTCTCAGTGATTAATGAGATATGGAAATTTTAGTACTCATTATTTTGGGCTATAATATTACTCTGGAACTGTTATAAATTATTCGAAAATATTATGGACAACGCCACCTTGACAGCATCACTATTTTTGGAAGACCTGTACATGTCCGACATTAAAATTATAAGGTACTTTTCATTTCTTTAGGACTTTCGTTGACCTTTATACGGACTTATTTCGATTCATTTCATTATATCGTTAAATCCTCTCACATTTTTTCTTTTACTACTTTAATAATTAAATTGTGTATTAAGTTTTACAAAACCTAATAGTTTTGCTTCTTTTCTTATACTTAAGCGTGTGACTATAGAATCGTAACAAGTTAAATATCTAGTTGTGCAGCTGGACATGTGTTAAAAATCTTTAGGTTTACCAAACATTTTAAGTTAAATGAAAACTGGAAATTTCCATGATATTTATTTAAAAAATAAAAAGCTTGAAAAGATTACTTAGATACGAAGAAATTGGGTAAGAAAGGGAAAGAAAATATTCATTGTAAACGGGGTGTTATATTGGCAGTCACAGGATGCTAACATCGATGGTGATTTTTTTCCGCACGTTGACGAATGTCTTCGTCAAAGTGGCGTTAATCTAACCTCTAACACACTAAAATATAATTTTGTTATCGATTAAAAAAGAACAGTTTGAAACATATTAATGTGGCAATACCAACTCGATGCCAGCTTAATATCATTTTTACAATTCAATAAACTTAACCTTAAAAATGTCCAAAATTACAACTCTGTAAAATTCAATATATAATTTATTTCAATAGAATTCAACGTAACAAATTGAAAAGAATTTAGAGTAGCGTGAATTAAATCTCGGATAGTCCTGAAAGATTTACCACATGTCCAAATGTATAAAGTTCCAACTAAATCCTAGTGGTATTGAAAACAAGTTTTAACATTGAATGTATTGATGTGTCAATGGCCTGAAGTATGATGATATACTACAATTCGTTTAATGTGTTACAATAATATAGGCAAAAAAATATTTTGTCACAATTCACTATAACTTCGAATTAATGTTTCTATCAAAGAATATGGTTGATGGGCACGTTGGATTTAAGTAAATAATAAATTGAATAAATAATTATATCCAAAGTAAATAATGAAAGCAGCAGCAAAACTTATTATATTAATAAATAATTAGTAATTTCTCAAGTAAGTGACATTTAATAAAAAAGCGCAATAGTAGAACTATGATGAGGGTCAAAAGTTCATTTCTTGAAAATTCAACGTTGTCAACAAGATAAAATCTGTTACTTAGAATTAGAAATCCTATATCTTTCTACGTGGACCTATTGCAACAAGAAAGGACACGTTATTTCGGATTGCTACAGATTGAAAAAAGCAACAGAATCAAGACATAGCTTTTCCAAGTGTTCATATTTCCAAAAGGTATATGCTACAGTCAAGTATTGAAAGCAAACAATTTGTTGCGTCAAACAAACCCAATTTAATTTTAGATCGGGGGTTGGTAGTGGTGTAATGGATAAACAGATAGTCGAGTAAATTTGTACATATTTGCCGGTTCACTTTTGTAGTAGGTTACATAATCACCACACAGTTGATTTCTTAAATGAGTGAGGATTATCATAATAATAGCTTTTTGTAGATTATTTATGTAGGTCACGGTCATCTACTACACTGAATGACTTTTCTTTCGCAGTGATACGTATGGGTAGTATTCTCTTGATGTTGAGATGAAAACAGAGTCACAGAGAGGGGTAGGAGACTGTTACTTAGATTGGTTAGAAAAGGTAAATCAATTTCGTGTTCAATCATGTTTCAATCATGTTTGTATAGGGCTAGAGCTAATTGATAATAAATGACTGTAGAAATATAATAATATGACACCAATTTGAACTTGGTGTATGATATGTATATATTGAGGGTGGTACAGATATAAACTGACTAAAGTTCGAGTTTTAATAAAACAAGTTCTAAGAAGTATGCCTTTAGTTCTCACTCATACAGATTCTACGTGTATTATATCATACAATCACGAAGGGTACATAATTTAAATGAACAAAGTGGATATATTATGTACCGGTAAGAAATATAATTATTTGCCGTTGTAAATATAATTTACCTGACTAATATTTCTGAAACATAGCAAAATAATGCCCTAAATAATTTATTTTAAAACGAATTATTTGTTGTCAAATTCAGTTAAGAATAAATGACAAAACTTTAGATGTTGAAGTCGGCAGATATTCTAAGATGGTAGAAGCCTTAAGCCATATAAATAATATTAATCACTTAAAACGCGGCATCTGAAAATATCTATAGCATTAAATGCCTTTTTGGAATATGAGTGCAGTAAACGCTATCCATTTACGTATAAAGCATTGAAGTAATCAAAACCTAGCAAAATTACTAAGATCGCTAAAAGTAAAACTTAAAAAAGATACTAAAGGATATTCATAAGTAGTTTCTAACACTGGAAGTACAGTACTTTGTGCAGGGGAGATAATGTTCTATTACATATAGTAAATAATACAATACAAGAATGGAAATAAGGAACAATCGAAAGCAAAGACATAAAACAGACAAGAACATATAAAAAAACACATTTTCTTACAAGAGGAAAGTCAATGAATGTTTTGAAATATATGCATAGTAAGGACAATGTAAAAAAAATTCATGTACAGGGTTGAGAAACCAATGACACTTCCATGAACAATATTAAATGTCAGAGTGAATATCTTGTAATTTCAGTTCATGAGGAACAGACAAAAGAAGGTTCATTAAGTTTCCTTAAAAGAAACAAGATGATAAGAAAATACAGTTTTGTATTCTTCATTCAAATAAACAAATAGATATTTGTTTATAATAGAGATTAAATGCTTCATTCCCACTTTGCAACAGCAAATCTTGCAAAGAAAACTTCATCGTGGTAAGTACAGATTATCTAAAAGGTGTTAAGACTTGTAAATCGGCTTTTTTTATTCAATTGATTTTATCTTATGTTCGATATTTATAGTATAGTATAGTATAGTATAGTATAGTATAGTATAGTATAGTATAGTATAGTATAGTATAGTATAGTATAGTATAGTATAGTATAGTATAGTATAGTATAGTATAGTATAGTATAGTATAGTATAGTATAGTATAGTATAGTATAGTATAGTATAGTATAGTATAGTATAGTATAGTATAGTATAGTATAGTATAGTATAGTATAGTATAGTATAGTATAGTATAGTATAGTATAGTATAGTATAGTATAGTATAGTATAGTATAGTATAGTATAGTATAGTATAGTATAGTATAGTATAGTATAGTATAGTATAGTATAGTATAGTATAGTATAGTATAGTATACCTGTCTACTTTCCAAGCTTATTTAAGCAACTGTGTATTTTTTTTGCAAATTCATTTCTTTCCTATAATTCGCAGCTTTTCTAATTATTCTGCGTTTCCTGATATAGAATAATCAGTTCCTTGAATGTTAGATTTAATATCTTTTAATCTGTTTTCATTTCTTATTCACGGTTTAATAATGTATTTAAAGTAAAAAAAATAATATTATTAGTTTATGGCTAATATATTTAATAATTATTGGGTTTAATTCTGATATTATATTTCATATTGTTATGACGTGTAGTCATATGGTTATGAATGTGTTTCATTACTTCGTAGTGAACTTTATCTTTCAAGATTCACTCACCTATATACTGACTTCCGAGGAGATGATGAAGCTAATTACAACGTATAAAGTGAGCTGACTTGTTCAGCATCAACAAAGTTGAACTGCATAGTATTAACAAAATTAAATTAAAGAATATGAACATACTTGAATTACATGGCATTATGTTTGATTGCATAACACATCTGAAACAAATGTATGTATGTATGTATGTATGTATGTATGTATGTATGTATGTATGTATGTATGTATGTATGTATGTATGTATGTATGTATGTATGTATGTATGTATGTATGTGTATATATATATATATATATATATATATATATATATATATATATATATATATATATGTATATATATATATATATATACATACATACATACATACATACATTTGTTTCAGATGTGTTATGCAATCAAACATAATGCCATGTAATTCAATATATATATATATATATATATATATATATATATATATATATATATATATATATATATATATATATATATATATATATATATATATATATATATATATATATATATATATATATATGCAATAAACTGAAGCCGAACAGTACGAAACTAGTAACTAACTAGCCTAAGCGCTTTCGACTCTTAATGAGTCTTTTTCAAAGGCAAATACAAAACATACATATACGACAAACAAATAAACACAAAAACGTTGTGTTTGTAAACCTCTACATGGCTGTCTTCACATGTGCTAAAACTATAAATACAACCAGCTTGTATAGACTAGTTGCGGACACTAAAAACGTTGTATAATTCCCTAAAAGTCTACATGCCAAAGCGACATCTATTTTTACTTTTTGTACATATGTAACGCAGATTATATTCCGGATATTTGATTCTATACCATTTATTCTTATAGTAAAAATTGAAGGATAATAAGAAGATTTAGAAAATGTTAAATTCTACTAGTGCATAGTTTTCATTTTCATTTTCATGTTCAGTTTCCGCAACTAGTCTATACAAGCTGGTTGTATTTATAGTTTTAGCACATGTGAAGACAGCCATTTAGAGGTTTACAAACACAACGTTTTTGTGTTTATTTGTTTGTCGTATATATGTTTTGTATTTGCCTTTGAAAAAGACTCATTAAGAGTCGAAAGCGCTTAGGCTAGTTAGTTACTAGTTTCGTACTGTTCGTCGTCAGTTTATTGCATCTATTTTAATTAATCCCTGACACACGTGATCCCTTGGTGGATCCAGTACGCTTGAAAGGGTTGTTATTCGCCATATGATTTGTAGTCTTTATATATATATATATATATATATATATATATATATATATATATATATATATATATATATATATATATATATATATATATATATATATATATATATATAATACTGTAAGCATACCTTAATGTTTGTTCTAACAGTCGGTATAATGCAATTTAAATGAATTTGAATGGGACAAGTGTGGATAGTATATAACAATAGAACAATTAGATTTCATGTTGCTAAGAAATAATTCTCTACTGATATGATGTCCACTTTACAAAGGAATTGTGTACAATTATATTTGGATTGGTTAAAAGCATCACTATTTATTTTATTGGAATGATAACTATTTACTTATTTTCTCTTGATATAAACACACAAAATGAAAGGTGTTAATGCAGAGAACAAGATTTTGTCTAGGATATTAGCGCTTCTTTAATTGTTCAATATTAATCACAAACATTTCTTAATATTTCTTCTTTCAACTGAGTTTTTTTAATAACCAATTTTGGTATATATCTCAGTTTTGGTACATTATTTTTTACCTCAGGGGAGAGAGAGAGAGAGAAGAGAGAGAGAGAGAGAGAGAGAGAGAGAGAGAGAGAGAGAGAGAGAGAGAGAGAGAGAGAGAGAGAGAGAGAGAGAGAGAGAGATTTACAATACTAATCTTTCGCTCAAATTTTGTAGGAAACGTACCAGCCTATATCATTAGATTCCTCTTCTTCCCAACGCATAACCCAACATTCTACATTTATAAACCTTATATAATCACATTCAGTAAATTAATTAAACCGAATATTATCCACTATCTTAAAAGAACTTACCGTTTTCACAGTTGGGTCCAATATATCGTCTGGTGCAGGCACAGTTGTAACGGTTAAACAGCTCTGTACAGATGCCACCATTTTGACAGGGATTGCTAGCACACTTGTACATATCTTGAAATTTAAAAAAAATAACGAAAGAAATAAAAGTTTTTTAAGATGAGGATCATGTACGGATTTCTTTATAAGAATTTACAATATTATGGTAAATTATCATTTTAGGTGTCAAGCCCAATCAATGTATGCAGATCATCCGCATTTTGGTAAATAAATAAATAATAATGAGCATAAATTCCTTCTACATAAACATTAAAGAGTGAATCAAAGATATATATTTAGTCTCGGCGGAAACAATTGACAACGCTATATTCGTTTTACGCTTTGAAATCGTTATGGAAACTTAGCAAATGTTCCTAGATCAGGAGGACTGCTCACAACCACTACTTAAAAGTCTACTGACGATACAGTATTTGTACGCGTGCAAGACAAATGCAGCTTATACATTAAATGAAAGACGTTCATTTGTCGCATGCATTCATAAATGCGATAGATATAACAGACTGAGAGACAAACATGTACATATTTTATTAGCTGAAGTGCTGTTATACCGTCACAGCATATTCTTGTTGTTCTGGCGGGACAATTATACTGACTGCTCCGAATGATTCCTCCATTGAGGCACCCATCATTACAATCTTTACTTTGATAGCTTGATTAATAATATCTCATTTTTGTACCATAGCCACATGTTGCATTGCACGAGGTATACGAGGTGAGATACTGACCCAATGCTATAAAGATATTTTTCATTTTATGTCAGTCTTTCTCTGTCTTCTTAAACTGATTTTGTATTTAAGCCAAAACTTAAACTGTCAATGATGGTCACATTATTAAAAAAGGTTAGTACGGCTACATTCTGCTCAAAATCTTATCACCCAACATCACCAAATATACAAAATCCAACATTGAATGTCATGTCCAATTGACCCCTATAATAGTATATGCTCATCAAAGTGACTGTCACAGAATAGGGGAAGAAATAATTATTTTTTACCATAGATCTAATTTTCACCTTTATTCGTTGTGCAGGCATACAAGGTTGCCTGCTTTGAATCATTATTTCTTCAGATGCGCGATTATGAAACTACATGCGACGAGAGTCACGAAAGGCATGGTATTCATGAATATTTGATTATGACTACTGTTCACTCTCCAATGATTTTTAGCTTGATTCATTTCAAACTGAGACACATGTCATTTGGGTTTTGTTTGGGATTGAACGATCTCCACTATGTTCTCTGGACATAGGGGTAAGTGTTAAACTTATATTTTATTTGATTTGCAAAACATGTTCTAGTTTGTATGTAATATCGAGTAATGAAGCCTTTTATGTTGCGAACTTTGCTATTACAGTTTATTTATGAGTATGTATCAAGCAATTTAATTCAGAACTTATTTTTATTACCAGTTTTATTTAATTGTATCTGGTTGGGGAAGAATGTGTTTGTTTAGTTTGAGGGTAGCTATCCATAGAGTGGCGTGCTGTCTGTTCGGTGTTAAGGTTAGCTGTCCATAGAATGGCGTGTTGTCCATCGTATGTGTATTACTGTTTAGGGTTGAGGGCAGATGTCCGTAGTGCAGTGTGGTGTCCGTATGTATATGTATAGTCAGATTATTCATGTGGTGGAACCACAAATATAGACGTAACCAATACAAGGGTACTGGGTGCTGTATGTACTTATAAGTACTTGTGGTGAATCCGTGAAGGATGTGAGCGGACTATAAATGTGGGCCAATCCAAGGATTCGGTGAAACTATGTGGTGTAACAGTTTGTGAATTGTATGACTTCAAAGTTTGCAGTGATATGTTTGTTTTAATTGATTTGACTGTGGTTTCTATTGAGTTCAATATTGTTTATATTACATGAGATTATGTGAATCTCGCTTTCATTGTTTGCATTACATGAGATTAGGTGAATCTTGCTTTTATTGTTACATTACATGAGATTATGTGAATCTCGCTTTTATTGTTACATTACATGAGATTATGTGAATCTCGCTTTTATTGTTACATTACACGAGATTATGTAAATCTCGTTTTTTCTCATAGCATTCGTTGTTTAGTTTTAACTTAATGTATTACATGCGTGAGATTATGATAATCTGACTTACATTGTGTGATATTTTTGGAAATATTTTTGCAGTCCATGAGGTTATGTAAACCTCACTTCGTCATGATAGAGGAATATGAATCATATTTTTGTATTTTTTTCGTGAATGTATGTAAAGTGATTGAATCAATCGTATGATAGGATTATGAAAGAATTAGTGCATTTGTATTATATACATATTTATTCTTAATAATTCATTTTATAATTTTCCATCATCCATCACATTGTGTTTGTGATGTTCATTTAATCCGTGAAAAGAAATCTGCTTGGTTTTAATTCCGTTACAATGACTGAATGTTAGAATTTTCGCAGCAACGTCGATATTGATTAACCAGAATGTTTTATACTATCAATTATTTAATTATTTTATCCGAAAGACTCATGAATTAGCATGAATATTGTATATGTAGAATTAACAATGTGACAGCGTGTTTTATTGTGAAGGCACACAAAATGAAACAAATTTGAAAAAAAAAACAATATTCCACTGCTTCTCCACATTCACAAATAGGTTATCTATTCGTCTTAAAATTTTACATTGTTTTCCCTAGATAAGCAACAAGACGATACTGGTATTACCTATTTCTCGTGCCTCGTACGGAATTATTATTAACACCGGAAAAGGACGGACAATTAAAAATTGAAATGGCTCCAAGCCTCTAGTCAGCAGGTCTGACAGTCTATATGTGATAAATATAACAACAATAGGGTGAAAGGTATAACAGTTTAAAACACTATATCACGGTATTCAACAAGTACACAACAGTTTTTAAACCCAGTGTCTTTTAATTAGTACAAAGACTTATTCACATTGACAGTAATTTCATTACGAGAAATTAAAGGTGATTGTGTTACCTTCGCGTTTTCCACCTACGTTACTCATCTCTAAATTTTACCATCCGGTACCGTTGTTTCAGTTCTCCCGGCCCTGCAAATTCGCACAGATGCCTATTCTTCCGTTCTCTCCACGTCTACTTCTCCCTTTTCTCCCGGCCCTGCGCTGCCGCGCAACCGCCTATTCTCCTGTCTTCTCTACGTTTTCATATCTATCTCTAATCTTAGGGTGGCGCAAATTCCCATCCGGAAAGCTTCCTCAGAAGCCTTTGTTCCAAATCTGACCCGAATTCCAAGATCTCCTATTTCCTCTTTCTTTAACGAGTGAACAGTTTACTCTCGGAGTATCGTGATGTTTCGTTAGTCACGTCAAAACATGTACTGATTCTTCCAGAGTGAATGTAACAGGACAATATCTGGCTGCGTAAGGAACCCAACAAAACTTTGCCTTAGTTCTGATTGGATACTGGTGGTCTCTTTGAAAACTGCATATGACCCTGACATGTTATAATGTCGGGGTTTCTGGTCTCTAATCCTAAGCCGGCTGGTGACTTCACTAGCTGATTGCAAAACAAAGAGTCTCTCGCCACCGCGGAAAGGTTGTCTTCGAATTAACCTCGAACTTGACTGTGATGCTTTAGTCTTCGAATTAACCTCGAACTTGACTGTGATGCAGTGGATAAGTTAAGGACAAGTAGTTTTTGTTTCAAAGTCGTAATATTAAATAACACGTATTAACATTACCTAAAGTACTTTGAATTACGGATTCTTTATTAAGACATGTATAAACAATTAAACATGAGGCAAGAATTGTTAGCAATTTTTCTCACACAACGTAATAACCTACCTCCTTTATTGAAGTATACTCCAAAGGTTAAAACTGTGAAAAGTACAGTCAAATTGACTCCCATCTTGATTACTATACGAAGTCCTTGACCTATAAAAATACATAAAAGATTTTCATGCGATTTGCAAATTGAGCCAAAAACAAATTTTAAATTTCAGTCTATATTCCTCAAACTTGTAGCACAAGACTTGAGATAAAAATAAAATATTCACGACTTTATCATAATGTATTTTTTATTACAATAAAATTGGAATTTTAGAACTTTCAGAATTTTCCAAACTAACTTTGGTTCCTCTACGTTACAGCGTTCAGTTGCATGCCAATATCCACTCTAAATTTGAACTTATGATCTTGAGTATGATATTTTTGCTTAAAAGGTTTTGTTAATACGGGCCTGCCAGTAGAGACTACACTGCAGTTGGTCCAAAAATGTCTGCAAGTTGTTAACACATTCCACTCAACTTCCCCAATCGATTAATGACGCTCAAATGTCATCCATAAATGGACATTATTTGATATTCTGGTAGGCAAAAGCACGAAAGATAAAGAAATACGTAGAGAGAGAGAGAGAGAGAGAGAGAGAGAGAGAGAGAGAGAGAGAGAGAGAGAGAGAGAGAGAGAGAGAGAGAGAGAGAGAGAGAGAGAGAGAGAGAGAGAGAGATGCATAAAATGAGGGAGAAAGACACAGGCTATAAGGAAGAAACAGAGATAGGGAGAAAGACTGTGAATATAAAGGTGAAGCAAGTAAAAACGCAACAGTAGAAAAAGAAACATATACCTTTACCCGCAGAGTAACCGTTCTGCAGAGCACTCTTTATGTTATCAATATATCGAGTTGACGATCTAATTTCTTTTAAACCTGGCAACATTGCATCGTGGAAGATACTGGATGATAAAAATGGGATCAAATTGCATGGGTTATTCCATTTTGTTTCCAATCGACAATAATTTATATTATTAGATTGCAAAATGGGATACATCCTACTATTATCAAAATTACAAAAAGGCAAAATGGATAAGACTTTGTAAACAATATTTATAATACGAATGGCAATAATAATCAATAATCTTTTTGCATTTCTTCCCTGGATTACTATGGTATTTTCAATATTACAAATATGAAAAATGGGTAAGACCTTTAAAAATATCTACAATAAGAATGATGATAATAATCTTCGTATGCACCTCTTCCCTGTCGATATGACTTTCAATGTTCTAACAACTTGCAGCACCAAAGAAAACATGTGGTGCTTATTATTATTTTTGGTGGTAAAATACGCAGTACACGTAGAAAACCACATAGTACTGATCGTTGATCTTAATTCTTTGTTAACATGATCTTCAGGAAATTGAACCTAGCCCTTTATACATTCATATCTAACATAAATGGCATTGAGTTATCCATGAATATTGGATATATTTTGCTCTCTCTCTCTCTCTCTCTCTCTCTCTCTCTCTCTCTCTCTCTCTCTCTCTCTCTCTCTCTCTCTCTCTCTCTCTCTCTCTCTCTCTCTCTCTCTCTCTCTCTCTCTCTCTCTCTGGAACGCAAAAGGTGGAAAATGAATGGAAAAAAAATCACCAGAGAATAAACAACTCCAAATTTACGAATTACTTAGGCACAAAATTAACCGATCTTGAACTGGTAAACAATCAAGTTCTAAATAACTCCATTGTCATGTTAAACAGCCACGTAACTAATGCACATGTTTATAATAGCTTGTACCCTACATACAAAATCCAAGCTTGGCGTTCAGCATTAAGAAATTAGTGTTAGGATTGGTTGGCCTGGTGTCAGGATAATGTGACTGGGTGGGACATCATGCAACATTTCTGCAGCATGATGCCCCAGTGCAAGACATTACTATAAACTGCCAAACTGCAGACATCGTAGCGATATGACTGATAAATTGGTAAACTTTTTTAAAAAAATCTAAATCACACACACACACACACACACACACACACACACACACAAACACATGCTTTTCGACAGCAACTCTGATTTCTATATTTACTGTTAGATTTGATGATGTTAAGGCCGCTTCACTGATGGTATAGATGTATGTAAAACAGTCAGAGATTCGTTTAATAATTTTAAGAGGGGTGGGGTTTAGTGTATGGGTGGAGTATATTGGAAGAATCCATTGCCACTTATGACCCAACCTAGCTTGTCTGGAGATTGTAGACTTGTGACGAAGATGTGCCTTGTTTCGAGCTAAACACTAATACATGTATGTATGTATGTATGTATGTATGTATGTATGTATGTATGTATGTATGTATGTATGTATGTATGTATGTATGTATGTATGTATGTATGTATGTATGTATGTATGTATGTATGTATGTATGTATGTATGTATGTATGTATCCACCCAAGCCAACCCCAGTCAGTAGCCTCGACGTGTCCTTGAGGAATGCTCTTAAATCCCATTTCTCGTCATGCTATACGCAGCAGTGTGCTAATGTGCCACGGTATAAATAAAATTGTTAAGCTTAAATTTTCTTTCAAATTTCTTCACACATTTCTTCCTTTTTTAAAAAAATTGTTATGTAATTGCAAACAAAGCTTACTTTAAGATGAACGTTATAAACTACAGGTATCTCTACTTTTTACTTATTTGTTTTGTATCTTACTGTAAGCGTTGCTATTCTTTTAAGACTGCAGATAAAACTACGGATAAGTAGAAACATATGTGGTGACCCTGCACACACACACACACACACACACACATATATATATATATATATATATATATATATATATATATATATATATATATATATATATATAGTATGTATAGTAAGTACGCTATATCAATGATATAGCACGAGATGTATAAACCATTCATTTAAAGAAAACAGGTTGACAAGTGATATGTCATTGATACAGCGTACATAATATACATATAATTTATTTATACCAGATACAAATATACATGTTTGTCCTTTGAACGGAGTTACCATATGCTGCAGGCAACTGTGTATTGACCGAGTGAATCAATGAACTCTCATCACTGCAACTCCCTGTTTGAGTGTGTCCGCTATAAAATGTAGTTCTATGCATTTTCTTGCTGTTCGTAATCACATATGAAAATTGATAGGTTGATTGTTTATTGTTTTAGTTTTTATTTTTATTCACATTTCTTATTATAAGACACTTATGGTTTAAATATGAAAGCCGGTTTTTATGAAGAAAGCGGTTAGCGGTGTATACACTGAAAAGGAACTATCAGGCATTCATTTTCTTGGAGATGGAAATTAACGTGCAATAGACAACTAAGCGAAAATGACGAACCAGCAAGAGGTAATTAAAGTATTTTAATATATTTACAGTTGATCTAAGTCATTATTTTGCTAATTAATATTTCTAAAGACTCTCTCTCTATCTCTCTCTTGATCGATCGATTGATCGATCTCGACAGTTTTACTTAACTTTACCATCATCCTTAGGTCCCGAGACATCGTCGCATGACAAAAGCGAAAATCCACAACGCTCGTATTTTCGTGGATTTTCGCCCGAATCTAGCTTCGATGTGTGTGTGTGTGTGTGTGTGAGAGAGAGAGAGAGAGAGAGAGAGAGAGAGAGAGAGAGAGAGAGAGAGAGAGAGAGAGAGAGAGAGAGAGAGAGAACACCATTAGCGCCTTCAATACGTTCCAGTATGTGTACCTTGTAACTGACAAATTTAACTTTCAGTATCATTAATATTATGAATACTGTAAACAGCTCCTAAGGGAGGTGTAAGCCTATAGTTACGACGAACCATATTATTTTAGGTTACTTTGTGCAAGTTCAGTTTTAATGGTGCGGACCTTCCTGTCTAGTGGTGAATGCATCTGACTGCGACACAGACGAACACGGTTAGATTCTCGACCACAACCTTGTATGACAACTATCACTTAATAGGATAAATTTATTAACAAAGTTTCTTGTACACAAATATCCTCTTGTACGTTATCATTTTTATAGACATGTAATGCAAGTACTTGCCCCTACCAAATAAGTAGGGATTATCTATTCTCACCCATGCGACAGAGAAATCTAGCTGTTTAGCTAATCCCGACTTTTCACATCTCAGTCAGGTAACGTGTACCTGATAGCGCATTTGAAATGGATGGGCCTGTTCTCAAAGAACAAACAACCGCTAACTTACGTCAGTACATATAGAAGCCAGAAATATATCATGAATGTCATACCATCATGTTAGTGTTTCTCACGTTAACGTCACGATGTGGAACAAAAATATCTTTAAAACATGAACAAATGAGCAGTGCAAATAAATTATAGTTGACCGAACGTTAGTTTTAGAGATTGAACGAAGCTAAACATGTCAATAAAGGAATTCGTTTAAATCTATCCGTGAGTGAGTTCAAGGATACTAATCAAACCGGAGAAATATTTTCACTTCATGCAGCAATTCAAGCGTTGATAGCAACAGCCGCTCCGGCTAATGCAAAAATGGTTGCGTTAGGTGCAGTTGGAACCGTGGTCGGAATGTCTCTTTAGGAAGCATCATGACATGGATTTTTTTTTAAATAATCGACGACGACGATCCCGAACAGGATTGGGTCTAAGACTTTCACCATCTCAACCAATCAACGATCGGGCAAGCGGATTAAGAATTGCAGGGACCCACCCCGAGATAGTTCCACTATTCAAGTTTGATTTAATTGATGCAGCTGCATGATTGCATGTAAAGAATTTTATAGGTGTTTAATGTGTGATCAATTACCGAAAATTCCAAATCTCTCAGAAACATGTATTATTATTCTCGATTAAGCTCTGGTCGTGGCACTCATTGGGTTCCATATTCAATAGATCTACGTGGAATTGTTTATTTTGATTTGTATGGGTTGGCGTCACCAAAAGAAGTTTTAAAATATGTCGCTGCCGACTCTGTCGGTTGTAATATTCCAATCTAGTATTCAACATTACCAACACAAACATTAACTCCACCAATATGTGGCTGTAAAGCATATCAGTACTTGATGTTGTATCAAAATAAACGAAACAACCTCATAAAGCTGTACACAAATATACATTAAACAGACTGGTAAATATAATGGATGATATTTACGGACTTTCTTCTACTAGCGGTCGTGCTCGTACCGGAAAAAAGAAGATATCGATTTATCAAAATATGCCACCAAATGCAATCATGCTGATATTATGAATTTGTCAGGAGTTGACCGGGATGAAGTTGTTATTTTTCAGGATAAATTCGGTGTTTTAAAGACGAGTAACATCAAGTGGATCGATATGATTCGTAGAGATTTTGGTGCTACCACGAACAATATTTCAGTATTTACTGACGGTAGTAAAATCAGAGACTCAAATGTATCAATAGCAACCATCAGAGATGAAAAGTGTCGCTGATCGTTTAAAATCTGCCGGTGGTAAAGTGACAGGTGAACGTAACATGATTGGAAACAAAATCGTTGCTTTAAGAGAATCAACAGGTGATGAAGATGCCGCAACAAAGAAATATGTGGATGATGTGGCAACTTCATTGCCGACGATCAGTAATAAAATGGCCGTACTTTGAACTGATTTTAATAATTAATCACAGTTGGTTTTCTAATATTCGTAGAAACATAAACATAACCATTGATGAATTCTTCAGAAGTCCACCAGCCCTTGATATAATTCTACTGATATAAATACGAGACTTAGTGATATTACCAGTGGAATTCCTATTATTGTTCCAAAAACTAATCTGATCAAATTTACTCACAGATGAGATAATAATATCGTATACACATCATCATTAGGACCATCGACGGCGACACAGGAAAATAACTATCAAATATACCGTGGAGGTCACTGGTGTGCATAGGCTGTCCATATTTAGTTCTGCAAAATTCATGAGTATTACTACATTTCCATGGCGTCATTCAACTGCTGATTTTTGAGGAACTGTATCTGTAGTGTTAAATACATATACCGAAGAAGAATTTATACTGGTACCAACTGATAAAACCAACAATAGCGTCTTACATATGGTGCATATAATTTGAAGCTGAAACACCTCCATTTTTCCTTTAGACAACGTGTTAGAAAACTACAACAACTAAATAATAATGATAGTCCTTAACAGATATTTATACGATCAAGTAATGACCTGGCAGAATAAATTAAAAACTATAAATAAAGATCATACAGCAAATATAAAGAAATATCGTAGAAGTGCGGCCATAACTGATATCATCGTTTATTCTATTTATATGCTAGTTGCTGGAACCGACGTAGTATCAGCATCGCTAGCGACGATGAAGGCGCCGATCGTTGTAATAATCATTGTTCCATCGTCAACGTCAATCACTGGAAAATTTAATATAATCACGAAAAAAATAAATACCTGTACGAATAAAAAAAATTTCACGAGTATACGATGCAATCACACACAACAACGACGGCATACTCTAAAATGTCATAAATGATTTTCTTCGGCGCTTAATGATGGAACAGTATGCGACGAAAAATTCGGTATAAGCAATAGAGATCTACAATGAAATATTGGACGACAACGTTGTCGTCGATGAATTAAATGATAATTATTACAACAGATCTCCGCTAATACTGCTCATGTAAGAATCACAATGATATCAGCGAGTTCTACTTCTGCTGAAATCAGTATTTATTTTCAAACTGCAATCGCAGCATCCGGAATAAGTATAGCGCTATTACGAATTTATTATAGTTGGCCCAATATTAGGTCAGCTTCGTTTGGTTGACTAAAACGAATAATTCATTAGTATTTGCAAATAAAAACCACGATGATGAAACTCCTGATTGGCAAGTAGTGACCTTTCCCACGAATAGAACACATAAATGATGAAGTCTAATGCAGAATTAAATCCATCCCAGGTAAAGAATCTAAAAATTGCTATTACCGTCCACGACCCAACGCTGTCAGCGTTGGTGGAAATATTATTGCCGGATTACGCCGTCAACATTTATCAATCACGATCAGGTCAGTGCTGGGTTAGTCTGATATCCAACCGCGTTATTAATGAACACCTGGACATAACAGAGATGAGTTCATGGTGGTAGTTGAAAAACCAACAAATATTTCAAACTTAACCTTGATAACATTAATAAAATTGAAAAGCTAAATTTGTTATATTTTTTGATGATAAATTTTCTGGTGTATATTTTAATATTGACAGTGATGGAATGAAATATCATCATTTAAATAATATCATTGCAAATGTGAGCCTCATCAACCGAGAAATTATTTTAGGTCGTAGTAATAATTCAATATTTGGAGCTTTTTCTTGATTTTTATGGAATAACTCAAGAACTACTAAAAACATTTGTAATAGCTGAATTTGGCACGACTGAGTTAAAAAAAACTTAACCGCGTTATTGATGTTTACTTCTTAAATATCCGTGATTCATGGAGACAAATAGCACCACCACCAAGCATTATATCCGTCACAACAAAGATTCACATTGGGGTGGTCGTCATGTCTCACCAGATATCGTCAATATCACATCAATGATCGCGGTCAATTTAGTTAGTGATGGTATTGACGGTAGTTATCAAGTTAACACTGATGAATCGCATCAGGCTCAACAAGGATACATACTCTACTCATTTACCCCTCAAATCCGATCAGGTTATTTGATTGTATCAGAAACAGTCAATGTCGTTTATATGAGATGTCATGGTTGTCTCTTTTTACTGATAAATGTCAAATTTACAGGCCAATCTGGACACTTGCTCAGCCTTTGGTCGGAGTTGCTAAATGTAGACCTGTATGTACGCTCGTAGAGTGTCATCGTAAAGACTTCATCAACTTCATCTTAGAGAACACGAAGCAACGAAATGTTTTCAAATATTGTGAAATCTAACGCGTTACCGTCTGAATGTGGCTGGGACATCTTTACAAGTAACAATGTTAACTTCGTCGTTGTTGTCACTGGTGACGCAATCATTGGTGTTGCAGTCACTACAGTCACACTCAACGTCTTTATCTTTAGCCAGAAACTCTTATGCGTCTTTGTTCATCAACTCCGTCATCAACATGATATCTCTCATTTGTTTTATACGAGCATGTACAAATCGCTTCGTTTTGTATTGGTGAGATAATTCTGACCTTACCCGTTTAATGACTCGTGATAACGGTACAAACGATTTCGCTGGCGTATTCGTGATTGCTGCCAGCGATAGTAACATCGTCTGCTATATTGATTTTATGAATATTTTCGGAGGGCAGCGTATGTCTATTTTTTAAAATCCAAAATTGTAATGATTTAAAATCGTTCATTACTTTTCAGCATCAAGTTGTTAGGATATTTTGACGCCGCTGTATTTTAATTGCTTAAAAGCAGGATTAATTGATGTGACGTTTTCGTGATTCATTTTTTATATTATAAATTATTTGTTTGCATAAAAATAAATTATTTCAGGCTAGAAATAAACTTTTTTTTAGAAACTTTGAATGAATTCAACGATATTGATGGACATAGTACCCGTCAAAGTCAGAAAATCTGATCAAAGTCATAATTTCGATGAGTATATCAACCGTCAACACTAGAAAAATCTGTTTGAATTTCATTTAAAATATTATTACAATGAAATTATTTCTGAATCAGATGAAATATTTCTAAATCATAAAATTTATTCTGAATCAGATAGAAGTAAAAATATATTTTCAAAAAAAATAAACAGCATAATAACATTCAATCTGCCATTCCACTTGGGTCCCTTATGCCGGTTAAGCCTTTACCACTAAGTTCCTAAGACTCCGTCCTTTTCTGTAAGGACTTCTCTTATGGTCCAAAGGGAACTCTTCACGGCTAAGACATTTCTACTTGTTCATATGCATCTGTGTGAGACTTATTTAGTCCAGAGGACATTCTTTCTGAATGTCCTATGTGGATACTCCTTCAATGAAGTCAAAATTGGCGCTAGTTCACATCACTCTGCTGTGTATTGTAGGGCGAAAGCGATTTCATGTACCCCCAAATCAAACCACAGGTACGTGCAAAACAGGACTCATTACGTTGTTCAACATGGTGAGAATACATAAAATTTCATGAGGATTGTGCCCATACAATAACAGCAACTGTCGCCGAATGCAAGAAAATATACCTTTAGCACTTGTGGGAGACTCGAACAAGCAGCGTTTAGAGTGGAGGATCGGCATGCAAACACTTTAACCCCACGGCTCTCGAATTTTTTTACGAATATACAGTTAAATTTAAGTATAAAACTACACCTACTCACAATGACTCGTATTTACTAGTATCTGTGACAATGTCTTGGACGGCATATTCCTACAACGAAAAAATATTTTTTCTAATTATAAACAAAATATAAAAATTGTATACATTTCTGCCGTTTCTGCCTTGTTAAAATATTGTATTTTCAAGCCTCTTTATGCAGTCAAGATAGGTCTATCTAGCAACGTGAATGCATAGATTGATATTATTCTGGAATATCCCGCCTTGACGGCATATCTGCATACATTCATTTCGCATAGTGTCGTCTGATACGACCTACATGTGTACAATATTGGCCTGTGATATAATATAATGGCTGATGGTTTTCTTTTTGCTTGTTTGAGGATATATTTTCTGCAACGTTGAGATGTTTGGACTGGAGAGATATTTTAAGCATTACGATTAGACTGTAGTACAATACTCCTTAAGTGATAAGGATTCTTATCGCTGAATATAAACGCGCGGTAAAATATAACGCAATAACAAAAAGAGAGACAACTGCTTGATTGCTCTATCAGCTATGACGGATCTATCTTGCTTCATTGTACATACCGGAATGTAATTTTTAATCATATTTTACTGAATAAGTTTATTATATATTATCTGCCAAACATTATACCGAACTCGAGTGAATACCAAAATATTTAGCAGCCGCATTCCTACAATTAAAATTCTCTTCCCCAGTCTCTGCATGTATAGATATAACCAACCTAGCAGTCTTATTATTATAATCAACTCTTATCGAATTTCACATTCTAACATTGTATACAAATTCGTAAATTTTCTAAAGAATTATCTTTTGGGAATGTAATAATGTGATCAGTTAGAAGTATGTTTTCGATGGACCCATCAAAACACTAATACAAACATGTGTGAGTGATATTTTCTTACAACAGTAAATCTAAAATAACCAGAATTGTCAACAGCACGGATTGATTTCTTTAATCTGCGGTTACTGAGACACCATCACGAGATGCTTCATAATTTTTAATGGTAGGGTGCTTAACAAATTCATTTTCGTCCATTTGTGTGTGTGTGTGTGTGTATATATATATATATATATATATATATATATATATATATATATATATATATATATATATATATATATATATATATATATATATATAATCAGTTTAAATGTTTTTTTTTAAAATCTGGCCAGATAGGCCTCAGCCGATTTTAACGGATATTCACCTAACAACTTCTTATCATAATATCGTTTCAACTCTCTCTCTCTCTATCTTTTGCTACCACACGCTACACACAACGGCCTTTCTACTCTGACTCCAACACCGTATTGTAAACACGGTTTCGGTCCTAGACTCCTTCTACGATAGGTGTGATTGTGTTGTCCTCAAAATTCATTTACGCATGATTTATTACAAGGAGGTGAAAAAAAAAATAATATGCCAATGACATTGCTTGTTTGTGTGTGTTTGTGTATATATGCATGTTTGTATATATATATATGCATGCATGTATGTATGTATGTATGTATGTATGTATGTATGTATGTATGTATGTATGTATGTATGTATGTATGTATGTATGTATGTATGTATGTAGGTAGGTAGGTAGGTAGGTAGGTAGGTAGGTAGGTAGGTAGGTAGGTAGGCATGTATGTATGTATGTATGTATGTATGTATGTATGTATGTATGTATGTATGTATGTATGTATGTATGTATGTATGTATGTATGTATGTATGTCTGTCTGTCTGTCTGTCTGTCTGTCTGTCTGTCTGTATGTATGTATGTATGTATGTATGTATGTATGTATGTATGTATGTATGTATGTATGTATGTATGTATGTATGTATGTATGTATGTATGTATGATGAAGCAATAAAGCGAGACCGGTCACATTCTACGTGTTGTTGTTTATTGTATAAATTATATAAATACGATACCGGATAATCTATCAGCGACGTTGCTAAGCTAGGAAAGAAATTAAGATTTCCAATAACAGTAAAGAGCATTAACCTGGAAATTTTGTACAAATCAATATATCAAAAATAGAACCCCTATAATAATCATTGATCATGGAATGATGGTGTAACAATATTTCCACGAGATAGGACAGTTAAAATTTTGTAACCATTATATATTCGATATCAGTAAGTGCGACCCTGTATCTCTCTGGTTATTTCAGAACCCTAATATTACTAACAATTTGTAAAACATAATGAGAGATTTTACGTAGAGAATCTCTCCATGAAGAAATGAAGAATTTTCCACTGAAATATAATCCTGATGATGTTGAAGTTGAACAATTACTGAATAACTGTTTTACAGTTCTATCGGTTTCGACTCACTTCGCTCAGAAAAGTTCATGGTCGCCGACACGATCAGAATTCTTTGAAGATATCCAGAAAAGTTGTGTCGAATAGGAATATGGCTGATTATGGAATACCAAACACGATCATCGTAAAATTATATCAGTTGATATGGTTGCGTGTTATCCTGGGAGTTTTTCTGGATACGGAGAATGTTCTGAATACTTTAAGCGATTTGGACAGCCGATACATGAAATGACAAAAGTTGCGATAAATGGGCCATTTACTGATTTTGATTTAACTGGATTCGCTTGTGTAAAATCATTTAAGTTGTCAAATAATCTTCATCCTATCGTTTGGTAAACATTTCTCAGAAAAATATTAGTTTTCTATAGTACTATTACGATACATGCTTGATACTGGAATTTTAATATTGTTCATGGTCATTGAAGCTATCACATCGACATGGAAATTATGATATGCTATAACAATTCATTCGCCACAAGTACAAACTATTACTGATACAAATATCTGGATTTACAATGACAGAATCGAATGGTCAAATTTAGTTTATTAGCAGTATCTAAAGTCAGGAGAATATCTCAACTACACAGGTTTATTATAAATAATAATCAAACTGCTAGCGACGCCAACAAAGTTGTTGTTGGCGTAACAAGAAAAACCAGTTTTGGTTATAAGCAATATGATAAAAAGTAATCTCGATTTTGATATTAATGTTGAATTAATTATTATGCTAAAACAACGACAGAATGATCATTGTGAAAGTTGAAACAGTAATATGCTATGGGAATGTTTGATTAATAATCCAAGACAGTTCACAGTAAACAGAATAAATAGTAATCTTGGTCATATACGTGATAATGTGATGCTGACCTGTCTTGAATGTAATCAACGTCGAGGCGGAAATGTACAAAAGTGAACGCGGTGGTAATTGTGTGTCTTCAAGAATTACTTGCAATTATTTACCTACAAATCCACGTTGAGGAGCAGTTGAATCTAGTCTGTAGATGGTTGGTCTACCAGTAGATCTAACCACGCTAGAACTTTTATGTGGTCATACTCCAAATAGGATCAGTCGCTCTTTTTTACCCACTTCAAGTTCACCAGGTTCATATAATTACCTGTCAGTCTCATTACCTATCACTAGTTTTCAAAAACCACGTCGTTGTCCGTAATCATCACTACTGGATACATTGTTTTTTGTAATTACATCGGTAGATTTAAAAGAAGCTGTACGAGTAATTTTATTACTAAGCGCAGTTATCACACTTGGAATCTTGCAACCCATTCACGAGATCTCTTCATGGACTTAAAGTCATTTGATATTTCCTTCCCATATTGGTATCAAAATAACCGTCCAGCGAGTGTTCGATAAATTGCTCAACTATTGCGTAATCACGATGAATTTCAGTGTGTCCTCGTCTAATTGTGACATTATGCTTTATCATCAGCAATGATACTGTCCCAAGAAATTCTTTGTCAGTATAAACCTGTAGCAACTGTGGCCATCGTAGACCACCTCGTGGTCCGGATCTTCGTTGATAAATTCGTTCAAACCCACATGCAACTTCAGATGATGATTTTGTTGATAGCGGCTCCGCTTCTTTATATATACTTGCAACGTCAACTATAGTTAGCGCGTATTTGTACGTGTGTAATTTAAGACCTCGTGTTTTAATGGTATCGTGCGGTAGAAACAAAATATCTGCTTGATGAACTTCATTGGGAACGCTGACATCAAAATAAGCGTACTGAATTTTTTTTAGTTGGTGGGAGTTATATTTGTCATAATGCTTGCTTGCTATCCATGCTGCAGCAACAAAACGTGAGACTTTTTTATGCTTCAGCAAGGTTACTAATCGCTGCTTTGCCCTTCCAATATCCTATATGGAATAATTAAAATATACCATTATAATAATCATAGAATTAATTACCCAGACCCTTCCATTATAATAATCATATAATTAATTACCCAGACCCTTCCATTATAATAATCATAGAATTAATTACCCAGACCCTTCCATTATAATAATCATAGAATTAATTACCCAGACCCTTCCATTATAATAATCATATAATTAATTACCCAGACCCTTCCATTATAATAATCATAGAATTAATTACCCAGACCCTTCCATTATAATAATCATATAATTAATTACCCAGACCCTTACACTATTTTACTTTTCATACCAGCTTTTACTAAGAAACCAGCTAAGGTTTCTCATGTGTTAAAAATTTACATTATTTATGGCATGAATAAATTTATATCGGCGAGATGTCGTTGTTGTAAATCTTTATTTCGATCAGCAATATCATAAACGTTACATTCTTGATAGATTCCATTTACAGGATAATCACCGGATCGAGGTTGATCTTGATTGTCAATACAAATATCTAAACGAGTTCCTGACCCACAATAATTATACCCCGGTAAGGTGTTTTTTCCCGGGATATTTCGCCCATGGTAATCTTGGTAACTTTTCCAATGAAGCAGCAATATTACTTCCTGTCTTTATACTTGAAATAAATTTGAATAGTTTTGTACCGCATTTTTCACACTTACATATCAGTGCACGCTTTTGATTTTTCGTTATTATTGTTGTTAATCCAGTGGTGGACGTGGCTGTCTTGCATTGAACACAATATGGATCCATATTATTTATCATATGGATAGAATTGACGTTTCGGCGACACAAAAACTAGAACCAGTCAAAGATCACCCAGCGCTACCGAATTTTATCAGAGTGATAATAATAGGTCCATTTGGAACAGGCAAAATACAATGATTGCTTAATCTGATAACGAGATGGTTAAAAGTGGGATAAATTATATTTCGAAGCACCATCTTCAGTTGATCAGCGATGCTATGAAGTACTCAAAGGCTTTAATGAAAATGCAAAATCTTTAAATGAAAACAGTGATTTATTGATTTTACCACCGATATTGATGACGAGCTATCCGTAAATGACCTGGATGGAAGTATTAATAATTTAGAAGAGTCATACCAGATAAACAATCAAATCCAGCTATTATATTTTCCCGAGGCAGGCATACAAATACAAACGTGATTTATGTTCCACAGTGCTACACACAAATTCCAAAAGTGATCAGAGATAACTGTAATATTTTGATTGATAATCATAATCTGCAAAATATTAATTATACTTGGTGTTCTGTGGACATGGACATGAACAAATTTAAACATTTCTGTGTACACCTGCAAACTACCCTATTTGGTTAACAATAAATTTGCATGATCCGAGTTCAAGATATCGCAAAGGACTTGGTGCAATAGTTGGATAAAACCCACAGCAGAAGAGAGGGTGATCTGACAAAAATGAAGCGCGCGAGCATATAAACGAATGATCACAACATTTTATAAACACGGGTGTCAACGGCGAAGTAACAGCACGAACTAACCCGGTAGCAATGTTATGAAGAAAATCCTTATTCGGTTAGAGGTTTCAGTTTGGCGTTATTGACTGTTTTTTTATACACATTTTTCGTGTGAATCTTTATTTTTAGACAAACTTGCTCGAAACCAATTTGTAGGGTCCACCTTCTCTGCTGCTCCTCATTATTATTATTATTATTATTATTATTATTATTATTATTATTATTATTATTATTATTATTATTATTATTATTATTATTATTATTAAGTACGCATACAATAATAAACATTACGCATGTATGTACATTCATTAACTCCTTTCGCATTTAATCAACCCTTCAGGACTACTGTATGAGATTACTAAAATAACTACTATGTACACGAATCTCTGTGCGTTGAAATTAATCTCACTAGCTTATAAGAACTCAAACATTACTCATCATACAATGCATACAACGTATAATTGAATTCAATTTGTCTCTTTAGTTATAAAAATGGCTAACTTTAAACAAACTATTGTCCTTCTCAAAGCATGACATTATGTGACATGGGTCTGACCTCTACAACTTAGAATAATTTTTGAAACATCAAATATATAAATAAATTCTATCACCTAAAACGGATAGCGAGAAAGAATGCCTTTGATATTTCGCATATATCTGCGGCTTAAGATAGCTTCTGTAAAACTGATAGATTCCTGATAAAATTTGTGGCATTGTTATAAGACAGCGAGATTTTACACTATAAGTACCATGATTGTAGGTAAAATCCACAGCCAGAATTCGAAGTTAAAGGCAATTTGCATATATATATATATATATATATATATATATATATATATATATATATATATATATATATATATATATATAATGATTTAACATTAAGTACACACAATTCCCTGACTATTCTTGGCACATGTTACAGTAATTATCTAAATTCATTCTTACTCTGAAATACTTGAAATTAATTTATCTCAACATTTCATTATTGTATTAAAAAATGTTGATTTTATATTCGTAAATGGGAGGATTTGCTCTTTTCAAAAACTTTCCTGGAAAAGATTGCTTTAGGTCAAATATGTCACGGATTATGCACTAGACCTATGTGGTGTGGTATTTGATGTGATGAAAGGTTGCAACCAATGAAAAGCTAGAAATGTTGTCCGTTTCACACTCTTCCAAAGTAAAATAAAAGTCATACATTTCATATCACCAAAGCAAACTCTGCTACCAAGCACCCAATGAGAAAGCCAGACACGACACTCTAAAAATTATATGCATGCATCAAAACCAGTCGATTTAAGCATATTGATGTAATAGGTATGAGAATCAAATTTGATCAGGCCTTTAAGTTCCTTGCTTGGTTTTGTTTTTTCTTGCTAGTGATGACATACTTTTCCATTACAGTGTCAAAATGTAACATGCAAACTGTTATCCCAGATCATTCAGGTACATATAATAAAGTCTGCCACTTCAAAATGAAAAGAAAACAACAGTATTAGAAAAAAGAAAACGATCAAAAGAGAAAACTAAAGGATAACCAAGCGATACACATAACTATACAACAAAACTGTAGATGCATTTTGACTTGGAAAGAAAACTTGATGCCGCAAGAAACAGTGTACACAAGGAGTAGATAAAAAAAACCTGAACCTCTATGTTTTATGTTACTTAACTGACTGTTGTAAATAAATGCAGCCAGGGTTTTTTTTAGGGTGACCATTAGCCGAGGGAAAAGACACTGGTCAACGATAGGTTATCAATATGCATGATATTTTTCATGTTCTAGATATTTAGTGAGCCTATATAATTTTTTTCAAGATAGTTCTTCTGTCTAAATAAATTACTCAAAGGACGGTTACACGCTAACCAAGCGACTTCTTCGATTTTAGCTCTTCTATTAAATTAAAGTACTGACAGTACCATTAAAAATCACCGTTCCAAATTCCTAAACACATTTTAAACCCAATAATATGCTGAAAGTAGCATTAAAAGCCAGCCAACTTTTTCAACATTTTTTCTAAAAATTGAAAAAACCGAAAATTAAGAAAAATTGTTATTAAATATTACACGTGTCCTCTTTTTGTAGGAACCGTTGATGCAATTATGGCATTGACTCAATTCAGACACACAAAACACTGTATAAATTAAAAATAGTGGCGTTCTTTTTATCGTACATTTGTTGATTAATTAATGTTATTAAGGTTGATATGAATTGATTATATGGAGCTGCATAGTCATGTCACATTAAGAGATTTTGTGGTTGCCTTCTTACTTTCGTTTCAATTTGTTAGTTTATCTTGAATCTAGAGGTTGCTTTACCTTCATAATGATACAATGCTGCAAAATGACAAATTGAAGCAAAAACACGTTTATTTTACTAGAAATCAACATCATTTAGTGAATGAATATCACAAAAGTCTGTAATTTTCTAAATTAATTTGCTATTAATGCAGGCTGCCAGCATTATCAACATGGCCAACCGATGTCTATCCAAGTGATGATTCTATGGGATCGACCCTGAAAGAAAAAAGGTTTATATTCTCTATGAACTACTTTCTTCAAATAAAGCTTACACACTTCGACTGTAAAATACTAAGATTTCCTTCATATAGTACTTACATATTTCGACTGTACAATACTCACACTTCCTTCATATAGTACTTACATATTTCGACTGTACAATACTCAGACTTCCTTCATATAGTACTTACATATTTCGACTGTACAATACTCACACTTCCTCAAATGAGGCATATATATTTATATATTACTCTTTTTCGATACGTTATTTTTCAATTCTCCTCTTAAACTTTATCTAGAGAAAATAACTAATGTACTCAAACTTCAAGAATGTGGTTGCCATACTTCATCTTTTTTTCCCCGACATGTCTTCCTTTCGATCATAAAATTTACATACAAATATTGATACATAGTCACCCGCTGTACGGAGTATCCTCTTTTTGAAAGTTCATATATGGTAACCCTCTTCAAAAAGAATGGGAAAACATTCTGAACAAATGCTTGTTTTTTTTAAACGTGCAACATCAGCAGAGTTCTTCCAAGGAACAAAAAATATAGATTTTTGGTGACCGGATACATTTGCATATTTTAGTTAGTTTTTGGGAACCACTCAGGTGCTCTAACTGGTCAGAGCATCAACCGCGTGCACAGAAAGTCGCGGGTTCGAAAAACGGCTGAGTCATACAAAAGACTTTAAGAAATAACACAAGCAGCTGTCTCTCTTGGCGCTAACCATTTCAAGTGGTTAGTGGAAGGACAGATCGAACTGGTGTCAGGATAATATGACGAGGTGGAGCATGACGCTAAATCTCTACAGCATGATGTCCGGTGCTAGACTTCACTATAAACTGCCACACTGCAGAAGTTGTAGCGATATGACTGAAAAATTATTAATGCTACGTTTAAAATCTCTCTCTCTCTCTCTCTCTCTCTCTCTCTCTCTCTCTCTCTTCTCTCTCTCTCTCTCTCTCTCTCTCTCTCTCTCTCTCTCTCTCTCTCTTCTCTCTCTCTCTCTCTCTCTCTCTCTCTCTCTCTCTCTCTCTCTCTCTCTCTCTCTCTCTCTCTCTCTCTCTCTCTCTCTCTCTCTCTCTCTCTCTCTCTCTCTCTCTCTCTCTCTCTCTCTCTCTCTCTCTCTCTCTCTCTCTCTCTCTCTCTCTCTCTCTCTCTCTCTCTCTCTCTCTCTCTCTCTCTCTCTCTCTCTCTCTCTCTCTCTCTCTCTCTCTCTCTCTCTCTCTCTCTCTCTCTCTCTCTCTCTCTCTCTCTCTCTCTCTCTCTCTCTCTCTCTCTCTCTCTCTCTCTCTCTCTCTCTCTCTCTCTCTCTCTCTCTCTCTCTCTCTCTCTCTCTCTCTCTCTCTCTCTCTCTCTCTCTCTCTCTCTCTCTCTCTCTCTCTTTTACACACACACACTTTTTCGACTGACTTTTGCCAAGGCAAAGATCAAACGCACTGAACTGCTGCTTAGGTTGCAATAGAGAACGCGTGCTGTTCTGCTGATTTGCCTTTGAGTTCAATACTTTCCTCGTGCTTTCTTGGACAAAGCAAACTGTACATTATCTCTATGCATGAAGGACCCTAATTTTATATACAGTTTTTAGTAGCCACATTAATAAGAAAGCTTACAAAATTCACTGGTCCTCCATGGTTTAATAATCCAAGGATGACGTTTAAAATTTATGTACTGATATTTAGTCATTACACTAAATATTTGGGTCATATGACATCAAAATTTACTTTTTTTTAAAGATTATACCTAATAAGAAAACTTTAGATTAGATTATGCTAATTGCTGATAAGTAAAATAAGCCAGATACCTTGTGTGGTTAAGTTTTATACGATCTTTCTTTGTGTCCAATGACAATGCTGGCTCATCTTCATCCGCTTGTAAATACTTTTAGATTAAAAATTGTTTTGGAGACTTTTATGGGGATAGATTTTTTTTACGTCATCAAGTTTTTAATTACGTTTATAAATATGTTCCAGCCATGGATTTTGCAAGTATTCGTTTGAGAGAGAGAGAGAGAGAGAGAGAGAGAGAGAGAGAGAGAGAGAGAGAGAGAGAGAGAGAGAGAGAGAGAGAGAGAGAGAGAGAGAGAGAGAGAGAGAGAGATTTCTTACCCCTCTTCACAAATGAAGTAAGAAGAGTTTGTCGTGCAGTATAATTCAGTCCACATAAAATTGTAATGGGTACTAAGCGCCACACAGCCGTAACCGTGAAAACCAGCACCGACACCTGGCGGCCATCTAGTATTGACAAGAGTGCCACCTGTAACCCACTGCAGCACACTCCCTTTCGATGAGGCGCCGATCCAGAATTCGGAACTATCTTCATCGACTGAAAGTAATAAAGAGGTTTTCTTTTAAAAATGGCAAATAGTCGTGCAGTTAGATGGAAAGGTGTATGACTGTCGAAACGGATACAAAGAGTTACATAATCACATACAAGCTCGCAGTAGTTTCTAATCATTTGTAAAAGATGCACATGTATCACGATGTATAAACTGTATAAAATGAATACGCACAGACAAGTAATTTTATATTTGCAATGAACAGTGTTTATTTTTCGTTAAAAATAAAATGCTCTAATTAATTTTGACCGTCCCAGCTGCTAAAATCAGTGGCTAATAGTAGATAGTGTTAGTTGTGGGATCGGTCTGCTAAAATCAGTGGCTAATAGTAGATAGTGTTAGTTGTGGGATAGGTCTGCTATACCGCTGATGATCATTAAGCTTGCAGATAAAATGACTACATCAAACTGATTTCAATTTACGCCCAAGTTACTTTCCTATAACATGTGGATAATTGCTATTCCAAGATACGTTTTGTCCTTTCCCTTAAGCCTTTTGACTTGTTATAGATGTTGCAGCCTACACAACATTTACGGTCACTGTAGTCGCCATAATTTTAGTTTAATAAAATTGGTACCGGGTGACCGAGTGGTGTAAGGTGTTAGTCTTCACCAATCACAGACATCTTAGCTCTGTCAAATATGTGTGTGTATGTGTGTGTGTGTGAGAGAGAGAGGCAGACAGACAGACAGACAGACAGAGACAGAGAGAGATTTGTATTTATCAGGTAGATTAAACAATTTTTCATTCATATAATTATGATGTCTGCAATATTGCAGTTTATAGTGATGTCTAGCATTGTAACACCATGCCGCAAACATCTAACATGATGTCCTACCCAGTCACATTATCCTAACACTAATCTCGTTTATGCCGAGTGCCTAGCTATTCATCTGCTTGTACCCATTTTATTAGTCTTTGGTATGACTCCACCGTGGTTTGAACCCACAAACTCACGCATCTGAGGCGGACGCACTAACCACTAGGCCACTGGAGTGGTCAGGTTTGAAACCTGGGCTCGACAAGCGTGGATATGTGATTAAGTTGTTGGTTCTTCCTAGGTTATTCCCTGTTCCTCCAACAGATATATATTGGCTGCCGCGCATAGTCGATCATGTGCTGAAAAATGTCGTTAAACCCGCCAAAACCACAAACCAGTTAAAACCTATGTTGTGTCTTTTACGTTTATGTACCACCTGTGTCAGGGGTATGTAAAATAGGACCTAAACTACTTGATTCATTTAATTTGCCTCTTGTTACTCACTCATTCCTAATTGTTGCAACTGATGAAAGTCACATAACATCTTTAAAGTGTTTTAATTGGTTTTCATGTCGTGTAGCCTTTTAATAACGATATTGATAAATGTTCAAAGTTAATCTAAACGTTGGATCAATGTGGATGTTTAGTTTTTCATGCGTAGATATAAATACATGGATAAGTTTATACCGTGTGGCTCGTGTATAAGTACACCTATCTGTCCAACGCGTACCGTGTGAGGTTGAACCTCGATCCGAGTGAAAGTATTATCTCTATTCACCGACGCTTTTGATGTGAGCTCAGTTTTAAAGAAAGAAAAAAAACTTTTGCTGATGTTCTACCGAATGGAATCTTAGATGACCTAAGCATATGTGGCTTATATAAACAAAATTTTATCCTATAGTTTGAGTTTATAATCTTTCATTTTCGTTTTTTACTGTATATGTAAATACCTTGTAAAGAATTTAACATTTTAACATCTGTTACTCGTTATCCTTTATATTGTAATGCAGAATATACTTACGTTTATTTGGAATGATAAGTCTTGCATATTGTTTTTTTAAATTGTTTTGAATCTTAACGTTTAATGCGCACTATGTACCTAGTTTTGTAAAACGTGCCGTTAAACATGCAAATACATTCCGTTATATCTGTATTATGTGTTTCATTCTTGATTCAGGATTGTAAGGGTCATTTGAGTACACACTTTACATAGTTTCATGACACTTTTAATTTGGGTAAATATGTGTATGTGTATGTGATTGCAGATTGTAAGGGTCATTTGAGTACACACTTTACATAGTTTCATGACACTTTTAATTTGGGTAAATATGTGTATGTGTATGTGATTGCAGATTGTAAGGGTCATTTGAGTACACACTTTACATAGTTTCATTATAGTGGTTTGCACTTTTAATTTGGGTAAATATGTGTATGTCGTACATTGACCTTTGAAGGTGTAGAAATGATCTTGTTTGTGTGGTACTTTGGCATTTGAAGGTGTAGAAATGATCTTGTTTATGTGGTACTTTGACCTTTGAAGGTGCAGAAATGATCTTGTTTATGTGGTACTTTGACCTTTGAAGGTGTAGAAATGATCTTGTTTATGTGGTACTTCGAGCTTTGAAGGTCTAGAAATGATCTTGTTGAAAAATTTGATGGGATTTTAATCTAGGCTACTTGATTTCTGATTGACTTATTGGTAAAGGACCTGACCTTGTTTACAAGTTGTATAGTCCTGGAAATAAATTTTGACTCTCATTCTTGTACTGAGATATATTTTAGGTTTTGTTTAGATAAGATAGTGAGTTATCTGTAGTGAAGACAGTCATTTAATTGTATTCAATAAGTATTTCAGAAGAGTTATTTATTTAAATAATTTATGGAGTCACAAATGGTCATATACTTTAGGACTAAATAACTATTTTGGAAATAGTGAATTCATATAAAGACATTTTCGATTATTGGAGACACATTATCAGATTCAAAATTGGACTTCATACGGAACACCATTGGAAGTAATTTGAAATCTTCTATACTTTCGGACGTGATAAAACTTTTAGGACTATTTGAGATGTCATTCACAAGACAATAAGTTATTTATAAATTTTCACTTTGTATTTTAGAGGAGTCAATTAGTTGTTAAATTTTATAAACACTTGTTGTTTTTTCCTTTATCCGTTACTTAGTTTATGAGCATAAAGTTGTAACAATACATACATGCTGAACATTTTTGCGATGTCTACCTGTAATTCTTTATATATATGTCTGTATTTATCACTGTCTATATATAAAGGTTATCACATGTCTTCAGGCCTCTAAAACATGAGATCGTCGATCTTGATTTAGTTTTCTCTCTTTATTTTTATTATATCTTGACATCAAATGCTTAATACTACTACTACTACTACTACTACTACTAATAATAATAATAATAATAATAATAATAATAATAATAATAATAAAAATAATAATAATAATAATAATAATAATAATAATAATAATAATAATAATAATAATTGGGAATGTAGATCAAATCTTTGTAATTTTCACTCTTGTAAAAGGAGATAATAATCAAATATGCTGACATTTTTATTATTATTATTATTATTATTATTATTATTATTATTATTATTATTATTATTATTATTATTATTATTATTATTATTATTATTATTATTATTATTATTGGGGAAACTAAGCCCAAAAGCTTCTTATGTTTTTATTTTAAAAAATTTATTAAGAATTCGGAAGGTCATGATGATCAAAACAATTTTCTCAATATAATCAAGGAAAAATGTAAAGTTAAAAGTGTACAGTCTGTATATACTATTCATTTATCATGAATATGTACAGTCTATATATACTATTCATTTATCGTGAATGTGTACACTCTGTACATGCTATCAATTTATCATGAATATGTACAGTCTGTATATACTATTCATTTATCATGAATGTTCAGTTGAAACTAGTTTGGATATAATATTTTTGTATTACTATTTGGATTTTGTGAATTTCTTTAATAATGTCTGTTGTCTCTCGGAGAATATCATGGATTTTATATACAGATTTTATAGCGAACCATACGATATTTTAGACTGAAGACGAGTCCAATGTGTAGAAACAATGATACATGTTTATAACTGTATACAGTTTATATTTTAGAAGGTTCGATTTACATAAATAATTTTACAGATCTTCATTACTACATTTTTATGTGCCATAGAAAATTAGTTATGCATTCATTATTTTACAAATTTTAATTACTGCATATTTCATTTACAATAGAAAGCTTATTATGATTTTTTTGTTTCTACATATCTTGATTTGAATAAGTTTATCAAATTTTAAAAGTTTAATATGCTCTCATTATTTTTCTTATCTAATTTGTGTATTCTAACCAACTTTAGAATGTTTAATTAGCCTTACTTGTTTTTCAAATCTAATTTACTACATTTTTTCTGCTTTAGAATGTTTATGACACCTTAATTGTCTTATGAAATATTCACTATTACTCGTTGAAGATTTAGAAAGTTAATGTGTTTCAATTGTTTTACAGATCTTTATTGCTACATTTTATCTGCTGTACTATATTCGATAATAAGTATTAAAAAGTTACAAACTCAGTGTGTATACTGAAGGCAATTGTTTAATTGTGACGCAGAAGAATTGTATGTATACTATTGTACTTAGTTGAGGATATTTGTCACTATAAGAATTTTTCACTATAAGAATTTGTAACTATAAAAATTTGTCACTATAAAGATTTATCACTAACAAAAATAGATCAGGTTTATTACTTTCGATACTATTACAATTTTGTTTGCTTTCTCCAATGATTATTCTTTTGTCCACTTACTTTCCAAGGTCTTGAGAGCTGTTTCCAGGAAATATTGTTTTTCAGTTGTGTCAACAACAGCAAGGCGGCCATTACGTTTTGCACAAAAATCCTGTATTTAATAAGCATAAAATGTATTCTATTAATATTCCATGGTTAAGAAATTTTACAAAGTTTTGGTTGACTGTTTTGACTAAAACACAATCATGAATTTATTTTAGTTATTCAAAAACATTCTGGATTGTATGATTGTAATATATCAAGACTGTCGGAACATCAGCTCATTCAAGACTATTCATACATCAGCATATTAAAGATTAGAAGTCACTTCGAACAACACTGGAATTCATTCTTTAATTAATTATGATGGAACGTTTAGAATATTTTTAATTCAATTCACGATACTGTATGTTCCTTTTAAATGTTCACTTTGTATTCTATGAAAACAAATTTTATGTTGAATTTTACTAAACGTGATGGATTTACTTTTTGTATCTTACTTTAAGACCATACAGTCGCAACAATAGTATCTGGTCGACTTATACTACTTTATGGTAATGTGAATTCACTGTCCGTGAGACTTTGACGGAGATAAGTTAATGGAAGCGCGACAAGCTCAAGGAGAAACAGACTGTCTAACTGGTTGTTAGATATTTGAGCATCAGTTGATATTACCTGAGCTGCATACCAATCTAAATGTAGCCGGAAGATCCGAAAGCATCTGTTAAACTCGAACTGGCAGGCCGAATCATGTTCCATAATCAAGTCTGGAACAAAATAACAAAACCAAATACAATCTTCTAATTATTATGTTAGAGAAAGAAATATTCCTGCTTTGAAAGTGCATAAACAACATAAGAATAAAAAGAAAAAATATGAAATATCATAAAATAATGAACTAAAAGTATAATTATTCTCACTCGTTCTTACATCCCCAAGAAAAACAATATAAAAATACAGATGCATGAACAAACACGAACACTTTGAGCGATGATGTCCATTAAAATTAATTTCCGTATTTTGTTGTCATGAATAGGTAGCAAAGCAACTTTTGTCTTAAAAATAAGTCTGACACAAATCAGGCCAGTCAGTCTCTCCAAGATTGCGTTTAAAGTTTATTTTGTATCGCTTTCATTGGGATGGTGGATGGGGTAATTTTAGATGATATCGAGATTGTAAATAGAAATGGATACATTTCTTGATTTTTGACACAAATAAAAACATTTTTACTAAAAGAAGATGTTCAAATCCTGCTAGATAGGAATATGCAATATATGTCAGACGTGAACTTCATTTGATTTGGCGAAGTTTAAATATGCTGCCAAATCGTTTTTACCAAGGTATGAAAAACAAAACACTTATTGGTCAATGATGTGGTATAGCCAGTTGGTTAGTTATCCTCGTCTGGAACCAATTAAATATAGCATGTGATCCATGAAGTGTTAAGTTGTCAGTCACTATGACAGTGTTCTCCAAAATTTGACACCAAATCGGACTTCTGGTGATCATTCTTTATTGTTTCCTTTGATATGGAAATTTTAAGGATTTCACTTAACAAATGAATAAACACAAAATTTGAAGGATGTTTGCATAGCTTCGTTGCTACAAAGGAACAAAAATTACAAAGTAAATTACTCATTTAATATTCAACGAATCCAAGAAAATGACTGAATAGCAATACCTAGTGACATCAAAACTTGCAACCTAGAAGCTATTACCTTGCAATAAGTAACGTAGTAAGAATATATTTTGTTTCTTGTATTGTATTCAATTAACTCAAACGAAAACTTCATTAGGAATATGTGACAAATATAGTCACATACAGTTCATAGATAATAACCGTTTGTCCAGTAATACCATTGTAAGTTTGATCAATTTAAAATCATACTTTAAATAGAAACGTATTGTCTGACAGAAAGAATAATTCTCGAGCTATGCAGTATATATATAGAGAAGAACAAAAACATACAAACTAAGTACGGATTTAAATGGGGTTAAAATATTGAAGAATAAATAGTAATGAGACAAACAAAATCAGGGGCAGATGATCCAACAAAATAGAAAGTGAACGAGCAGTGAGAAAAATATAAGAAGAATAAGCAGAAGGTAAAAAAGACATAAGAAGAAACACATTAAGCAAGAAAAAACAAAGACTAACAGACTAACAAAAAAGAAGAACAAAAAAGAGAGAAACAAATAGATGATGAAGAAAAACAGAAGAAATGGAAAGATAAACAAATTAAAAAGATCCATTCCTTTATTACTGTAGAAAGTGCAAATGTCAATAAAGTTAGGTAGTGCATCTATTTTTTATAGTTCGGTGAGTAAGAATAGCGTCAAGAGTACATGTAGCCAAAATAAGATATCTAAAAATAATATTAATTAGTAGCAACAATGGATTTATTTATAGGCTTTGCATATAGCAATCAGAAACGATATGAATATTATCGTGATTACAAAAAGGGAAGCAACTGTTCATTTATTATCAACATCAAAACAAATAATGATGAAATAGAAAGCATGCATAAAGCTGATTTTGTCGATCTATACTACATATGCAGTAAATAAAGAAAAGAGATATTACACTGGACAACAGAGATTTTGCTTCTTGGACACTCTTAGGTGTATTGTATAGATTTTGCCTGCTGATCAAGAGAATCACCTTCAAATGAACCTATCAGGTACCGTTTTTTAAATCTTAATTTGTTTGCGTTTTCTTGTCATATTGTAAGTCGATATATTTCGCTCACGTTATATGATGCCTTTTGTAGCTCAGGCATGTCCAGGCATATACTCCAGGCAGTTTGCGTAACTTTTGTGGAACTGATAGAACTTGGGCATGCCCGGACATACTTTGGCTGGATAGATGCTGCCTGAAAAGGTTATAAAAGCAGCGTCCATACGCATATGATAGCATTGATACGTTGATATCAGTTTGTATGTATTTTATTGCGACTGTTTCAAATCATAGCATTGTCTAATGTAAGTTACATTAGAAGTAAGCCAGGTATAGACTTAGGACGATTGGTGACAACAGAAATGTCTGGCCAATGTCGCAACAGCCGTGATACGTTCTGCTACATTTGTGGCGAGTACACGCTTATGCCTCAAAGACGTATAATGACTGGATTTGTTAAGAAAGCATATGAACTGTACTTTGGTTATAAGATTGGTGATCACGACAAGGCCTGGGCTTCTCACATTTGTTGTGCAAGATGTGCTGTCGATCTTAGAGCTTGGTTCATTGGTACTCGGAAGGCAATGCCGTTTACTGTATGTTTCTGGTTTTTCTGCTAAAAGTAAGAAATCAATTGAATACCGAATTCTGCCTTCAGCCATAAGACCAGTGCTACATGACGACAGTCTTTCGATACCATATCTACCAGAGAAATGGAGCTTAGACGAAACAGACGAAGATGCTGCAATGCACCACCTGAGCACGGACAGTGAAATTGATCCGGATTTTGAATTACACATGTCTGGTGAACCTAATGTAATAACACAGTCCAAATTAGACAATCTGGCAAGAGACTTAGTTTAGTCAAAAGAAAAAGCAGAACTACTGGGTTCAAGACTGCAAGGAAGTTGTTTGCTGTCAAAAGGATACCAAAATTTATGTTTTTCAAAGCCGCCAAGATGATTAACAAAGCATTTTACACAGGCTGACAACCTCGTTTTCTGTACTGGCATTGAAGGGTTGTTCACATCTTTGGGTTGCAGGTATGACCCACAAGAATTGCGTCTCTTTATTGATTCATCAGTGTTAAGCCTCAAGGCTATCTTGTTACACAATGACAATGTCCACCCTTCAGTACATGTTGGTTATAGTTCACACATGAAAGAAACATATGAAAACATGGAACTGTACACCAAGTACAAATGGTACATCTGTGGAGATGTAAAGGTAGTGTCTTGCTGCTTAGAATGCAGCTCAGATATACCAGGTACTGTTGTTACATTTGTCAATGGGACAGCCGTGATAAAGCGTCATATTGCATTAAAAAGGACTGGCCACACCGTAAAACTTTGGTTCCAGGACAGATAAACGTGGCACATGAACTACTTGTTGATCCGACAGATATTTTTGTCTCCTCTTCACATTAAACGTGGACTAATGAAAAATTTCTTGAAAGCTATGAACAAGATTAAAGAAGGCATTTTCATTGGGCCACAGATAAAACACGTCATTAATGACACGCGGTTCGAAAATCTGTTAGTGGGGCCAGAGAAAATCGCCTGGAAATCATTCAATGATGTCGTTGAGAATTTTCTTGGCATCCACAGAGCACCAAACTACATTAAGATGATTGACAAATTTCTTAAAGCATACAAAACCATAAAGTGCAACATGTCACTGAAGATTCATTTCCTGCATTCACACTTGGACTTCTTCCGCACAAATTTTGGAGAAGTCAGTGGCGAACATGGTGGAAGGTTTAACCAGGACATTGCCAGAATGGAAAAACGGTATCAGGGCAACTGGAACCCATAAATGCTGGATGACTATTTTGGAAACTGCAACGAGATGGACCGGACACTGAGTACACACGAAAAATTCAGGAGCAAAACACTTTTAGTCCCATTAAACTTATGCAGCATGTCATAACTTTATGCGATTAAACACGTTGTAGTCAATGAACCTTAATTATATGTTTTTCAAAATTCTTACTCAATCTGAAACTATATTTGTGTTCACTTTGAAGAGGGCTATCATAATCAGCAAAAACTTTTCAGGAAGCAAACCTTTTCTAAAAATGTGTTGTCCAGTGTTATTTGAATGAATTTTACTACTTATAAGTATAAAATGGATTTGACTATTTAAACACAAAAACATCTAATATAGAAGGAAATTAATAAGAAACACTGTATAAATGTGAGATTTGCGATGAAAAAAATGCGGAAATGGGTTTCATTAATTGCTCTGTATATCTACATTTTCTGTAACCTCTGACGTAATATTTTATCTAAATTTCGTAAGCTGCCTAGAAGATTATTTGTTAGAAATTGTGTGCCTATTTTTGACTCTGTTAAAAACGCAAATTACGTAGATATGTATATAGATGGTTAAGTACATGTTGATAATTAGTAATAATTATTGTAATAAGACTTAAAATGGCGGCTATGGCGAAGTTTCTCAGTGACTGATGGCATATGGAGATATATTCATGTGAATATTCTTAGTAAATAAATTGTGCATGTTGTCGTATGTTGTGTATTGCGAGATAGGGTTGCAATATAATGTGGATATCAGAAGAAAATTATGCATTCAGATTTATTCCGATTTCTTGAGTTATTCACACTTATTGTGTTCCTGTTGTAAGTCAGAGGACGTGTTTGATGTTGCTCTTAAATATTTTTCGAGAGGAAAAACATTTGTTTGGATTTTTAGCCGTAATAGAAAGTACTCATACTCATTATTTGGGCTATAATATTACTCTGGAACTGTTATAAATTTTTCGAAAATATTCTTGACAACGCCATCTTGAGAACATCACGATTCTCGGTGGACCAATACAATTCCGGCATTGAAATTATGAGGCACTTTTCATTGCTTGAAGACTTTCGAAGACCTTTATAAGGACTTATTTGGATTCATTTCATTATATTGTAGGTTCCTCACATTTTTCATTTACTACTTTAATAATTGAATTGTTTATTAAATTTTACAACATCTATTCGTTTTGCTTCAATTATGATACTTAAGCTTGTGACTACAGACGTGTAACAAGATAAATATTTAGTTGTGCAGGAGGACATACATTAAAAATCTTTAGGTTTACCGACCATTTCGAGTTAAATGAAAACTGGAAATTTCCATATGATTTATAAAAAATGTAAAGCTTGAAAAGATTACTTAGATACGAAGAAATTGGGTAAGAAAGGGAAAGAAAATATTCATTGCAAACGGGGTGTTATATTGGCAGTCACAGGATGCTAACATCGATGGTGATTTTTTTCCGCACGTTGACGAATGTCTTCGTCAAAGTGGCGTTAATCTAACCTCTAACACACTAAAATATAATTTTGTTATGGATTAAAAAAGAACAGTTGGAAACACCTTAATGTGGCAATACCAACTCAAGGCCAGCTTGGTGTAATAGCATTTTTACAGTTCTATAGTCTTAGACGTAGCAGACGAAAATTACAAAAACCAACTCTGTAAAATTCAAAATAAAATTTATTTCAACAGAATTTAACGTAAACAAATTTAAAAAGAACTTAAAGTAACGTGAATTAAATCTTAGATAGTCCTGAAAGATTTATCACATGTCCAAAGGTATAAAATTCCAACTGAATCCTGCTGGTATTGTAAACAAGTTCTAACATTGAATGTGTTGATGTGCCAATGGCCTGAATTATGATGATATACTACTAATCGTTAATATGTTACAATAATATATGCCAAAAATATTTTTTCTCAATTTACTATAACTTCAAAGTAATGTTTCTATCAAAGAATATGGTTGATGGCATGTTGGATTTAAGAAAATAATCATTTGAATAAATAATTCCATCCAAAATAAATACTGAAAGCAGCAACAGAACTGATTATGCTAAATATGTTAATACAATAACTAGTAATTTCTCAAGCAAGCAACATTCAATACAAGAGACACAATAGTAGAACTATGATGAGGGTCACAAGTTCATTTCTTGAATATTCAACGTTGTCAACAAGATAAAATATGTTACTAAAATTATAATACAACCATGGGAAACATCAAGAAAAATAGGTTTTTCATGGCAAATTACAGTGTTCTAGATTCAGATTAAAATGAAAATATTTACTGCTATTGAAAATGTTCCTAATATTTAACTTTTTCTCACAGAGACATAAAAGCTGTGTATTAAGTTGTTAACAAAATCAACAGTCCTAGTCATATTCATTTCGGGCCGTTGGCACATTAAACAATTTCAAGATTACAAGCATATCAACACATTCATAATTGAAAATTGTTTGGTATACCACTGGAATTCAGTTGGAACTTTATACAACTGAACTTGTGATAGAATATATAACACTATTTCGGATGTAATTCACAATAATGTAAATTCATTATATATTTTAATTTTGTATTATAGGGAAAATAATTTTCTTGAATTTTACAAAACTTGTTGGTTTTGATTCTTTTCTGTTACTTTGTGTTAAGGTTGTAGTGTTGTAATAGAGAATGGTGAATGGGAAACGAATTTCTCTAAATTATTTCTGAAAATAAAACTTTGTTTTTGAGATTTTAATTCATTTTGTTTCAGAACTTTCTATGTCCCAAGTATTATTTCACATAGTTGAGAAATCTATTGTGAATCTAACAGTATCATGTCAACTGAAATCGAGGTCAATGTTTCAAATCTTCATTGGGGGATCAAAATTGTTGAAACAAAATTGCAGCCAAAGAAGAATCAGAGTTAAGAAATCCAGTTTTAAATATCAACGACACAAACAGAAAGGTAGAGGAAAGTGAGACACATTCACTTGCAGAAAGATGAATGATATAGAAATGAAACTGCAGAAGGAGGAGAGGCTGATTGATTGATAATTTTTATTCCTCCATTTCCTGAAGATTTTAAGAAAAAGTATAAAAATCTAATGTAATATATAGAATCACGAAAATAGTGCATTTGTTACTACAAAGTCCTCCGAATTACTTTGCAATAGCAAAAATAAATAAATTAATATATATATATATATATATATATATATATATATATATATATATATATATATATATATATATATATATATATAGATGCAATAAACTGACGACGAACAGTACGAAACTAGTAACTAACTAGCCTAAGCGCTTTCGACTCTTAATGAGTCTTTTTCAAAGGCAAATACAAAACATAGTTACGACAAACAAATAAACACAAAAACGTTGTGTTTGTAAACCTCTACATTTCTGTCTTCACATGTGCTCAAACTATAAATACAACCAGCTTGTATAGACTAGTTGCGGAAGCTGAAAACGTTGTATAATTCCCTAAAAGTCTACAAGCCAAAGCGACATCTATTTTTACTTTGTGTACATATGTAACGCAGATTATATCCCGGATATTTGATTCTATACCGGTTATTCTTATAGTAAAAATTGAAGGATAATAAGAAGATTTAGAAAATGTTAAATTCTACTAGTGCATAGTTTTCATTTTCTAGTCTTCTTGGTTTAGACCGCTTAGTTTCAATGTTCTAAGGCGGCGTATCCAGTATGATTCCTTTTCCTTCCTGGTTTCGGAATTCCAGCTGTGGTTGTTAGCAATAGCGATAAGTATTATATCACTGAAAGTGTGGCCAGGGGAGGAGAAGTGTTCTGCGACCGGGCTTCTGTACAGCGTTTTTGTCATCCAATCAGATCTATGAAGGTTTATCCTTTTGTGTAGCTTTTCAGTTTCTCCCACGTACTGAAGGCCACAGATCTTACATGTGATGAGATAAATCACATTCTCTGTTTTGTACGTTTTGTTTGGACCATGTATGTTTAGTTTTTCTTTAGTCACTGTGCTAGTGAATGTCTTGGTCTCTATCATATGTTGACAGGTTTTGCATCTTTTATCGCCACAGGGTCCAGATTGACTAGGTTGGTTTTGACTAGCGATTGTTGTTAGCTTGGCCCTGACTAGGATGTCCTTTAGGTTTTTTGGTCTCCGGTAAGCTACTACAGGTTTGTTCGGAAGTATTAGGTTTAGTATGTCTGACGATTGCACGGTTGGCCAGTGGTTTGCGATGATTTTACCTACTTTGGGATTGTCTGGGTGATAGGTCAGAATAAATGGTATCCTATCAACCTTTTATTTCTGTCCATATCTAAGTAGGTCATCACGGTTTGTTTGTTTGGCCCTTTGGATTGCCTCCGCAATCAGGTCTTTGTCGTAGCCTCGGTAAATTAAATGTTTAGCCAGCTCTTCAGACCTTTCTGGGAATCTTTCATCGTCGGAGCAAATTCTGCGTATCCTCAGTGCCTGGCTATATGGAATGTTCTTAATGCAGTGTTTTGGATGACAGCTGGTTGGGAGAAGATACTGGTGTTTGTCGGTTGGTTTCGAGTAGATGTCTGTGTGTAATTTGTTTTCCACCAGTCTGGTTGTTGTGTCCAGGAAAACATGGTTTGAGTTGGAAATTTCTGCCGTGAATTTTATTGAAGGATGGAAGTTGTTTGCCTTTGATATGAAGTCATCCAGACTTTCTCTTCCATACTGCCACTTCATTTCTATATCATCGATAAAGCGTACCCACTGGTATGGTGTACGCTCAACCGATGCTAAGAGCTTTCCCTCAAGTTTTCCCATGAAAATGTTAGCATACGAAGGGGCCATTTTAGTACCCATTGCAGTTCCATTGATTTGTAGGTAGTTTTCTTCATTAAATTCAAAGTTGTTGAGTTTTAGGACAAGCTCCAGGAGTTGGATTAAGAAGTGTGTGAGTGGATTGTTTACAGTTCTTGTTTCCCATGCTTCGCTACATGCCTGTAACCCTTCGTTGTGCGGTATGTTGGTGTACAAAGATGTGACGTCTAAGGAAGCAAGTAATGTATCTGGCAGTAATGGTTCACTAGCTTTGCTTTTTATGAGATAATCTGTCGTGTCTTGAAGATATGATGGTAATTTGTGGACATGTGGTCTCATAAAATGATCTAAATATTCTGATATCCTTTCTATGGGGTGCCCGTTACCTGAGATTATAGGTCTGCCAGGGTTTCCTTGTTTGTGGATTTTGGGTATTAGATAAAATCAGGGCCAAGCTAACAACAATCGCTAGTCAAAACCAACCTAGTCAATCTGGACCCTGTGGCGATAAAAGATGCAAAACCTGTCAACATATGATAGAGACCAAGACATTCACTAGCACAGTGACTAAAGAAAAACTAAACATACATGGTCCAAACAAAACGTGCAAAACAGAGAATGTGATTTATCTCATCACATGTAAGATCTGTGGCCTTCAGTACGTGGGAGAAACTGAAAAGCTACACAAAAGGATAAACCTTCATAGATCTGATTGGATGACAAAAAAGCTGTACAGAAGCCCGGTCGCAGAACACTTCTCCTCCCCTGGCCACACTTTCAGTGATATAATACTTATCGCTATTGCTAACAACCACAGCTGGAATTCCGAAACCAGGAAGGAAAAGGAATCCTACTGGATACGCCGCCTTAGAACATTGAAACCAAGCGGTCTAAACCAAGAAGACTAGAAAATGAAAACTATGCACTAGTAGAATTTAACATTTTCTAAATCTTCTTATTGTCCTTCAATTTTAACTATAAGAATAAGCGGTATAGAATCAAATATCCGGGATATAATCTGCGTTACATATGTACACAAAGTAAAAATAGATGTCGCTTTGGCTTGTAGACTTTTAGGGAATTATACGTTTTCAGTTTCCGCAACTAGTCTATACAAGCTGGTTGTATTTATAGTTTTAGCATATGTGAAGACAGAAATGTAGAGGTTTACAAACACAACGTTTTTGTGTTTATTTGTTTGTCGTAACTATGTTTTGTATTTGCCTTTGAAAAAGACTCATTAAGAGTCGAAAGCGCTTAGGCTAGTTAGTTGCTAGTTTCGTACTGTTCGTCGTTAGTTTATTGCATCTATTTTGATTAATCCCTGACACACGTGATCTCTTGGTGGATCCAGTACGCTTGAGAGGGTTGTTATTCGCCATATGATTTGTATTCTAATATATATATATATATATATATATATATATATATATATATATGTGTGTGTGTGTGTGTGTGTGTGTGTGTGTACGTGTGTGTGTTTCAGCATTTGAAAATAAAACTATACAAAAAATTAGCATTCTAACCACTCTGCAGTCCAGTACAAGTATTTATTGCATTATATTCTGTGCAAGTTCTCTATTATATATATATATATATATATATATATATATATACCTAAAGGATATCGACAGGGGTTTAGGAAATGTAGAAAATCAACTGATAAAACCTATCTCGAATTTGCATAGGAAAGCACGACACTTTGATTAGTGGTGTTCAGTCTAGAAGGTTGGTCACAACTACGAAAATCTAAGACAATTCACATTAATTGAAGAGTTCAACAATTATGTCCATAGCAATGCTAAGACCTTTCTTGATGAACAAAAGGTCAAAACATTCGAAAATCTTGTTCGTAAAAATGGTGATTATTTATTGGTGTATTAAGTTTCTTTTGCCAGTAAATCTCACTGAACACTTTACTGGTATTAAGCCATTTCAGAATCATACGATCAATTCCAAATCTCAGTCTGGCACAACACTTAGGAATGATTTTTCTGATTAGAAATACTTGTCTCTTCATATTACAACAATAAAGGGCAGGTTACTTCGGATTGGAAAAAGCAACAAAATCATGACAGAGCTTTTCGAAGTGCTCATGTTTCCAAGAGGCCAATGCCACAGTCAGGTATTGAAAGAAATAAATTTGTTGCGTCAAACAAACCACAGTTTGATTTTACTGTGGAAAATTATGAACCGTTCACGTCGAACAGTTCTTTATCAGGTATTAATTATTTAGCCATTCATATTCCTAATTTTAAGGGACACACTAGTTTCTTAGAGACTTTTTCTATCAGGTATTTTGCCTTTTCTGAGAGGTCTTCTTCTAAAGAACGTGTTCTGATTCCGGCTTTATTACTGTTACTCTCCACTGTGTAAATTTGTCCTCAGACTCAGTTTGTTCGAAGACCCGTGATTGTTGGATAAATACCGCTTTTGCCCATCGAGGACATTCTTTTACTACTAGGTAATGACCTAACTGGAGATAAGGTTGTGGTTAATTCACTTCCAACTGACAAGCCGTGTTTGGATCTGAAAGTCAATCTTATTAAAGTTATTCCTTGATTTACACCCAGTTTGTTTAGTAACTAGAAATTTGGCTATTGATAATGATATTGATTAGGAAAGTTACTCCTTTGTTTGTCAGGTTTTTGATGAGGTCACTTACGCTCCTAGTACTTATAATTCAAATGATATTGATCACCGAGATCGTCTTTTCACTAATCATTCTCTTTATTGTAATTAGATGACAAACGACAGTCACTCACTGTCGAACTGGATAAAATTTATGAGATCTCTTGGTTGTTTCAGAGAGCTGTTCGAGAAACTGAATTAACAGCAGTACTTACTTGTTATTTTGTTAAGCATAATGAGCTTTTTAAATAACCAATTTTGGTATATATCTCAGTTTTGGGACATTTGTCACGTCACATTTTACTTGTGTGGGTTTATTCACAATGATTCACAGTGAAAATTCTGGGTTTTTCTTATCACTAGTTGTTTGCATTCTTAAAGAATTTATCAGAGAGAGAGAGAGAGAGAGAGAGAGAGAGAGAGAGAGAGAGAGAGAGAGAGAGAGAGAGAGAGAGAGAGAGAGAGACAGACAGACAGACAGACAGACAGACAGACAGACAGACAGACAGACAGACAGACAGAGAGAATAGTACTCTTTACTCAAATTTTGTAGGAAACGTACCAGCCTATCTCAATAAATTCCCTATCTTCCAAATGCATAACCCAACATTCTACATGTACACACTTTATATAATCACATACAGTAAATTAATTAAACCGAATATTATCCACTATCCTGAATGAACTTACCGTTTTCACAGTTGGGTCCAATATAGCGTCTGGTACAGCTGCAGTTGTAACGGTTGATCATCTCTATGCATGTGCCTCCGTGTTGACAAGGGTTGCTAGCGCACTCTAGAATATCTTTAAGTTCAAATAAATAAATAACGAAAAAAATAAGAGTGGAAGGTGAGAATATTGTTCGGATTTCATTTAATAGAATTTACAATATTATGGCAAATGATCAATTTAGATATCAAGCCCATTCAATATATACTACGTATTTTTGGTAAATAAATTAATAGTTCTGAATATAAATTCCTTCGACAAAAACATTAAAAAGTGAATCAAAGATATAAATTAGTCTCGGCGGAAACAATTGACAACGCTATATTCGTTTTACCATTTGAAATCGTTAAGGAAACTTAGCAAATGTTTCTCGGTCAGGAGGAATTATCACAATCGCTACTTAAAAGTCTACTGATGTTACAGTATTTGTATGCCTGCGAGACAAATACTGCTTATACATTCAATGAAAGACGTTCATTTTTCGCATGCATTCGTAAATGCGATAGATATAACAGACTGAGAGACAAAGATGTACATATTGTAGTAGCTGACGAGCTGTTATACCGTCACAACAAGTTCCGGTTGTTCCGGCGGGACAATTACACTGACTGCTCCGACTGATTCCTCCATTGAGGCACCCATCATTACAATATTCACTTTGATAACTTGAGTAATAATATCTCGTTCTAGTACCATAGCCACATGTTGCACTGCACGAAGTCCATGAGGTGAGATATTGACCCAATGCTGCAAAGATATTTTTCATTTTATGTCTGTCTATCTTATTAAACTGTTTTTATATTTAAGCCATGACCTAAACTGTCAATGTTGGCACATTATTAAAAAAGAAGCAACAACATGTATATCCCGAGTGGATTAACAGTAAAGGTTAGTACGGCTACATTCTCTCAAAATAGTATCATCCAATATCACCAAATATCCATGATCTAACATCGAATGTCATGTCCAATTGACCCCTGTACTAGTTACTGCTAGTAGTCTAATTTAAATCATCAAAGTGACTGTCACAAAATAAGGCACGAAATAAATAGGTTTTGCCTTAGATCTATTTTTCACCTTTATTCGTTGTGCAGGCGTACAATGTTACCTGCGTTGAATAATTATTTATTCAGATGAGCGAATCTGATACTACATGCGACAAGAGTCAAGAAAGGCGTGGTATACATGAATATTTGATTATGACTACTGTTCACTCTCCTGTGGCTTTTAGTTTGATTCATTTTAAACTAAGACACAAACTATTTGGAATTTGTTTGGAAGTGAACGTTCTCCATTATGTTCTCCGGACATAAGGGTAATTGTTAAATTTATATTTTATTTGATTTTCGAAACCTGTTCTAGTTTGTATGTCATATCAAGTAATGAAACCTTTTACATTGCGAACTTTGTTATTACAGTTTATTTATGAGTATATATCTAGCAATTTAATTCAGAACCCATTATTATTGCCAGTTTGGTTTGATTGTAGCTGGTTACGGATGAAGTTGTCTGTTTAGGGTTGAGGGTAGCTATCCATAGAGTGGCGTGCTGTCTGTTCAGGGTTGAGTGTAGCTTTCCAAAGAATGTCGTGTTGTCCGTACGTATGTATATCACTGTTTAAGGTTGAGCGTAGCTGTCCGTAGTGCAGTGTGCTGCTGACCGTATGTATATGTATACGTCAGTTTATAACTGTGGTGGAACCACAAATATAGACGTAACCAATACAAGGGTGCTGGTTGACGTATGTACCTATAAGTACTTGTGGTGGATCCGTGAAGGGTTTGAGTGGTCGGTAAAAGTGGGCCAATCCAAGGATTCAGTGAAATTGTGTGGTGTAATAGTTTGTGAATTGTAGGACTTCAAATTTTATTGTGATATATTTGTTTCAATTGATTGTGTTTTCAGTTGAGTTCAATATTGTTTACATAACATGAAATTATGAGAATCTCACTTCCATTGTTTTTATTACATGAGATTATTTAAATCTCGCTTTCCTTATTACATAACATGAGATTATGTGAATCTCTCTTTCATTGTTACAGTACATGAGATTATGTGAATTTCGCTATCATAGCATTGGTTGTTTATTTGAAACTTAATGTGTTACATGCGTGAGATTATAATAATCTCACTTACATTGCGTGATATTAGTGGAAATATTCTTGCAGTCCATGAGGTTTTTTATGCTAGAGGTATATGAATCATCTTTTTGTATTTTTTTTTTCTTTTTCATTATGTGTAAAGTGATTGGATCAATACTATGATATGCGTGGGAGATATTCAGTCCATTTGTAATATATACATACATATTCTTAGTACTTCATTTTATAAATTTCCATCACCCATCACATTGTGTTTGTGTTGTTCATTTAATACAAGAAAAGAAACCTACTCGGTTTCAATTCTGTTACAATGACTGAGTGTTAGAATTTTCGCAGCAACATCGACATTGATTAACCAGAATGTTATTCGGTCATGCTTCCAGTGACTGTAATGGAATTGAATCCTAATTATGGTTTTGTTTTATATTCTCAATTATTTTTTTCATCCGTAAGACTTGTTAATTAGCATGACTATTGCATTTATATAATTTAGCAATGTGACAGCTTGTTAATATTCTGAAAGTACAAAAATTAAAAGATTTGAGTTATGTTATGTTATTGGGCTTAACGCCATTTTTCAGCACACGATAGGCTATTCATGGCGGCCAGTGTTAATGGTGGAGGAAGAAACCGGGAAATCACCGGAAAGAACCACCGACCCACGAGAAGCTACTGGCAAGCTTTCTCACATATCCACATTCGCCGAATCCTAGATTCGAACTCACGCAGACAGAGGTGAGATGGCAGTGATCCGTAACGGACAACGCTTTAGACCACTCGGCCACTCGGGGCCCCTTCAAAAAAAAAAAAAGATTTGAAAAAATACTCCACTGCTTCTCCACATTCACAAATAGGGCATCTATTCGTCAAATTTTACATTATTTTCCCCAGATAAGTAACCAGACGATGCACTTTTTACATATGTATTTTGCCCTCTACGGTATTATTATTAACAGCGGAAAAGGACGGAAAATTGAAAACTGAAATATCTCTAAGCCTCTAGTCAGCACGTCCGATGGTCTAGATGTAATAAATATAACAATAATAAGGTGAAAGGTATAACAGTGTAGTAAACTATATCACGGTTTTCAACAATTACAGGACAATTTTTAAACGCAATGTCTTTTAATCAGTACAAAGACCTATTCGAACTGACTGTAATTTCAGTACGCGAAATCAAAGTTGATTGTGTTTCATTCATGTGTCCCATCTACGTTACTCATCTCAAACTTCAGCCTTCCGGTACCGTTGTTTCAATTCTCTCGGCCCTGCGCCTTCCCACAGTTGCTTATTCTTCCGTTCTCTTCACGTCTACTTCTCTCTATTCTCCCGGCCCTGCGCTACCGCGCAACCGCCTATTCTGTGTTCTACCGTGATGTTTCGTTAGTCATGTCAAAACATGTACTGATTCTTCCAGAGTGAATGTAACAGGATATATCTGGCTGCGTAAAGAACCCGCCCAAATTTTGACTTAGTTCTGATTGGATACTGCTGGTCTCTTTGAAAACTGCAAAGGGCAGTAGCACTGACGTGAGATAATATTTAAGCCTAAGCAGGCCAGTGACATCACTAGCTGATTGCAAAATAAAGTTTCTCACAAGGTTCTCTTTGAATTAACCGCGAACTTGACTGCGAAGCAATGATTAAGTTACTGACAAGTAGGGGGGGGGGTGTATCAGATTCGGTATTAAAAAGTACTCGTAATATTATATAACAGGTATTGACCCTACCTAAACCACTTTTGAATTACGGATCCTTTCAGAAGACATGTATAAACATGAGGCAAGAATTTTTAGCAATTTTTCTCACACAACGTGATAACCTACCTCCTTTATTGAAGTATACTCCAAAGGTTAAAACTGTAAAAAGTACAGTCAAATTGAATCCCATCTTGATTAATATACGAAGTCCTCGACCTATAAAAATACATAAAAGCTTTTCATACGGTTGGCAAATTGAGCCAAGAACAAATTATAAATTTCAGTCTCCATATTCCTCAAAGTTGTAGCACAAGACTCGAGATAAAAATAAAAAAAATTTCACGACTTTTTCATAATGTAATTCTGATTACAATAATATTGGAATTTTAGAACTTTCAGGATTTTTTAAACTTTGGTTCCTCTACGTTACAGCGTTCAGTTGCATGCCAATATCCACTCTAAATTTGAACTTTTGATCTTGAGTATGATATTTTTCTTAATAGGTTGTATTAATACGGGCCAGCCAATAGAGACTACACTGCAGTTGGTCACATTCCAATTAACCTCCCCCATTGATTAATGACCCTCAAATGTTATCACTAAAATGAACATTATTTGATATACTGGTAGGCAACAGCACGAAAGATAAAGAAATAGAGAGAGAGAGAGAGAGAGAGAGAGAGAGAGAGAGAGAGAGAGAGAGAGAGAGAGAGAGAGAGAGAGAGAGAGAGAGAGAGAGAGAGAGATGCATAAAATGAGGGAGAAATATGCAGGCTATAAGGAATAAACAGAGACAGGGAGAAAGACTGCGAATATAAAGGTGAAACACGTAAAAACGCATCAGTAAAAAAATATATCTTACCTTTACCCACAGAGTAACCGTTCTGCAGAGCACTCTTTATGTTATCTATATATCGAGTTTAAGATCTAATTTCTTTTAAACCTGGCAACATTGCATCGTGGAAAATACTGGATGATAAAAGATGGGATCAAATGGGATGAGTTATTCCATTTTGTTGCCAATCGACAATAATTTATTAGATTGCCAAGTTGGTTGCATCATATTATTATCAATAATACAAATATGAAAAATGGGTAAGACTTTGTAAACAAAATATCTATAATAAGAATAATGATAATAATCTTCGTATGCACCTTTACCCTGTATTACTATATCAATATTACAATAATGAATAACGGGTAAGACTTTGTAAAAATATCTACAATAAGAATAATGATAATAATCTTCGTATGCACCTTTACCCTGTATTACTATATCAATATTACAATAATGAATAACGGGTAAGACTTTGTAATAATATCTACAATAAGAATATGGATAATAATCTTCGTATGCATCTCTTCCCTGTCGATATGACTTTCAATGTTCTAACAACTTGCAGCACCAAAGAAAACATGTGGTGCTTATTATTATTTTTGGTGGTAAAATACGCAGTGCACGTAGAAAACCACATGATCTTAATTCTATCTTTACATGGTCTTTAAGAAATTGAACCTAGTCCTTCATACATTTATAGCTAGCATAAATGACATAGCGCTATCCATGAATCTTAGATATATTTTGCTATCTCTCTGGCACGCAAAAGGTGGAAAATAATGGGAAAAAAATCACCAAAGAATAAACAACTCCAAATTTACGAATTACTTAGGCACAATCATATCTGATCTTGAAAAGTAATCCATCAAGTTCCAAATAACTCCATTGTCAAAGTAAACAGCCAAGTAACACGTGTTTATAATAGTTTGTACACACAAAATCCATGCTTGGCGCTCAGCATTAAAAGGTTATTGTTTGGGCTGGTGTCAGGATAATGTGACTGGGTGGGACATCATGCTACATGTCTGTGTTATGATGCCCCAGTGATAGACATTACTATTAAAACTGCCACACTGCAGACATCGTGGCGATATGACAGAAATTATTAGAGCTACATTAAAAATCTAAATCACACACACATACATACACACACGTGCTCTTCGACAGCAAATATGATTTCTATATTTAGTGTAAGATTTGATAAAGTCAAGGCCGCTTCACTGATGGTGTAGATGTATGTAAAAACAGTTACAGATTTGTTTAATAATCTAAAGTGGGGTGGGGTTTAGAGGCTTAGTGTATGGGTTGAGTATATTGGTAGAATCCATACGTATTGCCACTTACTGTCCAACCTAGCTTTTCCGGAGAATATATATATATATATATATATATATATATATATATATATATATATATATATATATATATATATATATATATATATATATATGTGTGTGTGTGTGTTTATCTCTGTATATGTATGCTGTTATATATATGCTTCTATATATATATATATATATATATATATATATATATATATATATATATATATATATATATATATATATATATATATATATATATATATATATATATATATATATATATATATATATATATATACATATACTTAAGTAGTAGGTACGCATATACGTTGGTATCTACCCATGCCAACCCCAGTAAGTTTCCTCGACGTGTCATTGAGAAATGCTATTAAATCCCATTTCTCGTCATAATATACGCATAATTTTAACACTTGACTTTTTTCAACCATACATTTCTTACGGCTTTAATATAGTAGTAGAGGGAAATGAGGGTTTCGGCCCACTTTATCTTTTTACCCTCCAAACAAGTATAAATTATAGTCCTAAATTATCCCCCACCCCTTTTTCCAAAATAGTGAAATGAGGGTTTTGGCCCACCGCCACCCTCCCCCTCCCTCACCCCCGCCAAACCCTCATTTCACTATTTTGGAAAAAGGGTAGTAGGGGATAATTTAGGACTATAATTTATACTTGTTTGGAGAGTAAAAATATAAAGCAAGATGAAACCCTCATTTCCCTCTACTACTACTATGTAGACAGGTATTTTGTAACCAGACAAAACAACAGGTGTTGGAATGGGATAAGCTCTGTCAACAGAAGTGACGAATTTGTTAGAACAGCGTATGTGTGGAATATGATTATTCTAAAGACGGCAAATAGGTTTTACCACAAATTTTTTTATCAGATAACAGGATGAAAATTAAACTGTGCATTAGAACGTTTCAGTTAACAAGACGGAAATTAAACTAGCATTAGAATGAAAATGATATTATTTTATACCTCATTACCAACTGTTAATGTCTCAACTGTAGATATCAAAAATATTTCATTATCATGGTGATAGAGGCTAAACTTTACTTTACCGCTGACATAACGACGGGACTCAAACAAATCTTTTATTTGTGATTTGTTAAGAGGGTATTTTTTGTCGATAAAATACAACTTTGACCGATCAAGATCAATTGTAAGTTTCGTGTATTTATGCTGACTAATCGGACAGTGAAAGTTGTTAAATTCCGCTAGCAACTTTTGATACAATTGTTCGAGATAATTAAAATACTCGCTGTCATCAGATCTGATGAGCGAAAGTTTTAACTTGTCACGGGTACCACTAAAGTATATGCCTGATGTTTCATTATTAATTTCAACTGTCAATGGTTTGCCGTCCATCATTAGATATTTGATTTTGCTACTGTAGCTATTTGTTACTGTCAAATTTTCAAACATTATTTTTAAAGTTTAAATAAAATTTTAGTTTGCAAAGATAATGTCAAATATATCTCTATCATCATGACAATACCCAAGTGCAAATGTATCTACCCCATTTTCGCAATAACGTTTATCATCAAAATTGCTCAAACCGCGCTTGATAAGGACATCTGTTTCGAGCTTATGATGATTTGTCCGAATTGACATAGCTCTTATAAAACTAACACCGCCATCAAGCGCGTACTTGTAGTCATCAAATTTTATAAACTTTTTAACAAAATCACGAGGCAGAGCTTTTGCTTTTTTTGTTATTTTATTATTGTCTAACAATACGGCATACATTTTACTACGTAATCCGATAAAGTATTTGATAGCGCTCGAGTTCATTTCATCTTTAAACTTACCAATAACCTTTTTATTTGTGTCGTCATGAAATTTACTGTCACGTGGGTAATCAGAAAGATCAAACAGATATCTATTATCATGCATGTCCTGATAGATGTCCTCGCATTCGATTTCATATACGAGCGAATCAGTATCAGTAAACAATAATCTACTAGCCGGCCATTGATTTTTAACAAAATTATAATGAAAATCGTACATCAACCACTTTGATAAATCTAACACTGAAGCTCCAACGTAGATCGGCTTGTTTAGTTTTAGATTTGTTTTTCTTCTTTGTATCGCAACAAGATTCTCATTAAAAATTTTCATGCTCACAAAATCATCGTCTGACACAAGTTTGTTTCTGCGATTGACATCATTGACTAGTTCGATATTTACGCGTTTCCTAATATTCTCCATCGTCTTACCAAAAACAGAATTGTTCATCAGTTTGAAAAAGTTTTTCTCAAAATCAGTTTTTGCCGCAGCTCTTCTTGTAGTGTTCGAGTTAATATAACCTCTCATCCACGGTGACTGATTAAATTTTAGTACGCGATGAACTTTTCTCAACACGAGACCAGCATCGACTGCTTGTTTTAAAGCTTTGTAATGCAAAACATAATTACGTTTATGAAGCAAATTTGGTACTAGTTTCTTTACCATAGAATGTTGTCTTGGTAATGCTGACGCTTGTTGTTCTTCTGATAACAAACTATATTCTATAACCATCGATTCCGCGCAGAAAGGGTAATCGTTATGCAATTTGTGTAGCGAAGTTGGATAATCGAGATCAACTTCAACGAAATACGAAACATCGTCGGGTATCTTTTTTTCTGTCTCTGATAGAAATTGATCAGCCGTGATCCAATGAAAGCCACCAAACGGCATTGATTCTGCCATCGAATACCCGTACAAGTTATTGCAATCTAGATAAACTATATACTTCGAAGGAAGGTCAGGATTATACTCTTTCAAATATTTGTTGTTTGCTTCAGCATATTTCTTCGTTATCACACTAATACCACCTCGGATACCTTTTTCAATAAAATTGAACATATCCACGTCTGTCAATAATTCCAACCTTACCTTACTAAACTTTAACAGAGCATCCCATGACAGTCCGGGGGCAGAATAATACCAGCAAGGATCTAGTCCGTAATTATTATAACTCACTTCTCGAAAACTTTCAAAAACATCTGCTAATAATAACACGTCAGTTTTCAAATACAAATCGTGATAATCACCAAAAGTCTCACAACCAAACTCTTTCCAGATATCTTGTGCATACTTGTACTCGTCATCAGTTATATTTTCATTTTTAAGTTGCGAGTAAAATTTGTCTTTGCCAGGTAAAGATGTTTCATCAAATTTACTCCAATCGTCGAGATAGTCGTATGGAAAAACTCCTTTTTTAGCTAGTAGATTAAATTTATCTCCAAAACAGTCTCTTAGGTTATCAAATTTACTACAACCTTTTACTAGCTCATCTAACGATGCTGCCATAAACTGCAGGCTGTCAATAAAACGTAATTTACCTAGCGTAACAGACATGTACTTTTCAAAATTATTTGGGATGCATTTGATGATGTTATCGAGTTTTAGACGAGATTTTATATCAGGATCACCAAAAGCTTCTACTATAATATGGCTATCATATCCTCGAAAATTGTGAAGAATAACTGGAATAAAATCTGGAGCATGAAATTTTAAATTACACTGATCATGAGCCGCTCCACGATACTGTCCGGTTAAATGGCAATGGTCACGTACTTTTTTGTTGTCATCAAAAGCTTTTTCACAAATATAACAAATTTTCGCTTGCTCGTGAGCGGATTCTTGTTGAGGTGTTAATTTTAACATTGGCGTTACTTTTTTCAAACGATAAGTAATATTATCAACTTCGTTAATCAACTGCTTGAGAAGCCAGACAGCTGGATTTTTACCACGATAGAGTTGGATTGGTTTAGATAATCTAGAATCAGCGCAACAAACTATCTTGTACGCTACTCCACATGGAACATGATTTTGAATTTTTCTTGTACTCGATTGGTTAGGATCATTTTCTATGCCAAGTACAGGTTGAAGTAAGCATTCGAAATCGACGTATATGACGAAAGGAATTTTTAGTTTGTGATTATGATGGACAAACTGTAACACGCTATCTTTTTTTAGATGGCATTGTTATTCTTTGTACGTCACTACAGTACTGCAAATGCTTTTGTAATGTTTCATTGTTAGTACAACCATGCAAGCAGCGATAACAAAAGAACTTTTTGTTGTTATTTTTATTATACTGTCTTCCAACTAGTCTGTTAAAGTTTTTGATCCAAATGTAATGATTTTTATAAAACAGTAAATTGATAGTCGATTGTGAAGCTTTTTCTGAAATATACCTCGGATAGACATTTTCTTTTTCATCTAATCCGAAAACGTTAATCGAAACATTATTTTGCTTTTCAAACTTTGGTATTTGATTTTCTGCCACTGGAAAGTCAATACCAGCACAATTTAATCTTGACACGTGACTGATATATTTTTCAACGCGATCAGCGTGTTTTTCTGCTGGAAATAGTGCGGAAAGAACAGCCCATTGGAAACATTTGTTATCTACGTTTTTGATGTTTATACAACATCTTTTACTTTTTATTTTTGGTGGCAGGTCGATGTATGAACTACCTCGTAATGCGTTATATTTCATCGTGTGAAACAATATTTCCTTGATCATTTCAAACTTCCAACCCGAACCTAATTCGGTAAATTCTTCTATTTTTTTCCAAATTTCTTGGTGTATTTCATTAGATAGTGACAAAAGATCACTACCAAGTAAAACACGTCTAGATTTTGCGTTGATGTAAGGGTCTGCAATTTCCTTGTTAGTTGATTCTTCCGTCACAAGTAGTTTTGAAAATATAACGTGATATTGCACTAACAATCTTAGACCCTTATGTTTTTCAAGCTCACGTTTTACAGTCGTCTGTAGCAGATGAAAGAGATTTGTTTCAGAAAAATTTTCTAAAACAATTTGATTATCAAACTGATAACTATTATCAAAACCTGCAAAAGCAGTCGCTATTTTAACAGGTTCTCCAATAAGTCTCTTCTTGGATGTATAACACGCAATTTCAACATTATTATATTATAATATAATCTCTAATTGATAATTTACCTCACACTGCGCATGCGCTAAACAACAATTAGAGATAAAAAATATCACCTATAATATAATGACAGTAAATCTGACAAGCGCACGTGAGCAAGAGGTATATCATGTTTATCCGAAGTACAACCTGTACGCTGGAAATGCACTTGGTTCGGTTATTAATATCATTACTGGAATATCTGTTGGTAAAGCAACGCCAGCGGGTTATACGATTAGTGTAAAGGGAGATAATACTGAAAGAATTACGATGTTTAGAAAAGATTTTATTTACACGTTATTTTGCGATGACATTCCAGAGGGGAAACGAGTATATCATTATAACGGTAAAGTCACTGATGATAATATTGAAAATTTATCCTTACAAGACGAGTTTCAGCCGCATCCGGTCTTTGATTTATACGAGGCTAACGATCGCGGTATTATTAGAAACAGAAAAACTAAAAAAGTTATTAGTTCTATGAGCAATATGGGATATATCAGTGTGACTGTTAGAGGAACATCGACAGATCGAGTTTGTTATACTGGTCATAGGTTTGTTTACGAGGTGTTCAACGGATCTATACCCAATGGTCTGGTTATTAATCATATCAATAATGTAAAAACAGACAATCGATTGGAAAATCTAGAACTAGTGACCCAACAGGAAAATGTGAGAAAAGGACGAGGTGGTGGTATTAATTTTAGATGCCCAATAAAACCTGTTATTTCGTTAAACCTCAAAACTGACGAGGAGATCAAATTCAAATCAGTTACAGCTGCGGCGAAATATTATAATATAAATCCCAGAGCAGTAAAATTTGTAGCTGATGGAGCAACAAAATCAGCTTTTTCAAACAAATATGATGCTAGTATTATTTTTAGATATGATGATTAATAATACTTAACAGTTCGGTTTTAGTCAAACAATGATGAGCAAATGCTATAATATCATCGCAATCAAATTTTAGCGTCGTTACTGCACTTTCATTAATTTTATTTTTTTCTGCTTCTGTTAGTAATATTTTATGAGAATCACCTTGCATTACAATAACGTCAACGGAATATGAACTATAACCAGACAAGCATTTTCTTACCGCTTCGGTCAGTTCGTGGTAGTTTATTATATTAACTTTTTGGTGATATTTGACCTTGTCAGTCATCTTATAACAACAAATTAGATAAAAAGTATATTATAATATGGATATGATGAAACGACTCGTTCAACTATACGAAGAAGATACTAGTGATATCAGCGATAAAGTCTCCACAATCTCTAATGATATGATAGACAAATCTGTTGGTTATAACGAAGATGATATTTTATATAACAACGAGTCTGATGATGGTGAAATAGTCACCGTCGTTAACAGATATAATTATAGCAGACCAACCACTGGAAAATATAATGTCAAGTATCACATTGCTAAAAAAATTATAAAATTTAATTTTACCGTTACCGAACAGCAGGTATTTTTGCAGTTAATCAGACCTTTTTTAAACATCAAAATTCCAGACCGACAGAAAAATATAAAATTTGATTTCATCTTTGTCAAGATTTTTAATCTAATGACGATCTCTGACGATCGCAGACAATATCTAATATCATTATGTAAACCAGTAAAATGCAAATCTATCAAACGAAAGTATGAGGAAATTTATAATAGCATTATTTCGCAGTCGATAAAATCGACCGGGTTGGAATCCAGCTGTTAAATTTATCACTATACCCACGCCATTTGACTAAACTTTTATCTCCTTTTTTCCTAATCACTTTTTCGATAACGAAAACATCTTGTTCAGTTTTTTGTAGTTCTTGTTCGTAAAAACTACCTACTATAGGTTCACCTGCCAGATCTTTTAACGCGTACGTTACAGGTATTGTTAAGAGTACTTTATCAACAACAAATACTTCTTCGCTCCAGTTTGGAGTAAATCCTTTTTCAAATATCTTTTTAGTCAAAGAGATTCTAACTTTATCACCGACCTTAAATTTATGTCTGCGGTACATGTTTTCGTTTGCTAATATTGGATTTTTGATAGCGTCATTGGGTGACATTTTAATGGTTCGATGTTTCGTGTTATTATATTCGCCTACGATTTGAGAAAGGTCATCGATGTACCTGTTGGTGTTTTTAGCTGTCATATGTTTGTGTAATTTTTCGTTTAGCGTGCGATTAAATCTCTCGACAACAACGCTTTTGCCTTCGTTTCCTGTAACGTATTTTTTAATATTATTTTGTTCTAGAAACTGTTCAAACTTTTTGTTAAAAAACTCGGCTCCATGATCAGTCCAGATTTTGTTTGGTTTTCTTTCGGTACTCGTTATTATTTGTTTTAACGCATCAGTGATTGACGTTCCTGTTTTATCTGAAACTGGCACACTAAAAGCGTATTTGCTGAAAACATCTGTGACATTAAACAAATACTTCTTTGGAGCGCCATCAGCGCCAACGTTAAACTGAGCCAGATTGGATACATCTACCAAATATATTGCCCAGATATCATCTACAGCGTTTGCAACAACTTTACGTCTCGGAAACTTTTTTTTTTAGGTCTGTGTAGTTCGACTGCAAGATCATCGTATAATTCTTTTCCCCGATCGCGAGGCGATTGACGAGACTCTCCGAGTCCAAGTTTATATTTTGCTCCTATCATTCCCTGAACAAATCTTCTATCAAAACGTTCTCGTAGATTTGTTGGCTCCATATCATGTAATTCGTCTAACATTACTTTATCACAATCTGCTTTCGAGTTTTCATGATCACGATAACAGATATCGTGACGCATTGCTATTGCATCCACTTGATTATAAGGTTCTTGTCCTGGCAATGGATTGTCGTTTTCATCTAGTTGTTGATCTAGCGGATTGTAAGGACCTGTATAACGATGACCTGGCAAGGTCCAACCGCCTTTTGGTTTTGGTAATTTACCAATTAGTTTATGTATATCTATACCTAACCCTATTATTTCTCTGTTGTTACAACGTTGACAGTACGTAATGATTTTATCTTGTTCTATGCAAAGATCTTTGTCACAATCACAATTGCATTTCATTTTATTTTATTTTGTTTCAAAAGATTAATCGTCGATCAAGATAACTCTATCAACGCTAGATCCTACTTGTTTTTTCAAAAACATACTTTTCTTTCTACCACAGATTGCACAAATACTTTTTAACATCGTTCTATTATTTTTCGTTTTTTCCGTCATCTCATCCTTGTTCCCTGTTTTAGTTTTGCATTTGAGACAGTATGTTGACATTATTATATCAAGGAGTTTAGATAAAATTGATTGCAATATTATCATTCGCATGAGAAGGATGCTCATCAAATTGTAAAATAAACTTTAAAAAGTTATTACTCTGGCGCATTTGTCTGACAAACATGATACAATAATAACCACAAGCTGATGTTCCAATCGGCTGTAGTTGATTAGACGAATAATTTATTTTATCAAATTTTTTAAAAATATATTTTTTTATGAGATCGCTTGGAGGAAGTCCGAACGAATCAAAATAATTGTTATCGTGGACAGCAACCCAGTGGGTGCCAGAGCCATCATTTAAGTTTTCAATATTTACAACACAAGAACCGCCTGTTGGTACGTCATCGAGTTCATCCTTGGAAAATACTCCTCGAAATCCAACAACGTCCTTCAATTTTTCAATGATGTCAAAATTGCTCAATAACGTCTGGTCCCTGGTAGAGTTAATCCGCGTCCGATTCCTAGTAAGTTTGGCAGCAGACTTCCCGCTAGTCCCGCTAGAAGTGGAGCGAAAGGAATAATTCCTCCTTGTTTTGTTTGTTTGCGTTTTGTTGTTTTCTTTTTTTTCGATGATTTTGTTTTTATCGGCGACTTTTTCGTTGGCATTTTATTTTATACTGTTACATAAAATTAACGATAGATTTGTTTGATACCACGACCTTCGACTGCTTTCTTCGTTGCGCCAGAGACTGCTCCTGACGCAGCCGCAAGTCCAAGTGTACCAAGTACTGGTAAAACTTTGCTAGCTATTATTAATAACGCTGGTCCAAAAAATCCACCTTCTTTTGACATTGCAGTTACCTGAGAAACAGATAATTTCAGCACAAAAGGTTTGTTGCGATCGAGTTTATTGATTTGTTGTTGCGTTAGCATGACTTTTACTGCAATTTTATTTGAAGTTTCCGGAGAGATCATCAAAGAAACAGAGCTGCGTTTAGCAACAGCTGCTGATAATTTTTCAACTTGACCAGATGTTAGGTATATTTCTCGAGTTGTGTATTTGGTTTTCATAATGTTATATCCAAGTTGTTAGATTAAACTTGTACTGTCATTCTTCCTTTGATTGAATCGATGGTCAGAAATCGATCACTAACCAATAGCGCGTATACGTTATACTGTTCACCTGGCACATCGCCCAGTGTCCACGTGACCTCAATATCTGCAGTCGATCCCACAACACGCTCCAAATGTTTTGATACGTCAAAATAAAAGATGGGATAGAGCGATCGAAACTCTTCTATTGATATTTGAGATCCACTGTCCGCGTTCTGATATTTTTGCATTGCTTCCATAAGATACATGTACGGCCGAGAGATGTTTCTGGTGGCGTCTACGGCAAAATTACATTCGATTGCACGTTCGGGATACTGTTTGGAATTTACTCTCACAAATATTCGTCTAACGTCTGGGTTATGGAATACGGAGTTGTTCATTTCCTGATTGTTACGACGTGCTTGTCGTTGAAATACGACGAACAAGTGTCGCGGTAGTTGTTCGCTGGGCGTGGTCGTTACACGCCATGTATAATCAGTCGCGTTGGGAATGGCTGTTTGATAAATCCTGTTCTGTTGGAAGTGTATCTTTTTTGTAAAGGTGGCTAGTAAAGATTCGAGCTCCATCATTTTAGCTAATGAAGGGACAACCCGAGACATCCACAGTGCTAATCTTGTAATAGAAAACTGTCCCGCATCCACTCCAACAGCACGCATTATGCAATCGTTTTGATCAGCTCGATCTAATATAAGCGTATGTTTTATTCCTCGAAACACTTTGTTATAATCACGGCAAAATCCAAAGATTGTACTTAACGGAAGCATCATCGTTATTTGGCGAGATTCTGCGGCAAACGCTTTTCGTTTAACAAATCCTTCGTTAAAATTTAATCGTCGTAGATTTTTATTTGCGTTTCTTATTGCATTCGCTACTATAACACCACCAGCTGCATCTGCGGTTAATGCTGGAACAGTATGTTGTGCAGCTGCATCAGCTCCAGCTGGGTTTAGAATAAGTCTGTTTGCAAAATCAGCATCAGCTAGCTCTCCAGTTTTAAACTCGTTCGACACAGTTGTCCCTAGTCCAGTATCTTTGAACCACATCATGTTTGTAGCAACTGATCTGGAATAGTCATCGCTAAACGAAACGATGTTTAGTATTGTACTCGCTATGGGTAAATGCATTGAAATATCTTCTACGGTTTGATTGGCCAGTTGGTATCGTGCACTCTTAAACAAGCTCCAACCATTATTGACGAGAGCGATTTCTACATTAGCTGCAATATCAACACCTGCTTCAGTTAATATTCGGCCACGCACTTCTAACATTGCCTTATGGGGTAGTAGAAACACGTCCTCGTCTCTTGTGTTAAAAGTTCTAACTCCGGTTTTATTCGGTTCGTTCGAGTTCTCATCGAGATACTCGACATACTCTAATTCTGTTACAGCATCGTCAGTATCAATTTCTTCTGCAAAGTCGAGATAGTTTTTAGCTGACATTTATTTTATAATCGTTACACAAAATTAAAAGGCAGCAGGGGTCATCGGTTTTGTTTTCTTTACAAGTTTACGTACTATTTCTTCACCACTCGGCGACAATAATTTTTTTGTTGTAGCTATCATAGCTAGTTTTGTTTCTTCTGTTGGCGCAATATCTGATATTACTCGTTTTATTTCAGACACCGTAGGTGTTGTTGAAGGTCCTTTAATCTTATCAGCAATCTTTTGCCCTACTGCAGTGCCTGCTGAAGATGCCGCCCCTGTAGCGAAAGCTTTACCGGCGTCAAGTGCAATAGGCGCTACTTTACGCGCGATTCCTGGAATATTCTCTGCAATTGTTGTAAATATATTTCCAAAAAATCCACCTACGATTTTTCTTCGATAAACTTTTCTTCGTCTCATTTTATAAAATTATGTACACAAAATCACATTCATATGCAGTGCGTAGGTGTAAGTAATACGTGACTATCTCGTTGTTCACGTCTATTTGTCGTCCAGATTGGTCTGTGAGTTGCATTGTAATGCTTGTAATTTGATTCTCAGGTGTTATTGGATAGTAGATAATCTGTCGCGGATTGATTTGCATGAGAGAACCTGGTGGGACTTCTGGTGAGAAACTGTAGATCGTTTGCCCGCGGTTGCCTTTTGACGTATAAGATCCAGATGCGATAGAGCAATTGATGAGTATTGTATTTACTTCTGTAATATCTACTGGTAGTTCTCCATCAAATGTCAAAGATTTATCTTCACCGGTGGTATAGTATAAAACTCTAGTAAAACCTAACATCTTTCCAAAACTTCTTTCTTCAAAGAGGACTTTCATATTTCTTTTCACTGTTATCCTAGCTCGTAAGGTGTTATAATTCGCCGCTAATTCGAAATTATCAGCATTCCCACCAGCTTTTGTTAGAAGCTCTTTTATTGTTCTGTTTAGATCAGTAATGTTATAAGCTCCTTGTGGAATCTGTAGTTTGTATTGTATATCAATAAACTCTTTTTGTGATGTTGGAGATTGTTTAACATTAACGATTAAAATTTCATCATTAATCCCAGTTTTAATATTCGGCATGGCGTTCCAGCAAGTACAAGAAATTAATCCAATCTCATACTGTTTTTCAGGATCTAGTTCTATTGGTGGGTTGTAATTTACTGTAAAATTCGCGCTGTTTCCTGTTATTTGTGACGAATCAAGCAATAATGTTGTTTGCATTATACTAATATTTTAGATAAGATCGCGGTGTAAAATTTCGTACTCGGATGATGTTAGTAATCCACTCGATCTTAGATGATCAAGTATATCAATAATTTCGTTATCAATCTCTACACTTTCATTACCAGCTTCTTTAGAGGATATCAACAGCATTAGCCGATCGACTATGTCTGCGTTTGATGTAAAAACTTTAACTCCACCTCCAGTTCTTTCTTCCGGTAATCTTTTATCTCGAACATCTTCGTATTTATCAAACAATCTTTTAAAATTCCAACTTTTCTTATAACCTCCTGGTTTATTTCGGTATTGTTTTGCTGTTTTATGTAAAATCTCAGCAATAATTCCTTCCCTAATATAATTGAGTAATGTTGGAATATTTCTTTCATCTTTTTTATCTTTAATATCTTTAATATCATCATCAGCACGTGAGCCATCTTCTACAATTCTTTCTAATTTTTCTATCAAATTATCATAGTTTTCTTTTGACCAATCTCGAATACTATTAATATTAGTGATATTATATTTTTCCATAGACTCTTCATACTCATCATATTCTATTTTAACCCTAGCTTGTCTTCTGTAAATTTTTATAGATTCTTCAAAAGGTACCATTTTTATCACACTTTCTTGTAATATTTTTTGTTTCTCAGCTAATTCCTCAGTTTGTTCTGACAATTTTTCCATCATACTTCTTATCTCATCGGGATTAACCGTCAATCTTGTTATTGCGTGTTGAAGTTCAAGAGGATTGTTCATTAGCCTGTCAAACTCAGCTTGTCGTGCAGCAGGATCAGCAATGTTTCTTACAAGTTCGCTTACAATTTTTACAGTTTCTTCTTTTGATCTTTCTCCAAGTAAACCAAACAAACCCTTTTCTTTCATTTTTGCTAGTTCTTCTGGAGATAATGTTTGTATTTCTGGCTGCTTGCGAAGCATTGCCTCAGTAACAGGTTTGAAAAATTTGGTTCTTTCTTCTTCTGCTTGAACTTGTCCACGTCGAGCTTCTTCCACCTTTTTCTTAAAAGCCGCACGAGTTTCGAGAAAATTTTTTAGTAATTCGATTTTCTGTTGATGTTTGTCCATTATTTTTATACGCTTTACAAAATTATATCATAGAAACGTCTCAAGGCAACAACGAAACATCTTGGTTGGATCACGCGCTAGCTTGTCAAATAAAAAGAAACTATATCTATCTTTAGTTGCTCGATGATATAATTCGATAAATTTATCTTTTGTAACATCACCACATTGTTCGTTTGCAATATTTCTCACATCCACATTATCTAGTCCGGGAAATAATATGAAACAACCCGTATTTCGCCTAATAAACCTATCAACATTATAAAAACCTTGGGCAAGATAAACAGAATTGCATCTTTTATTACGTGATAGTGAAAAATATGATCTAATCTTGTTCATTTCCTCATTGTTTAGCGGAATATCATCAAAGACGATTATCTTCTGCTCTGACGAATCGAGTTCATTCACTGGAACGAGTTCTTCTGGTTGTTTTATCAAAAATATATCATCACCAATGCCAAGGTCATCACGAAGTTTATCATTATACTCGTTTAATAATTTGTATTTGTCTTGTTGGGGGTTGATGGTGTAAATATACACCTTATCATAGTTAAAGTTATTATTGAGTAAAAGATTTAATAACAAATTTGTTTTACCAGATCCAGTTCGCCCAACAATAAGATAATGACAGTCTGGAAGTTCATTGTTATGTTTATGCTTCACCAATCGCTCGGTGTCAAAGTTTATTATCTTCGCCATCGTATAATTTTATGTTATATTAATCCAACAATTTTGTATAGAACGGTATGTATAATGAGCTACTATACAAAATTTGGAACATTAGCAGTAGATTTATTAACAGAAGGTTACCAGGGTGACTTATCCAAGTATGCGACTCTTGATAAGCTCAAAAATGAAATCAACAATTTGTTAAACGTTGCAAGTGTAGATCCAAATAAAGTTGTAGTTTTCCAGGACAAACAAGGACGATTAAAGACGAGTAATGTACAACTATCAGATGTACTAGTACGAAATCCTACTGCAGTTGCTAATAATATTGTTACTTTTAATAATCAAGGTAAGATAGAAGATTCGGGTAGGTCAGTTAACGATTATGTTAGAAAAGCAGGTGATTTATTTACGGGAAACATTGTTATGAACCAGAACAAGATCACATACCTTGGAAACCCAACTGAGGATAATGACGCTGCTACTAAGAAATATGTTGATGATCAGGAATCAAAGTACGTGTCGGTGCGTGGCGGTATAATGCATGCATTTCTCAACATGACAATAATGGCATCAATAATCTTAGAACACCAGAGTTTGATTTTGATGCTGTAACAAAGAAATATGTTGATGATATCAACAATGAAATCACCAAGTTCAAAACTGATTTTACTAATCACATCACCACGTTTTTAAATTTTCGCAGAAACATGAACAAAACCAATAACGAATTTTTTGGAAGTCCGCCGTCTGTTGATATTACACTCGATAATATTAACACAAAACTCAACGATATTATTAGTGGAATTCCTAGTATTGTTGAGAAAACAAGTATGATTAAAATTCCTCACAAGCAGATTAAAAATATTGTCTATACTGTTGCTTCTGGAATGTCTACTTGGTCGCCGCAAAATAACACTCTCAAACATACTGCAGAGGTCACTGGTGTGTATAGATTGTCCGTGTTTAGCAGTGCAAAGTTTAATATATTTACCTTATTTCCATGGCGTCACTCGACTGATAATTTCTCTGGAACCGTGTCTATTGTGTTGAACAAAGATGTTGAAGAAACTTTTATGCTAATAGCAGATGACAAAAAATTAACTGCTGCGTCATATTGGTATTGTCTGGAATTTGTGGCTGAAACACCTCAACTAGTTACTTAATCAAGCCTGAGATTATGTGAACAAATATTATAATGAAAAAAAGTATAGTTGATTTCAATCATATTTCAAAAGATATTCCAGGACAGGATGTTGACGCACTAATACAATACTACAAATATTATCATAAAAAACTTTGGTGCGTTAAAAAATGTTACAAATATTATAACAAAATACTTCGAGTAATATCATATCTACCCTTGTTAATGACTAGTTCTGGCATAATTTCAAGTGGTATATCATTAAACCCGTTTTTGTTAATCATATCCGGTGTTGGTGTTTCTCTTACAGCAGCTTGTAAAAAAGTTGAACCTAAAATTTTGATAAAAAAGCACGGCTGCTTAACATCAATTATAACTTACAAAAAACTACTTGATCAAATAAGATCTTACCTACGAGGAGTAAAATATAGTATGGACGATTTAATACGTGAATTTCGTATTATTGACAATATGTTAACAGATATTATACCCATGAGGATCAGCAAATATGAGAAAGATTATCAAAAGAAGTATGAGTAACATAAAATTGTATCTAAACTTAAGATATAATATAACTAAAATAATATCATTTTCATTCTAATGCTAGTTTAATTTCCACCTTGTTAACTGAAACGTTCTAATGCACAGTTTAATTTTCATCCTGTTATCTGATAAAAAATTTGTGGTAAAACCTATTTGCCGTCTTTAGAATAATCATATTCCACACATACGCTGTTCTAACAAATTCGTCACTTCTGTTGACAGAGCTTATCGCATTCCAACACCTGTTGTTTTGTCTGGTTACAAAATACCTGTCTACATAGTAGTAGTAGAGGGAAATGAGGGTTTCATCTTGCTTTATATTTTTACTCTCCAAACAAGTATAAATTATAGTCCTAAATTATCCCCTACTACCCTTTTTCCAAAATAGTGAAATGAGGGTTTGGCGGGGGTGGGGGAGGGGGAGGGTGGCGGTGGGCCAAAACCCTCATTTCACTATTTTGGAAAAAGGGGTGGGGGATAATTTAGGACTATAATTTATACTTGTTTGGAGGGTAAAAAGATAAAGTGGGCCGAAACCCTCATTTCCCTCTACTACTAATATGTCAATTCACGTACGCTATTGAAAATGACTTTGTATATGTTTCTCAAAGTGAATAAAATGTCATTGTAATTTATTTTTCTGCTTTTGAAGTATTTTCCTTCATCTACTGAGATCGAATATGGATCATTAACCTTTTAATTCCGCGATATGCTGAACATAACCCCATTAATTCTGGCGTGATTAGAGAAGTTATTAAATAAGTTTAAGAACTGACATCAATGCTTACTATTTTAGGATTCAAGTATCAATATTTATACGTTGCTAGTTTGTTCAAGTGGAAAATGTACAGAAGCACTAAGTTATGTTATGACTATAATTTGCGGGAGTGGTGGTGATTACTGTGAGTTCAAGATATTTGGAATCAAATATATAACATTAAAGCAAATTATCTCTCTTTGTGATAACTATTGAAAGTTAAAAAACTAAGATTTGCAGACTGTGATCAGAAGAATCGTTTACTCACTTTGATATTATTTTTTATCACAACGTTAACCATGGCAAATATTAACGACACTACACAATCGGTCAAAGAGTTTTAAAATGCTTCAAAAAACATTGCATAGTATAATATGGAACGGGTCAATATGTAATATTATAATAGACGTGTCATCACAAACGTATATGAAGAACGAGGTATATAATAGATGAGTTAACATTATTTTCTACATTAACTGGAATTTACAGAGAAAGGTAGATATTTTTCTGATACTGAGTGGACAGAACTGATAAATCTGAGAACACAGGAAATGATAAATAGTACTACGTTATGCAATAAACATGTTAAACGTCTAGTACGAAATCCTTTTATAATGTGATGTCATGGTTTGGGCCCAACCGTATTAAACCATATGATTTTGTTTAACTCTTTCGAAGTATGGGTACGATTCGTTATTTGTTATATGTGACTAATATAATTTAACATGGGGATCTTCATATAATACCCCAACAAATAAAATAAAACTCGCAAGACTACAAAAGAAACAATAGCCAATAGTTAATGGGTTTTGATCGTGTTCAAGAAACGGAGTCATTTAGGTGTTAATGTGTATAACTATGTCGATACCAAATCATTTAGGTGTTAATGTGTAAAACTATGTCGATGGCAAGTCATTTAGGTGTTATGTGTAAAACTATGTAGATACCAAGTTATTTAGGTATCAATATATATAAATATATAGATACCAAGTCATTTAGGTGTTAAGGTGTATAACTATGTAGATAAGTCATTTAGATGTTAATGTGAATAACTATGTCGATACCAAGTCATTTAGGTGTTAATGTGTATAACTATGTAAATAACAAGTCATTTAGTGTTAAGGTGTATAACTATGTAGATAACAAGTCATTTAGGTGTTCAGGTGTATAACTATGTAGATAACAAGTCATTTAGGTGTTAAGCTGTATAACTGTAGATTACAAGTCATTTAGATGTTAAGGTGTATAATTATGTAGATAACAAGTCATTTAGGTGTTAAGGAGTATAACTTTGTAGAAAACAAGTCATTTAGGAGTTAACGTGTATAACTTTGTAGATACCAAGTCATTTAGGAGTTATCGTGTATAACTATGTAGATAACAAGTCATTAGGTGTTATGTGTTTAACTATGTAGATACCAAGTTATTTAGGTGTCAATGTATTTAACTATGTAGATACCAAGTCATTTAGGTGTCAATGTGTATAACTATGTAGATGACAAGTCATTTAGGTGTTAAGGTGTATAACTATGTAGATAACAAGTCATTTAGGTGTTAAGGTGTATAACTATGTAGATAACAAGTCATTTAGGTGTTAAGGTGTATAACATTGTAGATAACAAGTCATTTTGGTGTTAAGGTGTATAACTATGTAGATAACAAGTCATTTAGGAGTTAACGTGTATAACTTTGTAGACACCAAGTCATTTAGGTGTTAATGTGTATAACTATGTAGATAACAAGTCATTTAGGTGTCAAGGTGTATAACTTTGTAGATACCAAGTCATTTAGGAGTTAACGTGTATAACTTTGTAGATCCCAATTCATTTAGTAGTTAACGTGTATAACTTAGTAGATACCGAGTCATTTAGGAGTTAACGTGTATAACTATGTAGATAACAAGTCATTAGGTGTTATGTGTTTAACTATGTAGATACCAAGTTATTTAGGTGTCAGTGTATATAACTATGTAGATAACAAGTCATCTAGGTGTCAATGTGTATAACTATGTAGATGACAAGTCATTTAGGTGTCAATGTGTATAACTATGTAGATGACAAGTCATTTAGGTGTCAATGTGTATAACTATGTAGATGACAAGTCATTTTGGTGTTAATATCTCTCTTAATATGTGTATAGCTATGTCGATACCAAGTCATATAGGTGTTATTGTGTATAACTATGTAGATAACAAGTCATTTAGGTGTTAAGGTGTATAACTATGTAGATAACAAGTCATTTAGGTGTTAAGGTGTATGACTATGTAGATAACAAGTCATTTAGTTGTTAAGGTGTATAACTATGTAGATAACAAGTCATTTAGGTGTTAAGGTGTATAACTTTGTAGATACCAAGTCATTTAGGTGTTAATGTGTATAACTATGTAGATAACAAGTCATTTAGGTGTCAAGGTGTATAACTTTGTAGATACCAAGTCATTTAGGAGTTAACGTGTATAACTTTGTAGATTCCAAGTCATTTAGGAGTTAACGTGTATAACTTAGTAGATACCGAGTCATTTAGGAGTTAACGTGTATAACTTTGTAGATACCAAGTCATTTAGGTGTTAATGTGTATAACTTTGTAGATACCAAGTCATTTAGGAGTCAACGTGCATAACCTTGTAGATACCAAGTCATTTAGGAGTTAACGTGTATAACTTTGTAGATATCAAGTCATTTAGGTATTAATGTGTATAAGTATAGCTATGTCGATACCAAGTCATTTAGGTGTTAATGTGTATAAGTATAGCTATGTCGATACCAAGTCATTTAGGAGTTAATGTGTATAAGTATAGCTATGTCGATACCAAGTCATTTAGGTGTTAATGTGTATAAGTATAGTTATATAGATGCCAAGTCATTTAGGTGTTAATGTGTATAACTTTGTAGATACCAAGTCATTTAGTAGTTAATGTGTATAAGTATAGCTATGTCGATACCAAGTCATTAAGGAGTTAACATGTATAAGTATAACTATGTCGATGTCACATTAAAAGATAATAAAGATAAACATTTAAGTACTTTACTGATATTGGAGTAAATAAGAATGGATATAATCCACTAACGGTTCAGTTTTTTTTAAGAAACTACGGCAATACCCCAACTTTTGCTTCGTTGTAAACTTGCTTTTACCCAAGACTTCATAATATGATTTTACATGAGATAGGCCATTGAATTTACGCCAAGCATATTCAATGTGCTTCTAGATATACTCGAACTAACGTTCTTAGGTATTTTATCAGTTCAAGTTTACATTGTTGTAGAAAAGACTAATCTTCTTTAAGCAGCTTTGCTGGGCAAAAAAAGAGTGGATTTGATCCGCTGACGGTTAAATTTGTGTTTGAAACTATGGCAAAACTCCGAGCGTTGTATGGTTGTGAAACTTCATTTAGCGCAGGCAGTTATAACAAATTGTGTAATATGCACTCAGTTTATCTTGAGAAAACAGTTTTACTCCGTTGTTTTATCTATTCATATTCTAAGATTGCCGATTATACAAAATGGCGTTGTTCCAGGAATGTATAAACTACTGTATTAATTTAATCTAAAGACGTCACAGAGTCGTACACTTTGTAACGTTGAATCGCGGGTAATGCACATAAATGGAAAGATATTAGTAAATTCCAAATCCATGAAATGCTTTGAAGGCTAGACTTCATGTAGATACTATCTTAGTCCTAAAAAGCTATTGCTTGTCGGCATTTTGATTCCGTCTGTAATATGGAAAGTAAGAAATAACATTATGGCATCTCTTGAGTCATGTCAGCTGGTTGTCCGTAATGTGACAATTTATTCGTCTCAGGAAGAATATGCATGTACTCGTCTGAATCTCACTGGTTGATCATTTTCTATCCAATATGTACTCGTTGTCAAGCAGTCTGCATCTCACTGGTTGATCATTTTCTATCCAATATGTATTCGTTCTCGTCTGCATCTCACTGGTTGATCATTTTCTATCCAATATGTATTCGTTGTCGTCTGCATCTCACTGGTTGATCATTTTCTATCCAATATGTATTCGTTGTCGTCCGCATCTCACTGGTTGATCATTTTCTATCCAATATGTATTCGTTGTCGTCTGCATCTCACTGGTTGATCATTTTCTATTCAATATGTACTCGTTGTCGTCTGCATCTCACTAGTTGATCATTTTCTATTCAATATGTATTCGTTGTCGTCTGCATCTCACTGGTTGATCATTTTCTATCCAATATGTACTCGTTGTCGTCTGCATCTCACTAGTTGATCATTTTCTATTCAATATGTATTCGTTGTCGTCTGCATCTCACTGGTTGATCATTTTCTATCCAATATGTACTCGTTGTCGTCTGCATCTCACTGTTTGATCATTATCTATCCAATATGTACTCGTTATCGTCTGTATCTCACTAGTTGATCATTTTCTATCCAATATGTACTCGTTGTCGTCTGCATCTCACTAGTTGATCATTTTCTATTCAATATGTACTCGTTGTCGTCTGCATCTCACTGGTTGATCATTTTCTATCCAATATGTACTCGTTGTCGTCTGCATCTCACTGGTTGATCATTATCTATCCAATATGTACTCGTTGTCGTCTGCATCTCACTAGTTGATCATTTTCTATCCAATATGTACTCGTTGTCGTCTGCATCTCACTGGTTGATCAGTTTCTATCCAATATGTATTCGTTGTCTTCTGCATCTCACTGGTTGATCATTTTCTATCCAATATGTACTCGTTGTTGTCTGCATCTCACTGTTTGATCATTATCTATCCAATATGTACTCGTTCTCGTCTGTATCTCACTAGTTGATCATTTTCTATCCAATATGTACTCGTTGTCGTCTGCATCTCACTGGTTGATCATTTTCTATCCAATATGTATTCGTTGTCGTCTGCATCTCACTGGTTGACCATTTTCTATCCAATATATATTCGTTGTCGTCTGCATCTCACTGGTTGATCATTTTCTATCCAATATGTACTCGGTGTCGTCTGCATCTCACTGATTGATCATTTTCGATCCAATATGTACTCGTTGTCAAACAGTCTGCATCTCACTGGTTGATCATTTTCGATCCAATATGTAGTTTCTTGCACAAAATATTCAAAATGTTGTGATGTTTTTGATTAATTACAATGTCCAATATGAATTTGGTGCATACTTTATTAGGAATGATCATTACCAACCAGTTAATTCCTTTAAGCAATTATATTTCCGTTTCATTTCAGCTGTTGATTCCATGCGGAGAAAGTAAACAACAAGCGTTCAACAGCATCAGTGATGATAATGATAACGAACGTAATCTTAGTTAAATCTTTGTAACTCAATAGTTTAGTTTCTGTATGGATCATTATTGGTAGTACTTTTATCACTGCAAAGAATAAACATTATAGTGTTTTTATATGAATGAAACAATACCTGCATTTGATAATGGCTTTTGTAATAAGTATAATTTGTTTACCTTTAAAACTACCTCGCAATCTGAATGTTTTGTTCACATAAATGGTAATCCCACGGTTATAATCTGTAGGAAAAAATGCTGAAAAGGAAATGTGACCCTAAGATATATCCAGTAAATTTTCTAGTTCTCATGTTTTTTTTTGGTTTTTTTTTATTTTTACTGTATTCTCTGTATTACAGAATGTACCAATCCGAATATTACAGGGAAAAATATTAATAAATCAATAAAATAAAGATATCTCAGTTTGATGCTTCTCGCTACAGAAGGTTGAAAAATCGAATCTGGTCAGGCTTTTCGGTTCTTTACGTGGTTTCTTCTTGCTATTGGTGACCGACAATATATTTCCATTATAGTGTCATAATTAAACATGCAACCCATTTTCCCTAGATTATCCAAGTACACATAATAAAGTCTTTATACCACTTCAAAAGGAAAGAAACCAAAACATTATAAAAAAGAAAAAGAACAAGAGACTGAAAAATATAGGGCAAGCAAACAAAACACAGAACTTTTCAAAGAAATCTATGATGTATCTCGACTTTGACAGAAATGTGCTGTTCCCAGACAGTGTACACGTAGATAACTAAACCTCGAGCCACTATGATTCGTATTACTTAATTACTTATTATATGTTGCTGATAAAAACTTTGTTGGGAACCATCAAGCTAATGATAGGGATTCTAGACGTACAACGACTGAAATTTGTTACAGATGTTAGTGTCTAGTTCTTCATAATTTAGTGAGCAAATACCGTTCCTCTTCAAGATGGATCTTTAAAATATAGTGCTTGGAGTACTATTCAAACCAGCAACCAACTTCTTCAACGTATCTTTTTTGTCCAAGTAAAGAGCTGTAAGTACCTTTAAAAACCTCTCAATAATGTGCTAAAACCAGCCAACTAAACAGCTTCTTCAATATAACTTTAATCAAAATAAAGAGCTTAAAATGCCGTTAAAAACCTACAAACTTCTTCAACAAGCCATCATAAAAAAGAAGGAATGAAACCAAACATGAAGACAAATTGTGATTAACTATCACCTGAGTCCTCTTTTATCTGTGAGCCCTTGATACGGCTGTAGCAGTAGTCCACTTCACGCGTCAAATGCTGTAAAAATAATGAAACAACACGTACTGTCTATTGTATATTTGTTTATAAATTATCTTTATCCAGGCCGATATGAATTGAATAGAGGGGTTTGCATAATGGTGTAATATCAACAGTTGTTTGGTGTCTTCCTTTTCTTTCTAAGGTTTGTGTTGCTCCTGCTGTTGCTATTATTTTACAGTACTCCAAAGTAACAAATTGAAGCAACAGAACAATTACTAGTTTAAAAATGAACATCATACAACGAATGAATATTATGCGAAATTGATCCTTTTTGGAACTATTCTAATGATAATGCAGGCAGTCAACATTATCTACACGACCAGTTGTTGTCTATCCAAGACTTGATTCTATGGGGTCGACTCTGAAAGAAAAACAAAGATTTAAATTTTCCATGAACGACAACCTTCAAATGATGCCTACCTATTTCGATTGGTGTATAACTCGTACTCTAACTATTCCTACAACTATATTCCTAAGAATACTTGCTCTGAAATGATAAAAACTCGTTTTATTATTATTATTATTATTATTATTATTATTATTATTATTATTATTATTATTATTATTATTATTATTATTATTATTATATTTGAATTTTGAATGGAGTTACGATTTGCTCCAGAAAATTGTGTATTGACCGAGTGAGTGGATAGTGAATTCCTCAAATCGCTATGTTTTGTCCGCAACAAAATGTAGATCAATACATTTTCTTGTTGTTTGCAATCATATATGCAAATTTATAAGTTGATTGTTTTCTTCTTGTTTTTGATCTTCTAAGTGTATTCACGTTTATTAAATCAATGTAAGACACTTATTATTTAAACATGAAAGCTGTTATTTTTTTATAAAGAAAGTGGTGCATTACAAACAGGGTTAGCTTTCTGCACACTGATCATTCATGAGCTCTCAAGCATTTACTTTCTGGCGTATAGAAATTAGCGTTGAATAGAAACTAAGCGAAATGACGAACCAGCAAGAGGTAGTTAAAATATTTTAATATATTTACAGTTGATCTAAGTCATTATTCTGCTAATTAAAATTTCTAAAGACTCTCTCTCTCTCTCTCTCTCTCTCTCTCTCTCTCTCTCTCTCTCTCTCTCTCTCTCTCTCTCTCTCTCTCTCTCTCTCTCTCTCTCTCTCTCTCTCTCTCTCTCTCTCTCTCTCTCTCTCTCGACTTAAGTTTTACCATCATTCATAGGTCCCGAGACATCGTCGCATGACACAAGCGAAACTCCTCAACGCTCATATTTTGGGGATTTTCGAGCTAAGAGAGAGAGAGAGAGAGAGAGAGAGAGAGAGAGAGAGAGAGAGAGAGAGAGAGAGAGAGAGAGAGAGAGAGAGAGAGAGAGAGAGAGAGAGAGAGAGAGAGAGAGAGAGAGAGAGAACAACAAAATCAGTGCTTAAATATGTTACAGTTGTAACTCATAATCGACAATTTTAACTTACAGAACCGACTGGCTGTATTATGAACACGGTAAATAGATCCTAAGGAAAGTATAAACCTATTGTTACGACGAACCATATTCTTGTAGGTTACATGGTGCAAGTTCCGTTTTAATGTTTGGGTCCAACGCAATTTGTTCTCTCTCTCTCTCTCTCTCTCTCTCTCTCTCTCTCTCTCTCTCTCTCTCTCTCTCTCTCTCTCTCTCTCTCTCTCTCTCTCTCTCTCTCTCTCTCTCTCTCTCTCTCTCCAGATGTTTGCACATTTCATTCCTTACGCACGAGAGGGAGAGGGAATCGGAAAAAAGAAAGGATTCCGATCAAATTGTGTAGCATTTTAATTTTATTTAGAACCAGGGACTATTAATACATTTTAGACATTCGTTCCTTTTCAGCATAGGATCATCTTTTATGAAAGTTTTATTCAGCCAAATCTGGACTATTGTAATGTAATTTGGAGTAATACCTCTAATTCAAACATAACACCACTTTTAAGACTCCAAAAGAGGGCTTGCCATCTAATTATAGATCTAACTATAGAACTAATTATAGATCTAATTATAGATCTAATTATAAAACATTTTTAGGATGCAATGAATAAAATAAAGATTTTAGCAATACATGAAAGAATATTTTTAGAAAGGCCAAATTGATTTATAAAGTATCCAGAAAAGCCATTTATGTCTATCTGATCAGTATCTTTCACCAAAGAGATGCTGATGGTACTCTAAATTTAGGGTTAGTGAGAAGAAAAAATTACATTAAACCAAGGCCAAAGAAATAATTGTTCCAACAAAAGTTTTCAATATACTGGTTCACTAGTTTGAAACAACATTTCCAGTGACATAAGGCAGGCCCCCAACATTTCCTCTTTACGTAGTCAATGTCCCAAATGGATCAGACCTTTAGAAAATTAAACAGTTCTATTACAATAAATACCGCCTGTTTGTGCTTGTGTCCCAGGCTTTATACTTTGATTATTAGAATTACTTAATTAACTTAATTGTTTAATGTCAATCCAGATTCTTCACATCATGTTGTATATACCGTATTAATAGTACATAACAGTTAGAAAGCCTCAAGGTAGAAAAGTTTTGTAGAAATTCATAATTGATTTATATGTCTGAGAATGTTTATACATTCGTATTATTGTGCCATGGACGAATCACAATTTGATAAAGCAATAGTATTGGTATATCAATTTCCTTTATATCAACAATTCAAAAGCCGTGTTATTTTTAATGTGATATATATATATATATATATATATATATATATATATATATATATATATATATATATATATATATATATATATATATAGTGTGTGTGTGTGTTGTATCATTGTTAAACCACGAGAGTGTAATTTTTTCCATTGGCATGAAGAAAGGCTTTCCGATTTTCATTTTAATGAATACTTTATACAACGAGTGATATATCAAATATACAGCGTACATACCATACATTTTTTATTTATATAACATATATACAAATACATATACTAGTATTTCCAACTCAGTTAGGACCGACTGTGTTTTGATGGAATAAAAAAAGTCAGCATAATTTTGTCCAGTGAGTCATGCACAAATTGTGATAAGTTGCTTCATTTATTTTTGAGCTTCTATATTCATTCACATTGCTTATATGAACATAAGAAACACTTATCATTTAAACAGGACCGTTTGAATGAAGAAGGTACAGCGCTACAAACACAGCATAGATGACTACTTGAACACTTAATGCGCTAGCTTTCACCTAGCGGCTAGCATATTTAAGCAAGTTGGAAATATAAATAAAACAAAATGAGGAACTGGCAAGATGTAATGCAAACATTTAAAAAAATGTACATTTCACTTAAGTCATTATACTTTAGTTAATCTTTCTATCCTATATTTCTGACTTTTTGCCTTTTCTGTTGTTTCATGTCACTGCAATTTTCGACCATTCATTCGTCCAGAGACATCATCGCTGACACAGACGTTAATCCGGCAAGCTCAGATTTTCAACAGATTCTCTTGTATTTTCCTTCGAATGTTCAGAGAGAGAGAGAGAGAGAGAGAGAGAGAGAGAGAGAGAGAGAGAGAGAGAGAGAGAGATGGTGGGTTGGAGAGTCTTGTCATAAAGGCATTTATTCATTGTCCATCCCTGTTTCTTATTTGGTCGATTAGGCTGCTGCATTGAATAAATTACACTGTGTATTCATCCTTACATATGAATGTACTGTACAAATCTTGATAGGTCATTGCAACTTTGTATCATTGGCACTGTGAACACTGTATTAAAATCACATGGAACGTTTACGCCTAACCAAGTTCATGTTGGTTACTTGATGCAAGTTCAGTTTTCCAAGAGAGAGAGAGAGAGAGAGAGAGAGAGAGAGAGAGAGAGAGAGAGAGAGAGAGAGAGAGAGAGAGGTTATGTAATCTAATATTGCCATTATTATTTCCTGAATTTTAAATACAATTTATTTTTAATACATCTGAAAAGACCATGAAAAGGACGTAGTGATTTAGTTCACCCCACAAGTTCTAAGTTTCGGTACTCATATTCTACCGCGTACACTTTAATTCATTTCTCGTATTCCAACAAATACAAGGCAAATTTATATGTTCTCTGCTTATTTGTCTTTTAATTATTATAAATTTGCATTGAACGGAGTTAGGATCTTATTGGCCTGCTTTTTTGGGCAATACACTTCACAATAAACATATCTTACCCAATCGAAATCATTCTTTTTGACACTGTATGCAATCTTTCTATTAACCTATATCTTGAAGAAATTACTCATGTTTTCGTTCTGTACGGATGCATGCTCTTGTAAAATAGCACAATAGCCGAGCTTTTCCTAGGAACAAAACAAAATATACTTTTGCTGACCAACTGAATTTTATATTTTATTTAGTGTTTTCTTCAGATTTATTTAGTCAAGGCATGCATCAAACGCACTGTACCGCTCCTGACTTGTACTTGTTCTGCTGCCTTGATCTTGGTTTCAAAACTTTAGCGAAACAAACTGTATAACTGTGCATAATCTCTATTGATGAAGGAACTGAATTTAAACAATTTTGTGGTAGTCAGCACAAGGACTATAAAGCTTAAAAATTCACTAGCCCTCTGTGGCATTATAGTCCTCAAAAGAAGTGTAAATTTTAACTAACCTATTTTTGGTCATTACACCATATATTTAGGCGATGTTACTTTAGACAATACTTTGTAAATAATTGCAACTACTAGGACTGCCTAGAGTAAATAATCGTAATTGCTAGAAAGTGAACTTAGTGAGTCACCTCCTGTGCGATTAAATTTCAAACGATGTTTGTGAATATCCAATTCATTCATTGAGAGAGAGAGAGAGAGAGAGAGAGAGAGAGAGAGAGAGAGAGAGAGAGAGAGAGAGAGAGAGAGAGAGAGAGAGAGAGAGAGAGAGAGAGAGAGAGAGATTTCTTACCCCTCTTCACAAATCAAAATTGTAATGGGTACTGAGCGCTAAACAGCCGTAACCATGAAAACCAACACCAACACCTGGCGGCCATCTAGTATTGACAACAGCGCCACCAGTTATCCACTGCAGCGAATTCCCGTTCGATGATGCGCCAATCCAGAATTATGAACTATCTTCATCAACTGAAATGAATAAACAGGTTTCCTATTCGGATGGAAATGGTGATGCTGTTAGCGTGACATGTCTATGTGCGAATCGGATGGGAAAATGAAACGAAGAGTTAAATAATCACACACATTTCTCTTAAGACATTTTCCTTTCTAGAAAAGTGTTGCCTACAAAACTCCACGGTTACTAAGGTCACCAAATTAGCATTATAATAAATGAAAGCCTCTGGGTGACTGACATCTCGGCTCTATCTACTTGGGTTCGAATGTCGGGATCGGCTAGCGTAGGTATGTGAGTGAGCTTGCCAGTAGCTTTCCGTGGGGTGGTAGCTCTTCTCGTGAATTCCCGGAATCTTCCTCCACCAGATGTATATTATCCTATCAAATGCTGAAAATGACGTTAAACCCACAAAACCACAAACCAGTTTAACAAATACATTTTGATTTTTTGCATTTACTTATACACTATGTATCTGGGATATGCAGAGAGTAAACCTAAAATCTAATCTTCCACTTATTCTGTGTTAATTTATAATTGTCCCAACTGATGAAAGTCAGATCATACCAATTAAGTGTTGTCATTGTTTTGATGTCTATAACCGTTTACTAATGATGTTATTAAAATATTCATAATTACTCTGCAAGATGCAATCTATTATTAACGTTGAAAATAAGGCCATGTTGCAATTCTGTGTTGTATTGCATTCTAAAAACCATTAAAAATTCTTCATCAAACATATTTCATTTAAACAATGAACCGATTAATGTAATGGGGAGGCTTTGAGTGAGATTTGTGTTGTCAATAAAATTATCAGATTTCTATGGAACAATATACCAAAAATAGAATTAGGATCCATTTTTGTGTTGAAATATAGTGTATGCAGAAAGGATTTTGCTTTATTTAGTTGATGAAAGCAGGGGTTTCGATAATTTCATCCAAGAAATGTAATAAACATTGGTCAGATCCTCTGACTTATTTTCACTGAATAATTTGAAGAGAGGAAAATGAAGATTGTGCAAAGAAACTAATCATAGCATATATAATTTGAGCATGTTTATGACAAATATATATTATGTAATAAATATTAAAAGGTGTCTAAAGTAAAATTAGAACCAACTCGAAGTCACCTCTGACCACATTTCCAGCATAAATAAGAGAACGTATCAAGTAATCACAGAACATTTAGCAATATCATTACTAACAACGGTATCACAGCAATCAAATATAGGAATATGTCGAACTTTCGGTCGTTGTAGTTCTAGCATATTTCATTAGCTTAAATTTCGCAAACGGTGGAATTTAAGTAAATTTATTCACTGAATTATAAAAATAGTTAATTAAAAAGAGATTAGCATGCCTATTCAACACAAGAAAATGACGTTTCGGAGGCTAAAGTTAATGTAGAATTCTGTAGACTTCAACTTTGCCATATAAATTTAAAAACAAGAAATTAAAGAAATAAAAATAACCAAAAATAAGAAAACAAAACATGACAACAGCAACAGTAACTGATACGTCGACTAGTAATTTGTTCATGTGTTTTAAATGAGATCAGCTTAGTAAATCTGAGAGTGTATTAAGCTGCCATTGTATCATCAGCCTGGATCTAACCACGAAGTGCAGACACACAAACAGAAACGGCGGATTAAAGAACGAAGGTATTTATGTGCTGACTGCCCATTCCATTGTTACCTCATGTGAATAAACAAGCTTCTCCGTGTAGCTATTGCTAGAAGTTGCTTTGTATAATTTAGAGTCGTGGGGTACTCTTGGAAATTTTTAAAATTTATTTGTGCACGTAATCGCAATAATTGCTCGTAAAATGAAAGTATTCAGATTTATTTACTGCGTAATGAAAGGACGTTAGAGCTATAACCCATCATAATAAAGTGGTCCCCCTTATGGTAATCATAAATTAAGAGTTATATCCAAAATATGGATATTTACTTTTTATATGAATGTATAACGTGATGTTATGTCGCTTGCGAACGTGACACACCCACTGCACCAACTCTTAGCTACTGAAGGCAAAATCCTCGACCATAATGAAAATCTTGCCTGTATTCACTGACACTTTTGACGTGAACTCAATTTTAAATAAACAAAACAAAACAACATTTTCTTGATGTCCTGCCATATAAAATGTTAGATTTGTTGATATAAACAATATTTGATCCTATACTGCGATGATTTTGCATTCTTTCATCTGTATTTTCTAATGTGCATATATCCTTTAAAGAATTTTAGCATCAATAACCCCTTTTTTCCTTTTCGTTGTAGTAAATATATGTTTATGTTTATTTGGAGGCATTTGTCTTTATATATCCTTTAAAGAATTTTAGCATCAATAATCCCTTTTTTCCTTTTCGTTGTAGTAAATATATGTTTATGTTTATTTGGAGGCATTTGTCTTCGGAACGTCATTTTCTTATAGTTCTTTATTTTAAATGAATGTAGTACTCCACTTTCAATATGAACCATATAGCGGCTATTATAGCCATTTTTGTGCTGACATGATGTTACTGTCCTTGTGTCTCTCTATCCGTCGGAATCTGTCGTTGTCCATAGATGGTTGAAGTTTGTAACATGTCTTAATGGCTCTACAACATTAAGAAAAGATCCATGTCGCCGTTTTGGGTTCTTTTTCTTCTTTTTATTGTTATTATATTTTGACATAGAATGTTAAATAATAATAATAATAATAATAATAATAATAATAATAATAATAATAATAATAATAATAATAATAATAATAATAATAATAATAATAATCTTTATTATTATTATTATTATTATTATTATTATTATTATTATTATTATTATTATTATTATTATTATTATTATTATTATTATTATTATTATTATTATTATTTGGTACTGTAGACGAAATATTAGTAATGTTCAACTTGTATGAGAATGTTTGGATATGTCAAAGACGGTGATCAAATATGCTGCCATTCAGTTAGTAGTAGTAGTAGTAGTAGCAGCAGCAGCAGTAGTAGTAGTAGTAGCTGTGGAAGATTATTATCATCCCATTTTTCCAGTATATCCAAAGACTGGTGTAATATCAAAAGTTTCTTAATTGCTAAATTTATATCAGATTCACAAAATTTAACGTGTCTTTAATATTTTCGAGTCTAAATTGTCAATCTTTATCTGCATTAGAAAGTTTAATATGGTTTTGTCGTTCTACATATCTTTAGTACTACCTTTTTATCTCCATTAGAAAATCTAATGTGCCTGAATTGTTTTTTTAAACTCTTTATTAGTTTATTTCAATAAGGTTTAGAAATTTTAATATGGCATAATATCTTTCAAATCTTAGTTACAGCATATTAATGTGTTTTAGAACGTTTATACCCTAGTTGTTTTTCATATCTAAATTACTGCATTTTGATCTGCTTTAGGATGTTCCAAAAAGTCGTAATTGGTTGGAAATCTAAATTACTACATTTTAATATGAATTACATATTTTAAGATATCTCAGTTGTTTTGTAAATATAAATTACTGTATTTTAATCCGCGTTAGAAAGTTTAATGTGTCATCATTGTTTTGCAAATCTTGGTTACTAAAACTTATCTCAGAAAATTTATGATACCTTGATTGTTTTCTCAAATCTTAATTCATAGTTTTATCTGATCTAGAATATGTATGTTAATTCTTTTACATATCTGAATTGCTGCATTTTATCTCCTACACCATACTAAACGCTACGTATTATACAAATTAGAAACTCGGGTTGTGTACTGGAAGGCACTTTACGGTTATGGCGCATAAGCATTGTTCGTAATTGTGAGTTGAGACCATTTGCAAATATAAGAAGAGTGGAAAATGTGCATCAGCATAAATATCAGTACAATTTCTTTGTTTTCCTCAACCTCTGTTATTTTTCCACTCACTTTCCAATGTCTTGAGAGCTGTTTCCAGGAAAAATTGTTTTTCAGTTGTGTCAAGAACTGCGAGGTGGCCTTTACGTTGTCTACAAAAATCCTGACGATAAAATGTATTCTATTAATGTCCCATTATGCATTTAAGGGCACGGTAGCATGATGCATGACAATATGAAACGGAAACTATTATGTTGCAGATTTCATTCTGACTTCCTTAAAGCTTTGATTCTTTTAGGTTATTTCCAGTTTTCATGACTGAAGCTTTTTCTCCTACAATAAGTATCTCGTTACGTCTATTATCGAGAAGTTAAAGATGTGACACTTTGTAAATAATGGCAGCTACTGTAACTGTCATTTCTCACTGAGAACAACCCTTCTCGGTGGCTTATTGCAAATACTGTTGCAAGTTGCAAACAGCAGAGGACCAATTGAGCATTTGAACACCTCTAGATGGGGTATACAAAGATTGTTAACACTGAAATATTTAGTGTAACCTCTAAATAATATTTACATACACACATCAGTGTTTATGGAACACTAAATAGAAATTTAGGCCACTCTTAGCTATAAAATTAGTAAAGTCAGACATAAGAATTATATTGTTATGGATTTAAGGTAATATAAAATTGATTTTCCCTTTAAACACCACAATAATCATATGAATTATATTTAAAAAAAACAAACAATTATCATATTGCATTTATCGAACTTACCTCAGACTAAAGAATATTAGGCCGATAAATTACCCCAAAATTGTATTGTTATGTTGTATCTTTTGAAATCTGATATGGCATATTTATGATATCGAGCGATTGTTGCATAAAAACTTATCCGCAACCTATGAGTGTACATTTTAGACACTTCCTGGCAGTTTATGTGGCTCTTAAATTACGTCTTGATTCAGCTGTTGCATCGAACTCAAGAGACCGATTTGGAACATTTAGTGTAATTATTTCGGTCAGTAGTTTGGGTGCGTCTGGCAGCTTGAATAAAATGTTGTATCTGATTTGTTCTCAAGTCTGATGGAACAGCTAATGTAGCACAACAATGCCAAATGGCGACCAAAGGTAGGCATTCTGCTATTTCCTGTGGATTTTATCAATTTTCAAACATTTTATTTGATGAGGAAATATTCTGTCCAGATCGTCGAAATGCCCGTTCAACCGACGGTAACTTAAGAGCCACAAGAAGTATTTGTATCTGAAATGTTTCGATTACTCAATTATGTCAAACATCCAAATCAAATAACATCACCAATAGCTTTTTGTTTGGGAGGTGGCCGGGGGACGGCCTATTTCTCTGACTAAAATCGTCTTGAAAACGTCCTGTTGCGAAACATTATCTATACATATTGCTTTTTTAAATACATATATGTGTTGCAGTCAATCTTTATCTGTATTATTGAGAACGCTTGTTCAAGTGATGATGTAAATATGTGAGTTTTGGCTGCATCGTTTACACTATGTTGAAGTAGGTCTTAATATTCTTTCCACATTAGCGGATGTGCAAAATATTTATAAAATCGTCCTAGGACAAAACGAAACATCAGACTTCTTCTTTCCATTTAAATTAAATTACCAATGAATTTACTTAGCCTTAAAATTTAAAGTAATATTTCTTTGCAGATTTGCAAAATTTAAAATAATATTTCATACGTGTACGAACATTTAAATCATCTATTATGGTCAGTTGATTAATCTGTCTTTTCCAATCTTATATTGTCCTGCATGGACACAATATTTTTCTCACATGACGGCAAATATTCATGAAATGTCCATTGCTGTGGTAATTAGACAGGTGTTTTTCTAAATACATGTTTATCACCTGTGCTCCATTCCAGTCGAAACGGTGTATGAAGATTCGAAAGCATCTGTTAAACTCGAACTGGCAAGCCGAATAATGCTCCCATATCAAATCTGTAATAAAATGATAAAACCATAGTATAATACCTTCATGATATTCTCTCTTCGGAAAGGAATACTAATAATTATTCGAAAGCACAATAAGGATAGAATAACAATAAAATAAAAATGTGAATATAATTAAACAAAGGGGATGTTATTATCGCTTGTCCACACGTCCCTAAAATAGAATACTCATGCATAGATCATAAATACTTTAAATAATGTTGTCTTTTTAACGCAATATCCAGTACCTTTATGCATGAATGCCATGTAAATTTAGTGTCAGATATAAATCTACCAGATTTTCAGTCTTGCTCAGTCATTTAGAAAGAGTCAGACTTTTTGCCATAGTAAAGATGCATTATGGTTGTGAATAAAAGATCACTAGATATTGTTTGATTTTATTTGAAGAAAAAAAATAATCCACGTAACAAATGACCAAACAAAATTAGAAGTATGGTTGAATAGCTCAAGCATTAAACGGCCTCATTCCTCAAAAACATAATGTGAATGTTTCGTCTATCACTCAAAATTAGACCCCAAAAATTCCTGAAAAACAATTCCGGGTGACATCTGAAAATATCACCCTTATACAATGATAATTTACAACAAACATTGCAGAAATGATATTTTGTTTATCAATTAATGGTATTATCTATTTACAATAACCACACACTAGTAATGCGACAGGCCTTAGTCAACTCACGTAGCTGAGGAAAATGTGATCAATAAGGTCCTAATAGAGATATACATAAGAACAATTTTTTTTTCATAATAGCGTTGTTAAAAGAGAAATATCTATAAATTATTTGCTTCTTTATTGAACAACCTAATTCCATACCTGAAATGTTATTCTCTATATTAACACTCTTCGTTTCATGCGCTACGCTCAGGACAGTAAACACATGAATTGTTGTTTAAAATTTCAATAATCTAGCTATTTTATATAAGATCTAGTATTATTGTACACAATCTCTCTTGTGATATATACCATGATACCATGATGCGGAGACTGGGCATAATAAGCATAACTCCATTAGATATTTGCACGACAATTGACATTAAAAATAATAGACAATGAAATCCAAACAACATTATATCCAGTTTAGCTAGAATTATATGTCATCTATTATTGGTGATTATGCAATGCACTTAAGTTATTGTATGTTTCTATAACTACCTAAAGAGCATTATCGTGGCAATATGCAATCAATTGTCATAATATCAAATAATATTGCACTAAACATAATAAACATTTTTATGTTGATATTCATTTTTTTATGCAAATGACTTCAATCGAGATACGAAGCAATTCAATTAAGTTCATGCTATTAGATTCAATTATTTGCTACTAGATAGTTAAACTTTCCAGATTATGTGCATGTTTATATGAATGTTTATATTGTAAAATGCTAAACGACATAACGAAAGTAATATCCATTGGTGCAGTAGAAAACCTATAGAGAAAGAAAGACTAGAAGAGAGAGAGAGAGAGAGAGAGAGAGAGAGAGAGAGAGAGAGAGAGAGAGAGAGAGAGAGAGAGAGAGAGAGAGAGACCAAAAAAATGAATATACAGAAAAGAAAAAGGAATAAACAAGACAAAAAAATTAGAACAGCATCCAAAAAGTTCAGAAAAACACAGAAGAAAAAACGTAGAATGTATTAAAACAAATTAGTAAAAGACAAAATGGAAAAGATCAAGCAGAAAGGTTTCATTTCATTTGTATTTGAAAAAAAAAAAAAACAAACGTTTTTGTTTTTAAAAAAGTAATCACTTATTTTACATGGTTTAGTGAATAAAAATAAGTAAAATATAATCGGAATGAAGCTATTTCAAAATTAAAAGATAATATTACTTGATTAGCTGTAAGAGTTTAAGAGAAAGAAAAACTGTAATTGTTTTTTATTTACGCACAGAATTTCAGAAATTCATGGGAAAGGACAATATAAGAACCCCAAGATTGTGAATAAGGCATTTAAAATTGGTATGCATAGAACGGACAAAAGTAAATCAAAGTAGTAATATTGCAAACTGACATAAATAGTACGAACAAATGAATAAAACAATCTATAACAAATAAACAAATAAAACATTTAAAAACTAGAAATACGATTCACAAAAGATAGATTTGTAAAATAAATAATATTAACGTACAAATAAAGATAAAAATATCTCTTCTATGATCCCATGAAGCATGCCACTTTAACTGTATGACATTGCTTAGAAAAAAAACACAGCAATACAGTATATATATGATTATGGCTGGTTATTTATCGCTGTCCAAATCTTACATAATCAATAGCAAAATTAACATAAAGTCGTTCGGATTTTTATTGATTTTGTAAGTGATTAGGTAAAATTTACTCATCGACACCCAAACACCCAAACATTGTCAATTAATCCTTAGAATTCCAATTTATTTCCTTTCTAGCATCAGATCAGCATATTTAATCAAGAAAACTTTCACTTCTATCTAGATCGAAGTTTCTTTCTGTATCCTCTTAAATGCGATATAATATATAGCCCGATAACCAAGAGTCCTTGATCCTTTATACAGTGAGAATGTCATTGTGGGTCATGCCAGTGATATATTTTTATTATCATGTTATTATATAAAAATAGTTGTTGCGCTTAACCCAGGTTATTCCGTTTCTTTTTCTCGAAAATTACACCTGCGTCAGGCACGTGTAATTACAGCAACGTTGATTTTACTTTCCACGCATTTCAATCTTTCAAAAGTAAAATCTTCTTTCACAGATGATTCTGACCTTGAATCACAATTGCTGTACCATGTTGTCCAGGTGAAATGCAATAATTTCCAAAGATTGGGTTATAAATCCCACCATATGTTTTCATCGGCAAAAAGGGATGAGTTGTGGAGTGCATGAAGGTCCGCGATTACACTGTTTTAACTTAATTTAGTCCATTTTAATCTGTGCTTTGTAAATTTTGTTTGTAAATCACAAGAGTGGGTGGTTGGGTTTTTGTTGTTGTTATTATTAGGGTTGATATAGATAAAACTTCAAATCAAATGACATAGAAACAGGGAACTAAAAGTAGTCCCCAGAAACTATCGATATGTAAAACATTCCAGTTCAGTATAATGTGATATAATCAAATTGCATAAAACGTGTTCAATTCATAAAAATTCGAAATACTGATCCGAGACAATAATAGATGTAGAAGAACATCTGCATAATTAAATATCAAGAGAACCACGTATCTAGTGAAATACACATGCCTGTTTGTGGTCGAAGATGTTATTTCGGAATCGCTACAACAGCCGTCATTTATGTGATGTGTATATAGCGGAAACCATGACTACATGGATAGGCACACCTATCTAAATTCTTGTCGGAGCCATATCAGCAGCTATAGCAGGCGGTGCTGATAAAATAATCTTGTCAAATCTGATTTCGCTAATACGTGTCTATTCAGAACCTCTCGATGCGGCAAAAAGCATTCTGAAAAAATTAATAAACTCCTCAAAGGCTATCGTGAGCAAAACAATTAGAATGAGAAAGTTTTACCCAATATTGGTATAAATAGAAACACAGACAACTTCGACCACAGATACAGAACGGGGGTGGGTGGTGAGTGGTGGTGGATTCACAAGCTGAACAAATCGAGCACATATTTTCTATTTTCCAAGTGCATTTTAGTAGATTATATAATCATCACTAATATGGTTTCTCAATCAATTAGTCAAATAGGCTGACAACAGTTTTGCTGATTACTGATCTAGGTCACAGACTTCAACACCGCATGACATTCCTCCTGCAGTGTCACATGTAGGTAATGTTAACGCTTGTGCATGTGCGCTTTACATGAGGGTAAAGTCATGGGGGAGTAGATAGCTGTGACCTAAATCGGCGAGAAATTTCGAAATCCGTTACTATCATATTATTCAAGCTCACATGCAAGAAATGTTTGAGTCACTTTGAGGCAGTGAAAGAATTAATACATTAAAGAATACGCTTAAAATTGGTAGACATAAAAAAAAAGTTGTATTTGCAGACAGAAAGATGAGGAATGGATTGATGCTCATAAATACAAGAAAATCCCTCCCTATAGCGATGTATAAAGGTTTTGCTTTGTTACAGCCATCTCTCTGGCTAATATACAAGTCAGTGTCGGATTACCAAATAGGCCGAATAGGCACGAACCTATGGGTCCCACGCCTTTTAAGCGCCTTGCGACAACGGATCAAAATAATTTTGAATTGATTTGATCTTAACGTATTAGGAGATAATTTGCGGGGAAACCCCGAGATTTCGACTGCCTAGGGACCTCCACATGGTTTAATCTGGCACTGGTCGTATTACAATATATTTTAAGATTTGTCCTCACTTTCCACTGAACGATCACGCGATGCACATGATAAAATTGAACAAAGTGAATACATGATGGACTGATGATAAATGGTACTTAGTTGTCACAGTCAGTACATTGCCTTGCTGGTATTTACCAGTATAGGTACTTAAGACCATAAATTTAAAATTGAATTATTTATCAAGCGAATTATTCCTGCCAATTTAAGCGAAATGTCGACACTTAGATTGACGTTAGTTAGATTTTCTGGAATGGCATACGCCAAATTAATAACATTTATGATTTTAAACACAGAATCTAAAATTATTTTTATTATCAAATGGTTTATATAAAAAGCACAAAAATTTATTAAGAACATTTTAGAGAACTAATTTAAATTATGAATTACATGCACAAAAATATTCGCTCTCTATCGACGTATTGAATAGTTAACCAATAGAACACTAGCAACGCTAATGAGGGAATTGCTAAGAAAATAACTAGGAGTTACTAAAGGATATTCACAAGCAGTTTCCAACGTTTGTGAACATCAACTTGTACAGAATGATGCAATACTAGAAAACAAAATAAGGAAATGTAGAGGGAGAAGATAAGGAAAAAAGTTTCTGAAGTACCTTTCGTTACAAGAGGGCGGACATTTACTTCTTTAGAATACATTTTTTAAACGAAATGCAATAGATTTATTTACTGAGTTTAAAGTCGAAGTGTTCATTCATAATAAATATTAAATGAGTGATCATCATGGAATATTAGATCACGAAGAAAAAACAAAATAAAATGAGTTAGGCAGCATTCAGTCTGATATAATAATAAGAAAAATGGTTTTGTATGCTTCATACAATTAAACAAGTAGATAATTGTTTTTAAACGTTAAAATGCTTCCTTATTGCTTTACGATAGCAGGAATTGCAACAAAATCTACATCGTAAAGGATATGGATTATTTACAAACATCAAGACTTGTATAGCAACTATGGCTTTTTCTACTGAATTTGTTACACATTGTTTCATACTGTTTATATATAGTGTTTCATACTGTTTATATATAGTGTTTCATACTGTTTATATATTATTTTATAGCAAAATTAGCTACTTATATACTATCTTTGTCATCAAAAACTTGTTCATAAACTTCGAAATTTTTCGAATATCTCCGCAAATGCTGATATAGATTAATCATCTTGTATATTTAACTTCTTTCACGCTGTTTGATTTAATTTCTCGTTTACTAATTAAAAAAGCACCTGCTGAATGTTTCAATTATGTTTCTATCTTCTTAATGGCTGATCTCAATTTATTAACTTCATTTTGTAATTATGTTGTCAATAATGTATTTAAAAAGTTTGTCCGTTTTCTCTGATTCTAATGCTTTTTCAAGTGTTTCTCGTTTTTGTAATTAGTTACAGTGTAAATTTGGCTATTATTCTGATAATATGTGTCATGTTTTGTATGATGTGTCGTCATATTTTATGATTATATTTCATTACTTGATACGGAACTTCATATTTGAAGATTGATGAAGTTGATTGCACAATATCAAGGAAGTAAACTTAATAAATCTGAATTACATAAAATTAATTAGACTGATTTGCATACACTTTCTGTACAATAATATAAGCTTACTTTATAGTCTTGTACTAACATTCGGTAAAAGTATTAGAATTGAAATGAATTTGATTAAATCAATACCGAATCGTATAGTAATTAAAACATGCATTGATCTACGTATATTGTGAAACCACGAATATAGATGGCATGTAAAAACAACAAGACCGAATATCACATTGTTTTGATTTGTTTCCCTCTTGATTTTATTGTGCATCACCCTTCATACGTCTAATATATTTGTATTTATTCTGTCCAAAATCTTATAAATATTGTATATCTTTTCTGAGTAGTTGCGCCCAATTATAGATTGCTTAAAACCAAACTATTTTGATTTTGGAACAATATCTAATAATTTTTCTCTTAAGAATAGAAAACAAAAAAAAAACAGGTGGTAACACATAAAATATGATTTCAACCATAATATTCATTTTTCTTGAATTGATCGATATTAATAGTAAAATTTCTTGAGATTTCTCCTCTCAGCTGTCCGGGTCTTACATAAAAAATTCTTTTATAACCTCCCGTTTCAAGCAGTATATTTGCCACATGGTACTTGCGTAGGGTTTTCTAAGTTAACTATTGAATATCGTATCACTAGTTTGTTGCTTCCTGCAAAGCTTACACCAGATAATTGAAAAAAAATTATTTAATGTCATCAATTGCATATATAATTAAGACTCAGGTGCCGTAAAAATTGCACTTAAGAATTGTGAACTGATGGAGCCATTCTCTTTTGTTTTTTTTTTGTTTTTTGCTTTTATAAAAGTCATTGCCAAGTTTAATTTTCAGTTCTACTTCAATCAGCCATATTTCGAATATTTTAACTGGGTCATTTGTTTTGTGAAAATTTTAAATTTGGTAGTCAGCGAAAAAGAAGGTAAAATAAATGAACCAATAATTAATATGTTTTTAGCAAACAAGGGTGCGAGATAGAAATTATCTAAGTAGATTCCATATCTTGCTACTGCAAAACCTAACTCTACATTTATACAACGTGTGTAGCTGCGTGCTCTGTGTTAATTAAATCGGTTACGTTTCGCAAAATCAATTTACCGTTTTCACAGTTGGGTCCATAATAGCGATTGGTGCAGCTGCAGTTGTAACGGTTGATCATTTCAATGCACGTGCCACCATTTTGACAGGGGTTGCTAGCGCACTCTGGGATATCTTTAAGTTGAAACAAATAAATAACGGAAGATATAAAGGAGTCGCAGTAGAGGATTGTGTTAAGATCACTTTGTGACAATTTTCGATATTTTAGAAGTTAAATAAAATCAGCCATTTGCGTCATTCATAATTAAAAGTTTAAATTTTGTCGACAAAAATAATGTCAGACAGAAATACAAATTCAACCGGCAAAAATAATGAACGATGCTATTTTCTTTTCAGGTTTTAGAATTCTTAAAAAGAAATGGCCAGTCCAGAAAAATGCTTCTCGATTAGGAGGACTAATTATAGCCGCTGTTCAAGAGTGTATCTATTTAATTTCGAAACAAAGTGGATAAATTAAATCGAACGTATTTGTAAGCTGCGTGCGTTCGAGAGATAGATAGAGAACAGATACAAAGATAAACATGGATGTATTTTCCCTTCATGTGTGCTGCTATACCATCACAACAAGATCCCGTTGTTCCGGCTGGACAATGACAGTAATTATTCTGAATAATTCCTCCATTGTAGCAAACATCATTGCAACTCTCAGTACGGAATCCATAGTGTCTCGTGCCATGACCGCACGATGCACTGCAAGAGCTCCACTGACCCAACGCTGCAACGATAGTTTTCGTTTTTATTAGTGTTTGGCTATCATCCAACATTTCAAATTAAACCATAACGTAAACGGTCAATGTTGGATAAGTAACTATAAAAAGAAGCAGAAAAAATTGCAAGATATATTTGGAGTGGATCAACATTTAAGAAAGACTAAACAATACAAATCCCAGTTTTTACTCTCTCTCTCTCTCTCTCTCTCTCTCTCTCTCTCTCTCTCTCTCTCTCTCTCTCTCTCTCTCTCTCTCTCTCTTAAATAGTGCATATGTTTATGTATATTTAATTTGTTTTGATTGTTGGTTTCTCTCTATGATTACACGTTATGTATGTATGTATGTATGTATGTATGTATGTATGTATGTATGTATGTATGTATGTATGTATGTATGTATGTATGTATGTATGTATGTATGTATGTATATATATATATATATATATATATATATATATATATATATATATATATATATATATATATATATATATATATATATATATTGTGATTGACGTAAGTGATTAATCGAGTTAATCTGGCTAGTGAAATTTTGTTTGTAACCAACATAATGTATAGTGAATATTTCTCTATGATTATTGATTAAACATTTACATCAATATTAATGAAGGTAAACATGTTCACTTTTGTCTGAGTTTAGGACATTAGTTTTGCACTTAGAAATTGCGGATCTTGTTGCCAAATTAGAATGTTGTAGAAAAAAGTTCACCTAAATCTTGGGTTCAGTTAGTGCGTCGTAGATTTTAACGTAATATTGTTTACTTCAAAATTACTCATTCAAACCTTAACATTCAAAATTAAATCAGTCTTATCGTTAAGTTCACTATTCACTGGAATTAAAAAGTGCTCTTATATTTTCTGACTTTCATTATATTTTGGATTATTTTGAACTCATTCAGGGACATTTTGGATTATACAATTGTGATACATTAAGACTGTTGACACAAACTAACATTCCAGACTACTTGCACATAAGCGCGTTCAAAACTGGAATTTATTAGGAATACCACTGAAAAACGTTTGGATTTCTATACATTGAGACTTTGACAGAAACTTGAAGACTATTTGGTACTTAAAGGTCACTTGCCACCTATATTGTACAAACGTGTGATATTATTATAGTCAAAAAAACATATTTGGTATGTATGCAGTTAAAAGTTCACTATTTCAATTTTTTTAAATATTCGCCAATCTCAGTAAACCACAGAGTTGTAACTATATATATATGTGTGTGTGTATATATATATATATATATATATATATATATATATATATATATATATATATATATATATATATATATATATATATATATATATATATATATATAAAGAATACAAATCATATGGCGAATAACAACCCTCTCAAGCGTACTGGATCCACCAAGGGATCACGTTTGTCAGGGATTAATTAAAATAGATGCAATAAACTGACGACGAACAGTACGAAACTAGTAACTAACTAGCCTAAGCGCTTTCGACTCTTAATGAGTCTTTTTCAAAGGCAAATACAAAACATAGTTACGACAAACAAATAAACACAAAAACGTTGCAACTAGTCTATACAAGCTGGTTGTATTTATAGTTTTAGCACATGTGAAGATAGAAATGTAGAGGTTTACAAACGCAACGTTTTTGAATTTCTATGAGTGGGACAGAAACAACTAAATTAATTGCATGATTTGTTTGGCTATCTCTCTCAATATGCTCCTTTAACATGTTAATGTGGCAAAGTTGTTTTTGTTTTCGCCTACCAGGAGTATTTATGATGTAGTTTAAATCATTTACTTTCTTTTCAGCCGTGTAAAGACCATAATACTTGGCATAAAGGGGATTTTGTGAAGTTGTCATGAGAGCTAGAACTCTATCAGCAGGCTGAAAACTCATCTCCCTTGAGTTCTCATCATATCTTGATTTCATTTTTGACTGAGTAGAGTGCATATTTGCTCTTGTGATCTCACAAGCCTTTGATAACTTGTATATAAAATCAGAAACGTAATCAAGAAGACTGAGTTCAGTATTTTCGTTAGAAAGAAGTTTCTCTTTCAACAACTTCAATGGTCCACGCACAGGATATCCGAAAACTTATTCAAATGGACTGAATCTTAAAGATTCTTGAACGGACTCCTTACATCAAACAAAAGTAAATGAATGCCTTCATCAAAATCTTTTCTCGTATTAAAGAAATATGATCGAATCATATTCTTCAAAGTCTGATAAAATCTTCCTAAAGCCCTAGGCTGACAGGGTGGTAAAAAGAAAAGTAAAATTGTTGAATGCCTAATTCGTACATAGCTTGCTGAAATATTTCAGACAGAAAATTTGACCCTTGATCCGATTGGACAGATTTAGGAAGGCCAGATTGAGTTTTTTAAAAAAAAAACTTTATCAGAGCTTTTACTATGGTTTTGATCTTTATATTCCTCAAAGGAACTGACTCTTGTTGACGCACATAAAATGGTCAACAAATACCTGGTTTGGTCTTAGGTAAGGAACAACACAATCTATCATAATTTTGATAATTGGTTCGCCAGATGTAACAATAAGTTGCAGATAAGCCTTAGGTATCTTCTGATTAGGTTTTCCTACTATTTGAAAAGCATGACAACATCTACAAAATTTACAAACATCACTTTTGATTTTTGGCCAGTAAAAGTGAGTCAAAATCTTGTGACAAATTTTATTTATCCCTAAATGACCAGCCAGAGGAGTTTCATGAGCCAGGCTATGTATTTCCTGTCTGTAAGATGTTAAAACTACAATCTGATGGTTCACTGACCACTCGTCACCAGCAGGTACTTCGGGAGATATCCATTATATCATAAGAATTCTATTTTAATGAAATAATAGACAGATACTTCAGTGCCTGCAGTTTCACTAATGGCCCTCTGAAACAAACAGCAGATCTCAGGATCTTTTTCCTGTTAGATGACAAGTGATTGTCTTTTGTCAATCTGAATAGGTAAATGAGAATGAGTATTTAAAAGAGGATCACTGTGGTCAATATCGTTTAATTGATCCAAACAAGGAGTAAAAGTTACCTAATCAAAAGCCTTACCAATACATGTTTCAGCTAAAGGAATATTTACCTTATCAAAATCATTTTCAAGAGCTTTCTTTGCCATAACTATTGTAACTGCACAAGCTGGGTATAAATCAGGGTATTCTTTTTCAATTGGATCAAGTTTCTGATTCAATGAAGGCTTGTCAGTGACAAATGGATTAACCACAACCTTGCAGCCAGCTAGGTAGTTGCCTATTAACAAATGATTGCCCTCCAAGGGTAAAGAATATATTATACCGACTGCCATATGTCTTGAAACTACGTCTAATGACAAATTTGCCAAATGGAGAGGAATATTAATAAAGCCTCACTCTACTACTTGAATGAAAACAATCTCATTAGAAGAAGACTTCTCGGAAAAAGGCAAAGTACCTCAAACTAAAAGACTCTGGTAAGCTCTTGTATCCCTTAAAATTGTAATAGTGATAGGATTTTCTTAATCACCCCAAAGTGATATAGAACCCTTCAACATTAATAGTTCATAATTCTCCATAATAAAATCAGATTGAGGCTTTTGAAACCCAATAAATGTGTTGTTTTCAATACATGATCATGACATTGGCCTCTTAGAAATAAAAGCATTTTGGATATATATATATATATATATATATATATATATATATATATATATATATATATATATATATATATATATATATATATATATATATATATATATATATATATATATATATATATATATATATATATATATATATATATATATATATATCTTGTATTTAATTATTATTTCTTCTTTACACTTAATAACAGATTCAGCGGGTATAACTACTTTTAATCATGCAATGAAAATCTGATCTAAAATGAAAACTGTTAGAGTGTGGCCGTTTGACATTTAATTCACAATATTGCAAGTTTTTTGAAAGTTCACTTTGTATTCTAGGGGAACATTATTTGCTATATATTCCTAAATTTGATGGTTTTCGCTCCTTTCTCTTATTTAGTTTAAGACCACAGAGTTGTAACTATATATATATATATATATATATATATATATATATATATATATATATATATATATATATATATATATATATACATGCCGAATAACGTGACACAAAACAAAAATGGCACTACAAAGTCCGCCAAATATTTAAAATCAGTACATAAACTTTAACGAAACGAAAATTATATTAAAGAAACAAAGAATTGCGGTCCATGGGTCTTTCTCGTTCCAATCAATAATAAAATAAGCATAATAAAATTATGGTTTTAATTGTTTTTATATATATATATATATATATATATATATATATATATATATATATATATATATATATATATATATATATATATATATATATATATAAGAATTACCTACCTAATTTACTGAAGTACACTCCAAAGGTTACAACTGTCACAAGCATCGTCAACCTGACCCCCATGTTTATTGTTGTATGAAGTCCTCGATCTAGAAAAGTACATAACATGTTTTAATTCGCTTTTTCGGAAAGTGGAGCCGAATATTAATTTTAAATTTTTGGCCACGAATTGGGTTGAGCAAAGGATTCTTTATCAAGTTAACTGTCTCAACTGTGATATATTTTAAGTTTGTTTATATTACAATGGGAGTCTTAGAACTTTCAGGATTTTCCTAACTTAGATTCCTCTGCTTTAAAAGCGCTTAGTAATAAGTTGATTTTTGAATTGTCAAATCTTACTTGGGACGTCTGAACATTAGTATGGCAGTCTTGCTCATGACGCTTCAATAATTCGGAGCCTGGACGTAAAATGTACAATGCACATGGCCCAAAAAACCTGCAAGCTGTTTTTATATTCACCTTCACGCCCCAACTAACCCCACCCATCCCACCCCACAGCATCACTTGGTGAACTTCATAGGTGATCATTCAAACAAATATTTTCTGATACCCTGAAGGCAACGGAAAGAAATGGAGGAAGAAACACATAGAGATCGAAATGAATAAAATGACAGAGAAATCAGAGGAATAAAGATTGAAAGAAATAGCACGCAGACAAAAACCAGAAAAATTAGAAACGCACAGAGAAATTAGACAGAAACGTGCAGATTGAAAGAAAGATATTCAGGAGGTGAATGAGCATATCAAGAAAATTATAACTCACAGAGAGAAAGACATAGAACGATAGAAAGAAACGGGGGAGACACAAAATAAATGAAAGAAGCACGTAAGAAAAAAGTGATAGAAAGTAGACAGAAATCTATATTTAACCTTAATTCCGCAGAGGAATGTTTACTATGGAACACACGCTATGTTTTCTATGTATCGAGTTTAAGATCTAATTTTTTTAAAGCTTAGCAACATTACATCGAGGAAGATACTGGAAGATAACAAATGGTATGGAGTATTCCTTTAGGGTGCCTAATGATAGTTTAATTTTTTTTTTATTTTCTTTTCTGAACACGTATTGAAAACTTGTAGTATCCAAGAACTTGGGCCTCCATGCTGTTTACACATCATTTCCCGTCTCAGCCTCCATCGCCCTGTTGATTAGTGAACTTCATATGCTATTATTAAAATTGAATTTGTATGATATTCAGGAGCCAGAGACGCGGAAAGGAAGGAAGGAAAAACGCAAAGACAGGGAGAAAAAACATAATGACCAAGAAGAAACAGGCATAGATAAAGATACGTAATGAAAGGAGGAAACACGTAAACAAAAAGCAGGACAAATTAGACAAAAACCTATATCTTACTTCAATCCCAACATGGAACCTTTCTGCAGAGCGCATGATGTGTTATGTACATGTCGAAATAAAGATATAATTTCTTTCAAAAATTGGTAACATTACATTGTGGAAGATGCAGCATGATAACTAGAGGTGTGGGGCATCCCTTTCCCTTTCGTTAGACAACTGGCCAATTTTATTTTAATAAAATTGAATTACTTTTCAAAAACTTAGTGCACCATATTATTTACAACATTATGAATGTGTATCATAGGTAAGACTTGGTTATAATAGCTATGATAAGAATAATAATATAGTTCTTGATATGCATTTCGTCCTTCAATTGCCCTGACCTTTCATTATCTGGCAACTTACAATAGCAAAGAGACAGGTAGTGCCTATTTCTCCTAGGAGTAAGACAAAACATAGTAGAGGTAGATAACCACATTCCCTTGATTGTTGATTTTGATTGCATGTTTACCAAGGCTTTGGGAAATTGAACCTAGACTCTAAGACATTTATAGCTAGCATCATTAGCATTACGCTCTATATGGATCTTGAATACTTTTTTTTAAATCGCTCCGGCATTCAAAAGGCCACACATCGTTGCAAAACAAATGTTACGCCAGAGTGTAGTCAAGTCCAAAATGTGCAGACAACAAGGCACCCGAAATATTTGATCTTGGAAGGGAAGATAATCATGTTGTTACATGTGTGTGTGTGTGTGTGATTTGGATTTTTAACGTAGCTTTAACAATTTTCAGTCATATCACTACGATATCTGCAATGTGGCAGTTTATAGTGATGTCTAGCACTGGGGCATCATGCTTCAGAGATGTAGCATCATGTTTCACCTATTCACATTATCCTGACACCAGGCCGACAAGTACTAATACTAACCTCTTAATGCTTAGCATCTAGCGAGGCATGTGTCAGTACCATTTTATAAGCTTTTGGTATGACTTAACAGGGGTTGAACCATCAACCTCCCGCATTCGAGGTGGGCGCTCTAACCACTAGGCCACTGGAGCGGTCAAGTTGCTACACACTCCCATTGCCCTTGTAAACAGCCCTGTGACTTAAATCCGTGCTTATTAAAGTTTATACGCTGCACACAAAAATGTAAACTCCAACATTTTCTTAAATCAAACAATCCATATTCTTATTTGATTTAATTTAATATTTTATACATAGACTCTTCGACTAACATCTCATCTCTCTCTCTCTCTCTCTCTCTCTCTCTCTCTCTCTCTCTCTCTCTCTCTCTCTCTCTCTCTCTCTCTCTCTCTCTCTCTCTCTCTCTCTCTCTCTCTCAATATTTCTTATGTCTTTTTCGATAATCAGATCTGATTCAGTATATGCTCGTGTTATCGAACGAACATGAAGCATGGAATCATAAAAACTTAAATTACAAACGGGAATTGAAGGTATGTTACCAACTGCAGGTTAGTTTACAAATTTTAGCGGTCGAATATATATGAATTTATATAAGGCCACTTACTGACAAGTCTAGCTGAGCCTTGTGATACGTTGGGGTGGGGGTGATTTGTTTTTTTTTATAGCGTATCTTTAACAGTTATAATATGTACGCTGTCTGTAAAGTAAAGGTACTTGAATGGGATCTATAATTTCTGTCTTCATGAAATAAACAAACCTTCTTTTGGAGACGGTGTCGGTGTGTGTGTGTGTGAGAGAGAGAGAGAGACAGACAGACAGACAGACAGAGACAGAGGCAGAGAGTGTGTGTGTGTCTATGTGTGAGAGAGATATACAGACAGAAAGACAGACAGAGTTCCGCTCATATTTAGCGGTAAAATAATGTGGAATTCGATTGATACCTATCATAAGTAGGGTTGGAGTACAACAACGAAGGGCATATCTTTCGCTCATTGATAACCAGTCCGGCTTGTCCGGAACTTTTAGCCTTCTGACGGAGACGTACCTGGTTTCTATCCATGTCAGTGCTATCGTTTATTCATTCCAGTTAAGTACTCATACATACATACATACATACATACATACATACATACATACATACATACATACATACATACATACATACATACATACATACATACATACATACATACATACATACATACATACATCGAGCCCGTGGTATGCTAATGTGCCACAGTAGAAATATAAATTTTAAACTTAAAATTTCTTTCACAATTCTACACATTTCTTCTTTATTTATTCGTAAAATTGTATCGTAGTTAAAATAATTATTGATGAGAGATAAATTTAGGACATTTAGAAAAGCATGCGTTGTCACTATAAATTCATATATATATATATATACATATACAGTCTCTTTGATGTACTTTGACTACCCATAACAGATAACACAACTTACTTGAGTTGAATAATAAAGACATACACAGACATACACATTTTACATTCTTAACATTTTAAAATATTACAACAGAATTTCAATTATATGCCCATCACCAATGATACGGCAAACTATATTGTTATGAGCACAACAGGTTTCAGAGAGGTGACAGAAATAATAAATCAGTTCAGTACAAAACAAATCAAGCTTTAATGTGCACGTGTTTACAAATTTAGAAGGGATTAAATTATGGTCAAAGTTAATTCTGTTTAAAACAACACATTCAGGCTAGTTCAAATCCTGCTTTGCCTTTATTGTTTTCTTTTTACACAAGAAACAGACTTTCATGTAAATATCAAACCCAGTAAAAAGTACGACGCTGAAATTCGGAACTAAATCGTAACCGTTTACCCAGTTTATGTTTAGCTCAGAGAACTATTTTCAACTATGAGTGGAAAATGGGGAAAGGTGATACAACGTTCGAGTGATAATATATTTATTTTGCCTAGATACCACACGTGTCGAGAACTATAATTGTCTTGGAAAGAAAACTCCTTCATCAAAATGGACGACATGGATACACGAGTGGATCACTTCTCAGAAGCTTGATAGATAAAGGAGAATGGATACCCAAAAGCACAGTTGCAGAGAACAGGGCAGGTAGTCTAAAGATCAGTGGATCTGAACACGGTACAACGCCTTCGGAGATGAGAGTGATAGATCCGAACAAGACAAATGAGTTATCTATGGTACATTGTTATAAATGTAAGACATGTAACCTCATTTAGCCTGACTGTCCGGCACGGACGAGATACAAAGCTATAGTCATTGCTATCAAAGAAACAGAGTGGTCCAGAGTAAGTGGTCAAGGTAGTTTGTCATGTGAGCAACTGTGCAACGTTCAGTGGGCGGAGGAGTCTGTAGTGCGTGGGCATGAGCTGATTGATAGCTGTATGATATCAATTGGTCAGCACTAGTCTATTCCCAGATGCCAAGTACCCACCACCAAAAGTACCGCTAACAGAGATGCTTCCTTAGGTTTACAGTTCCATAAGAAGAAAAGAAACGGCTGACCCAGATATATACGCGGTCTGAGAGAAAGCTAAGATTGGTTTTTAAAAGCGGTGTAAGAGTGCTGAAAGTACAAAGTTAATACACCGAAAAGTGCCGTTGTCTTGACAGGATTACCACTCCACATCATACAGACATTGATTAACTAGTCGTACTTCAGAAACTACATGTCATGTGTATTAAAAGTGACGAAACGCCACAGCTGTCTTAAGATGACAACTTTTATTATATGATGTGCAAACTTCTTTTTATGCAGTGCTTTCGTACTTATATGATGTGCAAACTTCGTTATATGCGGTGCTTTCGTACTTAAATGATGTGCAAACTTCTTTATATGCGGTGCTTTCGTACTTATATGATGTGCAAACTTCTTTATATGCTGTGCTTTGTCCTTATATGATGTGCAAACTTCTTTATATGCGGTACTTTCCTCCTTATATGATGTACAAACTGCTTTATATGCGGTGCTTTTATCCTTATATGTGCAAACTTCTTTATATGCGGTGCTTTGTTCCTTATATGATGTGCAAACTTCTTTATTTGCGGTGCTTTTGTCCTTATATGATGTGCAAACTTCGTTATATGCGGTGCTTTCGTACTTATATGATGTGCAAACTTCATTATATGCGGTGCTTTCGTACTTATATGATGTGCAAACTTCTTTATATGCGGTGCTTTTGTTCTTATATGATGTGCAAACTTCTTTATATGCGGTGCTTTTGTTCTTATATGATGTGCAAACTTCTTTATATGCGGTGCTTTTGTTCTTATATGATGTGCAAACTTCTTTATATGCGATGCTTTTGTCCTTATATGATGTGCAAACTTCTTTATATGCGGTGCTTTCATACTTATATGATGTGCACACTTCTTTATATGCGGTGCTTTCTTCCTTATATGATGTGCAAACTTCCTTATATGGTGTACAAACTTCTTTATATGCGGTGCTTTTGTCCTTATATGATGTTCAAACTTCTTTATATGCGGTGCTTTTATTCTTATATTATGTGCAAACTTCTTTATATGCGGTGCTTTTGTCCTTATATGATGTGCAAACTTCTTTATATGAAACTTCTTTATGATGAGAAACTTCATTATGATGAGAACCAAAGACGGATCTTGTGCAGGCGCGCCAAGGGTCCAAGCAGTCTGTTTACAAAAGCAATTTGGTCGACTTAAACTGAGTAATCAAATTTAGGATCCGTTATCATCACCCTGTCAAGCAGATTTCACATTACATCCAATCTAAACAGTGTTCGCCACCAGTTTTTGTATCAAGATATCTAAACATATGAAGAAAGAAAGTTTATGTATGGAACGCCGAAACTTTCTTATGTTCTATAGAAAGTCACACGCGAAGAGACCTAAGGGGAAATATTGTCTTACTGTAGTGACTAAAATGAAAGAACTAATATGGCAGACTCGTGTCTAATGTTCTCAAACGACTGAAGTTAGATTCTTCATCAGGATTTTGAAGAACTGAAAATCTCTCCCGATATTGTGTGTAAGCTATCACTGTACAACTTTCAATGTTTGGGCCCAGTCAATAGGTCTGACATTATGAGGCTGCGGATAGAATGCGTCAAATACGGAAGCAATCACCTCGGCCGCCATGAGTTTAAAATACCAAATTTACTGTTGATGGGCTTCTCGAGACATGATCTACGGTTATGGATATCACCAACACACTGTCTGTTTGTGGTGTTTCATGATGTGGTGTTTCATGAAATGATTTAACACAACAAATGGAATGATGAATTCAGATTCCAAATGATGTGAGATATGAGATGATGTAGCATGAAATTAAATGATTGTAACCCAAAAATAAAATAATAACTTCCGATTCCAGATGACCAGATATTAAATGAAATGATTTAGTAAGAAATGAAATGATTTAAAGAACAAAACAAACTACTTAAAACTCGTACAATGCTAAAAAAAGCAAAGGAAGCAAAATGGAAACAGGCAGAAGCAAACAAAACACAAATGAAACAATCAAACATCAAAATAAATAACAGTATCTAAAATAATAAGATAATAATAAACAAACTAGGCAAAAAAGAAACAGATAAATATAAAAAGAAACAATGAAAACACAAATAAAACGAACAAACTCGTGTGTGCTTGAGATTTTTAACGTAGATTTCACAATTATTCAGTCAAATCGTTCGATGTCTATAGTGTGACAGTTTATATTGATGTCCAGTATTCGGGAATTACGCCGCAGACATGTGGCATGATGTCGCACCCAGTCACATTATCCTGACACCAGGCCGACCAATCCTAAAAACTAACCTCTTAATGCCGAATGCAAAGTGAGGCAGCTGTTAATATCATTTTTAAAATTCTAGCAGCAGGGAGGGTGAATCCTACAAATTTTTGCGACAAAATCGATTAAAGCCTCAGAATGCCAAATGGAACCTTCCTACGAAATCTCATATTTTAACCAAAAAAAAATAAAGACCCCATTTTACAAATGGAGCCTTAGCGATTTTGTCGCAAATACATTGTCATAACCACCCTCAAATTGCTGCCATCTACGTCGCAAATATGTTGTCATCTCACCCTCCCTGCTGCTGATTAATACAAATTATTTAACCAAATATTTGATCAAGTCCAATACGATATCGTGACCGAGGGTCGTGTAAATTTATTGTTATAAATCCATATGGGACAGACTGAGCATGACTAAAGTAATTTTTAAATCCATTGAAGTCCATATCGGAACACCATGTTAGCCAAATATTTCGTAGCGTATGTGTATCAACGCCATTGAATACAGCAAGAATATTACAGTTATCGCGAATCACTTTTGGAATTTGAGTATATCGTTGAGTGACATATATCACGTCAGTGTTTTTATGCCTACCTCGGGAAAATATTCTAGCAGGGTTCTTTTGATTATCTAACATTACATCATCGTACACTACAAGATTGTTTATGTCTCCATCGAGATCTTCTACTGATGGCGCATCATTAATATCAGTAATAAAGTCGATTACACTTTCACCTTTAATTTCTGATGCATTTTCATTATAATCTTTTAGCACTTCATAGCACCGTTGATCATCTACGGATGGTGCAATTAAATATAATTTATCCCACTTCATAAATCGCATTATCAAATTAAGCAGCAATTGTGTTTTACCCGATCCAGATGGTCCGATTATAATGGCACGGACAGAATTCGGAAGCGCTGCGTGGTGTTTTACCGGTTCTCTTCTTTTAGTCGCTGAAAAATCAATTATATTCATAACTCTATATATAAATTATGGATCTATATTGTGTTAGGTGTAAACAGCGTACTAATACAACCGATCAGACAACCATTACAACTAAAAACAATAGACTAGCGCTTACTGGTAAGTGTGTAACATGTGGTACAAAAAAATTTCGATTTTTAAAAAAAAGCAACTCGGAGGTGATATTGCCGCAAAACTTGGAAAACTCTCCGGAACCCCATGGGCAAAATACCCCGGAGAAAAACACCTTCCAGGATATAGCTACTGTGGTCCCGGAACGAGATTAGATATCAGACTTGATGATCAAAATCAGCCCCGGCCTGGTGAGTATCCGATAAATGCTATTGATAAGGCATGTCATGCTCATGATGTTGCATATAAAAGCAATAATTTGCAACAAAGACATATCGCGGATGTAAAATTAATTCATGCGTTAAATGCTATTCCCGATAAATCCTTCAAAGAAAAATTGGCTTCATGGTTGGTCAAATCAGCTATGAAAGGCAAATTAGTGTTAGGTGCTGGTAATTGAAAACACCAGTGTTTTTATAGTATGGAATCTATTTATTATTCTCCGAAAGGATACTGGAAGGGTAAAGCAGCAATCAGTAAACTCGCTAACGCTGCAAAAGTGAAAAAATCCACTGCAAAAGATTGGTTATCCAAACAAGCTATATGGCAAATTTATCTACCACCGCCTAAACAAATTAATTATTCTCATTTTGATGTTACCGTACCCAATGAAGTTCATCAGGCTGATTTATTGTTTTTACCACATGACCATGGTTACAAATACGCGCTAACTGTAGTTGATATTGCGAGTCGATTTAAACAAGCAGAACCATTGAAAACAAAGTCAGCTTCTGAAGTCGCTTCTGCATTTGAAAGGATTTATAGACGAGGTCCTCTAAGATGGCCAAATCTATTACAAGTTGATCCTGGCAAAGAGTTTCAAGGTGCTGTTCTATCAACAATGAAAACTCATAATGTTGCAATACGACGGGGACATACTGCGTTACATCGTGATCAGGCAATTGTAGAACGATTTAATCGAACTCTTGCAGAACGGTTATTTGGATATCAATATGCAAAAGAATTCATCCAAGAAAAACGATCTCGTGAATGGGTCCAAAGATTACCGAGTGTAGTTGCAGCGTTAAATAACGAGATTACTCGAACTATTAATATGAAACCAAATATTGCAATAAAAAAAGAATATATTCCCGAACAACCGCAGCGGGTTAGCACTCAGCCACTTCTCGGTGATGTTACTGTGAGATATTTATACGAACCAGGAGAGCTTGAAGGTGGTAAAAGAAGAGCTACTGATCCTATATGGAGTGTTACTACGCATAAAATTTCAACCATAACGCGATCAACTGGTAGACCTCCAATCTACAGATTGGATTCAACTGCACCTCAGCGTGGTTTTACACGCGAACAACTACAAGTCATTCCGGACGATACTCAATTACCGCCACATGGTCTTAACTAGCTCCGTTACGTCTATTACACTCAAGACAGGTCAACATCACATTGTTTCTGACATGACCAAGACTGTTATTTTTTCTGTCTACGGTGAATTGTCGAGGGTCTTTATCCAAATACTGCCAGTGCATTATACAATTGCAACTGGCGCAGTGATTATTCTGTTGTTCTTTTAATGCGATTATTACTTCAGCATCAATATCAAATTCTCGTTGTTTTTTTTTTGTCCTGCTGTTTGTAACCAGAGAGTTTTTTTTATTAATGATGCTAATATCAGTGTTATCATCGTTTGCATTAAAATCATCATCGAAAACAATCCTTCGTAGTTGATTTATTCGTCGTACTCTGGACACTGCGAGATAGACTAAATTTGACCATTCAATGCGATTATCAACTATCCAGACAATTGTATCCGTGATGGTTAATCCTTGTGACGAGTGTATTGTTGTTACATAACCAAGCGTCCATGGTGATTTATCAGCGCATAATGCATCTTCTACAGTATTGATATCAACTAGCACAATATCATTTAACACTAGAATCTGTTTCTCCGTCTGGCCTGGAATTTCAACTTTAATATTCTGCTTTCGTGTATCCAATGGTCTATAACACAACGGTACTGGAAACGTTGGGAATTTTTTCTTGTGTAGCTCAAACAACTTTTTCTGAAGTGCGTCTCTAACTATCTTTCTACTTGCTACTACAAAATCATTTGGTTTCCATGTTTCCCAAAAATCATTCATAGGCATTTCAGAAATTATTTCACGCGCTACTTCACATTGAATTCTATCGGGTTGTAATCTAATTAGTTTTTTAAACTCACGTAACTGCTCATCGAGTGCTCTATAGTCAGTATCAATTTCTTCGTAATAATCAACAAATCCTTTTAACCAATTATGTGGACTTCTACCAACAAATGGTGGTGGTTGACCATGATCGCCGCACAATATAACTTTTGTATTATTTTGCAATAACCAATCAAGAAACATTTTTAATACATCTTCTGAAACAGTACATGCTTCATCCCAAATAATAACCGCTGGAATAAATTTCTCACCCATTCGCTCAGGAGTCCAAGCATCACCCTTGTATCGAAAAAAACTATGATACGTGCAAGCTTCAACATTTCGTTGTTTGATCTCTCTCGCTAGTCTATGGGTTGGTGTGAGTACAATCATGGACGTTCTCTCTCGATATAATTCTATCGCACGTGTTGTCTTTCCAGATCCACCACAACCGTTTAAATAAACTGTTTTATATCTACAAATTGGATCTGATATCGGTGGTGCTTTAGACATAGAAAATCCTTCGGATTTTTCACTGATAGAATTATCGTTCTTCAGGTAACTGCTTTTAATCTCAAGGTCTGCTGATTCAGAATAATTGCATTATATTTCATGTTTAATTCGCCATGTTCCCCAAGTCTCTTCGCTATTAGTAAATTTAGTTATCTCTTTGATATATTTTTTATCGACATACATTGAATCAATTGCACCTCTGACTGCTATACTAGGAAATCTATTTATCATTGCAAATAAATTGATAGATGCATAACCCAGCATAGAAGCTCTCAAATGTAGATATGCAGAGCTTTCTCCGTCACTGTAAGTAACAATTCTACCTAACTTTGTTTTATTGGACAAGAAGGCTGTTTTACAATTTGCGTATCTATTTTTCTCTACTGCATCTTTAATAACGAAGTCGTATTCGGCATCATCTATAATCAATCGTGAGGATTGTCTTATAAAGTTGAATTTTTTTCCACCTTGTGTAAATTTACCGATTATTCTTCGGCCAAGATCCTTTGCTTCATTATTTCGTTGATTAAATATCTTTTTTGACCATTCAGCATCAATATGTTTTCTAGACTTATCGATTATACTATCAAGACATTCTGGTTCTGGTAACCAGACATTGGTTTGTTTTTGATATGAGATAATCGCTTCGCTGACAATCAACGAAACTAACATTTTACAATCAATCATATATCGCAATAACACTATTGGTAACCACATCCTTTCAGCCATGTGTCTACCAATCCAAACATAACAACACGGATGAAGTCCTTCAGCGAATTCAAATGATACTACGCAAGCAAAACTGGTCAAATCAAAATCAGGCAGTGGTCCATTAATAGCAACGCGAGTCATTTCATGTGTGGGATGTCCAAACCGTTTAAAATACTCACCAGCGAATCCATATCCTAGAAAACTTCCTGGATAACAGGCAACGATATCAACTGATATCATACTTTCACTATTGTATTTAACGTTCCATAGACCGCCATGATAATATTCCAAACAGCTGGATTGAACATCCTGTAAAAACTCTTTTCGTGTTGGTTTCCAATTATTTTTCTTTCTTGCAAAATGAGCTGCAACCGATGGAATTGTAAAACAATTTGTAAGTAATTGTTTGTAATCTTCGGATTTTCCATTAGAAACGCTAGCGTTTTCACTGAGACTTATTGCTAGATTTTTCATCCTATTATGTAGACTTTCACTGCGATATAATTCACCGTTAGGTTTCACAAATTGATTGAATTGACATTCTTTATCTTCAAAACTATGAAGTAGCCATACTGATACAGGGTCGTTTTTACACAAACTAGCAATAGCATCGAATAATCTTTCTTCACTGAGAATGCCATCCTTGGTGAATTCTTCTGGGATATACTTCACTGTTCTGTCTCGCGGGAATATTGTAACCGCGGATGTCCATGCGTGTTTGTTATGATCAATAATTTTGATTGGAGCTCCGTTTTTATTGTATTTTGATTCGTATAATACTTCGCCAGTTATCGTTAAAACGGTTATCGGAAATCTCAACGACTTTTCCAATCTAGCTATATCGGAAATAGTTGCTCCGTTCTCTTTCACTGTTAGCTCCCATTCATCTATTTTTTTATGTCTTAGATCGGTTAATTTATTCCCACGGAGTGCATTTGTAAAGTGTTCTATGACTCTTTGTACCACACAATTGAGTGGCTTTTCCACTGACGTTGACTGTTTCATTGGTGCTAGTTTTCCAATGTCAGGTTTCTTATTTAACGGATACATCCCATAAACGATTGCTGTTTCTGGATACGCTTTTTCATAGTATGGTTTATGAATTCCAGTTAACAGCCCTGGTCTGGAATCACGGCTAACAATGACTGTTGTCCTATCTTTGAGAATTGGCTCAAATTTGTCTCTTATAACCCATTCGCCCGATTCTAAATTGATAATGAATTTCACTCTGAGAAAATACCGTTTATTGCCAAGTTGTGATAGTATCATAGCTGCTGTTTCATCATTCATTCTAGCATCAACAACACCATCAATTCTAAATGTTGACCAGGTGTGTGATGCACCGTCCTGTTTAAACTCATTAACACAATCTCGTATTTTTCTAATCAGACTTCTATTATTTATTCTCTCTTTTGGTACATCTTCGAGAGTTCTATCAAGATTGAATTTAATATTTTTCCAAGGCTTGACTGTCGATAATCTATTGAATTCTTCATTCATATAAATAAGACAAGTATTTAAATAGAAAATTTTGTTTATATATAATGAATCACTGCAAATGGCTTATGATTGGATCAGTAACCCCATGCAATAAATCGTGTAGAGGTGAATTCTGTGGATATCACTTACAGAGTGTCAGAAATAATTCGACAGGTCCGTCCCCATGCATAAATTGTGGGGTGGGTGTGAGAGGAAAATCACAATTATGTATCAATTGTGGGGGTAAGCGGTTTAGAGAATTGAAACGTTATTATGATAAACGAATAAAAAACGCTATCATTGACCCTAACCATGACTCTGTCAAAGACAAAATCATAAAAACCCCTCAAGACTACATTAATAGATTTATAATTAAAGCAAATAATGAATTAGACAAATAGTATTATTATATAAATGGAGCAAGAATTCAGACCACATCCAATACTCGTTAATTATGAAATATCTCGTAATGGTGTTGTTAGACACTGTAGACTGAAAAAGCCAATTGGTTTTGTTAATAATCAGGGATACTTGCAATTTACTGCTGGAAGAAAGGGATATCTCTGTCATAGGGCAGTCTTTGAGTGTTATATGGGACCGATTAAAGATGGCTGTGTTATTGATCACATTGATTCTAATATTCAAAATAAGTCTCTTGAAAATTTACAATGTATTTCTCAAAGAGAGAATACAAAAAGAGGAAAGACAGGGAAATACTCAAAACGACGCAGGGGAGTTAAATCATTTGATACAACGACGAATGAAGAAAGAGTTTTTCATTCAATGAATGCTGCGGGAAAATATTTTGGAATATGTATTCCTTCAGTACAAAGAGTTGCTGAAGGGATTTATCAAACAGCTATCTCAAAGAAAAATGAACATAGAATAAAGTTTTCCTATTTACAAGATAACTCTCAATAGTGAGTTATGCTATTTTAGTCATTTTTGCATGATTTTACCATTCAGATCAATTACCATAGGGCAAAACACTAAAAACGTTTCGCGCGTTAATATCATTGTGTACATATTTTTTTTCAATATTTATTCGCAATATCCACGTATATATGCATTAAAAGAGTAAATGACAATAACTGGAACAGCCGGAACAGCCACATAGTAAATATAGTTATTGTACCAAAACGCGCGCGTGTAACACAAGACACTGGGTCAAGGTTCTATTAATAGATTTTTTAAAAATCCCAATTACAAAGACAGCGTTAACAGCGCTGTTTAGATTTTGTATGAAAATGAAATTACTTTGTAATTATAAATAAAATAGATTGTATGTGTGAAGTCAAAATAGTAAAGCGCATTACATGTAATTTAGTCTTTTAGTGTGGTAATAAAATTCAGAAAAATATCATTCTCGAATAGCAGGTCTTGAATTGACAGGGATTCCCATAACAGAGTTATCTCGTCATGTAAATCCATTATTATTACGATTATTTAATCGTAATATTATAGAAATTAATAAAAAAATTGCTATTATTTAACAGTTGTATTTCTTGTTTTAATGTTTTATTTAAATATTTAGCTTCTATTGAAATTACTACACAATATTCATTATGAAATGCTAGGAAAATAAATACACACCTACACATTGACACTGCAGTATTAGTCACCTTATATAATATATGAGCCGTAATAAGTTTGGGGCTTTAAACGAAGCCCAATTTGCCAATCAAAACTCCCACGCCATTGACATGGTGTGGTTGAATTTTTTCAACTGCAACCAGGGTTAATTTCTTGGGTTGCTTTTGATTGGTAGATTGGGTGTAGGTCCGCCCCGTCGTTTCATGTTTGTATCGTCCTGTACTGTCCCTATCATACCATCCTATCATCTCATTGTATATATATATATATATATATATATATATATATATATATATATATATATATATATATATATATATATATATCATCCTATATGTAATGTACTGTCCCTAGTATATATATATATATATATATATATAATCGCATTGTATATATACCATCCTATCATCTCATTGTAAATATACCATCCTATCATCTCATTGTAAATATTCATTCATTGTAAATATATCATCTATATAATCGCATTGTATATACCATCCTATATAATCGCATTGTAAATATTCATTCATTGTAAATATTCATTCATTGTAAATATTCATTCATTGTATATATATCATCTATATAATCGCATTGTATATATAATCATCCTATATGTAATGTACTGTCCCCCCCACAACATATCTTCCGGAAGACCTAATATAGCATTTGTTACGTAAGAGCTTCCAATTGGGAGATCTATGTTTGTGGCCCTTGGGCTTATTTAATGCGAAGGCACTAAATGAGTTCCAAGAATGTGCTGTCCCCCCTCTGGGCCTCTTTGACGTCGTTTGGCGCGAAAGTGGTTTCAAAATGAGGCTTCATGTTATATGTTCAGTGTTTGTAAAGAAATCACTTGGATTTCACGTCTAATACCCATATAACCCGCCCTTGAACTCGATTGGGGGGTTAGGGTATTGTATAAGTCTTTAATGTATGTGCCTTTCTTGCCTCGGAACTCGAATGAGGAAGAGACAGGCATTGTATATGTTTTGTTTGGTTTTTTTTGTATATAAAAATATTTTAAAGATACAAATACATTAGTAATAATATTCAATAAATGGAATTTCAAGATATTACATCTATCTTCACAGAAATATCAAATTTAAGAAATCAAGGAATCGTACTTTCTGAACTTTTGAATGAAGACAGACTTTTGAATGAATTTGAACAAATTAATATACAATTGAAACATGGAAGATATGTTCTACCTAAAACGTATTCACTGATAAAAAGAATCCAAAAAGCGGTTAATGCTTCTTTGTATAACAATGATATTAATTTATTCATTCGGCTATTTAGTATAGTTGAAGCAATTAGAAAGAAACTCGGGGAACAGTACCAAGTTCGGTCAGAGATTGCTTTGAAAGTGAAATCTATAAGACGTTTGATTGATGCAAGCATTGAAACCCACAATTGAAAAAACGTTAGCATTTCCAATAATGACATCAGAAGCATTAACTAACAGACTAGCCCGTGAGAGGTTAGCATTACTGAAAAAGTTTATACCAATTCGAGATAACGTGCGAGATAAAATACAACTTAGACAGCAAGCGCAGACTGACTTTTCTATTGGGAGCGAACAACTTTTTGCCCTTGTAAATAAAGCCACTAAAGATATGAAACTTGCAACAGAACGTGCTATATACGGCGACATCCCTAAAGAGGGAGCAGTACCTATTATTGATGTATTAGGAAAGATTGCTACAGAAACTGAAAAAACCAAGGAGGAAATAAAACAGCTTTCAGGTGAGTTACAATCTCAGCGAGAAATACAACAAATGGGTAATATTGATATTGATGATAACCCCGTTAAAAAAATTGTTCCTTTTAGCGAGAAATTCACTGATGAAACTATAGAAAAAATCAGACAAATTCAATTGTTGAAACCTGAAGACTATAAGTTATTTGGTGACTTTGCTATCAAAAGTTATTATAACAGGGAGGACAGGGGGGAATTTTTTAAAAACGAGTATAAAAAGAACATAATAAAACGAGATCAATGGGTGGATTGGATATATAAAATTAATAAAAATGAACCCGGAAATTTAAATAAGGATACATTGGAATACAGAGCTTTTAAAATGGGAGTTGATGCGTATGGTATACAACAACAACAACTAAAAGAACAACGAAAAGAACAACAACAACAACTAAAAGAACAACGAAAAGAACAACAACAACAACGAAAAGAACAACAAAAAGGTCGAGGTCGAGGTCGAGGTCGAGGTCGAGGTCGACAATCTCCAGAAATTCAAAACGTTTCCGAACCAGCTCTAGAAATTCAAAACGTTTCCGAACCAGCTCTAGAAATTCAAAACGTTTCCGAACCAGCTCTAGAAATTCAAAACGTTTCCGAACCAGCTCTAGAAATTCAAAACGTTTCCGAATCAGAAAGTACTTCAGGAAAGGGTTATGGAAGTTCTCATCATGATTCTCATATGTGTCCTAGTAATATCATTAATGATATATCACGACTTGAGGTTCTTATGGGAGGTAAGCGAGCTGGGAATAACTCAGTCGAAATAACTAATGAAGCATTTGATATTTGCAGACGATTATTCCAAGGTGGGATAATTGATATTCATACGTATCTAGAACTCTTGGATGAGTTAATGGACGGAATTCCAGGGGAATTTAGTGGTTATTATAGCGATTGATTTTTCTGAAATGCCTGCATTTAGAAATTACAAAGTCATTTCAAATAAGATGATAGTACACTATAATCACAATAAACCAACAAACGTGTATGTAGTAAACTCAAGATTGCCCGCTTATAAGGCATACTATGGAGACGGCCTTGGAAATACCATAGCGGGTTTATTCACAAGAACAGCCCCAAAAGTAGCACCAATTGCTAAACAATTAGCGATGAAAGCCATTGATGTTATTCGTAATAAGGGAATTAACGCTGTTGGAGATCTTGCAGGAACGGCCTTTTCTACCGCAAAGAATAGAATAACGTCATTGGTGAAATCTAGATTCGGACGAAAACCACCACAAATAGTTTCAACACCGCTACCTTCAACAACAATGATGCCTGCAAATGTCAGTAAAGTGATAAATAACGCAGTGGAACAAAAACTAGCATCATTAGCAATGACTTCACCAGATAGTAGTAATATTGCAAGTATGATAGCGGGAAGCGGTCTTGGAGGAAATAGTAAAAATGTCAGACGAAAAAGAAAATGATAGCATTACTACATTTAGAAAAACGATAACGTTTTAGTATAAATGGCATTTAAAAAAATTGCTGATCCAGCGTTTGATATGGCAGCACCGGTGAATAAAGATGATTCTAAAATTAACTATCAGTATTATGCCTATCCTGCAAGAGAGCCTAATCAACGGGGGAGACTTGAACTTCAAGTTCAAGATACAAGTAGATACTTTTTGCCGTGTGAGGCGTTTATTGAAGTAGAAGGAGAGCTTGTAACAGATGTTGCAGCTAATACACCATATGGGGATAACACAAATATCCGAGTTGGTTTTGTAAATAATGGCATTATGGCGCTATTTAACAGTGCAAGATATATCATTGATGGAAAAGAAATTGAATCAATAGAACAAGATGTTGATATTGCAACAACAATAATCGGACTTGCGAGATATTCTGATGATTATACAAGGTCGGCTGGTCCGTCTATGATGTTTGCTAAGGATACTTCTGATCATGCTGACCATATTCAGCTTATTAAAGTACGAACTGCGAGAGCTACTGCAGAAGCTGATCAACAACACGCAGCTAATCTAGACCGTGAAGATAGACCAGCCGCTGAATTCGACATTTTAAAAAGGGTCAATGATGATTTCAATCTAGGATTTGCAACAAGAAAAGGAGCATTGAAAGGACAGCATCGACGGTTTTCATGTGCAATTCCGTTACATCACATATTCGGATTCTGTAGAAATGTCAGAAAAGTCATCTATGGAGCAAAGCATACAGTCGTGTTAGTGCGAAAGGAGAATGACAATGATGCAATCTGGCATGCTGATGGTGTTGCTGATGGTAAAGTCATTTTAAATAAATTGGTTCTATGGATACCCGTCTTGACACCAGCAGTTACAATAGAGCAACAATTACTATCGTTTATGGACACAGGTGGAAAATCATTGCTAAGTTGGCTAACAACAACGACTGATACGAAGCAGGATAATGTAAATGGCACATTTACATGGCACTTAGCATCAAAACAAGGTGTTTCAGCTCCACGTCATATCTTTATAGCGTTACAGGATGCAAATCGAGTGGGTCGTCAAATATCTAGTCATATGATATTTGATAAATTAGGAGTAAGTGAAGTTTCGTTGAGAATAAACGGACAACAAGAGCCAGCAGAGATTGTACAGCTTAATTATGATAACAACAACATAGCACGTGTATATCATAGAATATTGTCGTATATGGGTCGTGATCAAAATGTTGATACTGGTTTGCAAATATCGCAAATTGATTTTGAAAAACACTATCCGATTTATTACTTTTCATTGGAACATCTTGACATGATGAGACAATCTGTTGTTGATATATACTTCCAAGCTCGGGTACAACGCCCTGCTGGTATAGCAGATTATAGAGCAGTTGCTGTCATTCTCAGTGATAAATCAATGTTGTTAGAAGGAGTTGGCGGACGAATGAGACTTATTGATGCACCAGTGGAAAATCTTTGATTTTCCAAACATGTAGTTAGGATTTTCACAATAAGATCAATTGAAAGTGTAAATTACATTTAGAATAGAATGACATATAGTATTGTTAATGTCCAGTTGACTGATGGTCAGGTCAAGAAACGAAATCAAAGTCGGCTAAAGAATGTGGAACTACAATAACGCTGATACCCACTCAAATGTCCGGTGGTGCGCATAAATTATCATTGACAGATCGTCAAATAAAACATTTCAATGATGCGCTAAAGAACAAACGAGGAGTTCAAATTGATTTTTCGAAAGCAGCAATCGCCAGTATGATAAAATCAGGTGGTATATTCCCGCTGTTAGCTGCTATTCCAGCATTGATTGCAGCGGCTGCCCCAGCGGTTGCGAAGGCGGCAGCGTTAGGAGCCGTTGGTACTGCTGCAGGAATGGCCCTGAAAAAAGCTACTGGGAAAGGCTATAAAAAAAGGAAAGGGTCTAAGACTACCAGGAACCCCATACAATTGGTACAAGGGCACGGGCCTAAGAATACCAGGAACGGCTTATTAGTGGAAAAATCCCTAGGATTTTCACCAATGTCCAATTTTGATTTAATTGATGCTGTAAAATCATTATCAATAAAAAAACTTTAGAGGAGTTTTCATGAGAGATCAATTACCGTCAAAACCAATGAAAAATGAAACGGGTATTATCGATCTTGATAACAGCAGCGGAAAAGGAACTCATTGGGTCGCATATGCAATTGATCCACGTGGAATTGTCTATTTTGATTCATATGGATTAGCTCCACCAAAAGAATTCATGCGATATGTATCCACAATAACAAAGTCATCTCCAATTTTTTATTCCACGCTACCAACACAACAGTTAAATGATCCACCGATATGCGGTCGTGAAGTATTAAACGTCCTTGCAGAGATATCTAGATTTCCAAGGAAACCACCACAAGTTGTTGTTAATGAATATACTAGCAGGCAATGGCAAAAACGATAGCGTTATGATTTAGAAAAACCTAGCGTTTTCGTATAATGATTGATATTTGGGGACGACCTTTATCAGAATAAAAAAAAAACAGAAACCGATAGTAAATTCGCTGTCGAAAGTGTAAAAAAAATAATCGAAGATGAAATCGCCGAGACATTAAATTTGTCAAGTGTAGATCCTGGGGAAATAGTTGTATTTCAAGATCGCCAGGGCAAATTGAAATCTAGTAATGTTTCATTGGATGATGTCTTAATACGAAGACGTGACGTCGTTGAAGATACAATAGCGTTATATTCAAATGATGGAAAACTCAAACCAGGTGTACTTGTTTCTACAATCACAGATGCATTAAAAAATTTAAATAAAGAACTTGAAAAACATATAACAACATATACTTCCCTTCGTAGAAATATTATCAATAAATATTTTGGAACACCAGCGGTAACCTCTACATCTCTCGCTGAAATTAAATCCAATTTTGATGAAATTAAATCCAATATTAAAAATATTAATGATGCTGGATTTATTATTATTAGAGATAACATTAGTAATATTAAAAAATCTATCGAGGATATTACAAAATTTAAAACAGACAATCTTCCGCTACTTGAAAGAATAAAGATTCCTCATGAGAGGAATATCATAAATATGGTATACACAGTTCTCTCTGGATCATTAGATTGGGAACCTAAAAAGAATACAATAACTCTCACTGTGTCAAAGCCGGGTATTTATCGATTAACAATAGTGTCACTGAATCAGTTTAATATATCATCATCGACTTCATATGGATACAACAACGTGATTTCAACGACTATTGACCTGGATGAATACAAACGGTTTACAATAACAAGCAATGATCCTAATTTAAATAAGACATCATTTGTATGGTACATGGAGTTTGTAGCTGATCTAAATTAGAATTTTTAACAATTAAAAACCATTTGAGATTTTAAAATAATATGATTCCATCATCGCAATATCGCTATGATACCGTCAAAGAATTCTTAACAAAACTCAAAACACTCATTGATGAGTATGAAATAAAAATTAAAAAGTATCGCAGGAGAATTGCCGCAATTGATGTTACAGTATACTCGGTATCTGGTATAATGGCCGGTGCTGGTATTATACTATCTTCAGTAACAATGGTAGCTCCGATTGCTGTCCCAATTGCTATTTCCGCGGTGACAACATTTGCTGGAATTGCAAATGCTATTACTAAAAAAATATCATCGTGTTCTCAAGAAAAACTTAACGACTATATAGTAAAACATCAAGCAGTATCTAACGGTTACTCACAATTATCCTCGTTGATGTCATCATCGATTGATGATACGATAATTACCGAAGACGAATTCTCCGCGATGATACGTATTTATGATACTACGATTAAAAACGCTAGCGTTTTTTCATCTATTGCAAAATTAGACATTGTAAATAATAATAATAATGTCGCAAGAGATTCAACTACTTCAGCGGATAGCAGAAAATACCACTCCGCGGAAAACAAGCATGATATCAATATCGTCAACAAACCCTAAATTCAGTGTGAATTTTCCTTCACCTGTTTCAGTAAAGGAAATCGCGTTGGCAAAATTACGAGTGTATCATAGTTGGCCTAATATTAGATCGGTTCCATTTGGCGGTCAGAGACCTAATAATTCTCTGGTATTTGCATCTAGGAATAAAAAAGATGACACTCCAGATTGGAACGTTGTTTCAATACCAACTGGATCCTATCAAATTGAGCAAATTAATAATGAATTACAACGTAGAATAAAATCCATTACTAAAAAAGAATCAAAAATTGCGATAACAGTTCATGAACCAACACTATCATCTACAATTGAAATAGGCTCTCCTGGGTATGTTGTAGATATTTATAACAGTTCAATAAGAACAGTGTTAGGATGGCCCGAAGATCCACCTAGAAGTGCTGGTAATTCCACGCCCGAGCCTGTAAAATCTGATTACGTCACTGATGAAATAGGACCTGAAAATCCATCAAAAGGATATAAAAAATTCGAGGATATAAACTTCACAAAAAGATATCGATATAAGAATCAATATGGTGAAGATGTGTGGAGAATTCCATTTTTTAATGATTATATCCCACAGGAAGGTGAAATTCTGGAAATACATGAAACAAGTCCAACATTTGTAGATATTAAAGATCACATCCTTGATAGAATGAATAATGATTTTTTGTTGTTATTACCCTCGTTAAGATCTGGCTTTCTTACACAAGCTGAGTTTACTAGTGTAGTCGCTGCGGGTAATAAAATCATCGATGACATGGAAATATTTAATTCGAGGATTACTAATCTCTTCACTGATGAAAATAGCCCGATTTCAAAAACTAGCTCAGCCCAAGATTATAAAAAAAATATAAATGAAAATCCAAATTATAAATTACCAGGATATAACGTTCCCGAGTTAAAGAAAAAACTCAGAACTGCCATCGACGAAGGATTTAATAAAATTTATCAATCATGGAAAGATAGCCAGCCGAAGCCTATTATCCTCACTTATAATAATTCTCCCGACGGCGACGGTAGACATATTGCACCGAACAATGTGAATATTTCATCAGTGATCGCACTTAATTTAACGTGTGATGTAATCGAAGGAAGTTATCAAATTAATATGGAACAATCAAATCAAGCCCGACAAGGTTACATTCTTTATTCATTTGCACCAACAGCACCCCCCGGATTTTTAATTGTTGAAAATCCGACTAATCCAGTCTATATGCAATGTCAAAATGATTTACTAACTAGAATTAATTTTACACTCACCGATCAGTCAAATAATTTGATTGATCTACGTGGTGAAGTATTATCGATTAGTCTGTTTGTGAAAAGCTAACAAATATTTGGTTAAATAATTTGTATTAATCAGCAGCAGGGAGGGTGAGATGACAACATATTTGCGACGTAGATGGCAGCAATTTGAGGGTGGTTATGACAATGTATTTGCGACAAAATCGCTAAGGCTCCATTTGTAAAATGGGGTCTTTATTTTTTTTTTGGTTAAAATATGAGATTTCGTAGGAAGGTTCCATTTGGCATTCTGAGGCTTTAATCGATTTTGTCGCAAAAATTTGTAGGATTCACCCTCCCTGCTGCTATTCTTAAACAAGCAAATGCCAAACGAAATCACGGGTACATACCATAATAGGATAATAATAAAACAAACGAGAGCAAACGAAACAGACAAATGTCAAAAGAAACAAATCAGTAACAAACCAAACACCAAAACGAAACAAAACTAAGCCGTTAAGCAAACGCAAAAATGAAACAAAGTAACAACATAAAGTTAAACACACATTTAACACTATTGAAAATAAAGAAACACGATAACGCAATGATCAACTTTATGAACAATACTGAACTTTGTTCCCAACCAGGGTCTAACAACAGACGTAGCAGATCAAGTGAAATTACAAATTATTAATGGCAGAGCGGATAGACATAAGAAACATATAGAGATATTCTGATTAAAAATTGGTTATTCAAGACAAATGAGACTAAACGGGTTTCTTGCATCGTCGACATGGTGTGTGGCATGGCAGCCAGATCTAGTTCCGACTTAGATAGGCGCAATACTCTCTGTGCATCATTTTCTCTCTGTAATCAAAAGCGTCGTAGTCTTGGACGGTTATTCTTTTCTTCGTCTTTCTAGCTCGGGATGTGCGAAGTCCTCTCAATAAGTGTCTTCGTCGTCTTTTTTCTGCTTTGTCCTTGCTCCTTGCTGTGGCGTCAGGGAAGTAAGAATGCCTGACTCGATAGCATCCAGGGCATATATAGGAGTTTCTTGTCGGCCCAAAATATCTTTGCCCGTTTAAAGCAAAACATTTTTGACTCCTCTAAATAAAGCTTCTTTGGGATTTTGTTTGTCAATGATGACATTTTGGATAAATTCTTCACCTTTCGTCACCATTAGTTTTAAAACGGCAGCCGCCTAACGAAAGACCGATTGAAGCATATTTTTTAAAAATCATGTCCTGTTGTCGAGCGACTTCTTCGTACACAGGATACATGACTGACAAGGGGTTAGAGTAATCTTGTTCGATAATGTAATTTCACTATTACTTTCCATTAGGTGAAAAGGAATATTTTGTTCCAGATCTCCTTCAATTGTAATATTGACAGTGTCGAAATATAACTTACTGACAGGCAAATAGTGAGGATGTTCAAATTCTCGGTAAACTTGATAGTTGTTTTTACCTTCCTCATCAGCGTTGGTGACTGAATCCATTTTGAAAGGAACGACACGCAGTGACGGTACGGAGGTGTGTCCCATCATGTTGTACTCCACCACATCGAAGTACACTAAAATCAAATTCAGTCCTTGGTTCATTTCTACAGGCAATCGAAAATATTTCACAAAATCCAAGTTGTCGGTAACGACTAGTATTTGGTTTTTAATCTTGATCAACTTGGGATCTCCACCTAAATTGTCATACAATTCAGGACAAAATGTAATCGCCAATACGTTGTCCTCTGAAAATTTAATCAGTAGGCGACGAGCTATTTTATGGTACTCGAGGGTGACACTTTTTTTATTTACAATAATGCATGAAAGAAGATTAGAAAGTACATGCATATAATTATGGCGGTAATCCCCCTCCATAAATATAACTGCTCATTTCTAATACTTTCAATTTGTGTCAAGTTGAAAATTTTCAAGGAAAGTTCTTTGATGGAAAATTCAACAATTTATGTCTTACAGAATTAAATTGTGTGTGATTTTTGGGAATATGTCATCCTTTATTAAGCCTTAAATCATATACAAAGCAAAGACCACTTATATAACACGAGCAGTACTGAACTTTGCCAATTCAGGTCTAACAACAGATGAAGCAGATTAAGTAAAATTACAAATTATTAATGGTATTGGTATAGCGGATAAGGTTGATGTTGGTACAGCGGATTGACTTGGGGAAGATAGAGAAATATTCTGAGCAATAATTCGGCCATACAAGACAAATTAAGATGATGGCACATATAAGAATCAACATTTAACATCATATATATATATATATATATATATATATATATATATATATATATATATATATATATATATATATATATATATATATATATATATATATATATATATACTCAGAGATACAAGAACTAACATTTAGCACTTAAAGGTGATAAAAAGCTGTGAGACTAGTTGCACATACCAAGATCAACACATAACACCAAATGGGTGATATGGGATTAGTTTGCACATACAATAATAAATATTTGACACTAAATGAATGAAAAAAAAAAGCTGTATGACTAGTGGCACATATAAGAATCAACATTTAACATCAAATGGGTGATACAAGAGCTTAACATTTAACGAAATTAAACAGCGAACTAATGATATTATCCAGGTATAACTATTATGTTGATTACATAGATTTAATTTTGCCCATGCATCGATGAATACCAGTTAATTTAATTACGGATGTCTGCGAGCTCCCTCTCTGCTTTGAATAGTTTGATAATTATCAATAAACACATTTAACCTTCATGTGGGGAAGGAACATTGGTGTCTGCACATAGTGACAATGGTGTGTGTGCACTTGCCCCACCCTCTGATGTCACCTCTAAACATGTTTTGGTCTACATGCTTAAAATGTTAAGACCGACCACTACATATTTGTTTTGGTGCCACAGACGAAAAAGTATATTCAAGCTGAAGAAAATAGACACAGATGGAAGACTTGATATAAAATATTCACATACTCAGAACGCTTTATGTTCACCAATATCATGGCTAGTACATGGGATAGTGAATGAAATATTTTTTAGTCATATTTAAAGGGTCTTCCAAGAAAAGTCATGCCCCCCAGTGGAATATTTAACAATGTCGATAAGGTTCTTTATTAACCAGACACTGTTACGCAATTAAATGATATTATTACAAGCCAGGATCGATGCTTGACCGAGCGGTGTCAAAACCTTGGCGCGAATCCCGCTAGAGGTTATAAGTTTACCCCAAATTTCCAAAGACTTCTATACAACTTCAGTTGTAAGTTGGAAAGCCCGACGTATCCATTCTATATCTAAATTTTACTCTAATCAATGCAAGACCACATTATTCACAGCATGTCAGATATCCGCGTAGATTTTCTACATCAACTTTCCCTATCGTCAATAGTTCACACCCTAAAAACTCTACAATCATCCATAACACAAGGGACTATTTTAACTATTTTAACTACGCCACATCAGGCCAGTCACTCTACCGTTTCAAGGCAAACCACACCAGTAAAATTACATCACATTTGCCACCATGGCGACATAAACGGTATTTTCCGAAACCCTTCTCATTCATTCCATTGTGTTTCCTGACGTAAATACTGCCACTGCCGTCACAATACCAATGTACACCACTAGATTTTATAAAGTACAACATCACTCCAGGATCACTCATGCCGATGTGGTTTGAATTCGCTAATCAGTGAACATGGCATCTTGAAAATTCACTAACACTTTCTCTCCGTGATGTTTGCTCCTACTAATTGGCTAATTATTTCGGGCCAATGAATAAATTCTCATTGCACTGAATTCCAATAATCAATCAAGGTATCACACAAACCTAAGAATTGCTTTAATAATAATAATAATAATAATAATAATAATAATAATAATAATAATAATAATAATAATAATAATAATAATAATAATAATAATAAAAATTACGAAGACTTTATATAGCGTCTAATCTTTAAAAGCTCTAAGCGCTTTACAACATATGACAACGCTTAAAAAGAATAAAAACATATATAATGAAATGATTGCAAAAATAAAAACAAACACCACAAAAATTAAGAAACAGAAAAAAATCATGCTGTAAATTTTTAATGTAAGGATACGTTAAAAGGATACATTCTTAGGTCTTTATTGTCTGAGGTAAAGGATGTGAATGAGAAAGTCTTTTATGTTGTAATCAGGATTGCTTCAGTTTTATCATCATTCATCTGCAGCTTGTTACATGTCATCCAAGATTTTACATCAAAAATCCACCTCTCTATGCCTTGGGTGGTAGCTTCAGCTTCAGCTAGATGGCTAGATTTCTATATTTGAGTGTCATCAGCATACAGCTGGTGAGACACTGGATGATGATCTATGACACTTGAGAGTTGCTGAGTGAACATAACGGAGAATAACCTGATGCGCATCACCTTAATTTTATTACAATATTCATGGAGAAAATATTTTGCGATAATTATCCTCTCTCTCTCTCTCTCTCTCTCTCTCTCTCTCTCTCTCTCTCTCTCTCTCTCTCTCTCTCTCTCTCTCTCTCTCTCTCTCTCTCTCTCTCTCTCTCTCTCTCTCTCTCTCTCGACTGGATGTAGTGTGAAATCTGCTTGACAGGGTGATGATAACGGATCCTAAATTTGATTACTCAGTTTAAGTCGACCAAATTGCTTTTCTCAACAGACTAAGCAAAAAGTTCCGTATTTGCTTCTCATCATACTGAAGTTTCTCATCATAAAGTTTGCACATCACATAAGGAAGTTTGCACATAATATAAGGACAAAGGCACCGCATATAAAGAAATTTGCACATCATATAAGTACGAAAGCACCGCATAAAACGAAGTTTGCACATCATATAAGAATGAAAGCATCGCATATAAAGAAGTTTGCACATCATATAAAGACAAAAGCACCGCATATAAAGAAGTTTGCACATCATATAAGTACGAAAGCACCGCAAATAAAGAAGTTTGCACATCATATAAGGACAAAAGCACCGCATATAAAGAAGTTTGTACATCATATAAGGACAAAAGCACCGCATATAATGAAGTTTGCACATCATATAAGGACAAAAGCACCGCATATAAAGAAGTTTGCACATCATATAAGTACGAAAGCACCGCATATAAAGAAGTTTGCACATCATATAATAAAAGTTGTCATCTTAAGACAGCTGTGGCGTTCCATAACAGCAACGTAGCATAACTTTGGCTGTGGTGTTCTCCTTGCCAAGCAAACACTGCAATGGTTTGAAAGAGAATTTCGGAGTAACCAAGATAAAACCGGGGGGAAGGTAGCCCTAAGGGGATAGGGGAAATTCCACATACGTCTTTGGGAGTGAATTCGTCTTAAAGATAATAACCAAGCCCTCACCTATATAGACGATAATCAGCTCTGAAAACAGATACTAGTAATTTAAGTTGGATATAAATTGTTTCCTTATGAGTCCATGCTAATCTAGATAATATTTTCCGTTCATATTTAGTTCAAATTGTGTTGATTCTAAAAAAAAAGATATCAGGTAATGTCACTGAACTTTGTGTATATAAGTGCAATTATATTGTATTTTAATGTCAAATATAAATACGGATCCTGGTGATGAGTACATTATTATTATTATTATTATTATTATTATTATTATTATTATTATTATTATTATTATTATTATTATTATTATTATTATTATTATTATTATTTGTGGTGCATGTTTAGTTTTTTTTTTTTTTTGGAAAGATCTTGAAAATTTTAATTTTATTCATCTGGACAACCAAATTACTGTTTCCCGTGCCAAATGCTGCTGGAGGAGCTCATGTACCCCAAGATGCTTCTTCCGTCTTTCCTCTCGCCCCTCACCCCCATATACTGGTCTATAGAGTTCTATATTTCAGTATAGTCATACTGCATATATGCACTGTCATTAAGTTAATTTGCGATATCATTCTCTCAGCTGTAGAGCTGATTTCATGGTGTTTCGCATGTAATATTTGATGGGACCAGTGATATTCACCCGGATGAGCGTCTAAGGGGTCCGGTCTGTGTCCTTTCGAGAAGTGAGGTCCCGTTGCATTCATCTGCAGCCTGGAAGGAATACGTAATATGGGATGCTTCCTTATATTATGCTCGTATCAGATCGATGTGCAGTTATGATTATAATTTTGTTTACTATCACCATCACTTCATGTCCGTTTCTGAAAGTTGTGTTGTTATAAATTCACACCTGTTATGTGAATATGACAAGACAATAATTGATACGACTCTGTAGTGATAAACTAACAGAAAAAAAGCAAAAATCAACAAGTTTTGCAAAATGCAGTAAATAATTTAATTTCTTTGAATACAAACTGAAAATTTTAAAAGAACTTAAAAGTATTGTGAATTAAACCCGAATTAGTCGTAAAATTTATATAACAATTCAAAGTGTATGAAGATGCAATTGAATCCTAGCTGTATTCCGATATTGCATTTATATATGCCTGTAGTCTTTAATATTGCATTTATATGTAGTCTTTAATATTGCATTTATATGTAGTCTTTAATATTGCATTTATATGTAGTCTTTAATATTGCATTTATATATGCCTGTAGTCTTTAATATTGCATTTATATGTAGTCTTTAATATTGCATTTATATGTAGTCTTTAATATTGCATTTATATATGCCTGTAGTCTTTAATATTGCATTTATATATGCCTGTAGTCTTTAATATTGCATTTATATATGCCTGTAGTCTTTAATATTGCATTTATATATGCCTGTAGTCTTTAATATTGCATTTATATATGCCTGTAGTCTTTAATATTGCATTTATATATGCCTGTAGTCTTTAATATTGCATTTATATATGCCTGTAGTCTTTAATATTGCATTTATGTATGCCTGTAGTCTTTAATATTGCATTTATATATGCCTGTAGTCTTTAATATTGCATTTATATATGCCTGTAGTCTTTAATATTGCATTTATATGTAGTCTTTAATATTGCATTTATATATGCCTGTAGTCTTTAATATTGCATTTATATATGCCTGTAGTCTTTAATATTGCATTTATATATGCCTGTAGTCTTTAATATTGCATTTATATATGCCTGTAGTCCTTAATATTGCATTTATATATGCCTGTAGTCCTTAATATTGCATTTATATATGCCTGTTGTCTTTAATATTGCATTTATATATGCCTGTAGTCTTTAATATTGCATTTATATATGCCTGTAGTCTTTAATATTGCATTTATATATGCCTGTAGTCTTTAATATTGCATTTATATATGCTTGTAGTCTTTAATATTGCATTTATATATGCCTGTAGTCTTTAATATTGCATTTATATATGCCTGTAGTCTTTAATATTGCATTTATATATGCCTGTAGTCTTTAATATTGCATTTATGTATGCCTGTAGTCTTTAATATTGCATTTATATATGCCTGTAGTCTTTAATATTGCATTTATATATGCCTGTAGTCTTTAATATTGCATTTATATATGCCTGTAGTCTTTAATATTGCATTTATATATGCCTGTAGTCTTTAATATTTAATTTATATATGCCTGTAGTCTTTTGATTATATCACAATTATATATTGTCTGAACTAACTATTATTCAAAATTAATGTTTATGTCCAGAGTACTTTTCAGTTCCAGTAAATAATAATTTGAATACAAATTCCTCCTAAATGAAAAGCTGAACACAACAATGGGACTGATTCTGCTTCAAGATGTTAAGGCAAGCACGAGTAATCCTTAGGTACACTTGACCAATGTCGCAATTAATATTTATTGAAAATAAACTTTCACTTAATAGAAACTTCTATTCTAGAAGTTTCTGGGTCAGAATCAAGACTACAAACATGTTTACTATTAATAATGATCTGAATATTGAGTTCACAATCATAGCGAAATATCTGGCTATGTATTCTGTTCTTTACAAAATGAATGTCATTGGTCAGAAAGACTGAGCTTGATTTTGGAGAGGGTCAAGTACAAAATACAAATATGCATAACATATAATCATTAAGCAAAGCTAAGAAATAATACAAATTAAATATACATTAACATTTACCCTCATAAAGAAAAAGAAAGATATATACAATAAAGCTTTCTTTTATCTATTGGTTATATGTACATGTGATGAAAAATTTCATAAGATGAAGTATTATGAATGCCAAAAAATATAAACGAAACAACACAACACTTCAATACACGTTAAAGTGCATCTGCAATTAGATTATCTTTTCCCTTGATGTGCCTGCTGTCAATATTGTATTCCGGCTGCATCAAACTCGAGCTTAATAATCTCTTATTTTTATTGTGTATTATGCTAATGTAAGTGAGGAGGTTGTGCTAACTGAACACAATAATTGGAGAAGGAGCTGAACGAATACGCGCTTCCAAGTGTTGCCAGTATAAAAAACCAGACCTTCCTTCTCAATTGTGGAATAATTGCTCTGGTATTTGTTTAGCTTTTTGGAAAAATATCACACGTAATAATCTACACCATTTTTGTCTTCTTGAAGCACAACTCCAACATCACTTGCATCAATAGATATTTTAAATAATTGACAAAAATTTGGAGCTGAAAGAACTGCTTCACTCTTAAGTATGGCCTTTAACTAATCAGAAGCTTCGTGACACTTTGCAGTCCAATGAACTTTGTTTTCTTCAGCAATTATGGAAAAATTAGAGAATAATTTCCAATAATGTCCAGCCACACCCAAAAATCGCATCGTAATTTCTACTGATATCTACATAGAATTCCAAAGTAGCCTTTACCTTAATGTCCATAGGTTTAACTTGACCGTGTCCAAATACATGTCCTAGAAATGTAACACAAGCACGACAATATTCACTTTAACTTAAATTAATTGGCAAATTTGCATCACTGAGTTCATCAAAAACGTCTGAATGGTTCTAAGTGATCTTTCCAAATATCGTTGTATATGTTTGTATCGTCATAGTTATATATACCAGATGTAATCATGTTCATTAAACGTCAGAAAGTACACGATTAACCTTTGATCATAAACAGGATCACTTTATATTGGTAAAGTCTATGCCGAAATTTTCTTTACCCTTTCCAAAAGTGTACTTTGCTAGAATCCTTTCAGAAGATCAAACTTGGTGCCATGTTTTGCATTTCATATTTTATCAATGCAGTGATTGATTCTGGCAATATTATTGAGTCTGATTTCGTCAAACTCTTCACATAATCGTGCAAATTAATAAAATATATGGTTTCGGCGCAAGATTACATGGTGAACTCCAGTCACGTTTACTTGGTTCTGTGAAATCATTCTCAAGCAAATACTGAATTTCCTTTTCAAACATTCCTGTTTGTGACTTATCACTACTGTAAATGAAGTTTCTCTGGCAGACGCTGCACGAGGATTGTTTGCCTACAATCCTATTCCAGTTATGATCGCACTGCTGATACCATGTTGTGTTAAAACATAAGATGAGACGCCGTGTTCGAATTATCATTAACTTTAATATCTACAAGTGACTACTGTGAGGTCTTAACAGTGTTATCAAAGAGGCAGACGCCTCTAGATAGTACCAATGTAACTATGTCTCATGCACCGAGGGTTCTGATTGGTCAATTGCACATATATAATTTTACACCTATGATGTTGATAGATTGTACCCTTTTGAGCAGATATAAACGATAAGTTTACTTTGCTGTTAAATGTCCCATGTATGATAATTTTAGAAAGGCCTATTTACCTTCATGCTCTCATTGCAATCCAAATAACATCAAGTTTTATAACTTTATCCATGAGAATGAATCATAATATTAATATCATACATACTTTTGCTGTTTATCCTGCAAAATCTTTAAAAGTTAGAGAACCAGTTTGTTAATCCAATAATCGTTATGATTTGTGCTTGTACCATGATTTTAATATATGCATGCAATTTGGTCTGATTTCCGATTTTACAAAGTATTATGGTTATTATTATTATTATTATTATTATTATTATTATTATTATTATTATTATTATTATTATTATTATTATTATTATTATTTAGTAAATAAAACTATTTTATTAAACATTGAGTTTGTGAACATTGGCGGTTTTAGTTCATGTTATGTTTTGATAAATAGCACAAAAAATGGTTTGGTTTAACTGCTTAAATGGCTAGACTAGAATTGATTTAAACAGTGAAAACACACAGACACACATACACACACTAATTTCTCATACTAATCTTATCATAAATCATATAGGGTTACAACTGAGTCAGAGCCTGGAGCTGACCTTAGGTGACCTGTAACTGTCAGACCATTTGTAGCAGCAGAATGTTAATACCTTCTATTACCACAACTCCCTAAAAAAAAAGAGTTTTGTGCTTTTCTTTTAAACTCACATTTTCATTTCTCCTTTTCTTTTTAATAAAATTGTAAACATGATCAAACTTTACATAGTTCTATTTTGCCCATAAATATATATTTCAAAAAGTTCCTGATGGATTGTAAAAGTTCTATAGTTGTAGTTAAAATTAAGTTCCAGCCCTATGATATTCACAATCATTCTTGCACGCGTGAAAACAAATACACGGTGATATATTGGCATTGCCGCTAAAATTTATAATCCTAACAGTTTTCTTCAATTCGATTGATATCACTGCATATCAATTGATGTGATATAACAGATGCATGATTGAGATAATGACCACTTCCAATTTCCAATATTCACAAGACACAATATAATTCTGAACAATTATCAAGTTCACATAACAAAATCTATGTATATTGCAGTTTTATTTTTATTAGCTGTCCACTCCTTGTTCGAATCTTTCCTATCTTGTTTGGCTCAATAATGACTAATGGCATCTTGTCATTCAGTTCAGAGACCTCCTTGTTAGTATCCTCGTATGAATCATATATATCGGGTAATGTCTCTCGTTTGTAGCAGATGTCTTCTGCTTCTTCTGTATACAGCAACATCCTGGGTTTTCACATACGACCATGGAGTGCTACTTTTCCTGACGACTACGGCTGGTTCCCAAATATACTGTCTCTGATTCTTACTTTGTCTCCAGAAGTCAGATTTGGAAGCTCATTAACTGTTTTGTTATACTTATACTGTTTCTTTTGCTGTGTTTTCTTTTCAACCAGGTTCCACTTTAGGTTTCTTTCTTTTATAACTTGCGGATGTAGCTGAATGTTGGTAGTAGGTAAAGTTGATCGAAGTCTTCGACTCATCAGTATTTTTGCCGGTGATCCTATATTATCAATTGGAGTATTTCGATATTCCAATGTCAATAAATATGGATCTTTTCCATCTCTCTTTGCCTTTTTGAGAACTCCTTTGACAGTTTGAACGTGTATTTCTGCTAAACCATTAGACTGAGGATATTTTGAGACTTGACTTAGTGCGTTTGGATCCCCAGGTTTTTTCAACCTGACCATATTCTTTTGAGAAGAAATGTGGTCCATTATCACTCCTTACTTCTCGTGGTATTCCATGGCTTGCAAAAACTGACTTTGTGTATGTGATTACTGTGCTTGTTCGTGTACTTTCTAACTTGGCAACTTCAAAATATCTGAAGCCATAGTTCACTATCAAGACATAGTTGTAATTATTCCACATAATTAAATCTGTTCCAACCATTTCCCATGGTGTGGTAGGTTGTGTAGATAAAAATGGTTCTTTTTGTTACTTTCTGTATTCCTGGCAATTAGAACAAATTGATAATGTGTCTGCAGTTTATGCATTCATGTCAGGCAAATGCATAATTTTTGTTTTGCTCTTTGCTTTGTTTTCTCAATTCCCATATGATTTTTGTGCAACTCTTTAAGCATTTCTTTCTGAAGAGCATATGTTATTACAATCTTCTCACCTTTAAGAGCAAATCCGTTCATTTCTGAAAATTCATCTCTGCAGTTACAGAAATTTCTGGTTTCAAAAGGTATAAGATATTTATCATTTAGCCATCCCTTATTAATCATTTCTCGTAATTTGGTAATTTTATCATCACCTTTAGTTCCATTCTTTATTGCTTCTAACTGTGTATCTGCAATCTGTATATTTGACATGATCAAGTGCACATAACACTCAATTTGAGTATCCATGTTCATCTAAGATGTGTCCGTCTGTCTGTATGCTCTCGACAATGTATCTACTACAAAAAACTCTTTTTTGGACTATACGTTAAGTCAAAACTGTACTTCTGCAGTCTTAAAAGCATTTTCTAAAGTCTAGGCGGTGAGAAAGATAGATGTATTTTGAGGATTGTTGACAGATGTTTATGATCCGATTCAATTTGTACTTGACTGTCATAAGTATATTGATTAAATCCTTCAAGACCAAATAACACAACAAGCAGTTCTTTTAGATCTGTTTTTAAGTATAGTTGATTAAATTGCTTGTGTGTAAGGTCTAAAATTATTTTCATTTCATTTTTATTTCATTGTATTTAATTGCAATGAATATTTTTCTCGGATTCGGGATTATAGTTTTAGTAGTGAGATATACTTTTATCACAAAGTTTGTTTATTCAAGACGAAGATGCAATACGTGAGAACTATATTTGAGTCCATCTTACCCCGGTAATAGTGGCAACAGGAAGTAAAAATGATTGGTCAGTATCACGCTCATACTTTCTTTGCGTGATCACTGTTTGTAAACAACTTTTTATGATTGGTTTTTAAGTGGGTTCATACTGGCGGAGGTGACAAAAATAGTGTAGTAAGAGACCACATGACCAATCTCGCGAGACTTCAAATGAGGCATTGGGATTCTAAATACGCAATCCATATATGTTTTCGGACAGAGTCATTCAAAACCTTGAAGGAACAATGTGTATTTTTTAATTTGTTGCCAAGATTGTTTGTTCTTTGTCCGATTTTTGGATTTAATAATTTATTCCCCTGAAAACTCAACAAGTTGACTTTTCTATATAAAAAAAAATTCTGAAAGATATTCATGGAAATTTTTTGGAATTATTCGGAAACAAAGACTGTGATTCAAGTGAGGAAGTATTGTTATTCATACATTGGACTACATCTGACGTCATCGTCTTCCACATTTGTACGTGTCGGGTTTCGAACCTGGATTTTTATAGGACTATTTAGCGTTGGGACTTGAGTTTTCATTCTTAGGATCACATTTTAGATTATATTCACAGATTGTAAGTCCTATTGACCAATTTTTCCATTATTGTCTAGGGAAATAAATTGTTTTGTTAAAATATGCATAGCCAGTTAGCTTTCAGTCTTTTCTTTGTTGCAGAGTACGAGCCCTTGTCACGTAGGGTGGCCAGATGGTATCCAAAAGGAGTACATGTCCTCCTTTTTCATGTTTTGTCCTCCCGTCCTCCCTTACCTACTGTAAGTCCTCCTTTTTGCTAAATATCCTATAATGATTCAATATTTTAACTGGACTGGAAATGAAATCAAAACGAAAATTCTTGATTTACAAACTTTACCGAACGAAACTTCGCTTTCGATTGCGAATCTTATATACGAAATACTCAATACACACCCCGAAACCCAGGTGAAAACGTATTTACGCGCCTAAAAGAAAGTTTAGAGAAAGAAAACCTTATAGGAGTCGGCTGCCCTGCATATATTATGCATAACAGCTTTCAAAAGGGTGTCGATTTGATGAAACTGGATATTGATTCAATAATATTGAAAATGTTTAATTATTTTTCTGTGTACAAAGTGAGAACAAAGGCACTAAAAGAGTTTTGCAGTTAGGTCGAAATGAATTATCAGCCTTTGCTAAGCCACAGTAAAAGAAGGTGACTTAGTCTGTTTCCATGCGTAGAAATAATTTTGAAGCTCTATCAAGCATTAAAAGAATATTTCTTAAGCCAAAGAACAACACCATACCTAATAAAAACATTTTTAGAAAACACAACTTCAGAAACATATTTATGGTTCACGCATTCTCTTATGTCTATTTACCAAGCAAATTTGGCAAAAGTCGAAGAGGAACATAATTCCGTTCTGGAAATTTCAAAGATACTTCAATCCGTACTTCATATGCTTCGTAATCGAAGAAACAACAATTTTTTGCCACTAAGCGTAAGAGAACAGCTTCGTGATAATGACGAAGCCGAGTCCATTTCCAACGAATTTTTCGGTGTTTACAAGGCTTGTGAAGATTACTTGATGGAATGGATGATACCCTTGGAAGATTTCAAATGTTTTGAGTGAATGACGTTGCTGAAAGAGAACGCAAACCTAAAATATGATGATTTAGTTTCATGCATTGAGTTCTTGAGCATCAGAGGTGTAGAGATTGACGATGTTAAGCTACACGATCAATTTTGTAACTTGATTTCATTTCTTAAATCAAAATCAGATGAAGATGAAGCATATTATGATTTGAAGTTGCACGAGCAGTGGACAATCTACTTCAAAAGTGTTAAAAACATTGAACGTTTCTTAGAACTGCTCAAGATCTGCGATTTTTATTTTTGTATAAGCGCACATAACGCAAATGTGGAAAGAGTTTTTTTCACTGATTCATATTCAGTGGAGCAAAGAGAGGAACAGACTAAGTGTGCAGTCAGTTAAAACTTTAATTCTTACTCAATACAACTTCAAAAACATGACATGTGAAGATTTTTATAATTATTTGTTAAAAAACCAAGAACTTCTTTCTAAAATTGGTAGCTCAGTTAAATATGATTAAAATAAAGTAAAATAATATAAAAAAAATTCATTTAATTTCTGAATGTTCTCCTTTTTTTTTTTTTTACAGAAAATCCTCCTTTTTAGACCCATCTGCCTTCCTTTATCAAATTATCATCTGGCAACCCTATTGTCACGTAACACTGTGCATACCTTCTTATGCATCTGTCAAAGACCTTGATGCAAATGCTGTGGGTTTGCCTGACTGCATTAACACTGCTCCAAGTCCTGATTTTGATGCATCACAACTAACAACGACAGGCTTCTTAACATTGAAGTATTTCAACACAGGTTCTTTACTTAATATATGTTTGATCTCTTCAAATGCATGTTTCTGTGCAGTTTCCCAAAAAATTTAGTGTCACTTTTCAAAAGTGTTCTGATTGTCTCTGTCACTGGAGACATATTTAGGATAAATTTCGCTAGGTAGTTGACTGTATCAAGTAATCTTTCATTTCCTTTCTTATCCGTCGGAGCTGGAATTTCTGTGATTGATATTACCTTTTCTGGGTCAAGTTAAATACCTGACGATATCAATATGTGTCCCATGTAGCACACTTCTGTTAGTCCAAAATGGCATTTTTTCAGATTCAATGGCAGATTTATTTCCTAACATCTCTTTAAAACATTTTTTCAGTTTCCCATCAAGATCTTCCTTTTGAAGTTCCTCAAACAATTATGGCATCTATATCAGTCTCCATCCCAGTCAGGTCCTCAAAACAATGTGCCATGCGTTTCTGGAACACTTATGGAGCAGATTTGACACCAAAAGGCATTCTTATGTAGCAACAACTACTAATAAACTGACCCATTCTGTTGGTTCATCTACTTTCCGTATTACATTTTCCCGTTCCATCTCTTCCAAAGTTAATTTAAGTGGTTCTCGTAAAGCTGTAGGAACCTTCCTTAGTGGATTGATGACAGGTTTCACAGTTTTGTCAATTGCAATATGTTAGTTTTTTTCAGGCATTCTAGACCTTTGAACACACTGGATAATTCATTCACGATACGAATGTCCTTATTCCTGTGAACATTGCAAACAACTTGTATTAATTGCAATTCTTGAGACGCTTTGAACCCAAAAATAGGCGGATGGTTTGTTTTTGTGATATAACAAGTTCTTGATTCATGCATTTTTATTTGCCTATGACAATTAGTTTGCCGCCAGAGTAGCTTGTGAGACAGGTCTTGGTTGGTTTTACCTCAACGTTGTCAATGTTCATTGTTTCAAAAATATAATTTGGAATGATGTTTACTTGCGAGCCAGTATCAGCTTTAAATTTGACATCAGTGCCATGAAGTGTCAAACATTTTTTGTCACTGACTTCAGTATTTGCCTTTGTCACTGAGATATACTTCTTAATGGTATAAATCCAAATTATTCTAAAATTTTCACTTTTGAGACCATGCTATGTTTTGATAAATAGCACAAGACATGGTTTGGTCTAACTACTTTAATGGCTAGGCTACAACTGATTTAAACAGTGAACACACACACACACACACACACACACACACACACACACACACACACACACACACACACGCACTAATTTCTCACACTAATCGTATCATAAGGCATATAGTGTTACAACTGAGCGAGAGCCTGGAACAGACCTTAGGTGACCTGCAGTTGTCAGACCATTTTGTAGCAGCAGAATGTTAATACCTTATATTACCACAGTTCATGCAGTTTGAACATTAGTAAAAAAAATAAATAAATAAATAAATAAAGTATGAAAGCAGGGGAAATAACTCGATAGACCTAGTCGTGGACTAGCCTGGTTCCCTAATGTTAGAAACTCCCACTCATAATTATGAAACAGCAAGACAGAGGGCCAACCTTTTCGTAGACTAGGAAAGATATTCAACATGGCGTCAGCCTGTGCTCTTGAGTGGGTTCCAGACTCACTGTACAACACAGCAGTTTCAGCAATTGTTACATCGTACTCACGTCACAGAAGGGAACTAAAAGCCCTTCCCGAAAATGTCCAGTTCGACATATATTATAAGGTATATAAATTGTCGGTGTTTAAATTTTTGGAATGCAAAATGTTCGTAACTTTTTCCAATTTGTATTCAGATTCATAGACATAAGACAAGAAAAATAAACTATTAGGTTTTACAAGTTAAAGAAGCTGTTTTGAAGAGGAGATTTAATGTACTGCAAAAATCAAGGTTGATAAGTGTATTTTATTGTACTTGTATGAGTTTATAATGTGCAATGTGCGTTTTACCAAAATGAGTCATTCCATGTAGCAACAACATTTTTTCAGAATTTTAGAATAAATAAAAATAGAATGTTTTCTGAATAATTCGAGTGTGCAGAATCTGAAACTGAAAACATCTTCATGATATCTTTTCAGATAAATTCACAGGAAGCATTCAAACTAGCAACCCCAGTCAAAATTACAGTCAACATATTTGCATTTTAATGGTTGATTCTTATAGAGCTCATTCAGACCTTTTCAGAACAGTTTTAATTGTTTAAATATGATTAGTTAAAAGTTACGACTATTTGAATACTGGAAAAAACTAGCTTTTCAGTGAAATTTTGCCTTATATAAATGTATGCTTAATTCCGAGTCACGGACCTGACACATTTAATGAAATAAGTATTTCCATCATAACTTTTGATCTAAACAAGATTTCTCCATGAAACTTGGCAGTCTTATAGAATTTTGCCTGTAGAATTCAAATATCTGCAGTAAATTAAAATATGTCCACTAGATTTCAGTGTAGGGAAGAATATAATGGTGTTAAAAAAATATTTTTTTTTTACCAGACAATTCAGATACTGGACAGGATATTTGTTAACACATCATTTAATTCAGAATATAACATTGGCATACATTGTAACCAGTTCATCAAAATTTTTATGCTCTGAGAATGCCAACTGATGTCCAGAATCAGCAAAATTCAGCAAACATATGATTATTTTTCTTATAAAAGTTGAAAATTTCTATAACCTTTCCATTTGACTAAAATATTTTACAAAATTTTGATGATATTGTATCAACACTTATGCCTGCATTTTGGCAGTAAGGTCCAGGATAATCCATATTCTCCTATTTCTGCACTGAAAATGAACAAACAATATGTTTTAGGATAAGTTGCAGAGTGGTCTAAAGCGCTGTCCATTACAGATCACTGCCATCTCACCTCTATCTGCGTGGGTTCAAGTCTAAGATTCGGCGAATGTGGATATGTGAGAAAGCGTACCAGTAGCTTCTTGTGGATCGGTGGTTCTTTCCGCGGATTTCCCGGTTTCTTCCTCCACCAATAATACTGGCCGCCATGAATAGCCTATTGTGTGCTAAAAAATGGTGTTAAGCCTAAACAACAACACAAAAAAAGATGTTTATTTAAAAGATATATAGTTCATAATATAAAATTGCTGAGCAGTACTTTATCATAGTAGGAAATGTAGATCTGTAAGTCACATTTTCGTCATCTACTCATACTACCTATATTTGCGAGTAATTTTGTTAAATTTCATTTACAGATAGGTCATTTTGTTATTAAATGCTAAAACATCATTTGCATACAATTTTACATTAATTTGTATACGAGATAAAAGATTGGAAGAAGAAAAATAATGTAAAATATTTCGAGTAAATTTATTTAATCTAAATATATAAGTCAACATCAGGATGATCATTTATAATACAATTTAAGCTATATTTCACAAAAATATTTAATAAATACAAACTTACTTACCGATATAGAACACTCGAACAGTGTACACATATCACAGCAATTGTTTTGTGATCGCTGATTATTCACATCGAAGTTATGTTTATCCTGGTGTATCCATATCCAATATGGTGACTACGCGCATGTGTCTTATAGTGGTCAACTTGTAAATTGCGTACTTTCAAAATTAAATGTAGGTAGTTAAATATATGTTCCGAAAAATAAAATTGGTATCAAAAGAAAGTTTAGAATGTGTATTTTGTAATGGTATAAATTAGCGAGACCTTAGGGACTATTTTCTCAGCACAGGGTCATCATATGCAAACTTTCAAAATGCCATTGGAAACGTCATTCATTCGCCATTCAATATTTAAATACCTCATTAATATTCATGAGGTTCTAGTGACCCACATTTTCAAATAACACACTGGTAACAACTTGTGCACACAGGAAATGGCAATTAACTGAAAGCCGACAATTCTGATAACTGATTGATATTTACATGACCATATGGTTAAATGACAAAATGTATATATTAATGAATTTTATATGCATTTGTAGATAATTCAAGGGCCTTTTAAATAAAGTTATTTCATAATATTGATTTTAATACAAATTTAGTACACACAGTATAAAAAAAAGTCTATTTTCACCCAGTTTACTGATAGGGAATAGGCACTGTCGGTGGTTGCTATTCAGTCAGATGCAGCGTCCACCATTTTTAATATCAGACTTTTTCACTTTCTGCATATTATTTCAAGCTAACATTTGTATATTTCTTAGATATGGTCATATATAAATGTTGGATGAGCTTTTAGCTATAAGAATAAACAAAACTTTTCCTCTGTTCCAGGTATTTTGGAAGCCTTTTTGTGCCTTTTTATCAAGTGCCCATCCCTAGTCTGAGTTTCCTCTGACCCTCTACACCACATTTATTTATATTTGGTTTCATATGTTGGGGGTGTAGGGTCAGAGTCCATTCCCTATTAAAAACTTGGAATTTGCCGACACCATTTGGTGTAATCATAGGGTACTCATACCATTTGCATTGCTAGTCAAATGACTAACCAAATCTCTCGGTTGATATGCATAAACGTCACAGGTCAAATAGTCAGGTGATAACAACAAAAACTGCATTTTCCCATATCCCATGTGGAAGGCGGAAAATGTGTCATTTCCATTGATAACTGTTTTTTTTATTACCTCATACTGTAGTCCTTTAATATTAAAATAGTATCCCTTTTCTTAAAGTATCTCATTGGCAAAAGCTTCCATGTATTTATCTTTACCTGCCATGTTGCAATATAGGCTTATGTACCAAACCTTCCATTCCAGTATTGCTGAAAGAAGACAAAAACTTGAAAATATTGAATGAAAGTCACGCAATGTCTACAATACCAAAAACACACAAGTAGTATTCAACATATTGAGATAACAGCAGCCCGAAACATGTTACCCGCGAGATTTAGTTAGTCATGTGACTAGCAATGCAAATGGTATGAACGAGGTCAAAATTCATCAATGCTATAGTTTTGTCTCATCTCACAACAGAGTAAAGACAAAATCGGTGTTGTGTTTGTAATTTCTGAGAAGATAAATGATTTCTCTATTGATTTAATGTAAGTATGGGTTAGTGTAAGGTCATTTAAGTTTGCAAGGCCTGATAGTTGGCGAGTACCCTATGCCGACACCAAATGATGTTGGCAAATTCCAAGTTTTGTAATAATCATCATGCACATGTGTAGGAAGGGTCTGGAGAAAATTGTCTTTATTGTTTTAAGGCAATAGATTTTTGTAATTGCTATTCTCAGTTGTCGTTGGTTTTTAATTTTTAATAGAAATTTTGGATTTTGTAAGAATTTATAATTCATTCATAATTAGGTGTCATTGGGTATAATTGGGTAAAAAGATGCACCCACACGATGTATTTAAAAAATGTGAGTAAAACTTGTCACGCCATGAATTGCATAAAAATGAATAAAATATAGGACTTGTGCTTAATTGTTGTGTTTATAGCTTCATTGCAATTTCCCAAAATATTAGAACTACATGTCCGATATGTTAGCATCAGTCAGATATAGTTTATTGGTTGCAGTTTTCTAAATCTATCAGCTATTTCAATTTCATTTATTTCCAGACCAGTTGTAGTCAGGAAATGCCAGAATTAGTTGAACGACTGAAACAAATGCAGTTAATTACATTTGCAATGATGTGATGAGATATATTAATTTTGTTAAAGAAAATGTAACACATGTAAAGTGATAAAGCTGCTATGGAAAAAACAAATAGCCAGTGCCTTCTTTTGTACAAATTTAACGGATTTTATAATCATTTTTCCTACCTTTTTTGCAGTTATATAATAAAGGAAGATTGTGTCAGCTGGGCATGGAATTCTCAGAGTTAGAAACATTTTCCAAGGTTCTAAAAGTAAATGACAAAAGGTAAGACTTAAATAATTGTCATTACATAAAGAAAGAGAGAAGAAAACTAAGAACAAATCATCTCAGGCAGCATCAGCTGGCCAGTTCTAGAATGGTATCCAATTGGTTTCTTTTGACAGTACAATAGAACAGTTTTCTGTCAAGAATGACTTGAATGATGCCTTGGGTTGTTCTTTTTTGAAAGTTTTTTTTTAACAGAAATACAATTATAGAATTCTGCATAGTAAAGAAATGCAGTGGACACCAACTGATTCATAAAGGCAGCATCTAGGAACTCTTTTCTGCCAAGTTGAGTTGCATATTCCACCTTAATGGAAAGGACACCTGTCCATCTGTGTTTCATTTAGTTTTTTATGTAAACGTTTCATTGTATATATATGCCCCAATGTGATATTCATATGGCATATAGTAAAAGAGTTCTGCAGGATGCCAAAATCTAAGTAAAAGTATACATACTTTTCATTTAAGTGCATGAAAATTCAGACAGTTGAGTCCTCATCGTTTTATTTGTCTATTATGTAAAGCAAGTATAGGTCTAGTGTGCAAGCTATTAAACAGAGTTAAAGTAAATTCAGTGATGTTAGGTGAAGCCATGGTAAATCATAGCAGACAAGGAGATTGAAACACCTTTGATTTGTTTATTGGATCATTTACATTACTAATTACAAGTGTGTGATTTGATTTGTTTGATAAACATTACTCTAGTCTCATCAGTTATAATCCATCATATTATAAATCCTCACATGAAACACCTGTATTATGTGTTTAGAAAAAAATAGTGCCAAGATATTGAAACTTGTTTTGAATGTTGGAGGAAAGCAAATCGTCACAAGTTTAGCTGGTTTTCAGTGTTATGTACAAATACACTTTCATTTGATTTTGTCATATGTGTACCTTTTCTGTGGTATTTTTTATAATTTCTTTGGAGTTAAGTAAATGTGTAATGATACAGCATTTGTTTAAAGTTGGAAGGTGAGGTTTCTGTCTAAATAGGCATTTACCATTTATCTTGACATTTACTTAAGTTTGATTTATTTGGTGTAACAGAAGACCATGAGCCATGTTAGTATAAGTAGATAGGATAGTACTAAATACTTCACAATGAATGAGCAATGGCAGTTTGGTTTGATATGTTGAGACAACCATGCTCATAGTGTTTTGAGTCATTTGAATGACAAAAAAATTCATTTTTTGGGAGCTGGGACTGCTACTTTTTTTCAAAGAAGGGTACCAGTTATTAACAGCTTACACACAGCTCTGCCATGGTATAATAAGAATGGGTATCAGGCTCTGTAATATTTCATTCTTTTATTTCAGTGAAATAGCAAAGGCCATGATCTGCTAGCAATGCATGTGAATGTTAGATGTTGATTGATAACTGTTTGTATCATAATTTGCCAAGAATGGTTTCTGTGAATTGTCGTAAATATCTTTACCAAGGACATTACCTGTTGGAGATCAAAATTAATATTGAATCAGATTTTGCTAAATAAATAAATTAAATCTACTTGCATTCATTTTAGTGCTTAATCAGGGAAAAGAAGTACCTTCATTTTGTTTGACTCGTTTGATCAGTTGTTTTTCTGCCAGTGCCGAGTGTCATGACTAGGGATGTTGTTTAATCTTTAAAGTTTTTTTTCGGATTCTGGGCTTGAAAAGTAGGCCATAGCCTTTTTTTTGAGATACATTAAATATTATTCTTTCATTTTTAGGCATTTGCTGCACCACTGTTTCCAGGCATTGATGGACCATGGAGTGTGTATCTCAGAGATTTTGGCTGATGCCTTCTCACGACAACTTAATCCATCCACATGCATGGATGTGTTATTCAGAGAGAAGGCTATACATCTAGGATTTGCTTTAGGTGAATTTTTTCTTTCTGTCTTGGTATTTCTGCAGGCATCTACTTTCTTTGAGTTTAATTTCATCAAAAGCCAAGAAACTTACATAATCAGGATGATTAACGAGAAATTCCATATTTTTTTAGTCAATTTTATAAAAGGTGTCTCAGCAATATTTTACACTTGTTCAGGAAAAGAGGCCACTTCTCATTACTAATTTCATCTGTAATATCTTAACATAAAAATGACCTTGCCAATGCATATTCCCACACATTTTACATATTGGCTTGTTTAAAAGCATATTTTCTGATAGAATTCACATTAAATGTTGTGATCTTCATGGAACCTACTTTGCATGCCATTAAAGCTTTAAATTGTTGCTCAGTCTGTCATGCTTGTTTTTTAACCACAAATAAGTCTCATCCTGCTTGTCATGCACAAAGTAATTTTTTCAGGTGAGCAACTGTTTATACATGTTGGTACTTCAGCTTTACATAAGTGGTTTGAAACTAAATTTGATTGGTACAATGAGCCCTGGAACAAGCATTCTGTTTTTTTCAACCATTCATCAAAGAAGTTTTACAAATGTGTGTTTATAATAGACATTACTCAGAGAATTCAAAATGGCTGATCCAAAACGTGGATCATCTTCAGATATTGATATCATTTGGAAATTACTGGCTGAAGATAGTGATGATGAGTTTGTGAGTTTCAAAATTTTTAAATGTGAGATTTTTAAAGCTGGGAAAGTGTTACAGAAAATATCAATGGGTAAGTTTGAATCAGAAAATATTAAATACATGTGCTGTATACCAAAATTGACATATGCTGTTCAACCCCTTTTCAGTGTTGTTTCGAAATGAAATGCATAAATGGAGAGTGTCAAGCATGTTGACCATTTAAGGCTATTTTGCAGCAGCTTGACTGACAATAGCAACTTGAGAAAATGGAAATTTGTCAACACTCCGTATATTGAAACCTTATTTTTTTTGCATTGGTTACAGACATGGGTTTGGTGTACAAATCTGATTTCAGTTTTTACTTTACACCTAAATGTTATATTGACCATATACTTTAGCTAAGAAATAGAAGATGGGGTTGATTTCAATTTTAAAACCAGGAAATTCCCCTGAATTTGACCCTATTCGTTGAAATGGAATAAAATTGTAATTAAAATTGGTAACAGAAATTTTAATATATTGCTTGTTTTATTGTCAAAAATGGTAGATAGGAAGTGGAAATTTTAATCAACATGATGAAATATCAAGATTAAAAATAAGTCATTCAATATTTTATGTTCTTTCTAAACGTCATTCTTATTACACCGCAATTAACAATATGTAAGTAAATTTCAATTAATGAAAATGTCATGCTGAGTGGAGAAAGTACTTTAATAAATAAATATAAATTCGATGATTTTGTTATCAATTGAAATTTGTTATCTAGTTCCATAGTTTAGCTCCTTTTAAGTGTAATCATCATAAATGCAGTGTGTCCTCTTGTAATTTAATGTAAAATGTGTCAATCTAATGTTACAGTCATATCCGAGAGCATTTCTCTGAGAACTTAATTAGGTATCGACCGTGTTTTGATAATTGACTTGCTGCAGTATTTATTGTATTGTTTCATTGAATTAAAAGCTGGCCTCCTTGTTTTATGTTAATTTATGTCTTTTAAATCAAATAAAGGAGATGGAATAAAAGAAATGTTAAAAGGCATGAAAATCCTACAATTGAAATCTAACGATGCGGTCGTATGTTTGATGAACTCTTTTCATTTGATCAATCAAACACTTATAAATGTTCTTGTGTATGTAACATAAACTATCTTAATTTAACTCATTGGTAACTGTGATCAAAGATAGCAAGACAACCAAGCGAAATGAATACTTCATAAAATAAAGAATTTGGTTTCAGCAAGCGAATTTCAGAGAATTTTTGAACTGGCACTTAGAGATATCTTCAAGGATGATAAGAAATTTTATTATTACTTCCAATGAAATTATGACATCAATACTAACTGAACAATAAAAAAAATTGAGATTTGATGTAGACGATTGTCTTATGAAATAAAGTTTGCATGTTTTTGAAGAAAAGGAATCATGTTTGGTAGTGTATCAACAGTTAGTCTAGTTCTCTGCTCTTTTGTCTCCCGCATATTGCAGGATACTTTTACAATTCACTCCGAGAACCAGACTCATCAAGAAAACAAAAAGCAGTGATGTAGTACACAGGTGTTTTCACGTACATGTGATGATTGTTGAAACCACTTGAAACGATCATGCATATGTTGGACATTTTGAAAATAAATAAATGTTATTTAAACAGAATAATGAACAACTTCATCAGAAAAAGTGCATTATCAAAAATTGTTATTAATGTGATTGTAAAACGAGGATTCAGTCATTGAACAGCCTAGTACACTAATCCTGCCCACCTCCCCATGGTTTTCTTGCTTTCTAATCGAAAGTTTTCAATCAGGTCCATCTGTAACTCGATTATAGTGTGGTCACTGTTTGTGCACGACTAGTCAAGGTAGAGGTGTATTCTAAGTATTACCTTAACAGGTCATCAACTTGATAGTTAACCATAAGTGGCTGTTAGATGACAGATATATTCTGGAATAAATAACAGGTAAACTGCAAAGCTTTGTGGCCATTTATAACAGACATTAAAGGGTGTAAACTTGTGGTGTTCCTTGATTTTATGCTTATATGAAATACAACACCTACAAGTACAAATTTGGTAATGTTTAATATGGTTGTCATCAGGAAAATATTGTTATCTCCATTCCTCCCAATAGGATGGCTGTATCAACATTGGATTTTCACATCATATGTCTTCAGTGAAACTCTTGTATTTTACATCCAGCATGGCTCTTGAAAATCTTTCTGTCCTTACAATGAATTGTTATGTATACATTTGATTTTCACTAAAAGACTTTTAATGGTGTCTATTTGGCCCCAAATAAAAATGATGCCAATCGGAAATCCAATAATTTTCATCACTTCATCTAATTTGAAATCTTGTTATTGCTGAAGAATAGCAGAGATAGTTTGAAAAGGTAGAAATGGTCTTTTTTGTTTTTTAGATAATTCTTTATGGCCAATAGAACACCATATACTTTGAGGGAATTTTGTAAATAATTAGTTTGAAAGGAAACCAATGAATCAGAAAGAATAATACTAATACTAAAAGCAGCAGCAAAGCAAGGATCTGAAAATGACCAATTTTCTGGCATATTTGCTAATTAGATGTGTATGTGTTCTCTTTTTTGTGTTGTTGTTGTTGTTATATCTGTTTTCACTGTTTTATATTCAGTGTCACAAATACATATCCACCACATTTATTTATTTATTTTTGTTGGGGGGAGGGGATTATGATCTGCAGGAGTAATTAAAATACAGTACTACCCATTTATCTTGATCCAAGGTAGTATTGTTGACATAAATGGATGTCAATATGGTTGGGGGAGAGGGGCAGAAATAATCAAGTTTCTCATACAAGTGAAATTTATAAGAGGTAATGAGTATGATATGTACTGACAGAAAAAAATCTGCAAATGTTTTTTAAATGAAGACAAAACTTGTCTGAAATAAACTTGTATATTGACAACTTTCATTTGTGTAATGCAAACCATTATCCATTAAGTACATGTGCTTAAATTGGCTTAGATATTTTGTCAGTTTGCGACAGGTGTCATCTTGCAGAGGATACAATAATTATAAGGCTGTTCATAGGAAAATGAAAATGTAAACAAATTAAAAAGTTTCACAAACATCCTTGCAAGATTCTCCACCCTCAGTTAACTTGACAGTCAAATATCTATAGTTTCAAAAGATTGGAAATTAAATTTGCATTTCACGTCACCATTGGTACCGATTTTAAGTTCAAACTTGTTTCCAGCAAAAAGGACAGCTTCACTGCACAATAAACATGTTTCATTCAGATATGAAACACAACAATTATTCCGATTTTATTACTTTTATTCACGTTCAGTGCCGACTTCCTTTTGTGAATGGTACAGATTGATTGATTGAATTTTAATGGCACACCAGCACTTTTAGGCTATTTAGCGCCATACAGTAGGTCATATATGTAAAAAGAAAAGTATAATATCGACCAGCGATATAGTAAAAAAAAAAAAACCATAGTAGTTAAATATAAAATGATAAATGTTGTCAACAGTTATAAATGTCGGTTCCCGATCAACGGGAAATGTAAATGATGTATCTTGATGAAAAGTTGTAAATAATAGTTGGTAATTGCCTTAGTTAAAAATTAGTTTGGGTAAGGTCATAACAAGTTACAGTTTAAAATAAAGATTTACTTCCTTTAGGAAATCTAAAATATGGTACAGTACTTTGTCTTTATTGAAGATTGTAGCCTTGCTTGTGTTATTGACGTCACAGTGAAAGGCTATTTTTGAAGATAAAACAATTTGTTAGTGCAGCAGCAATATCAGAAAAATGTAAAACAATGTATGTCAGAACTAATAGCTTGTCAACATAAACAATTTGAAAACAAAGGATTTGTTCAGTCTGGGATCTACAGCTTCAGTCAACATACACATTTAGTTTTTATCTTGACTTAAACATGACAAATTTTGTAGTAACAATAGACCACTAGCTTGGAGCTTTGCATTTTTGTTGATGTAGGCAGCTTGTTGACATAAGCAATATCAATATAAGTAGTTAGGATTGTATATGGCAAGAAAAATTAAGGATATAAATTTATAGAATTTAGATATATGAATGTTCTCCTTTATGAGCATGTATCCCTTATAAGATATCTGTGCATTCTTCATGCTATTTTAAATTTGTACCATTTTGTGGTATGTACGGCATTTAAATTTCTATTTTATTTTTAATTTGCTAATTTCAGGGGGTTTTCTTTGTGATGCTGGTTGGTTTTTTGACAGTGGAAAGGTGTATAAAGCGTGTTTACTGCTGTGTGAACTTGACGTCAGTTCTACTGGTATCTACAGAGCCCTAGAGTGTAGTGTGAGGTGTGTATTGGAGACTATCAATATCTGAATATGTAGCCACATGCAACAAATGCAGATAATTTGATAACTTTGTTGCAAAAAAACCATCTATTTGTCTTTACCCTTTTCTAAGGCTTTATGATAATTGTATATTATAAGCATTTTCCTATCAACTTTACCACAGAACATTTACTAGTGTGGTTTTTGTTCTTTACATGAGCTCTATACCATAAACCAAGGTAGAAGCTGGATGCTATTACATTTTCTTCCACTTTCTTATTCTTCAGATTTGTAAGTGATTAGGTATTTGATGGAGATTTAAGAAATTTTTTATTAGAAGCAATATTTCTATGATAATACTTATCTGATCACCTTTAAGCCCTCCCAGCAAACATGTCATCTTCATTCATGTATTACTTGAGCTTCAACTAAAGCACATCTAGTGTAATGGTAATCAACTGAAAGTGGAAAGGGGAGATAATTGTAACAATATATTGGAATGGTGGCTATTTTTATGGACAGGAAAGATAATATTTTTTTTCGTTTGAGTAGCAGAAAGTTGATTTCCTAAGTATTCTCAGTTAGCCATAATTTGCCTTAAATATTTCCTGGCGTACAAGCATCATCTTGGAAATAAATTCTTAAATGGAAATAATATTATAAGTTCATTATCTCAATTCACTACAAAAACTGATCATAATCAATTATACAAAATAAATACTGCAGTTCAAGGCACACACTTAAAGGCTTCACTTAATCACTTGAGCATATGGCGAACTGTTTTTTGATTTGGGACTGACTTATTAAACTATTTTGATGATTATTTGTGTTCTAGAAAATGTTTTATAAGGAATAATACAGTTTAGGCCTACAGTTGAAGATTTTGAAACAGCAAAAAAAAAAAAAATGAGAAGGATCTGCATTTCAAACTAATTCAGAAATGTTGAAAGTTTGATTAAGTAGTCAAAACTTTTTTTTTCTATATTTTAATCCTTAGTCCAAGTTTGAAAGATTGAAGATAAAAACAGTTTGAAACAAGATTAATAACAATGACATTAAAAAACAGTCATTGATAGAAAGTTGAGGCAAGCACATGAGTGTTTTGGAAACACTGCCTAAACCACCAAAAGTTGCTCATTTCCTGCCATTATGCAATTGCTGTTTCCTGTGAACTATAGAATCGTATAGCAGATTTATTCAAAATCATTTATTGGCAGTAGATGTGAGAGTACTATTATGTGTTTAGGCTTGTTCAAAAGTAACAAAGATAAAGAGTGAAGCTAACAAGCTTTGCTAATTTTAACAGAATAATTTATTTCCATTAGAAAAACACAGTAAAAATAAGAAAAGGACTTAAAAGTTTGTGAACATAATCCAAAAATTATTCCTGGAATTTAAAAATACAAGTCACATCACTAAAAGTTTCTAAATGAATCAAAGTTGGAATCCAGATGAAGTTCCAATATGGAAGGTGATGATGTCTTCTATATCCTGTGTTGTCAACAGTTTGTTGTTGAATTGCAAAGAAAATATTCTGGCTTTAAAATTCCAAATAATTTTTACTAAATGTCTTTGTTCAAGAATTTTTTGAGCACATTTATTATCCAGGGTGAATAAATTATTAAATCCAAGAAATGGAAGAATTTTAATTCAAACTGGCATCAACATTAAAAACATCTTGCGCTCTAAAGTTGTAAATTATGACTAACAAAATCAACTACAAAATATATGTTTTAACCCTCAATTGTAGATCACATGGTAGGTCACATGGTCACTTAGTTTAAACAACACAATAAAATATGGCATTTAGCACATATGCTATATGGGTTCAATAGTACGAATGAATCTTACTATAAGATTCAAAAACAAACTGACATCCAGCCCATGTATGACCTTGATTACGACCAGTGATTTTCATTCTGTGTATACCAATCTATGAATCAAGGTCAGAAACTAGGTCAGCTAAAAATACAATGTAGCAACACTGGTTATTTACCAGGTCAAAAAAAACAACTGAATTTTCCACAAAACAAGCAAAATTCAGTGCATAAAATTTTCATTACAAAAACATGTAATGAAATAAAAAGTAAAATGAAAGAATTTAAAACTTACAAGCAATTAAATTACATATATGTAACAGCACATTGGTATAATTTGTTTGGATATATATGCAAGACTTTTCTTGGGGGTAAAAAATGAAAATTGAATTGCATGGAAAATTTGTACCATTGTTTATATAAAACATTTTACCAAATTTGTTCACAACAAATGTTGATAGAAGCCAAATCTCTACATCCTTTATACATTTAAAATATTGAATTACTTCTTACTTTACATTTACTCATTTTGATGCCTTAAAATTCAAAATCAAGGTAACTTAAGATTAGACAAAAAATCTATTACAGACATACTCAATCACAAAATTGTGAAAAGTATATCAGAGTGTATGTTGACAGTTAATGATTCTTTTTGTACTGTAGCAAAATTATTTTAAGACAGAGAGATAATAGAAATTGCTTTGCAACAGAACACTTTTATAGATTACTTATTCCTATCACTTAGGTAAGTACATCCAGGATTTTATCTCGAGAGCCAATTCATTCTTGCTTTGCCAAGTTATTATTGCTTAACTATTGAGAACTTCATTGGCATTTTTTTTTAAAAAAATGGTATGGATAAGATTTGTCAGCTCTGGAATTTCCTGTCCAGTATTAGATGCTAACACATTTAATAGTTAAAATTACCATCTCACATTATGAAGTAGAGATGTGCAAAGTAGATACTAGATAAATCAGTAATTATCAATGTATTTAGAAATTTACTTCAAAATGCCATTCATGAAATTTTCAAGCATTTCCAATTTCTTTGCTTCTCAGTACATCTGCCCATATTTCAAGATTTTAAGATTTGGATGCTTTGGCATTATACAATGAGGTATCTTGTTTGACAGTATCATGCACCTGCCATTTGTCTGAATTACTTGATTGCTAAAGGTTATTGAATGAATTTTATCATTATGCTATATACATGTATGCATAAGGCAAGTGTCTGGTTGATCTGAATTAGTTGATCACTAAGGTGCATTGAATGAATTCCATTGTTATGCTATATACATGTAGATATTAGCCAGGCATCTGGTTGATCTGAATTACTTGATCACTAAAGTGCATAGAATTAATTTCATCATCAAGCTATATACATGTATGTATTAGGCAAGTGTCTAGTTGATCTGATCATTAAAGTACATTGAATCAGTGTCACTCTTGAGCATTACATACATGAATGAACATCACTGTAGTATATCAAGGACTGTTGTTATAATAAAGTCCCTTCTGGAGGTGATTATGTTACCTCTTTTTTATTTGCAGTATGGTTAGATTAGACTTCATATTTTAAAATTTTTTTATTAATTTATGAATAACTCCTACCACCAAATTGTTTATCTCAAATTGTTTGTGTTATTTTGTGCTTACTGTTATTGCAGGCTGTTCCATGTTCAGAATGCCAACTGTCAGTACAAGGATGCAGATGTAACACGTAAAACAGCTTTTCAACTCCTAAAGAAACTTAGTGAATGTGGAGTAAATGTCAACAAAGCGATGTTATATACAGAGTGCTGTGCACTGCTGTTTGCTGAAAGTCAGTATGATGAGGTCAGTGTCTCTTCCAGCATGTTTTTGCCATTCCATTTTTCTGAAAAAGAATACTTGCCAAATTAAAAAGCACAACTGTAAGTGCTACCAACACTACAGCTTAGTTACTTTGAGCAGGTAAATGTTAATGAATGCTGTTTCAATAATATTTATAATTGATAGCAGACAATGGCACATATAAAAATTCCAGTACAAGTTTGTTGCCAATCATTGTGGCTCTTTATCTGCAAGATATTGTGTGTAAAATTAGTTATGTTATACTTTTATTAGTTCATCTCTAATCATTGTAAATTTGTGCACAGTGCAAGTCATAGCTTTAACATCTTGCAGAAAATGCCCCCCTTCCTTGACTTAAGATGTAGCCTATTTAGGGTTAGCACTGGCTTTTCAAAAGTTGTTACAAAAAAAATCACGAGCCTAAATATTTTGTCCCCAATTTTAAACAAATGCTGCCATTATCATTATACAGTACTGTCCATTTATGTCAACATCCTTGGGAACAAGGTAATATTGTCAGTATTAGTGCATATCCAGATAAATAGGGGTAAATGAAAATAAATTGGAATTTTGCATAGAAGTGACCAGTTAACAGTAAGTAGGATTTACACAAAAAATAACAATGGATATTTTGATGAAATGAAGATAAATAGTCTGAAATTCACTTGTTTATTAACAACTTACATTTATATAGTACACTTCAATGTGTTAATGTATATGAAGAAAAATCCATGAATTTTAGTTTTGTATCATATGTTAGAAAATTCACTAACAGTGAAATCCTATTAGAAAACACAACTAATGTATGTATGTATGTATGTATGTATGTATGTATGTATGTATGTATGTGTGTGTGTGTGTATATATATATATATATATATATATATATATATATATATATATATATATATATATGTATTTATATATATATATATATATATATATATATATATATATATATATATATATATATATATATATATGCAATAAAACTGACCACAAACAGTGCAAAACACAAACACTTCACAAAACAATTCACTCTGATATTCATTAGCCTAGTAGCATATGGTTGAATAGTTGTTTATATGCTACATGTACTTAAATTGACCTAGATTAGATTTTGGTCAAACAGAGACAATGACCATCCTGCTGAGGCTAAGGGATGAAGCTATTCATAGGGAAATGAAAACAAATTAGAAAATTTAACAAACATTGTTGCAAGATGTCTCATCTTCCTTTAACTTGATGGCCAGATGTCTATTATTTCAAAATATTGCAAATTTAATTTTGATTTTATGTCGCCATTGGTAGCAATTATGTGCATGAACTTTTTTATTGCAAATCAAAATCTTTAACAGCACAACCGATATGTTCCAATCACTATGAAAAATTAAACACTTTTTTTAAATTTGTTGCTGACTTCATTCGATCAAACATCATTGGTTTGCTTTGATGAAGGTGCACGTTTTATTGAAGGTGCTACTAAAGGCCTTTTTTGAAGGAACAAGCAAATGTCTGTTTTTTATTGCTGTGGAAACATGAAATGATTGTAGAGCATTGACTAAGACAGATTTGTTTTACCCATTTGCTTAGTATAGAAAACTATTGGTACTTCAAGGGTAATCAGTTTTCTTTGAATTTTCAGCAAATTATGTACATTTTTTTAAAAAATTATTGCTGTCTATATAATTGTAGTCATTCTCATTAGTGCCTTCAAAGGTGGTCAGTTGTAGCTAGTCATGTAGGATGACTATTTAGGTTATATTACAGCACATGTTACTTAGGCCAAACACAAGTGGATGATGATATAACAATGCACTGTTAAGGTGGTTTGTGAACACAAGATTTGTTTATGAAACAATAGATTCCAGTGCAGTTTTGTATCTAAGTTTTCAACTTCCTGCCTTGCACAATTGAATGTGTGTACCTTTCATAACGAATACATCAATTTGTAACAATGCTTATATCATTGAAAAGACTTGTGAGTATGTGGATCAGTGTAAATGATAAAGCTACTACCAACTAGCTGAAGTGTTATGTAAAAAATGCGATTTAATCAAAAAGTGAAAGACCAAAATCTGCATATGTTTTGGAATAAACAAGGATTAAAGTGACATTAGGCACAACTTGCACTGTGTAAGTACTGTACATTATAGTGCATTCTGGACTCCTTTATCATTGTATTTTGGATATATCATTAAAGTTTTGTGCAGATGTTCCCATGATTTGAATCCAAGTGTGTACTTTATTAAGTGGAATGTACATGATGTGGCTCCATTATGTAAATATGCTCACTAGCCTAATTGCTATTGTTGAATCAAACACTATTATTGTTCATTATGTCATACTGGGATAATATTTTAATGAATTAGGTATTTACAATTTCATGTTTGAATTTCAGTTTTAAATTTCATTTATTTGTTAAGTAATTAATCCAGTTACTTATTTTCAGGCTTTCAAATACTGTAGACTTGCAATGAAGGAGCTTGCAGCATCATTACCACAGAAGGTAAGTTGCCAAAAAAAAATTATTGTTCAGAGCAACTACAACTAATATGGTAATGTCTGTCTGTCTAGATGGCTATTATTCTGTCAATCAACATATCCTTTTGTCCAGTTTCCTGTTAATCTGTCTATCCATCCATTAGACTGTCCATCACCCATCAGTCTATCCAGTATCCATCATCTGTACAGTACCCATCTGCCTGTCAATTCAGCATCACATCATAGAATTTATGATTGGTTCATATTTAATTTGTTGATGCATCCTGAAGTGTACCACCATGTTAAAACAGATTGGGTTACTGTGACACATCTTTCTCACTTGCATATATAAGTGACCCTTAGATAAGTTTTCAGATGCATTATGATCACAATAATAGTAGACATACCAGTTTTCTACATTCCTAAATCATCAAAAAAGATGAAATCATGTATTCCGTTTATATAATATAGACAAAAGGCAGGTTATAAGTTATAAGCATTCCCTGCTTCTGTTACTTTCCTGATGTGAGTGGCTGAGTGGTCTAAAACACTTTCCATTATGGATCACTGCCATCTCACCTCTGTCTGCATTGGTTCAAGTCTCAGATTCGGACAATGTGGGTATGTGAAAAAGGTTACCAGTAGCTTCTAGTGGGTCAGTGTTACTTTCATTGGTTTTCCTGGGTTTTTCCTCCACCATTAATACTTTCCACCATCTATAGCCTATCATATGTTGAAAAATGATATTAAACCCCAAAACAACAACATATTTCCTGATGTAATCTGTTTTTTAAATAGACAGCAAATTATGTTTCTCCAAAAGTATTTACCTGATCACAATATTTAACACTCTCCAATCTCTACCATGCAAGCATATTCATTCATCCATCACTCAGCTTAAAACTAGTGACACCTTGTGGTGGAAATGGGTGGTAATGGGAAGGGTTATTGTCCTTTTTCTATATGATATAGGAGGAGAAGACATTTTATGTCCTTTTTGAAGGGATGGATTTAAATGTTAGTAAGGATATATCCCAAGTTTTAGTGGGATCTGGTAAGTATTTTTGGAGAAACATATTTTGAAAATTTGATTTTTCAGACCATGCTACGCAATTAAGCTGCCATTCACTTTTTTCTCATATTATACTAGCATCAAATACAAGACGGTGATTATCATCTTTATTTTTTTATTTGCCTGCAATATAAGCTTTGTGTTGCCTTGTTTTCTTTTTTGACATTTTTTAATGGGGGTAAAACATTCTGGCTTTGCTTTGAACATAAAACCTTGGCAAAAATCAAATATTTACCAATGAAGTCATGTATCATCTAATCATAACTGTTGTAGAATTGTAGAATTTTTTTATAACAGCGGCATACAGCAAGCAATGTATGCTTACGGCAAAAGAGAATATGCTTCTTGAATTGAAAAGTTAATAATCAATACAGAAAAACAAAGAGGAATATTCAGATTCTTGTGAACAATAGCTGGAAGGGAAACAATTACATTTACTGGATATCACATGCCAGTTTGACTGACTCATGGCAAGAGATATGAGTGCCATCATCGTGTGAAATGGAAAAAAAAATTCCAAGCATTATGTCAAGAGTTTGTGCTACTGTACTAGAAGTAAATAAAGTCTACACATATTTTACAAACTTTTCAGTTGAACGTAATGTTAATCTTTGCTGCATATCTCTAATACCAAACTCTTAATTATGTTTGACAGCTTTTCAGGAGCAGTTAATGTTATTTTTTTATGCCTTACTGAAAACTGGCTAAACTTAGGGCAAGAAAATCAACTGCCTTACTGAAAAAAACTCGTCAGGGTTGGGATGGTCTGTTAGAGTAACACATTACTCCCAGTAACATGTTAAAAGTATTTCTAACATCAAACCAATAACCTATTATTACAAAACATGATTAGTTAATTTCTCTTTTTCCTTTCACAGGCAATAGTTGATGTTCTTCGCCAGTGTTCAAAGGTATGTACAATCAGAAAATTTGACACAAGTTTCTAAAATTCAAAATAAGTTTGAAAACTCAATCATGTTTTTTTAAAAAATATTTTTAACTGTTTTTAGGTTATTAGCTGGTTAAGAATATAAAATGTTGCAAAGTTGAAAGGTTAACAGAACATCCTATTATATTTAACCATGTGCAGATTAAAGAAGTTTTCATGGAAGTCTTTATTGTCATTCCCTGTTGTTCAGAAAGATCCAAATTTTAGTTATTTTAAATCTTAATGAATGATAGAACCTTAATGGAAAATTAGTTTTTCCTTCTGTAATTGGAGCTGCATTGGCTCAATGATGAGTGTGCTGGATTCAAGACTAAAAGGCTTGAAAGCTTCCATGCCTGTGATGTGTCCTTGGGCAAGGCACTTGACTTCAGTTGCACTAAATAACCTATTGGTGTTGCTGTTTTGTAAAGCACCAAAATCAAACCAAATCATTCTATAATATATATGTATGTAATTATATAGTAAAATTATCATTTTTTCCGAAAGAAAATTATTTGATAATACTGACTGAAATTTTTCAAAAGTTGAGTGTTGTAATATTTTGACATAGCAATGCCCCATGCTTATTTTGTGAGTATGCATTGTATGCAGATAAGAGTTACTATAGATAATCTTGTGTTTCAGGCTTGCATTATGAAGAGAGAGTTCCATAAAGCAGAGGTCCTTATCAAGCAGGCTGTTAGTTTTGCCAGGTTAGTTTTTTCATGTCAAACATGATTCTCACCACATTATTTAACTTGTTAATATTTTTATTTCTCAAATCTTTTTCTCTGGACTCCATTGCTGGGCACATGCAGTGTTTGAACAGTTCAATACATAGTTCATATGAGATGTGCACTGTGATTGGTTAAACTCAACTGCTGTCAGCTAATTATAACTGCCTTGATATAATCTGATAATTGCAATGAAGTCATTCCATACACATTTCACTGAAAATGTTGTTAACAAATTATGAACAATTATTTATGGAACCAGTCCTTGATCATGATATCTAAATGGATTTCTATCAGTAGTTTTGCTTATGTTCCAATCTTTTATCCCTAATGGATTCAGAAAATATTAGGAAAGAATAGTATAGGGATTCATGTACGTAATTTAGAGAAATAAAAGTTGAAAAACAGGTTTTGTTGAATAGAAAATTTATTTTCCACAGTGTTGTTATGTAGAATAGCTTTTATATTTTGTATTATGATTAAGGTTTTATTCCTCCTTTATCCTTTATGGGTTTGGTAGATTTGGCACAAAAATCTTGCTAGTTATACTTCACTTGACCACCCATGAAGGAGATAATGGCCATTCTTTAGTGGGGCCAACACATATAACACAAAGCAAACCTCAGTTTTCTGTGTGACTAAGGTGCAATTTAATTACTATGAATTTAATGGCAGGTATATGGTTTGTTGTTACATTTGTATAGATATTGATTCAGTTTCATTATTTATGTAGGGACTGTTTTGGTTTAAAGCACCCCAAGTACTCAGATGCACTGTTAGACTATGGCTTCTACCTACTAAATGTGGACTCTGTCAATGCAGCTATACAGGTTTATCAGGTGAGGAGACATTATTTTTCTGCAACAGTTTTAATCTTTGCTATTTTATGTGCAACTATACTATAAGATTATCTTGGTTTCTCAATGTATGCATATGCCATCATACCTTCTAGGTTTGTCAGTTTTGACAAGAGATCGAAAACGATCATTTACTTCTTTCCATTTCTCATTTAAATACATTCCTTGATCACATTACTGTTAGGAAGAAGCTCTGCTACCTTGAATCCAGCAACCACAAAAAGAAAAAGATTGTCTTTCCCATCTGTATTCCAAAGAGATGAAGGGAAAAAACTTCCCAATCTTAAAGCTGAAAAAATCCAAATCACACATCATGCTTTTTGCACAGTGTGCACAAATTTTAGCATTGGATATGGTGGCAGAGATGATGAAAATTAAGGACTCCACCAGATTTCAGCTCTGGAATATTTTCAGCCATTGACGGAAAACCTTCAAGCTACCAACGCTGAAACAATTAACTGGATCCCATTCTAAACATTTAATCTGACAAACATTCCCAGACTTGAAAATTGCTTCACAAATTCATGTGAAATTCACTAATTTTTATCCATATTTTCACTAAATTCAAGCCTTAGGGTTGGCAGGTATGCATCACCAGACCGGTTTTGAAGAGCACAGCCTTATCAATGACAAAGCTTTCACTGGATTCACCTGGTGATTTTACATTGTGATAACATGTAATTTTTGTTTCCTTTTCTTTTACCTGAAGACTGTTATCACATTCTACATATCTGTCACTTGCACTGGTTCAATATTAGGAGTTCAGTTTATCCACATGCAGCAAAAATTCCTTCTTCGCTCAAGAGTGATTATAATAGAGTTTAGGGTGCTCATTATTACTTACTATTTCTGTTGTCATAACAATTATGTGATTGTGGAATATATTCATAGGAGAGAGCAAATGTTTTAGTAAACTATTTTTTATAGAGAATACTTTAATACCTAATCATGTTACCGTTAAACCCTCCTACATTTCCTTTCAAATATGAGTGTCCTTAAATCTGGTCAGTAGACAACCTAGTGGTGGTGAGGAGAGGTAAGGTGATTGGTCAGAAAGAGCATCTTCCTTTTTGTCTATATGGAATATTGCAGGATTGAAAACATAGCAAAGCTTTTTCCTAATGCAAATGTCATACGCTAAATATTCTTGGAGAAACATAATTTACTAATGGGTTTTTATTTCTTTATGAACATTTTCCTTTAGTCTTTATATCATCTGGATTTTCATCATAATCTGTTTTGAGGCTTCCAATAAGGCTAGCATGTGACAGTAATTTGAATTTATGACAGTAAGAATGAGTTCATCTTTTCAATTCATCAGTAATACTTTTATAACAATTAAAGATATCACAGTGAAAAATGTTTGGCTATTGTACCAGGTCTTTTGCTATGAAGTTTTTCACTCAATATTGTTTTTTTATTTTCCATTTGTCCATCCAATCATCCATTATTTGCATCCAATTTAGTACACAATTAATCTTATAGAGTAACTGTGCCTTTTGCTACTCAAAATTCTGTTGGAATATTTTCAAAGTTTCTGTCTCTTTCTCTGTGCATCCATTCCATTCCTCGGTTGCATGTTACTTTCCGGAAAAATCCAAAACATTTAAACTACCTCGATGAAACTTGGATCACTTATTAGACTTGTGATTCAGATGTTCCTTTGGCTAGTCATAATTCTTCATTTTGAATATTTGTAATATTTTGGGCCATTTGTCTTTCCAGCCATTATCCACACTAGTTTCAAGGGAAGAACTCCAGAACAGTGATATGTTGGTGATTTTTGGTACACATTATACTCTATTATTTAGATGTGCCATTTGATTTTCACAATTCTTCACTGTTAGTAGTAACATTTTCATCCATTTTTCTGTCCATCCGTTCATGTTGTCCATATTTTCATTTCCAGAACCTAACACCAAAACCATTCATATTGCTATGAAATTTGGTACACATATTAGACAGTTGCCCAGATGTGCATTTTGCTTTTCACATTGCTTCAGTTGCAATATTTTAAATTGTTTTTCCATTTATCTATCTATCCTTTCATCCATTACCCAATTTTAACATTAAGAGGTACATGAATTGGTGTAAATATTAGACTAATGACGTAGATTGTGCCATTTACAGTTCTTCAGCTGCAATATTTTAGTGCATTTGTCTATTAGCTTTTTCATTCTTTCATCCATCATTCAGACTTTTCTTTTCCACAGCAAAACTTATGATGTCTGTCATTCTTACAACATCAACATAAACTACATTTTTGCAACTGACATATTTGTGGTGAAAGTGATAGAGGATTTTTTTCTTATTCAATTATATTTGTTTACAGCAAATGTTTCTCTATGGCCTGTCTCAGCTCCTGTGTTAGTTTTATCAATGAGCCATTAATGAAAATTTTGTGTGTGTTACTGACTTCATTATCAAGCTATGGTGGCTTAGTGTGCCAGGCACTTTGGGATTGAAGGTGTGTGGGTTCAAATCTTGCCATTAGATCATCCCAACTTGGCTTTCTTGGTGTATTTGTCCATGGATAAGGGACATTACTCTGTTTGCCTCAGCATTATATAACAGCAGTGTATTGCTATACTGTAAAAATAACAAACAAATAAAATGTGTATCATTTTTCATAACAGAATGCCCTTGATATTCGGCAATCAGTATTTGGTGGAAATAACCTGCATGTGGCAATAGCACATGAAGATTTAGCGTATGCATCTTATGTTCAAGAGTACAGTTCTGGGAGGTTTAATGATGCAAGGTATGTACTTTTTTTAACTTGTTATATACCATAATCAGGTCTGAAGGTCTTACCTTTTTTCCTTCTTTTTTCATTTAAACCCACATTTGTGGGTGAAATATATTATGCTATGGCCCAGTGTATGTGTATTTCTGTTACCTTTTATTGTTCCACACAATAATTGTTCAGTGCATACATTTTCACCAGGTCTCAGGGATAACTTGGAAGCCTGTTGGTCCTGGGTCAAAGGTCTAACTTACTGACTGGAAAAAGAACAATTTTCCAACACAATTAGAGTAGTTCTACATTACATATCTAGGTAAAAGGTTGAAGTCACTAACAGGAAGAGATACAGCTTCTTACTGGACCAAACTTTGTGGATAGCTGGTGTTGGGTTAAGGAAGAAAACTATTGACTTGGAGTTGAAAAAGTTAGCAATCAAGTTTGCTGTAAATGAAAGAACAAAAGTGGTTTCTGTACAATAACTACATTACAGATCCTCTTTTTTGGTGCATGCATCATTTTCTTGAAGTTTCTTGGTTGGTTCTAGCATGATTCATTAAATAGCCTGATGAGATTTTGTGGACATCAATGATTGTGCTATTGCAGTGTTACACTTTATATAACAATGGCAAAGGGATATAACTAGTACAGATTAACATCCCCTTGTTCACTAACTATATGGTCACTAGTAACAGATGCAACAAGTTTTAGTTTCATATTGTGAACATTGACCTCTTGGAATCAATCAAATTTAATACTTATAATTTCAACCCTTCATTGTTTTGTTTCACTTGTATAATAAGTCGGAATGTTATGACATATTGTGCATGCAACATGATGAGAATTCTGGTGAATTGATTGATATTTTTCATTTATTGTTCTGTTCATTATTATTTATGGGATATTTTGAAGTCATCATGGTATTGTTTGTTGTGTGCACTTCTTTCTTTGATGTTCTCTTTTTATTACATAGATTTGAGAGTGCTTGACATCATACATGCATTATGTATGAGTATCATGGACCAAGGCCATCTGGTCTAGCATTATATAAAGCAGCTAAGGAAATTACTGAGGTCTGGGAAATGCAATTTTTATATCTGGAATGCAGAAAATCAGTCTCCTCTACTCATGTAAGAGGTTGCAGCAAAATTCAAAGACTTGCCAGTCCTGCTTTAGCCTCCTGGTGCATGGGAAAATATGTTTATCAGTTAGCTGATATTTGCAATGACAGAATTCAGTGGCTGAAAGACTCCCTGAATGAACATGTTATTATAAGAGTACATCAAAAGAACATGACGCAATAACTGGGCGGCAAGAACAAAAACATTGACTGGCTGCTGGGTGGGAAAATGTGAGGATATTTACAAAGAGTGAATTCAGAAAGACCCAGAGATGTACATGTGATAATATGTAAAAGTACAACAAATAAACAACTTTAGCTTTTATTATTGGGTTCATTTCTGAGTGTATCTGAATAAGTAGCACATATGACCTGTTGAGACTTAGACAAAATACCATTTGCAAATTTTAATAAGTATATTGGGGTTAAACATCAAACTGATGAAGAATTAATGAGATTCAGAAGAGTGCTTAATTGTTAGTTCAAATGGGACAGCAGCCAAGTGTAAGATTGTGTGTGATGTCTAACTTAAAATATCCTAGTGATACCTCTGTAATTAGATGAAAATTGGCATCCCACTGGGTACAACCCCTTTTTCTCACATGATTTTAGAAATAAGGAAGCTAGGCATTCAGGACTAACATTTGTCTTCATCACCCTGCAACTGATCTAGTCATCTGTATAATCTATGTATGCTTGTAGCAGTTAGGCTTCTGTCATCTTGGAGTTTGCATGCTGGCTGGCCAATCAACTCTCTCAACAGTACCAACAGTGATGGTGTCTTTCTCTAAGCATACTGCTCAAGCTGTGTTGCCAGTCAACTTCCCTGCTTGACCAGTCATGTCTGTTGGAACCAATAACTTATTTGGAGTCAGCAAAACAAGTCATGCCAGACTGGAATGCCAGAGCTTTACCATGGACATGGTGCAACAGCTGTTGATTGTAGATCCAGCAACAACAGAACTGATGAAATTTTACTTAGAGGCCATGATAGAAACATTTTTCAGGATTTAGCCACAGCTGGAATACCGTCCTTAACCAGAAATCACTGCTGCATATAAGGATCAAGGCCTCTTTGGATGTAGATGATAGTGTTGATAGTTCATTATTTGGAGTCTTGGTACAAACTTCAAAAGTGTGAAAATTACAGGACGTCTCTTTGATATTTGTGACCCCAGTAATACTATAGCCTTTTTCTCAGTGAGTCATTTGTCTGCAGCTTTCTCACCCTACAAGTACATTTTATTGTAATGACTATTTTCACAGGATTTGATATTTTTTCAAGTAAATTCTGTTTGTATAGAATGCAAAATGTGTTTCATTAGTATTATTATTAACTCACTCAGGTTCATAATCACATCAAGGGATAACAATTGGCTATTTTTAAGGTCATTTTTGGTTCACGTTTTGCCATGTTGTAAACAGATTTTTGTATTATTTCTAGCATGAGAATCTGATTTCTTAAGTATGGCTAGTTTTGCTACATAACAAATTTTATTTTTTTATTGCACTGTTCAAGTGTTAAGAGGTCACGTGACCATTCATGGAAGAATGGGATAACATTTTTAGTTGATTTTAATATTTGTGTCTTAGTGAAATCTAGACAGTTGTTCTTAACACTTTGAGGGGACAAGGTGTTTCTTTTGTTTTTGTTAGATTGTTTTGAAGTTCATCTGGTTTTAGGATTTAATAATTTATTTTCTAGAAGACTGAACAAGTTTACTTGTTTATAAAAAGTTGTGGGACAAAGAAATTCAGTAAACTTTATTCTGGAATTCTATATGGAAACAAACTGTGATTCAATCGAAGATCTGTTAACATCAGTGAGGCATCATCTGACATCATCACCTCCATATTGAAATTACATCGAGATTTGAACCCAAATTCAGTTAGAACTGTTTAGTGATAGGACATATATTTTTTATTTTTGGGTATAATTTTCGGATTTTTTTCACCAACCATAGGTCCTTTTTTTTTTTTTTTGCATTGTTTTCTAGGGAAATATCAACAAGGGAGTTGTTCTGTAAGATTTACTATTTGTGTATTTTTATCTATAAATGGACAGAGCGAGAGCTAGATACAGAGTAGCAGATATAAATTTCCAAATGTCAGTTTGATTGGGTAAATATTTTTGAAAAATATTTACTAAAAATGTCCTTTCTTTTATTTTTTCAGAGACCATGCAGAAAAGGCAATAGAGATACTGGGTCACATTTTAGATGATGAACATCTTCTCCTGTCTTCATCTAAAAGAGTAAAAGGTCAGTAGGTTTTTGTCACTAGTGTGCATCATTATTGTTTTTGTAAGCTTAATTCAATTTTCCAGCACATTATAAGCTATACAGTGACCAGTTTAAGATTATGTGTTAAAAATTTAGATTCTATGTTAAGCATGCAAATTTTGTGTTCGCATTGAATCTGTGTTAGACCTTAAGGTCAGTACAAATAATTTACAAATGAACAATCAATGCCCACCATACTGCACCAGCTACAGACCTGCCAACTCTTACGATTTTGCCATAAGTCTTTCGAAAATTACCCTTAAAATAAAAAGGAATATTCAGACTTATGAGTAAAAAGATGAAAAGGACACAATTATGTTTATTGGATATCATGTGCCAATTTGAGTATGTCTCATGGCGGGAGATATGATTGCCATCATAAAATGCAATGGAGTAAAGAATTTCCAAAAATGACGTCGAGTGGAGAGATAGCAACAAGCTATTGAATTGGATAATGTTTGGAATTAAAGTTTGTGCAACTGTACTAGTGGTAAATAAGGTCTGTGGGTACTTTACAAATGTTTCATTTGAACTTAATGTTATCGTGGCTGTGTCAGACTTTTGTGTTTGCCATCTTTACAATAGCAGTTATTGATATTTTGTTACATCATACTAAAAAAAAAACGGGTCAATATTAAGGAGAAAAAACAAGCTGCCTTACTGAGACGAACTCATCATGGTTGGCAGTTCTGCAGCTAGCTGGATGAAAAAAGTCATCTATCATCCTTATTATGCAGTTCTGATTCTCATCCAACCATTCCAGCTGTACCAATGAGCTGTATACAATTACAGTGGTCAATAGTTTGTAATCACGAACTGGAAAGCCAGCTGTCCAGCCATACCACATAGCCAACCAACCATACTTAGCATTTCAGTTTGAAGTATATGCTATGGATGGACTGTCTGTAACAATACAGTATGGTCATTTCCTATAAGCTTGATGATCCCTAATGATCATACAGTTTTTGGTATGCTGTTTAGACTTGCTGACCAAGTCCAGCCAAATAAACAAGTTTTGTATGAAATTCATAGCAGACCAGTATAAGCCAAATCAGCTATGCCAGATCAGTATTCCAGAATGTAATCGCTACTGACAGCATATCCAATGAGAAAAATGGTGACACATGCTGGTAATAATTTATGATCATTTTCCATGAATGATGGTAATGAAGTGGAAATTGTGAAACATGCCAGTCTGACAATATGGCTGGAATTCCATTCTCCAGCTTCAGAAAAGTCTACCTACAATGTCAGTTCCTTCATAGATGTAGATGATGTTGACAGTTCGTCATTTAAAATCTTGCAGTAATTGTTAAAGTTTTAGAAAATCTGAGGGCTGGATTCCTATGTAGCAAAGAAAGCTATCCTACTGTAATTTGATCAGGCAAGTATTATCATAGAAACTAAATTTTACCGTAAGAACTTGCTTTCCTATGGGTGAGAATTTGCTTTTCCATGCCAATTCATTGGATGTATTACTTTCCTCCATTTCTGATAAGAAAATAATTGTGGGAAAAGATATGGCAGGTCATTAATAATAATGTAGCTATAGAATGAATGAGTATTTTCTGAAAGTTTGTAATTTGTTGAATAGTGCACTAAGTTGAAAGCATATCTCACATGACTTTCCTTATGAACTGTGACACATATATAGGAATAAGAGAATAATAATTTATTTTTTGGTTACCACCAAGACAAGAAAATTTCAGTCAAGGGGTTCCAATGCCTGAATGCTTTATGTTTTCACCCATTTCTAAAAAGAGCTGAGAAGAAATTATTGAGTCTATCGTGCCATTATTTGTATCAAATTTAAATAAGGAATTCATGTTATTAAACTGCAAACTGTCTGGCGTGGACAACTGAATGGAGATGAGAACCAAACCTAGAGAAGTAGTTATTGGAATTCAGAGGATTTATCAGTCCAATGTGAAATAGTGTTTCATGCAACCATTATTTTGTAATTAGCAATTAGACTAAAAGTGGTATCTTAGAATATATTCTTTTTTTTTTCTCTTAACAGCACTGATATTAGAAGAAATTGCAATTGATAGTCTAAACAAGGAAGTGGAGGATCGGTTGTTAAATGAAGCTAAAGAACTTCATCTCCAGTCCCTTGCATTGGCCAAAAGAGCCTTTGGAGAAAACAATGTCCAGACAGCCAAACATTACGGAAACTTGGGCAGACTGTATCAGTCAATGCACCAGTTTGAGGTACTCGTTACAGTGTTTGTTTTTTGCCTTTTGTTTCCTAATTTAAATGAAACTTAATTTTCATTCAGCTTTGTTGCACAGAATTCTTGTTCTAAGGATTATTTTAATATATTTAATATATATTTTTATATATTTATAGCTTCATCACAGCTGCTGAGTCACTTTAAACTGTACATGAGTAACTTAATACATTATATTTAAATTAATGATCGGTTATGCTAGACTGAAGTGGAAGCTAATGCATAGCCAGAAAGATTGATCAAATGTTGCTACTTTGAAGTGGAAGTTCATGTATACCATGTAAATTGCGGAATCTTTAGCCATGTGGTGCTTGATAGTTTGTTTTATTTTGTTGGCTTGAATACAACTTGATGTTACACATTGTTGGCTGTATCATGCCTTATTTATACTAGTCCTGATTGACCTCATTTAAGTAAAAGACTTCCTGTAATTTCTTTATAATAAACCCAAATGAAAAAGGTTTTGATCTTTGATTCAGTTTGGATGCCATGAAAATCTTATCACAACTTCTCCTGAGTGAGTGGATTGACATACTGGCATAGGGTTTCCGCTAAAGGCCCATTTTGATGCCTAGTTGGTTCTGGATGAAAATTGTGACCATCTTACATTAAGTATGTTTAGCGCTTTTGCTATATTAAATATCTAGTTATCACAACATCTCTTTCACAGATGTTCATATCTATGAGGAGTTTTTAATAAATGGCTTCTAATCTCTAGTTGGTCCTAAATTAAATTGGCACCAATCTGACATCCTACATGGCAACCATGGCATCTGATTTTAAGTATTATTTTCATTACTCCTACATGGATAATGTTAACATTGGGTTTTCTCTAAAAGAAATTTTTGAAGGGGAATAAAATTATAGACATAGACTACTTCCATACTGTAGGAGTATGATTGGAAACATCAGAGAGGTTTTTAAGAAGAGAAGGGTATTCGTTTAGCTTTTCATGGAAATAACATGTAAAATAGACTAGATAAATGATATCTCATTTTATTATGATCACACCATTGACCCAATTTTTCAAATGCACGTCACCAATTTGCCCCATTTTTGTATTGACCTTGTTGGAACACTGTTTCTTTCTTGTGACATATATATTGTTTTGAGCTGGGTTTCTTTTTCTTACACCAGACCATATTTTTTACAATATGGTCTGCATGAACAGTGTTTTGTACCTATATCATTTAAAAGTGCATGAATTATTTTTAAATTTTCATTTATGTTTGACAGGAAGCAGAAGATATGCACTTGAAAGCAATTGAAATCAAAGAACGGCTTTTAGGCTTGGAGGATTATGAAGTGGCACTATCTGTGGGTCACTTAGCTTCGCTTTACAATTATGACATGCAAAAGTTCGCAGAGGCAGAAAAATTGTACCTTAGATCTATAGCAATAGGTAAGTTAGATTGTACGTTAGGTCTATTGAAATAGGAAGGTAGGTCTATTGCAATAGGTAAGTTAAATTGTACCTTAGGTCTATTACAATAGGTAAGTTAGATTAAACCTTAGGTCTATTACAATATGTAACTCTGGTTGTACCTTAGGTCTAATGCAATATGTAAGTTGGATTGTACCTTAGGTTTATTGCAATGGGTAAGTTAGATTGCACCTTAGGTCTTTTACAATGAGTAGGTTAGATTGTACCTTAGGTCTATTACAATAGGTAAGTTAGATTGTACCTTAGATCTGTGGCAGTAAAAAGTTAGATTGTACCTTAGATCTGTTGCAGTAGGTATGTTAGAATGTACCTTAGATCTGTGGCAGTATGTAAGTTAGATTGTACCTTAGATCTGTGGCAGTAGGTAAGTTAGATTGTACCTTAGATCTGTGGCAGTAGGTAAGTTAGATTGTACCTTAAATCTGTGGAGGTAGGTAAGTTAGATTGTTCCTTAGATCTGTGGAGGTAGGTAAGTTAGATTGTACCTTAGATCTGTGGAAGTAGGTAAGTTAGATTGTTCCTTAGATCTGTGGAGGTAGGTTCCTTAGATCTGTGGAGGTAGGTAAGTTAGATTGTACCTAAGTCTATTACAATAGGTAAGTTGGATAATGAATTGGTGTAAAAATTGATTCTATTACTCAGTTGATCTGTACTTTTAGGATCTAAAATAATAGAATGGGATGTCATACCCTAATGACTGCTTGATTGGCAATATAAAATTCAAACAGTACTGCATTGAGGAAGAGGTGTATCACAGTTGTTTAATGCTGTGATTTTTTTCTGTAATTTATAGATTTTTTTTAAACTACAGGTTATGGTTTAAAGTATCAGTTTTACAGATTTTTGTTCAGAAACAGTATGGCATGTCCAAGTTCTGTTCATTTATTAGATTTTTTTCAACACTAAAAATGTGATTGACAAAGATGTATTACTCAGGATTTTGTGTGAGGTCAATCGTACAAGTTTGACTTTGTTATGAATTGTTGACAAGTAATTGGATTTAATTATGGACAGTGTGATATTGTCATGATAGAAAGGAGATTTGTACCAGTAATTGTGATCTAGCATTAGCCAATGGCTGGTATAGAAAGGGAAGATAATCAACTATGGTAAACATAATCATATGCATTCATAGTAAGATTGGTCAGAACTGTTGAGGTTGGTTTGTCCAGCTTAGAATGATGTGTGAATTACAAATAGGTGGCTAAAATTATGCATTTGTAAAGGTTTGCTGCATAAATTAGTTTTTTTATATTTTTTTTATTACATTCCCCATTTATTTAATATTAGGTAGATGCTATGCTACTTCTCAAATCCAGTAATCACCAAAAAATGATAATTTGCCTTTTCCATGTATATTCTATATAGGCAAAAAAAGAAACTCCTCCCAATCCTTCCCATCTACCTCCCCTTATTTTTTGCCAAAGGGCTATAGTTATTTAACAGTTTTTTGCTTTCACTGATAAGAGCATCACATATGTTCACCTCAGGAAATCAAAATCAGTCTTGTGGATTTTGAAGCCATTCATCATTACTTTTCGTAAATATTTATACTAAATCTTGTACTTGTTATTTTATAAACTTTACCCATGTTTGTATTAATTTGTCCCTATTGTGGACAATGTGTTTTCATTTTAAAAACTTATAATGTCATGCTCAAACACAGCATTGATGTTACTTATTGCTGGTTGTTTTAGCATCCACTGTGGTTATTCATTTGATTATTTAGTAATAATTGTTGTTTCTTTGTGGTGTTAACATATTTTGGGTTGATATTTCCCCAAAAATTGTTATCCTTTTTGTCTCTTAGAAAATTGACCAAGATAAACGACTAAATGCATAAATGTAACATGTTTAAAGTCAGCATAGAGAGGCACTTCACCTGTCTTGTAATACTAAATGCTCATCCATTAATACATGCATTTTGTATGAAGAATGGTCAGAAAACATTGGGCTGTTTTATTAAGAAGTCTTAGTATTAAAGAGGATACAGCAAGTCAAGGTTTAGACCATAGAAGTTTAAACCTTAAGATGCCTTTAATAGCCATCATTGTTGGGAACATGTTGAAGGTGAGGCACTTGGTACCAACAGTTACCATGACATCTGGACTGCTGCATTTGGAAGAAAAAATAGTTGTTGACTCCATCTTTTTTTGCAATCACATATGAGGTGACCAAAAAGACTACAACATTGTTGTTTGCCTTCTGTGAATTCATTCTGTCTCATCATGCTTGTATTTTCAAGACTAAGTTGGAATTTATAGAAATTGTTCTCCATTTTCTAGACTGCCCAGCAGGTGTGAGTCCCTCCACATGTTGGAGCTGTAGTACCAGTGAGTCTTGGTGAATGAGTTATTTTCTGGACATGGATGAGCCATATGGCCACCAGTCCATACATTTCCATTCCATCTGATGTCTAGCAGCCAGGCGGGGATATACTTGACAACCAATGACAGGGAATCAGTCACTAAATCGAGCCTTGCCCATAGTGCCAACCCTCACAATTTTGGCATAAATTTCATGACTTTTTCAGCGATTCATGGGTTCACACAAAATAAAAAAAATAAAAAATTCCCCAATTCTCAACTAATTTAAAAATTTAACAAAATAATCGATTTCTCGTTAAGTGCTCATAGTGGTATCTGCAGTTGCCGAAACAGTCCCTGGTCGTGATATTAGTAGAATTATACCTAATTGATATAGTTGGCCCAGTAACAAGCACTTTAGCATATTTTAATCTATATGTTTAAGAATAGTTGTATAAATGCTTTTGAGATAAACTGGGGCCTGACTGCAATTTTGCTCTGTGCATGCGCCACCAACACTGATTTGAATTACCCTTTGGCATCAATATTGAAAATGTCTTCACCACCGAGGAAAAAGAAATGTATTGCATAAAGGGAGATGTTTAGTTTCAATATACCATTCAGCCATCAAACATTGATATACATCATGCTTTTTGCACACAGTGTGCCACAAATTTTAGCATTAGGCATGGTGGCAGAGATGATGTGAGGAAGCACATTGATAGCAAAATGCACATAAAGGTTGGTAAAATTAAGAACTCGCAGCAGAATTCAGCTCTGGAATATTTTAAACCGTCAGTGTAAGACCTGACAGCTTCCAACACTGAAGCATTGTTTGTGAGTATTCTTGTTGAACACAATCTACCTTTATCATCTGCATCCCATGCTAAACATTTGTTCAACAACTATTCCTGGACTCGAAGATCGCTTCACAAATTCATGTCAAAATTCACTAATTTTTATCCCTTATTTTACTAATTGTGAGCCTGGAGGGTGGGCAGCTATGCATGCCATATACCAGATGATCACACATGATTATGCAGAGCTTTATGGGGATCCAGTAAACTGATCATTCCATGTGATCCATCTTGAATTTTCAGCTGAATACATTACTGACCATCTAGTCAAGAGTCAAATCTGATTGGACAGGCAATAATTTGGGCCAGTTGATAGCTGAACAAACTGGTCATTTTTATTATTGACATTTCTTTCCAGCAAGATAAACTGAGGGTCCCCGAGTGGCTGAGTGGTCTAAAGCGCTGTCCATTACGGATCACTGCCATCTCACCTCTATCTGCGTGGGTTCGAGTCTAAGATTCGGCGAATGTGGATATGTGAGAAAGCTTGCCAGTAGCTTCTTGTGGGTCGGCAGTTCTTTCTGGTGATTTCTCAGGTTTTTCCTCCATCATAAATACTGGCCGCCATGAATAGCCTATCGTGTGCTGAAAAATGGCGTTAAGCCCAACAACAACAACAAGATAAACTGATACTGCTGATCATCGATGCAACTGGTAAAACAAATCTTTTCAACTTATGCTTTGGGGAGACATACATTCCATCCATTGCATTTTTGTCATAATGATGGTGCTTTTTCACCTATTTAAATGTTAAGGATCCTGCGTGGTTCTGGATTTCTGGTAAAGTCTAAAATACAAAAATTACTTTTCGGGGTCTTAAAAATGTCTGAAAAAATTGAAAAATGACCAACAGTCTTCAAAAAGACTTAAATTTTTTTTTATTAAAATCATCTTAGTCAGAAACCAGTAGCATGAGTACTCTTTGCATTGGGAGAAATTTTAGGATATAGATTTGGAACTCTTCAGGAAGTCTGGAAATTTTATAATTTTGGGTCTGTAAAAGGCATGGAAGATTTTTTCTAAATTTGTGGCAGCAACCCTGCCTTAAGCTTGCTTGTATGTTTTTTTATGCTTTTTGGTTTGTAAAAAATATTAAGCAATAAAAATGATTTGTTTTGTTATTTTTATTATCATCTCTTTAATCCCACACATTGTATAAATGTGATAATATAAATTAACTACTGCATAAGAATAGTTGTAGAGTTGATTGCAGACCTACATGTATTTTCTTTATTTTTTAAATTTATAGCAGCAGTGTATGACACATTTCCAAAAGAACTGATGGGTTTCATCAATTTTAGAGACTTGCTTCACAGAGTCATTATATTGTGCTCATATATTTAGATAGTGAACCAGCCTATACTTTAAAAAAAGGACCCAGATGTTAAGCTAAACAGGTTTTATCTCTGTGACTCATGGCCATAGACCATTTCATGGAGACTTTGGCGAACTTCGTAATTTGCTCGGAATTTTGATCACGTGGCGTATGGTCAACTGACCGCAATATCCAATTGATAGCTGGTAGGCAAATAGTCTGGTCCCCTGCTTAGTATGCTCCCTAGTATAGTATAGTGGAGTGCATCGCAGGGAGTATACTAAGCAGGGGACCAGACTAGTGGTCAAAACAAGGCGGACAATTCAGCATTAACATCAACTGTTCCAACTATTTCAGCTTCGTTTATAGAGTTCAAAAATGCCTATTCAACAGCGATGATGCCACAGATATTGACAAAATTTAATACTGGAACCATCCTGTCTTGTTTTCTGGATTTTATAGCCATACGAGAGAGTGGCTATGAGCTGTTTACATCTGGACATGTACATGCGAGTATGGAAACGGTGTCGATGTTAAAAATTTAATCCCTTTATTTACCATAACACCGCATTTCATAAATCGAGTTTCGTTTACCAGTAAAAGGAATTTTTCGTATTAATCCACAATATAACCTGGAATAAAGCTGCAGAAGTCCCAGGCATTTAGCGGGCATTTCTTAATTTGTTTTAATCTGATACATCTAAACAACAATGTATGCCATTTTGTTATGTACAGATGCCTACCAGCGTTTGATTGGCTGGAGTATAAAGCGACTCGGGAGGTTTTTCGGATAATTACGGAGCAACTCTGTTAAATCCGGTATGAAATGGGCTATTATACCACAGAAAAATGTTAGAGGAGATATTTCAAATTTTGAAACATTTCAGATCATAAAAAGGACAAATCAGTATTGCTATAAAACTTTCAAAGAAGAATGTGAGAGTGATTTAATACAGTACTCAGATTGAGATAATTGCCATGATCTTTGTCAAATTTGTGGACTTTTACAATCATTGACTGAAAGTTAGATGTGTAGACTTCATACAGTGGTACTGATACACATGTATTGCCCCATTTGGGACAAAATTTTAACTTGACACTGATCCAGGTTGACAACAAATATAAATATACAATTTTCATACAGTTTAATTATGGCATAAATTGCACTTTTTATACTCAGATTATGCTTTTTGCCACTTTTCTTTGCAATAATTATGCTTTTACTACTCTGCCTTCGTTCCTGCTTCCCAGGATGTTTTATTTTGATTCTGATAGAATACCTGACCAGATGAGGACAAACCCAACAGTGATGGCAGGGATAACCATGAAAACTTACTGTATGTCAATCATACTATGAAACAAAAAATACAGCTTTAAAGCAGTTATGGAAGAAAATTACAAAGTGCTACCAATTTCTGAGTATCCAGCCTTGTCAGATGTAACTTGGGCCCATAAGATTAATCAGTGGATTTGGAAAATAAAGAAAAACATTGTCTTCAAAACTCATCAAGGGTGAAAAGTTCAGACTGCATGACATAAAGTACACAACAACTTCATATCCAAAATTGTCTTTGTGGAAAGCTATCTACCATCATAATTTGCACAGAGCTAGTATTGCATGCATTTACCAACTTTCAGCTCTGAACTGTAGTCATTGGATTAAACCATTACAATGGGCATTGTACTAATTTTTTCTTTTGCAAGATGGATCAAAATGTCCTGCATTCCACGTTCAAAATTGTAAGAAATGTGATTGCTATCTCTTCTGTGCTAGATTTGGCATCTCTACCTATCATATGGTCCACAAAGCAAGGAGTGATCATGTGTGGATTGCCACAGCCTGCATAGCAAAGGTAATAAGGAGTACATGCATGACCTCAGAACAGCAATGACTAGTCTCAGTCTTGTGAGATGAGATACCTCCCTCCACTTGGCTGCCCCAGAACCACATCATGATCTGTTTGGCATCTTTTTGCATGTCAATGCCATTTGGCAGTCAGATTGGGAAGGTGTGGAAATGGGCACCTCAAGAACTGCTATTTCATTGTGCCCTGTTCCCTAGCTCCTAAGTTCAAACTGATTCTGTTCAGAATCGGTTTCAGCTGCAGTGCAGAGATGATTGGACTAAATGGGATAACACTGCAAGGCAGCAATTTTAGTCTGAATCTAATTTCAGGCAGCAACGAATTCCTCTATTTTGAAAGCCACCCTGCTTGCCAGCAGATAGACTTCCTTTGGGTCATTTAAATCCCATTGCAGGAATCTAGGTCACAAAATCATGATCTCAGACAAAGTGGTGCATTTCCTGTGTCACTGGTACAACAAACGATGGCTTATGACAGGATTCCTTTTAAAAGTTACAACCTAAAATTATTATCTCTATGAACACCATCTTTTATGGTTGAGGAGACCAAATTTAGCCCATCTTCAGTGTGGACAGTAGCAAATGGAAGCTGTGTGAGTTGCCTATCTACATCAATCTTCTAGCAATAAAACCCATAGTAAAGAAATGCTCAGAAAAAGTCTTCATCGTCTCATAATTCTGTGATAGTGACCTACCTCCACAGACAAGGAAAGCTGAAAGCACCATATCTATGCATAATTGTTCAGAATTTCTCTTCTGGTGCACACACATGAATATTACTGCCCAAGTTGGACATATTCTGGGCAGGCTTAATGCCCTGGTCTATTCATTGTTAAGAATTGGCTGGACTCTTCACAGATTTGTCCATCTACCCATTATATTTTAATGGTTTGTGCACTTCAACATAACCCAATGATAGATCTCTGTTTGAATAGGTGGAATCCACAACTACCCATCTTAGTCTCATGAATATTAATGATACTACAGAATACTGACTGCCATTTATAGCCCAGCTTGAAAACTGCCATATTGGCATGCCTCACATTGGAATGGAACCTAGCTAGCTGAGACAAAATAGAAATTGGCTAACATGCACACTCAACCTTTTCAAGTTTTTATCTGTGTTGTATTTTTTCCAGACAGGAGCTAAATCTGGAAAGTGCATTGGCAACAGCCCAGACCATCTCCAGACTGGTCTAAAGTTAATACTGTGTTATATCAGCCCAGACCATCTCCAGACTGGTCTAAAGTTAATACAGTGGCAACAGCCCAGACCATCTCCAGACTGGTCTAAATTTATGCAGTGTTATATCTTGCCTCCTCCTGTTACATGTTTCTAATGTGATGAATGTATTCAAAGAGTTTGTTTTTAGTAAATTATGTCTCCATCTATATGTTTACATTACCAATATGTCCTCCAACACCTCTCTACAAATACAAGCATCCTCATCAAGGTATGACTCAAATAAAACTAAATCTCTGCCAGCTTGGATTGGTAAGGGGAAGAATTGGGAAGAAATCGGTTCATCTTATATATAGTTGATACTATAGATGGGAAATAAATTTTTTTCCGTCTTTCTGGAATTGCTGAATTCAAAAAGTGGTGGAACATCTTAATAACATCACTGTTTACAGGTTAGTATTCCCATGGAGACATAATTTGTAGAGGAACAAAATATGCTTTTGATTAGTTACAAAAATATATTCATTTTATAAGTCTAGTCCAGCTGCAAACTACATAACCCCAGATCTGTTGTTGCAAAATGCACTGACAGATCTGGGTCTGTGCAGTTTATTAGGAGTAATCAGCAAAACAAATCAGTAAACCCTGATCTAATGGCACATTATGATGCAGCATATTGAGGCTATTTTTTAGTGAAACATCTTCCTAATTTCATTGTAATTGGGTGATTATTATTAGTGAAGCCTGATTAGCTGTTATAAAATATCCATTTAATTGGTTTTAAAATAGCTGAATACTTGTTCCTTCTGGAGATGTATGACCTGCAATGTAACTATTGCATCGTTACAGAATAGAATGGCATAGTCTTAAGGTCAAATTTTAATTAGATTGACTAGATGATCAGCTTATAATTTAACCTGAAAGTTTTTTTTAGCTCATTATGTCAGATTGAATACAAAATAACAGTATATTGTGGAATGATATGTATTTCTATGACCTTTCATTTTGCACAATAGAAATTGTTGACATATGTTGAATGTATGATAGATGCTACATGCTGCATAACACTAGATGAGCTGAAAACTGACAATAAAATTTATCTAAATTATGCAGTATGCTTATCCTTGGGCAAATCATGGGCACTACTATATTTGTTTATCATCAAGGCCTGTTGGAATATGTGATTAGCCTACCTGGAGTCTATACAGGTAAACAAATATGAATGTGACTGTCATTTGCATAGACTCACCTGTCTTTCACAGCTTTTGCATGATTTGTTTTGTTTTTTTCTTGATTACTGTAATATTTTTTTCTACACAGGAAAGAAGCTCTTTGGTGAAGGCTACAGTGGGCTAGAATATGATTATCGAGGTTTGTTAAAACTGTATCGTCACGTCAGTAATCAAGAAAAGGCAGATCAGTATGCAGGCATTTTACAGCAGTGGAATCAAATAAGAGACAGGAACAATGCAATACAGGTGAAACCACTGGAATTTGTAGTAGAGTATTCACTGGAAGAAACAATAGAACGGTATTTCTGACTTTAGTTGGACTCATCAAGATGGACACATCTCAAGCATCACTTAAACTTTCCTTCGTTATATTGGTGCCCCTCTGATACTGGTGCACTCTGTTGGAATGTTCATGGCATACTTGTTTCATCTAATCTGTGCAAGGAGGAATGTTCAGAGTTGATGCTTAAATGTTCACCAGCAGTAGGAAACAGTCGTTAACTAGTCTTGTAGTAATACTTATTGTGCTTAGGACTGTATACAGGTTGAAGTCTGTGATGCCAAAATTGTATGCTTCAAAGTGTAGTTAACCAAAGTGTTGCTACCTTTTAATTTTATGCTGCTATACATCATTAATTATTCTCCAAAATTAGTATAATATAGAACATGTTGTAAAAAATCAGAGATGTTTAATTTTCCTGAACAGCGACATAGCCTGAAAGAGTAGAATATTTCCCATTTTCCATCTATTTGAGAAAATAACTATAAAACTGCTGCATTATTGGATTTATGATTTTGATCATATAAATGGTTGTACATTGATTAATAACCTGTGATTTTGAGAATGTCAGAACAGTTGATCTTTTCCTTGAATCTTTTAACAAAAATTACTTAAATTTTTCAAAAATTTGAATCTATCTCTGGGAATAAAATGATTCAAACTGAGCAAAATCTATCACATTTTATATCAAGAATTTTTCAGATTCACAAATTGTCCTTAAGTGTTGAATAAATAATAAAAGTTGGTTGATTAAATGGCACAAAGCACCATTAGTTAACAAAAGTAATGTATGGAAAAAGTTAATGTCTGTAAGACAAAATGCTCCTTGAAAAACCTTTGGAAGTCTTTGAAAACTCCTTAATGAATTCTGAAGGGCTTTGTGTATCTTAATGTATATTGTTTTAGTCTTCAACATCCCACTGAAATCTAGAAGTAAAGGCATTAGAGTGCTTCAAATAAATGTTTTGAACCTAAGCAAAATATTATCTCAAGTGATCCTTGGCATGTAGAAGATTGAAATTGTTCAGAAAGTTTTTGATAGAACAAAAATTTAACAATATTTTGAAGATAACCTCAACTTTTGATTTTATTTTATGACACTACAGAATATTATTGTGAAATGACTTTGACTAAAATATTATTGGGTAACTCAGTATGTCATGTCTATTAATTATACGTCATGACTTTTAGGTGAATATAGAAAAATTTGAATATGGGTACATTAAGCTGATCAAAGATCTGTCACTTGATAAAATTTAGACCTGTATATGTAAATGTATATTTCCTCCAGTGCTGTTATTTTAGAATATTACTTGCCAGATATGTCTTTCCAGTCGTACTTACAATGTCAGTGATTTATGCCTGCATTAGATGTTTACTATTGTTGTACTGTTTTGATGTCACTTGTGTATAAAAATTGTTTTTGTGTTTTTGTTGTTGTGGGGCTTAACACCATTTTTAAGCACATGGCGGCCAGTATTAATGATGGAGGAAGAAACCGGGAAATTTGCAGAAAGAACCACCAACCCACGAGAAGTTACTGGCAAGCTTTCTCACATATCCACATTCGCCAAATCTTAGACTTGAACCCACGCAGAGAGAGGTGAGATGGCAGTGATCCGTAATGGAGATCGCTTTAGACCACTTGGCCACTCGGGTTCCCCACAAAAGTTGTAGACCTTGAGAATTTAAAGTTTTATAAATTGTCTGCATTCACTGGCCTGTGATTGGCTGTAAACTGATAGTAAGTGAATTTTTAACACATTTGCAAATTCTGGATTCTACTGTCATTTCTAAGTTTTTCCAGTGTACTTTGGTTAAGAATATCAACTCCATAGTAACAGCATTGTCCCCACCTTCACCTTCATTAGCAGCTGGCAATACAAGCCATTCAGCTTATCCTGAATATTTCAGATCATAGTCATGGAATTTTCTGTCCTTGTATATTAAATCAAGTGTTATAATATATTATATTAAATGGGTTTTGTTTTTCTTTATATTCTCCATTGCTTCATTTGTCTTCCTAGTCTTCAGTTGCCAAAACAATATTATTCTGAGTTAATTGCCTAATAAAAGTTGTGTTTGTGCTGTCGTTAAATCATGTAGATTCTTTACTCCTGATTTATTCTTTTGAAAATAACTTGCAAACATCACACACACACAAAAGCACTCATATGCACATATAATTTTACTTTGAATGTAGCTGTTAAACAGCATATCATGTGGGTACTTTAAATTAGACTATAAATTATGGTTAAAAATGTATGCATTATTGCTCCTGGGTAAAGAATGAAGGAATATTTTCTTAACATGCTCTTCTGTTTCTCTTTTTATTTACACATTTTTCAGAACCATTCTTCTTTTGTGACGAAATTAATGCTAAAGTTTGATGACTCCTATAGAATGTTTCCAGATATAGTGCATTCTCTCCTATGCAGTCAGCAGTAGAATAGAGTAATTGTGGCTATGTTAGGATCATCATTTATAAAAAAAAATTGGAGTATTTGTCTTGTAAACATTTTATTGTCATAAAATAGCTGATTGAGTTTTAAATTCCACAAAAATTTGAACATGTTAATCCATTCATTTCCTACACAAAGAAAATCATATGTTGGCAAGTGAACTGTTTTGAGTATAACATTAATTTCTAGATCAACCAAAAGTCTGAATGTACTGTTTCTGTCTGGATACAAAATCACTAATGATTTCCCAAACTTTTGTATACTTTTCCTTGACTTTTATCGTTTTCCTTCATAGGTGTTTTTCTCTTTATATACTCTGTATGAGCTTTCTTTGATTATTTAGTAAGAGACACACAACCATGTCATTTTATTTCCAATTAGTTCCATATTTTATAATGCTATGTTCAGTTTAGTTTGCAACTGGCATCATATCATTGATATAATAATTTAATGATCTTATCATTTTGAGCCTTGCATTGATTTCAGAGATAGATACATCATCGGATCTGCCAATCGTTATGATTTTGCCACAAGTCTTATGGAAATGGTCCTTAAAATATTAACTTGTGGAAAAGAAAGTACAATATACAGAAATACGATTGTTTGCAGTACAATCAGGATCCTGGCTTGTCTGGGGGTTTTTTATTCAGATTTAGTGAAGTTGGTCGGGGAATCAGATTAATTTTATAGGGGTACCTCAGATGTTTTAAACTCCATGTATTTGGTGATGGTGGTGCAAATTGTCTGAATGATTAAGTTGCTGCTTATTACTGGGTTCTTGTGCAGGTTTAAAATTCTGGAAAAGGTCTAAAATTTGAAAATTGCTTTTCCGGGTCAGGAAAATGTCTGAAAAAAACTGAAAAATAACTCCAATTATTTTAAAAGTAGCAAATTTTCATTATTTCATAAATCAGTAACATGCATTTGGGTTTTAGTATACAAATAAATCATAGTTTTGATTATACTTTTTGGATCTCTTTGCATTATTATATGCCAGTTTTTACTGGTAAAATATGTCCCAGAACCAGAAAAAAATAAGACTTTGGTAGTTTTGTACTATAAAAACTCTAACATGTGTTTAAGTCTTGAAAGTTAACTTCTTAACATCAAAGTATGTTTAGAAGCCAATAGATTATTTTCATGCAACTGTAGTCCCATATAACTGCCAACTTTGACCAGTGATTGAAGATTCAGCTTATCTCTTTCATGGATTCAGATGTTATAATGTTAGATACATGCAGTATAATTCTGTCATCCCTAATCAGATAAAATGGACAACTTGCAGTTACAGTTCCCCCAGTTATTGATAAGCCTTGGATAGCAGCTGTAGCTTAGAAGCCAGTCTCTTCATGCTGTCAAAGCAATACCTGATGCAGTCAAAGAGATAGTCAACTCTCCTTCCATTGTCTGACTAATTGCTAGTGTGCAGAGCAATAAAAATTAAATCACTCTTATTTCAGCTACATATATATTAATCCAACTTTTCATTTTTGTTTAAAACAAAATAATATCCAGGTTTTCCTTGGTACCAGCATGGTTTTAATTTTGCCACTTTATATTTATGGATGAACCCAAGTCACATAATCACTAAGCCATACTGCATTTGTAGGCTGTCACTCAAACCAAGCCTTTGTAATTAAATATTTTATGCAGAGCATGTAAACACAATAACTAATTACTTTATAGGTGAACTCAAAACTAAGGTTGTTAACTGTGTGGATTGAGCTGGTGACTGAAATAGGATTACATCCTCTGAGTTTCATCTTACACTTCCCACTTTTATTTATGTTGAGGAGAAAGGTCAGAGCCAGTTGGCTATTGAAAAGTTGGAAGCCACTGCCACCATAATGAAAGCCATATTCATGAAGTGTTGAGCACATGTCTGCTATATTTTGGTTGAAATCACATGAGTACTGCATGTGCTCTCTGCTCAGTGAATTTGGTTTTCTCTAAGTTGTGTGCACAGGTTTCATTGTTTTGGGAATAAATGTTATTTTATTTTCACAGAACAACATCAGAAACGGGAGTATTATTGATATCATATAACTATTGGACCTCTGGTATGGACATGTAGATTGCAATATTTTCTTTGTCACATTACTAGCTGTGTAATTTGCAAGTACTAGGTCAGATTGCACCAGCACTGTACTTTTATGTTGCCAGTGAATTAAAGACATAATAGATGCTATACTCATAATTTCTGAGAAAATAAATAATCAAATTCATGCAGGTATTACCCAATGTGAGGTCATCTAAATCTGCTAAGCCCACATGTAATCGGCTACCCTATTCTGCCACTATGTGGTTGTGACAAACTTTTCAGTAGGCAATTGGCTCTGATGCAACATCGCAACAATAATATCAAAATATTTCAAATAAGTTGGAGGAAACATGCATTTGATATTACACTGCTGTTGTGGTGCTGATCTGGATGTTATGATGTTTGTTTAAATGTAGTGGTCAGCAATATGCATTAATTTCATGGGGGGTTTTTTCCACATAATTTTCCCAAATTCAAGTAAAGGATAAACCATGCATTGTTGATATTGGTTCATTAGCTTTTGTACCATTAAAATTTAGCCTTGTACCGATCCATGCTGGTATGAAGCACTGGTAGTTGCACCAATCTAGTGGAATCTCAGCACATTTTACTTGCAATTTTTACATATTTTAGCCTCATTTGGTTAATAAACTTTTAATATTGTTTGGTTTGGAGATTTCTATTTTATATTTTGGTCTGAAAAAGATTGGGAATCTTTTTAAAGTTTGTGACAGGAACCTTGTTATTAAAATGTTTGAAAATGGCATCCAAAAGCAAAACAATACCGAAACAAAAGGACCCTTGAGTCTTTTCAAAGGCTTTGATAGTCATTACAGAAGAATTAAAAGATATATTCAGATTGAAAAGAGTAGCAAGAGCAACTGTTAGGTTTTTATTGGACATTAGGTCTTCATTTGAGTTTGCCTCATGGCTGGACAGATGTTTTTATTGGACATGAGGTCTTCATTTGAGTTTGCCTCATGGCTGGACAGATGTTTTTATTGGACATGAGGTCTTCATTTGAGTTTGCCTCATGGCTGGACAGATGTTTTTATTGGACATGAGGTCTTCATTTGAGTTTGCCTCATGGCTGGACAGATGTTTTTATTGGACATGAGGTTTTCATTTGAGTTTGCCTCATGGCTGGACAGATGTTTTTATTGGACATGAGGTCTTCATTTGAGTTTGCCTCATGGCTGGACAGATGTTTTTATTGGACATGAGGTCTTCATTTGAGTTTGCCTCATGGCTGGACAGATGTTTTTATTGGACATGAGGTCTTCATTTGAGTTTGCCTCATGGCTGGACAGATGTTTTTATTGGACATGAGGTCTTCATTTGAGTTTGCCTCATGGCTGGACAGATGATTACTAGTACTACATGAAATAAACTTTTTTTTTAAGGATTACATCACATTTTGAGATAGCAAGAAGCTATTGAGCTCAAAATGGTTTGGATCTGCAGTTTGTGAAACTCTGCTGAAGGTAATTAAGGTCTGAAAATACTTTACAAACATTTTTGTTGAACACAATGTTTACCATGGCTTCATCTTGAATCACATTTTTGGACTTGTAAATGGACATATTCCAGCTTGACAAAAGGAGGACATGATATTTTATTGTACCTTGCTGCAAACTGGTCTAACTTGTGGCACAAATTGATTTCCTTATTGAGAAGGTCTTGATAGAATTGACAGGTCTGCATTCATAAGAGAGGTAAAATTACAAAATGAAATAAACACTGGTTGTATATAAGAAGTGTCTGCTTAAGGAAGTGACTGCTTTGAGAGTATGCACTTTATCTTCCTTTTCAACTGTGTTAAAATTATTAGAATTTTATCACAAGAAAAGAAAATTATTCTATACTTCTTGATACATTATAAATCTGTTCAGCAACCTATTTTGTGATTGCAAATACTTTTCTGTACAAATAATTCCTTTGACCATTTATCACTATTACAAAGATCATTGTTTTTTTTATATAAACATCTTTTGAAAGACACTTGTCAATTTAAAGCTTTACTTTTCACATAATATTGTATGTGTAGAGCAAAGGTGTCTTATCTGTTTATCTTGAATAAAAAATATTTTATTTTATAGTGTTGTATTATTTTAATGGTGCATGAATAAATTTATTTTTTACTGTAAAATTCACACCCATCAAGATCAGGACTACATGCATTGTACCTCCCCCCACACATAATCATTTCCAGAACAAAAGAAAATGATTTTATGTAAAAACAAGAATGAATAAAGGTTCTCTTATTTGTAAATTTTACTTGCCATCAGTCCTTATTTATGCTAGTGTTTCTCTTGTAAGCTTGATTTGCCAGTGGTACTTATTGTCATTTAGATGCTAAAAATACTTACAGGAAATAGCCCTTCCAGGATTCTATTATAACATCCCCTTGTTGGCCTACCATATGTGGAATGTTCCTCAGTCGAAGATTTTGCTACAGCACTATACACAGTGCATCATTTACGCATCCTGTAGTGCATTAAATTTTTGTGATTTATTTGACTGTATTGTTACACTGTGTAATAACAAGTACTTTGCTTTTCGTGAAACTTATTTGTGTTGGCTTTTGATAAAAATGAGTTAAGTTGCACATGTTTGAATGGAGTGAGTTCAGTTTCTAGGCAGTGATTGAAGAAACGTATCAGAACCTATCACTGGCCATCTGCCCGTCTAGTGCTCATACATTGAACTGGGCCTACAAGGATAAGCCTTAATTCAGTGCCACAAAGGAAGATGAATATATCTTATTCTGTCTTCTTTAGTCCATGAAAATGACAGGTATCACCATTTGCCTATCAGACAAGATTTAGGACCATATTAATATAAAGCATTATTTTCAGCATGCCAGCCGCTAGCATTGCTCTTTCTACTATTGTATTGTTTTGATACAGATATTTCTAATCTTGATATTCCAAACATGGACAATCATATTGGTGATTTATGCCATCCAAATCAGTCAACAGGTTTTCAGTGCTACTTTGAAGCTAAACTAGAATGTTGCAATTCAACTTGGGGTCTTTGGCCATTTTTCTCCAGGTGGAAAATGCTGACAGTGACTAAAAACACAAGTTATCTAGCCATATAACTAGGGTTATAAGAGAGTGCCACATCAATAGCCTATGCCTACAGCCTCATACAATATGGACTTTGTGAGATGAGACATTATATTGCATTCATTCACACTTAAACTGCATCATGCAGTGGTACTTTGTTCTTGGCCTTGTGACATAGCCTTACTGTCCAGGGTGCATTGAGGAAGTGGGGATGCAATTTCCTTCAACTTCTCTTTGTGCAGCTCTTGTATCTTTTCGATGGTGTCCATCTTAGAGGCGTGACAATCATCAGCTAAAGGACAAGAAAACCGTACCATACCTGGTGACCCGGCTTACCATATGTTCACGATTTTGTATGCACGGAAGAGGCCATGACTTGTAGAGAGATATCTGGCATGGTTTATCCAGATAAGCAAGATGATAATTGATGTTGCATAGAGATTGTAATGGTCATCATACTAAACAGATGTGCTAGATCCAAAAATGGACTTTTGAGTTTATTTTCGAGGCTGTAGTTGAAGAAATATACATTGTCAGCTTCAAAATTCCCACCACCCCATCAGTAGTTCTCCATGAGGAGGAAGTGACTTATTTCCATCAGCCTCCTTCATCAGTCAGTGAACGATAGGCAAGCTAGAGAAAAGGGAACTTTTAAGTCAAACGTTCCATTCAGATCCTGAGAAAGGATACAACAACCTAACTAGTTTATGGGGTTAATTTTGTTACAGATTTGTTCTCTTAAAATAAGTAACAAAAAATAGTCAAAGACAACAAGCTTTGTAAAATTTAACATAAAATTTATTTCCCTAGAGTACAAAGTTAAAATGAGAGATTTTTGCCAATTAAAACTCAAAATAATCCAAAAATTACAAACACAAGTCCTAGTTATTTAAAGTCCTGAATAAAAATCTGTACAAGTCCCAATTAAATTTTAAAAAAAACTGACCGCAATGACGTGTCTGTTATAGCTTAACAGTCTTTTGTTGGATCACAATAATATAATTCCAAGATAGAATTAAGTATAAATTCCAGTGAATGTCTTTATCAAAGAATTTTATCAGAGTATATTTGTACTTCCAGAGAAAACACTCACTTGAATTCACTAATATGAAGAAAATGATTCATCTCGAATGTGGCCACAACTTGATACGACTTGAAAGTGCTTGATGTTAAAGCACAAATTACCAAGTCATATATATATATATATATATATACATACACACTTGACCCCAGGTCACAATTAGCATTTTCTTTTCATAAAATTACCTAATGGAAAATAACCTTCTAAAATGATCCTGATATTTAGAAAATCGAAACCATAACTTGGATTACATAAGTAAATTCCAAAATTTAGACCCAAATAAACATTTAGTTCTATTAATAATGATCCTGATATTAAGCCCATACACAGAGAATAATTTAGCTTAATAAGATTAACAAAAGTCAAATCAGGACAAGCAAAAATTAACAATGTTTATATTACAATACATACACACTCATATAACCTTATTACCTTGACCTGCCAAACCCACCCATCGCAGAATACCTACTGGTGGCCGCCCGACTCCTCTTATTTGATCGCCCTATTTCCTTAGAACGAGTGGGATATCCGGTGACTTCGTGTCAGCTTTGGATTTCATTTAACATCTCCCTCATTTCTCCTCTCCCCTTTTCACGAAAATACCGTTAGATCGGGAAGACCATTTTCGATAGCAGGATATAGGTCGCTCCTTAATAAAAGGGCGTTGAGCCATTAGGTCGGGAGCAAAGAGTGGCTGAGTGGTCTAAAGTCCTAACCATTACGGATCACTGCCATCTCACCTCTATTTACGTAAATCCGAGTCTCAGGCTCGGCCAATGTGTGTACGTGAGAGAGCTTGCTTATAGCTTCTTCGTGGATCGGTGATTCTTTCTGGGGTCTAACTCAGTCCATCCTCCACCATATATATACTGGCCGCCTGGTATAGCCTATCTTGTACTGAAAAATGACATTAAACCCTATAACAACAACGAATTATATCAATGTTTTTCAGAAGAAAAAAAATATGATATGGAGAATTATTGTTTACTCTACCATCATTGCATGCCTGATGTTCGATCTGGACTACCCCATGTGCGTCAGGTAACATGGGTGAATAGGCGCATAATTAATAACTATCACGGCTCTTAGGTGGAAAAGAATCTATAATCGGTGTTCTTTTCTGGTTTATAAAAACAGTTATTTTCAGTAAACACTGTGTCATCTGCTTTAAATATCTGCAATGTCTGGTTTTAATATTTCTAAAATAAACTGGACACAAAAGGAGAAGAGAAATCCGTGTATTCATGGATTCAAAGAGATGTTACTACAAATCATTTACGGAATCGCTGAGAATATTAATGAAGGTGAACTATATCACATGTGTTGCTTCAAAACAGACTCGCCAGTAGTAATAGGGGTCACTTTACGGACAATAGGAATGTCCTTACAAAAACCCATGGGCCACTTTACGGGCAAACGTTATACGGACAAAAGGATGGTGTTGTATACGGACAAGATTTATAAGGACAAAAAGCTAGGGACTGTATACTGACAATGGGATAGATTGAATTTGTAGCGGGAAGCGAGGTGGCGGATGGCTGGTTGCATGTAAGTTTAGCGGTGAAACTACGAATAAAAATGCTTGGCAAGGCGGATAAATAAACAAACACAAAACAAAGACACACATATATGACAAAGAGATTTAATCTTTTCAAGACAAGGAGATGGGCCTTTGGGTTCTTCTGTTTTTCTCCACTTCTTCCACCATTTTCTCACTTTCTCTAATATTCCTTTCTTTTTCTTCTTTTTATTTTCTGGTATCCAGTCAGGATGTCACATCAATCAATTTTTTCTGACCTTCAAGTTTTGAATCAGTCTCTTAAAGTCTTCTTTTTTTTCTTTCTGTTTTCTTTTTCCTTTCTCTCATTAGTCCATTTATCTTTAATCTTCTTCACTTCCACTTCCAGTACCTTTCTAATCATTTGTTCTGCTTTCTTTAATTGGACTAATCCCCACTTCATAAAAAAAACACTCTGTTAAATTCTGTTTTCGGAAAGCATCTAGCCTTTGTCACACCATCAAGGGCCTCTTACAATGTCTACACTTTAATGTACATAGGCTTAATAATGACTCTTAACTTCCCCACTTCCTCTATCATGCCTTTAACCAGATCTCTGGCTACTTTCAGGCTGGTCACTCAACTTGTCACAAAGTCTTCAGTAACTGGATTCTTCCATTCTTTTTCAAGCCTTTTTACCACATATGATTCAAAAAGTTAAAAACACAACTTCTCGAATCATGCTTAGATTACAACGATCAGAGCACGTCTACTACCTAATCTGTACCCAGCACTGGCTATCCATTCGATCCTGAATTAAAAACAAAATGTTTTCTCTGTTCTACGTTTCACTGACAGCCTCCAGTCCAAACATACCTATCCGAACTCACCCATTGTACACACCAGCAAGATACTTACGCTCCTATTCTCGTTATTCCCACTAAGAAAATGGAATCATCTGGACAGCGTTCTTTTGCATACCAGGCCCAGCAACGTGGAACGAATTGCCCTCTGAACGTAGAGACAACGACACAGTGATCTCATTCATGGGCGCTCTTTAAAATCGCCTATTTCAACTGCAAGATAAGACTTTAAAACCTAATAATGTTTTCTTGCCTTAACTATTTACATGTTTTCTTTCTCTAATTTCTTGGTGTTTGTTTTTATTTTGTAATTATATAATTATATATGTTTTTATGTGTTGTCCAATGTTGTAAAGCGTTTATAGCTTCTAAGATTATTATTATTATTATTATTATTATTATTATTATTATTATTATTATTATTATTATTCTGCATCTATCATCAAAAAACAACTGTCTTATATGTCATTAAACAAATTCATCTTCCAAGGTGTTGACTTGTCAACGCTGGGTAGCCAGACTGACGACCTCTATGTTTTTATATACCTTTCAGAACGAATGTGAAGGAAAATATCCCTTACAATACTTCAAATACTATCTACTATCCATACAGAAAGGAAAAAGATAACCCATTATATACTTTACACTCACCCATTATCTACTATCAACACAGATGGGCGGAAACACTATATACTATCCACATAGGTATGCACGCACATCAAGATACAGACAAGTACACAATGTATGAGCACACACACGTGCACAAAAATTCACGCATAATTTTTGGCAACTTGAATAGTCTCTTTTCTAGAGAGCTGGATAGCCCTGATAAGGGCTGTTTTTGTGAACTTCAGAAGCACTTTAATGTGTGCATCTTCCAGACCAGGCAACACATACACAGCGGTGGCTCCAGTCGTTGTTCCAGTTAATTTGAGTGGTTAGGAGTGCAAAGAGTGGTTGAGTGACCTCATCATCCCAGTTTTCACTTTGTGGAATAGTGAAGACTGACTCCCTCCTTATTCTATTCCACACTCGTGAATGATGAGGTTTCCTTATCTACTGTCTGCGCTGCGACTCCCACTTATGCCTCTATCTCGCAAACTCCTACCAGTTTTCCAATTGGAGTACAGCGGCACATGGTACTGGTACTGGTACTATTAGTGGCTGTGGTGCTGGTGCGAGCCCTAAAACTGGTGTTAAAACAAAGCGGTCTTGCCATCTTCGATGGCACCGAATTTCTGAACCAAGCTTTCCAAAACGAATTAAAGAAACGAGACATTTATTGTTTCGTGGAACATTTTCAACGTACATTGAAAGAACGCAAACGAAAATATTGTATACATCAACAAACTCTCAAGTACATCGACGTCTTATCACACGTGGTCCAAGCGTACAACCAATTTTGCAATCGGAGCATCGGATGTGATACCATGAGGTGACTCATGACAACAAACTGACCGTCTTTGAGTGTCTGTTTGTTCGTCGCCGGTTGTAACTGTCCCAAAAGATATGTGGGGTTTTGACAACGGGAGACTGGGCCCATAATGGCAAAATTAAACGCACTTTCAACAAAGGTTACCTACCCAACTGGACCACCGAATTATTTCGTGTCATTTGACGAGTGCCTGGTCGTCATCCTGCTTTCAATAAATTGGAAAAAATTAACTGGGACGTTTTAAATTGAACGTTCTACTAGCCTGAGTTATAGCGCATGACCACAATAAAGACAAAGTGTACGATATTGAAAGCGTTCGAAGTACCCGTAAAGTGGGAAACCTCCTTTCAGCTGACAGGTGGCCACACCACCACCATCCAAGGGGATCATTAAACAGGTGGAACACCCACCCACCAAAGAAGGCAATGCAAATAATCACACATTACCTAACTCAAACTCAATTATCATCCATCAGACTGAATGTACGCAGGGAAAAAATGAAATGAACCCCTCCCTACACAAAACAAATAACAAAATATTAAGCAATGAAGTTGACAAAGGAACAGATGCATGTAACACGATGATGTCAGTAATAAAAAATTAAACAATCTCAGAAGTCTTCTCACAAACACTATAATTTATTACTTAAATGACTTAGTGGCGGGTATCACAACAATCACCCAAACTAATCACATACCATGTATCCTATTTTTCAAACAACTCCAAGATTTGCTGAAGAAACACCTTGTTTCCACCTAATAAATACCATGAACAAAATCAATTAATTAATTTATGTATATTAGAATGAACAAAACGAAGAAAACAACCTAATAAACTTAGCAATGGAATAATCGAGGACTTAATATGAACAAACCTGAATTACTGATCAAACTTAATAAGACCAACCACAAATCAGATATCATGTATATTCAAGAAACGTTACCACATCAAACCTTCAAATACCCACTGGATATTTCCGGCTATTCTACCAGTAAATTCGTTATGAGAGATAAAAGAAACCAAAGATGGGGTGTCTGGCTATCCTTGTCAGTGACTTTCTTCCAAATAAAACCTTCATACAACAGTGAAAATCTCAGACTGATCCAGAACACCCCATAACCCTTGAGTACCATTCGTTACTCATTCACACAGGCCAACTTACAGTATAAATTTTTAATATTTATGACCACAAAAAACTTATACTGTTTCTCCACCAAATTATAACCAGATATCCAGTTTTGCAAATGAGTATATTATTTGTCAATACACATAGTTAACGATGGAGATGAACTCGCCTAAATAAAAGATGCTCAATCATTGAGGAATGGCTATATAATAATAACTAGTCCAGACGATGGTTCTCTATCTGCACTAGATCTGACGATCTGCACTCCCAAAATAGCCACCATGACACACTGGGTAGCGACCACTTTCCAATACACATGTCCATCAATCTTACCAACCCAATCGCCAGGAAGAGCTGACCAGGATGTAACTGGAAGTGGTATTGCTACTCGAGGAAGTGGTCTTAATACTCCATGCCCCGATAACGTCCATGCCGACGTGGACATACTAGAAATTCTGATTTGCGGAAAACGAGCGGGCAAAAATTCCCCAGAAATCATTAATGAAGCAGCTGCTATTTGTCAGAGATTATTTACAAGTGGTATAATGGATATCAATATTTATCGATCCCTCATAGATGAAATCGCCGATGATTAACGCAGTTGTTGATTAAGGCTATATAATCATATCAATGCTAAGTAAATAAGATGAGCATGCATGATGATCATCGTCGAGTGATCATGGTCAGGGTGATAAATTCGTGATTGCCTACCTACATATAAATCGTACTGCGGAGATGGATTTAGTGATGTTGTTCATGGTCTATTTAGAAGGATAGCACCAAAATCTATACCATTTGCAACATAACTGAGTATGAAAGCTATTGATGTTGTTCGTGAAAACCTTATCGGTACTGTTGGTGATGTTACCGGTAAAGCATTCACATCAATCAATGATAGACATTCACGATTAGTACAACGAAAACTTCAGCCAGTAAAGTTACACAGCATAGAAGTTATGCCTGCAAATGTTAGTAAGATAATAAAATCAGGCTGCGAATCAAGAACTAGCAGCAATTACGTTGCCATCGATGGTTGATACACCCCTATCATGAAAACAAACAAAAACATTAGCTGCTAGTTTGATAGCAGGATGTGATCTTCGTGTTAGACGATAATAAATACAATAAAGATGGACGCACCAGTTTTGAAAGATAAATCAGTACTTGATTCTATCAATATTATTCTTCTGACGCACGTGTACCTGATGAACGTGTAAGAATCTAATTACAAGCTTAGGATTCAAGCAGATATTTCCTGCACCCTGAGGCATTTATTGAGATTGCAGGTAAACTTTTGAAATTAGATAACACAGATTATTGAAATGCTAATCGAGTTGGTTTTATTAATAATGGAATCATAACGTTATTTAAAAGTGCCAGACACATGATTGATGGTCGGGAAATTAAGGTTTGTCATAACGACATCGACGTTACCATAACTATACTTGGCCTTGCAAGAAACAACGATGATTATTCGAGATCAGCTGGTCCATCAATAATGTTTACAAGTAATACAACTGATAATACAGAACACAGAAATATGCACTAAATGCAGTCGCAGTTGTATCAATGAATGAAAATTTCAACTTGGGATTGCATGTATAATTCCACTATCACATATCTTTGGATTTTGTTGAAATGTAGGAAAGGTCATTTTCGGGGGAAAACATAAAAATTCCCTTGTTAGAAAACCTACCGACGATGATACAATATGGTACGCTGAAGGATTGGAAAAAGCTGCAACCGTGGAACTTCATGGAAATGTAATACTGACAAAACATTCTTTATAGATGCCAACAATGACTCCATCACTGACCGAACAACAACGGCTATTTTCTTTTATGGACAGCGACGGCACATCAACATCATCACGGTTGACGATGAACACATATAACGTTCAAAGTAACATTAATGGTTTATTCACATGGCCGACAGCATCATAACAAGGTATCTCTGCTCAGCGAAATACATTTATTACTTTCCAAGATGCTGCGCGAGTAAACTCAGTGTTACGTAGTGTAATGATATTTAACAGACTTAGTGTCATTGAGGATAAATTAACATCAAAAACCGGATGAGGATATATTATTGAATTTTGAAAACAATCACGTTGCACGTGCCTATAATCGTTTGATGACATTCATGGGGCGTTATCAAAGTGTTGATACTGGATTGCAAATATATCAGCGTGATTATACAAAACTGTATACGATCTATTACGTTTTGCTAGAACACTTCGATTTTTAGGCAATCTGTCCTTGATATACACTTTAGATCTCGCCTGGCAAGAGGAGCTAATGCTAATTACAGAGCAATCGCTGTTATATTCTCAGATAAAACAATGTTGTTTGAAGGTGTTGTTGGACCAATTAGAGTATTTGATGACCCGGTAGAAAACATGAAATTAAATCGTTCATGATACTATAGTGTCATATCATCATATTAGTGTTAGTCTGACTCCTGGTCAGATTAAAAAGACATTATAATCAATTCTGGAACAACAATATCGCTGAAACGATGATAAATCTCAGGTCGTCTGAATAAGCTATCACTGACTGAACGTGAACTCAGGCACTTCAATAACGCCAAACAGTCAAGAACCGGCGTAAGACTTTATCTTTCTGTGGGTGCCATTAGCGACATTGCAAAGTCAAGTGGCATATTTTCACTTTTCGCAGCTATACCAGAGCTGATAGCCACTGAAGCTCCAGTTCCAGCGGTAGAAAATGCAAACTCACTCGGTGCAGTAGGAACAGTATCCGGAATGACCCTCAAAAAAGTCAGCAATTCATATGGAACTGGCGCATCACGTAGAAGAAGAATTCCTCTTCTGATCCATCTATATCTTATTCCAGATGTAACCGCCGCTACGAGAACGAATATAGCCCCTACCTCCACCGCCGATGCTTCTAGAAGTGAAAACATTAGTTGAATTGGCAGAAAAACAACATGTAGCTCCCGGAAGCTGACTCAGACTTCTGGGAACCTATCGTGGAGGAACATTATCCATAAAGAACTATAAAAATCAAAATACCCGCTTCCAATTTCGATGTACTTGATGCTGCTGTGTAATCAAACAAAACGTTCAGAGGTTTTTTTTATACATTATCAATTACCAAAACAACCAAATCGTTTTGAGACCGGAATCATCAATATGCAGGTACTCACTGGTTTGCATACACGATTTATCTACGTAGAGTTATTTATTTGGCTTCGTATGGACTGGCACCACTGAAGTAGTTTTTGAAATATGTCTGCAGCAAACAAAGCACGCCAATCTGATTTTCAACATTACCAAAACAGACAATAATTGATTCGCCAATATGTGGCCGCGAAGTACTTGCTGTAAGTAACGCTGTATCATCATCAACGTTGCTGTCTCATAAAGTTGTACACAAGTATAATGGTAGATATTTTCGGAAGATCTTCTCGACTGAGAAAAACTCAGCAAGGTGACGTACCAAATAAGCAACACTTGACGATATCAGGGACAAGACATCTAATATTGTGCGTCGATGAGGAACAAAATGTTGTTTTTTTTTCAGAATCAACAATGACGATTAAAAACGAGTAATGTCGCGCTGACAGATATTATTCTGCGAGTTCTAGATGCAACTGAAAATAGCTTAGCGGTATTTACCAAAATCAGTAATTTCAAAAACTCAGAGGAATCAATCTTGACATTTATGTTTAAAATTATTGGACGTATCAGATGAATCGGAAATATTATGTATGGCGATCTCAACATGAGCATAAATACAATTTAACCAAAATTAGACGATGACATGGCAACAAAAAGATACGTAGACAGCAACAACACCACGATCAGAATTGAGATCGTTGATCGTCTACTAACCACGGGTGATATAATGACTGATTCTCTGAACATTTCCAAGAATAAAATTACTGGTCTTAGAGAATCAGAATTAAATAATGACGCTGAAACAATATAATGTGCTGATGTTAGCAACGTTCTGACAATGACATCGCTGATGGCAATCAATCATGGATTGGCCACATTTAGATTTGAATATACAAGTCACGTATTGACGTATTGACAGAAGTCTTGAATTTTCGTAGAAACACGAAAAAAACAATTATTTTTTTTTGGAAGTCCAGCTGTAGTCGACATTAAATTCTCTAACATAAATAATATTAGCACTTATCAACAGTAAACTTTTTGAAATAATTTTTTTACCGACATTGTAGTATGTACAGTAGTGTCTGAATGAGCATTATGGTCACCATCCAGTGATTTCATCAAGCATAGCGCTGAGGTTACATGTTCTCAGCACTCGGAATCACAACAATTGAAACAGAGCTTATAAAAATACCCAATAATTTACTGAGCTTTCCAGTTGATAGATCTTCTGGACCTGTTTTATTCGTAGCGGCTCAAAACGACTTGAAAGGTTTTTAGAATTTCCCGAGAAACATGACCCCGGCTTGATTTATTAATGGTGTCTCGAATTAGTACCTAAACTACCACCTACATAAATTATGAACCAATCGATCGACTTTGTTGCAGCGCAATGTCTCAGATATGTTTGTTATCTTATTCCAGATGTAACCGCCGCTACGAGAACGAATATAGCCCCTACCTCCACCGCCGATGCCTCTAGGAGTGAAAACATTAGTTGAATTGGCAGAAAAACAACATGTAGCTCCCGGAAGCTGACTCAGACTTCTGGGAACCTATCGTGGAGGAACATTATCCATAAAGAACTATAAAAATCAAAATACCCGCTTCCAATTTCGATGTACTTGATGCTGCTGTGTAATCAAACAAAACGTTCAGAGGTTTTTTATACATTATCAATTACCAAAACAACCAAATCGTTTTGAGACCGGAATCATCAATATGCAGGTACTCACTGGTTTGCATACACGATTTATCTACGTAGAGTTATTTATTTGGCTTCGTATGGACTGGCACCACTGAAGTAGTTTTTGAAATATGTCTGCAGCAAACAAAGCACGCCAATCTGATTTTCAACATTACCAAAACAGACAATAATTGATTCGCCAATATGTGGCCGCGAAGTACTTGCTGTAAGTAACGCTGTATCATCATCAACGTTGCTGTCTCATAAAGTTGTACACAAGTATAATGGTAGATATTTTCGGAAGATCTTCTCGACTGAGAAAAACTCAGCAAGGTGACGTACCAAATAAGCAACACTTGACGATATCAGGGACAAGACATCTAATATTGTGCGTCGATGAGGAACAAAATGAAGTTGTTTTTTTTTCAGGATCAACAATGACGATTTAAAACGAGTAATGTCGCGCTGACAGATATTATTCTGCGAGTTCTAGATGCAACTGAAAATAGCTTAGCGGTATTTACCAAAATCAGTAATTTCAAAAACTCAGAGGAATCAATCTTGACATTTATGTTTAAAAATATTGGACGTATCAGATGAATCGGAAATATTATGTATGGCGATCTCAACATGAGCATAAATACAATATAGCCAAAATTAGACGATGACATGGCAACAAAAAGATACGTAGACAGCAACAACACCACGATCAGAATTGAGATCGTTGATCGTCTACTAACCACGGGTGATATAATGACTGATTCTCTGAACATTTCCAAGAATAAAATTACTGGTCTTAGAGAATCAGAATTAAATAATGACGCTGAAACAATATAATGTGCTGATTTTAGCAACGTTCTGACAATGACATCGCTGATGGCAATCAATCATGGATTGGCCACATTTAGATTTGAATATACAAGTCACGTATTGACGTATTGACAGAAGTCTTGAATTTTCGTAGAAACACGAAAAAAACAATTAATTATTTTTTGGAAGTCCAGCTGTGGTCGACATTAAATTCTCTAACATAAATAATAATAGCACTTATCAACAGTAAACTTTTTGAAATAATTTTTTTACCGACATTGTAGTATGTACAGTAGTGTCTGAATGAGCATTATGGTCACCATCCAGTGATTTCATCAAGCATAGCGCTGAGGTTACATGTTCTCAGCACTCGGAATCACAACAATTGAAACAGAGCTTATAAAAATACCCAATAATTTACTGAGCTTTCCAGTTGATAGATCTTCTGGACCTGTTTTATTCGTAGCGGCTCAAAACGACTTGAAAGGTTTTTAGAATTTCCCGAGAAACATGACTTCGGCTTGATTTATTAATGGTGTCTCGAATTAGTACCTAAACTACCACCTACATAAATTATGAACCAATCGATCGACTTTGTTGCAGCGCAATGTCTCAGATATGTTTGTTACAGACCCAACGTATTATTGATGTATGCAGTAAAAATGAAAAATGCCGTAATTGTATCGTTGTTACAGATATAATTGTTTATTCTGCATCCGCGGTCTTGCTGGAACAGCAACTATAATCTGTTCGTTATCAGCGTCATACGTAAGTAATATCACCTGGAATAGGAGTTGGCATTACAGTTGTATCAGGTCTTGTTGATATTCTTAATATAATTGCAACAAAAACAAATCCATGTGTGCGGTTGATAAATTAAACGAATATACAATATTTATATTAGGGCAACACATGCGCATGCCAAATTATCACCGCTGATATCATCAAGGGTCAGTGATGGAATAATATTAGATCAGAAATTTGCAGAAATGATTAAGGTTTAACACGCCCCCTCTGGATTGGCGACTGGAAACCAAAGTCCACCATCTCCGACAAAGACATAGTCACCTTAATTTAAACCCTGATTTCAAATTGGAAGTAAATAATGTCATCAAACAATAAAAGATCGTTACAGTTACTATAAAAAGAATAGTCGTTAATACAACACCGCCAACAACCACGATTATATCAACGAGCTCAACTAATCCTAAATTCAACGTTATCTTCCAACAGCAATTCCAGCCAAAGAAATAGCGTTAGTGTAATTACAAGTCTATTACAGCTTTACAAATATTAGATCAAAGTCATTTGGCGTGTTACCTGAAAATTACTCATTAGTGTTTCCTTATGAAAAATAAATCCGACGAAACTCCAGATTGGCAAGTTGGAGGTATTCTTACAGGCAGTTATCAAACCGAACAGATTAGTAATAAATTCTAACACATAATTAAATCTATTTCACCACAGGCAATAGAATGTACTTAGAAAAATTCCAGATTACGAAATATAGACATCAATACCAAAATTTAAATTGAGATTTGAAATCACCAAGCCTCAAGAGGAGAAAAAAAGATTTTCTACCTTGGTATGGAATCATGGAATGTATTCTTTTTCAAAATCAGATTTTTGAAAATAATTTCAAAATCATTAATGCTGAGCAAAAACAAATGTGTGATAATCTAAGCCAGGCATTCACCCGTTATATTACCAAGTTCCCCTGTTGGCGATTGTTTGAGGTTTGAACTCATCAAGCAAATAGAACACCTAAATAATTTAACATCGGATTTCGAAAATATCATCGGAAAATTCTTCAAGCGGTGACAGAAAGTGGAGACGATGTTGAAATCGGCGGTAGCGAAAAGCTAAAAAAATATTCCTGAACAGCCAACATTTAAATATTAGTGATTTAATGACGATGAACTGAAGGGAAAAAATACGTTAATGAAATTGTCAATGAATTCTTTCCGAATATCGTAGATGGGCGGAGACAAATATCCCTTCATACGATTATTCACAAACATAACAATGATCCCAACGGTGGATGTCGTCATATATAACCAGGTGTTGTCGCGGTCACATCAACCATCGCAGTTAATTTTGTGTGTGATGCTATTGATGGAAGTTATTAAGTAGATACCGAAAAAATTCAAATAAACACAACAAGGCTATATCTTATATTCTTTTACCATTGAAGTACAGCCTGGATTTTAATAGTGACAGTACCTATTAATCCGGTTTATTTGCGATGTCATAATCCGTTGTTGTTACGCATACATTTTAGACTTACTGACCAGGCCAAACACTTGATTGATTTAAGGAATCAAGTTTTGGCGATTAGTTTGTTTCTGAGATCGTATATCTTCGCGTTCGTGGTAGCTTTTTTTTTGGAATAAAAGAAATCTGAATCAGGATAAGAATCAGGATTTTTATCTGAATCAGAATCAGAATCAGGATTTATCTGAATCTGAATCAGGATCAGAATAAAATAAATATTTATAATCTGAATCAGAATCAAAATAAATATTATAATGATTTTTTATTTATTTTTTTGTCCTGAAAATCAGTTCAGTTTTCATAATACTGATTTGATAAATGATACTCACAATCATGATCATCGTCCAGATTTAATAAGTTGATGGGGCAAATGGTACTCAAAACCATGTTAATTGTTCAAATTGTATTATTGGATAGGTAAATACGTGATTAAAAATAAAAATCAAACTTAATTCTGAAAATCGATGGGCCAAATGGCTCTCAAAATAACAAAAATCTCTCTTGATAGAAAATATTTTAAAAGTCTATCAGAATAAAAAAATGTTATAATCTTATTTTGCATAATTATTAAAATCAAAATAAAGACAGATAGTATAAATTGATTATGTGTCAGAATAAAAGTAAATAGCATAAGCATAAATATTATAATCTAATCTGAACCTCTTTCATAATCCCTCTTGAATTTCATTAGTGACTTTTGTTACATGTAGGCTCGTACAAATATAACAAAACAAAAAAGGGAAGTCAACAAGCTTTGTAATTTTAACAAAAATAAAATATTTTCTTAGAAAACACAGTAAAATACGAAACAGGACCCACGGTTTGTGAATATAGTCCAAAATTAATCATAGAATTTAAAATTATAAGTCATATCACTAATAAGGTCTAATTGAATCTCGATGAAATTCTATTATAGAAGGCAATGGTGTCAGATGAGGTCGTTGTACTGTTGGCTACAATTCTTCGTTGAAAAGCAATTTGTAACGTTCTGTTTAGAACTCAAGAATAAATTTTCACCGAATATCTCTTATGAATATGAAGCACTTGTGTAGTTTCCTAGAGAATAAATTATTACATTCCCAAAAATAGATGAACTTCAAAAGAAGCTGGCTTCAACAATCAAAAACACCGAGAGCACTGCAGTGTAAGAATACGACTGCCTAAATTTCACTAAGACTAAAGTATTAAACGCAACTAGAAACGTCATCTCGACACTTGTCATGGCTCACATGATCGTAATAATCATCAAACCATGCAATAAACAAAAATACAATAGAATAGCACTGTCTAAGGATCAAATTCTCACACTGGAAATAAAAACGAAAGGTGTGCTTGCAACTCAACTAACACGTGAGCCGAAAATAATTTTGGTAATATCCAATAGTATTCACACGATTTCTACAAGATCTATGAACCATAGTGATCTAAAAATAATGATAATGTAATACCATTTGCGTTCAAATTAGGCTGAATATTTTTTTTACAAATATCAAATACCGTGGAAATAATCATCACAAAAAAGGCAATGAAACAAAAATTAAAAAATGCAGTTAAAACTAACACACAAGTAATTAAATTTCATATTCGTAACACTTTACAATCAAATTTTTGCAGCCGTCATGAAAGCATGATTTTTCTGTAACTCTGATCTAATTTTCTCAATCCCAATTTTTTAATATCCTGATCATCGACATAAAGTAGAGATTGTTCCATGGCCTGTTGAAGTAACTTAATGAATCAATGCTTAGCCGCTAGTATATATCCCACATTTCCGTTACTGTGACGCTTCAAATCATTTATAAATTTGTTTGAATCCAATTGTTCTGATAATTGTATATCCTCATCATTTAATTTGTTAATCTCAAAAATAATGGGATGAATATTTTCGGAATTCATTATATAATAAATATTAGTTTAAAATAAAATTTTCAAGCAGAATAAAAATATAAATATATATCAACTGGTGAATCAGAATCGGAATGAATTAATATTTCTAAAAAAATATATAATAAAATAAAATAGAGACGAACAGGCATGCACACAAATCTCTTGTTATCAAGGTTATACTACTTAACCATTTTTAAAAAATACAATTTTATATAGTGCATTGGTATTAAGGCCATTTGGATACAAAGTATCTAATTTATGAATCCAATAAGTCTCTTTAATGAGTCTATTCATGACTCCGTACACAATATCTATTGACATGGAAGAAAAATCAGCAGACAGTGATTATTTTTATAAAAATGTGTAGAAATATTAGAAGAAAACTGAGGATTTCTATAATTTTAATATGAAAGCGATGATTATTCATTCTCTTGGAAATTTGTTGAAGTGTTTGTCCAACATATTGCCTATCACATTTTTTACAGGTTATCAAATAAATCACTTCAGTTGATACGCAGTTAGTGTTATAACGTAGAGAAAATGTCTCTTTTGTATTAGCGCAACTGAAAGAAGTTTTTTCTCTTATGTTTGCACATTAAGAGCAACATTGTCTATTACATTTAGATGACGAGAATTATCTTTTTATTTTCTGTATGTTTAGTTCTAATTATAAAATCTTACAAATTCTTGGGTCTTCTATAAGCAAGAATATGTTTATTATTGTAAAGTGATTTCACGCTGTTTTTTTATTTTATAAGTTTAGGAGACTCCAATATTTATTAATTATAAGACCTATATTAGGTAATGAAGGATTGTATTGTATTGTAAAAAGAACTATATTTTTCTTCATTGTACAATTTGCTGTGTTTAAAGCCTAATATTGTGTAAAATTACGGGTTTTATTCAGCGCAGAATCGATGATATAATAATAGGATAATTTCTGTTTTGAAAATATGTTTTTCAATCATTCAACGAATTTTGTAATTGACAATCATCTGAAATAATATTTTAGCCTGGCAATATGGTATACCGTTTTTACATGACGGGATACTGGTGGATATCAGTTTCCTTGACATGAATATTAAATTTTAATATGCACATACATGCATTGTGCTTTTGGGGACAGAATCTTTTCATCTGCTTCTACTTGTCCACATGTGTTGTAGCTATTACTAGAATCATGATTAGGTATAAATCGTTTTGTTAACTACTGCATTTGGTCTTTAATCGCGTACACTGAACTTGATCCACTCGAGTACCAACAAAATAATAGGAAGAAATTGTATATTTATCATGATTTACGGCAGGGCTTTTTTAAGTTTCAAATGAGATAAGTTCCTTATTATATCATTCGTTAACCTACTTAACGGTTGAATTGTGGAAAACAGAATATTTTATACAGTATCGATGGGCATAAAGGATGTCTAAAATATCATTTGATGACCCAGTGGTGTATGTATCACGGTTAACATCGTGAGGGTGACTTGCATCTTCTATAAATTTTGGATCAAGACTACGGTACATTTTAAACAAGTTATGCTTACAGCGTTGATGATCCAGACTATCCCAAGCGGTACCCTCAACTAATAATGATCGAGCTAGTCTTGGTTGCACCTTTTATTATTTTCATAGCCTGAAATTTATTTTTCCAGTGATTCTTTTTCTCGTCTAATACAGTGATCCTAGATACAACCTATCCAGTGGCCTAAGTGGTTAGAGTGTCCGTCTCGGGAGATCGCTAGATCGAACCCCTGCCGAATCATACCATAAACCATATTCGCTAGCCAAGTTTCCGATAACCTTATCTACACCTTGGCGGATCGAACAGATATATTGGTGTTTTGTCCTAGCTACATCTATTGGATTTCATGAGTTGGCTCCCTTTGTCTGTAATGCCAACTACCAATAGCGTGATGCATTGTACATCGACCAAATCCAATTGAGATAAAAAGGATACATTGTAAGTTTAACGTCGAAAGTATGACTATTTACCTGAAGGAAGCCATTACATTTGTATCTGAGTGAAGGGTATTTATGCAAACACAGACTGGCGCTGGAAAATTGCTTATTTATCTGTATATCCAAATTATTTGCTGCCCTTGTCTCGACCACATAGAAACAACAGTGTTCAAATTCATTCAATGAAATTCACAGACCCGAACCACAAACTATCTACTCGTTATGCTAAGGTGTAGATAGGGTTATCGGAACATTGGCTAGCGAAGATGACAGTTTCCTGGCATGTCGCTCAGCATTAAGAGGTTACTGCTAGGCATGGTGGGCCTGGTGTCAGGATAATGTGACTGGGTGAGACATCATGCTACATGTCTGCGGCATGATGCCCCAGTGCTACACATCACTATATAATGACATCATTGCGATATGACTTAAAAATTGACAAAGCAACGTTAAAAGATCAAGTACACACACACACACACACACACACACACACACACACACACACACACACACACACACATACAACAGAGAAGTCTAAAAAAGAGTTGAAGGTAAAATTAAAACAAATTGAACTAGATAAAGAAAAAAAGGAAGAAAAAAAAGAGCTTGGAAATTTTCAAAATTATATACATTAGCAAAAGGATTGAATAAACGGGAAGAATTAAGAAAAGGGAAGGGCAAATATTGATAGAGGACATTTGGGATAAAAAAAGGAATATATTAAAAGACAAAAACAAATTTTAAATAGAATTAAAGAGCACTATCAAGAATTATACACAAAACAAGATATCACACTAGATAATATTAATAACTATTTAAGAGATGTTAAATGCGAGATGATCTCATCAGTACATAAGAGTTTATGTGATGATTTCCAAATGAAATTTTTAATTCGATAAAACAATTAGCGAAAAAGAAATGTCCAGGAAGAGATGGACTCACTACGGAATTCTATCATAAATTCCAAAGTGAGTTAACGCCAATTCTTGGATTACTATATAATAATATCTTTTTATCTAATAATAAAATGTCAATTTCAATGAGGGAAGGGATAATTTCACTAATTTATAAGGGGAAAGGAATGATTTTAAAAATTGGAGGTTCATCTCCCTCCTAAACATTGGTTATAAAATTTTAAGTAAAATACTAGCAAATAGGGTAAAACAAAAACTGTATAGCTGATATCATAAATGAGAATCAAACATGTCGCTCCAAAGGGAGAGGTATTTAAAATATTGTTTTAAATATTAAAACAATAATCGAAGGGAATAATAACATAGGCGCCATGGTGTTTATCCATCAGGAAAAAGCTTTTGACAGGATTGAACATAACTATATATATATATATATATATATATATATATATATATATATATATATATATATATATATATATATATATATAAAGAATACAAATCATATGGCGAATAACAACCCTTTCAAGCGTACTGGATCCACCAAGGGATCACGTGTGTCAGGGATTAAAATAGATGCAATAAACTGACAACGAACAGTACGAAACTAGTAACTAACTAGCCTAAGCGCTTTCGACTCTTAATGAATCTTTTTCAAAGGCAAATACAAAACATATACACGATAAACAAATAAACACAAAAACGTTGTGTTTGTAAACCTCTACATGGCTGTCTTCACATGTGATAAAACTATAAATACAACCAGCTTGTATAGACTAGATGCGTTAACTGAAAACGTTGTATAATTCCCTAAAAGTCTACAAGCCAAAGCGACATCTATTTTTACTTTTTGTACATATGTAACGCAGATTATATCCCGGATATTTGATTCTATACCGGTTATTCTTATAGTAAAAATTGAAGGATAATAAGAAGATTTAGAAAATGTTAAATTTTACTAGTGCATAGTTTTCATTTTCTAGTCTTCTTGGTTTAGACCGCTTGGTTTCAATGTTCTAAGGCGGCGTATCCAGTATGATTCCTTTTCCTTCCTGGTTTCGGAACTCCATCTGTGGTTGTTAGCAATAGCGATAAGTATTATATCACTGAAAGTGTGGCATGGGGAGGAGAAATGTTCTGCGACCGGGCTTCTGTACAGCTTTTTTGTCATCCAATCAGATCTATGAAGGTTTATCCTTTTGTGTAGCTTTTCAGTTTCTCCGACGTACTAAAGGCCACAGATCTTACATGTGAGGAGATAAATCACATTCTCTGTTTTGCACGTTTTGTTTGGACTATGTATGTTTAGTTTTTCTTTAGTCACTGTGCTAGTGAATGTCTTGGTCTCAACCATATGTTGACAGGTTTTGCATCTTTTATCGCCACAGGGTCCAGATTGACTAGGTTGGTTTTGACTAGCGATTGTTGTTAGCTTTGCCCTGACTAGGATGTCCTTTAGGTTTTTTGGTCTCCGGTAAGCTACTACAGGTTTGTTCGGAAGTATTAGGTTTAGTATGTCTGACGATTGCACGGTTGGCCAGTGGTTTGCGATGATTTTACCTACTTTGGGATTGTCTGGGTGATAGGTCAGAATAACTGGTATCCTATCAACCTTTTCTTTCTGTCCATATCTGAGTAGGTCATCACGGTTTGTTTGTTTGGCTCTTTGGATTGCCTCCGCAATCAGGTCTTTGTCGTAGCCTCGGTAAATTAAATGTTTAGCCAGCTCTTTAGACCTTTCTAGGAATCTTTCATCGTCGGAGCAAATTCTGCGTATCCTCAGTGCCTGGCTATATGGAATGTTCTTAATGCAGTGTTTTGGATGACAGCTGGTTGGGAGGAGATACTAGTGTTTGTCGGTTGGTTTCGAATAGATGTATGTGTGTAATTTGTTTTCCACCAGTTTGGTTGTTGTGTCCAGGAAAACATGGTTTGAGTTGGCACTATGCACTATTAGAATTTAACATTTTCTAAATCTTCTTATTATCCTTCAATTTTTACTATAAGAATAACCGGTATAGAATCAAATATCCGGGATATAATCTGCGTTACATATGTACAAAAAGCAAAAATAGATGTCGCTTTGGCTTGTAGACTTTTAGGGAATTATACGTTTTCAGTTTCCGCAACTAGTCTATACAAGCTGGTTGTATTTATAGTTTTAGCACATGTGAAGACAGCCATGTAGAGGTTTACAAACACAACGTTTTTGTGTTTATTTGTTTGTCGTATATATGTTTTGTATTTGCCTTTGAAAAAGACTCATTAGGAGTCGAAAGCGCTTAGGCTAGTTAGCTACTAGTTTCGTACTGTTCGTCGTCAGTTTATTGCATATATATATATATATATATATATATATATATATATATATATATATATATATATATATATATATATATATATATATTAACAAGTTAGATAACAACATTAACAAGGTAGAATGCTAAAGCGAAGACTTTTAGAATGGAAACTTTGATTATGATTTTTGGTTATTTTCAATGTTTTCATGTTTGCTTTTCAAAAACACGTGCATTTTTTCCAAAACATCAATGGCAAATTTTCTCCATCTAAAATCTGTTAAATATGTTGTTTTTTTTAAAAAATAAAATCAAGTCAACTTGATTTCTTTCAGTTATTTAGATAAAGACACTTTTGAAGCACAACCTCATGGGTTTTAAAACTTACAACCTTCCACCCCACCCCCTTTATTGGTACATACAAACACATGAAACAATAACACTTCAATATGTCCATTGAGGCTGCATTGCGCAAACGGAGTAAACATCTCAACATCCATTACTACCTTGTTTCCTTTAAAAGAGATTAATCTTTATTGTTTTAGTTTTTAATATAAACAAATTAAAGTAAATAACAAACACAGCTTGCTACACCTAAACTATTCCTTCTGATTATAATTGTTGTAGATATTAAGTACCATTTCTAACATTTTTATCTCTCCGCATTGAAACTAGTTAAACGCAGTCATTTTTTAAATACTGATATTTTATTTCATATTTGCAAATAATGTATAAGTTAGACAAGGAAAGCTCATAGTCGATCTGTTATAGTATTAGAAAAAAAAGAACGATCAATTGATTATTCTCTTTGCAATCACTGCACATAGATAAAGAATGATCTTGTATTTGTCAACATAATCTCATATTAGCGAAATCAGAGAAGCATAATATTGGAACGTTTTCTAATAGAAGTCCTCTTTAGCTACATTTATTCACTGTGCATGCGTGTGAATGAGACTAATTAATGAGAGAGAACGTTAAGTGAGCGGGAGTAAATTTCAGCGATTAATTTTTCAAGTGAGCACGAATTTCAAAAGATTTTTTTTATACAATGTTAGCCAAGCCCGAGACCGAAACCCACACTGAAAGAGGTGAGATGAAGGTGATCCGTAACAGTGAGCACTTTAAACCACTTTGCCATTTGGAGTTCCAGAACCTTCTGTACAATTTCATCTAAAATTTACAATTATTACCTTCTGTGCTAACATATAGTTTCTTTTGGGGCTTTAAACTGCCACCCTCTTCAGGGGTACAGAAATCCATTGTCCTACTTAGGACATCGTTTTTAAGGACGATCCACTTTTGCATGTTTAACTGTCCGTAGCCTGTAACCAGTTGCAGAGGGTTAAGCTAAGATGTAACGCCTGTGGGTAGTTGTCACAAACGCCAGACATCTGCGAGTGCCAAAACCCCTTTGAGCCCTCATGGTAGTGCTTCACTGCCTGTGCGGTTGGTCTGGGTGAAGTGTACACCAGCGCCGTTCATTCTATTACAATCGAGTACCATACAGGTACGTCGTCTGAATTGTTTACGTAGTGTATACTGAAATGTATCAATTAGGATTCAAAACCAGATGCAGCTTCTATGGATGCAACAAATGGAAGAGCAAGTTTCATTGGCTCCCCTTCCCGTAAGGAATCTGTTGTTTTGAACCAACTAAGATAAATTTTTCGCTGGAATGCATAATTTTTGTTCATGTTATATTTTTTTTAAAATATATAAAGCTTTGGCCAAATGGTGAAAAGTTTAATGTAAAGACAAACAGAATGGTCTGAAACTAAACAACGTTATCCCCTGAAATGCAATTGAAAAAGAAGACATCAGTTCAAAGATTCTTGGCTGCAGAAATTTCTTTGATTTAAAACGATGGCAAAGAAGATCAAATAAAATCGGAATTTATAACAACACGAACTCTGCCGTTTTAACAATAAAATTCGACACAGTCTGTGACAAAACAAATAATGTTACATATACTGTAAAGATATTTACGATGAAATCTCAAAATGCCCCCTCCACCCCACCCCCAAAACCTATCTGTGCTTGAGCACAGGTAAGTCTTTTTTTTTTTTGCTTTTGCTTTTATGGGATTTTGTTTTATTTTATTGAGTCAGGTGTTGTTGATAATACGCCAGACTCCTATGGCAAGATATGCATGGGTCTTGCCACTCAACTACAGACAAAACTAGTGGATTGTTTGCAGAACAGGTTATCATAAAGAAAGACGCCACAAAAAAAGTGCAGAGCACCATAAATGTTAATTAAAATTTGGTAATGAAAATGCCAAATCCAAGAAAAAAGGATGTTGACAGTGATTTAGACAGTAATCAATAAATATAATGTGAATGAGCCAAACCAAGTGTTAGCCTGCAAGAAGCTGTTTAAGATAGCATATGCAATAGCCTACAAGAAGCAGTTTGAGACAACATATGTTATGCCATAGCCTACAAGAAGCTGTTTAAGACAACATATGTTATGCCATAGCCTACAAGAAGCTGTTTAAGACATACTATGCCATAGCCTGCAAGAAGCTGTTTAAGACAGCATATGCTATGCCATAGCCTACAAGCTGTTTAAGACAGCATATGCTATGCCATAGCCTGCAAGAAGCTGTTTAAGACAGCATATGCTATGCCATAGCCTACAAGAAGCTGTTTAAGACAACATATGTTATGTCATAGCCTACAAGAAGCTGTTTAAGACAGCATATGCTATGCCATTGCCTACAAGCTGTTGAAGACAGCATATGCCATAGCAGAGCTGAGAAATGTTTTACTTGAAACTGATCACATCAACAAAACTGCATCTAGACCAACAAGTAGATCTCCCCTTTTTTTTATTACTAATAGCGATCAAATTTGCATTCTGTGGGATGCTTTTATGTTTCATTTTCTGTTACCTCATTCTATGTCGGGTTCCTTTTTATTTACTTGAAAATGCATCATTTTTTTAGATATACATTCTGACATCTCACAATCTTTTTTTTATCATGACATCTCAGTCATAATCATAAAATTTGTTGCATCTGTCTAGTATAGTAAAATCACACATATACACACACACACACACAAATCCTCAAAATATGTAATTACTTGTATTTCTGTTTTATAGTGCATTTAGGTGTTTCTACTAACTAGTGATCTATACCCCTAAAGCTGGTCATTTCATTACAGATTTTATCCTTCAGATTAACAGACTATGATTCTATACTCACACTGATCCAAGTTTTCCTTACTGATGTGTATTCAGGGTAGTGCAGCTGTTGCAATTTTCAGAAACTTATATTAATATAATCCACCATGTTAGTTTCAGTTTGTTCAAGAGCAGCACTAGTTGAGAAATGCTAGTTTAAGGTTAAACTAACTGAATCAAAGTTAAGTTTAATTTCCTGAAAAGAAACATGGCTAAAAACATTTGGCATGATGTGATGAGATATTTTCATTATGTTAAAGAAAATGTACTATATATGAACTGTTTAGCTCCTATGGGAAAAATTGTCTACATATGCATTTATTAACATTAATGTGATTATTCCTGTCATTTATTTTTGCAGTTGTATCGTAAAGGAATGTTGTCTCAGCTGCACATGGAATTTTCTAAGTTGGAAATATTTTCCATGGCTCTCACATTCAAAGACAAAAGGTAAGAGACTTGAATCATAATTACATAAACAAAGATAGAACACTAATGAAAGAAAACCATAAATAATTGTCTAGGGTTACTATCAGTTGGCCACTTTTGGAATGGTAATAAAATTATTTTCTTACAACAGTTCTTTTCAGTATTCACTAATAGTGTATGGTTTTCTTTCAAGAATGAATTTCAGTGATGCCTTGGGTCATTGTGTCTTTGCTTGATAAAATTTTTTAAAATGTTGAGTTTTTTGTATGATAAAGAGCTGCATATAGTGGACATTTTTAAGGGCACCTAATCATGAATGCAATATTTTTGTACCCTTTCCCCAAGTTTACTTGCATTTTCCAGCTTCATAGAAATTAAACCTGTAAGTAAAGGAAGTAATGTTTCTTGTAATATTTTTCATAGACACCTTTATTGTAATTATATGCCCGACCATGATGCTGGTAGGGCATACAATAATATCATGGTTCTGCAGGATACATCATTTTTGAATGCATGGAAATTGAGACCATGGAGTCCTTGGTATACAAATTTATTGTTGATAAAATCCTTTTATTTATTATATTTCTACAAAGTGAGTATCACAGTTTGAGATTTAAATGAGATTAAGTGAAGCAGCATAGGGTAGATCTGGACAGACAAGCAGAGTAAGACACATGTTCTTAATAATCATAATTATAAATGTGTATGATTTGATAACTTTCTTGGAAAGATATTATTCATCCGTTGCAATTCCTCACATTGCGAATTCTTACATGATATTTAAAACACTTATTTTATTGTATTTAAAAAAGATAGTTCCAAGGTCGTGGATTAGAACCCGGGCTAAGTCATGCCAAAGATTTATAAAAATGATACTAACAACTGCCTCGATAGGCACTCAACATTAAGAGGTTAGTGTCAGGACTTGTTGGCTTGGTGTCTGGATGTGACTGGGTGTAACATGATGTGATGTTAAACAATCCAGATCACCCACACACATTTTAATACTTGTTTTGTTTCTTAGAGGAATACAAAATCTTGTGTTGATCATTGAACTGGCATATACATCAGCTGTTTTTCAGTTTTTCTAAGCTTATTTTAAGTGAATTTATATGCATACTTTTTCGATAGAAATTTTATATTGTTTCTTTGGTGGCAAGTAAGGTTGTGAAATGATAAACCTTTGCCACATATCGTTATAATGCAATGCCTATATGATACATTATTGATAAAAATAACTTTTTCCATGATTGTTTCATATTTATGCAGGTGGGGAGTATTTCCAGGTAGCCTTTACTTGAATAGTGATTGTAAATATTCAGGAGCATTATTATTGGCTATCCTGTACAATAATTTGGCTTTTCTTAAACAGATTTGGTCTTTAATAGGTAGTATTTTTAACTTACCAGCTAAATTTTCCTTGTTTTCTTTCTGGATTGATATTAACTCAAAAGCTCTTTTTGGAGATGTGCTAGCTTTGCTAAGTTTTTATCATTTGAATTACCCCATACTGTATTACAGTAGTCTAAATAGGGTTGTATGTAACTTATAAAATAGTTTTCTGTGCTTTTCTGGAAGAAAGTGTCTTATCCTACTGAGAAGCCATAAACTTGAATTGACTTTTTTACTGATATGTTTGATATGTTCAGTCCATGATAGGTTATTATCTACCAAAACACCAAGTATACTATCATGACATACCATTTGCAACCTTTTATCCTTCCATGTCATAGTTCATCGCAATCAAGTTTTGTTCTTTTTTTTCCGTGTTGAGATAAGTAATATTTTAGTTTTACCAGTATTAACCACCATGTCATTGCATGTGCACCAGTATTCTAGTTTGTTTAGGGCATTCTGTAAAGAAATTTCGAGTTCTTGTTTTGTATTTTGGATGTCTGACAATGTTGTGTCATCTGCATAGAGATCTGTAGATGATACTGAATCCTTTAGTACAAGTGGTAGGTCATTAATAAATAAAATAAACAGTAATGGACCCAGAATTGAGCCTTGTGGTACTCCACATCTAATTGTTTCAGGTGCAGACAGAACATTATTAATATAAACATGTTGTGTTCTCTCACTTAAGTATGAAGTAAACCATCTAACTGTGCTTTCATCACATTGGTAGATTTTCAGTTTCTTCTAAAGGATTTCATGATCTATCATTTCAAAAGCTTTCCTGAAATCTACAAATACAGAACCCATTATTCTACCTTGATCAAGTGCTTAAAGCCATTTATCAGTTAGGGAGATCAAGGCAGTCTCACATTAGTGTTTCTGTCTAAAGCCTGATTGATTAGGGTATAACAGAAAGTGTTTGGTTAAATATGATATGAATGAATCATGGACATGCTTTTCAATCAATTTTGACAAGTTTGTTAGTATTGAGATTGGCCGGTAGTTATCAGCATCATCCTTAGGGCCAGATTTGTGAATAGGAGTTACTTTTGCAGTTTTCTATATTTTGGGAACAGATGAGGATGCAATACTTAAATTGATTATGAATGTTAAGCTATCTACAATAGCAGAGGCAGAAGATTTAATGAGTAGTGGACCAATCTGATCAAGTCCTGTGGCTTTCTTAGTATCAAGTTCACTGAGATATTTCTTAACAAAGTTTTTTGAGACTGGTAGGATGGAGAAACATACCTCCTTAGAGATTTTGCTGCTGCAGAACTTTTTTAGTTCAATAAAGTTGTTTTCAATCACTGGTTCTTTTAACTTTGTGGTAATGTTGGGGAAAAAAAAAATCATTGAAAACATTTGCAATGTCATTGTCATCAGTGACTATGGTGTCATTTACCAGAAGTGAGTGGATTTTATTTATCTGATCTTTGTGTGTTCCTCCAGTGAGTTCATTGAAGATTTTCCAAATGCAGTTTTTGTTGCTTTTTTTGTTTTCAAGCAATGATTGATAATAATTTTGTTTAGCTTTTTTGATCATATTTGTTATTTTGTTTCTCCATACTTTATATTGTGCATGGTTTCCCATAGCCTTAAATTGGTCTCTTGTTTTCATAGCATCAAGGATTTCAGTTGTAAACCAATTAGGTTGGATTTCATTCTTTACTTGATATACTTTCAGTGGTGCATGCTTAGAGACTACATCCATAAATAAGTCAGTCCACACTCTCAGAGTTTCATCTATGTCATCCAAATTTTGGATCATCTTCCATGGAGCTTTATATAGATCTTTGAGAAATTGTTCTTCATTAAAATTTTTGAATGATCTGTAAGTGATAGTTTTGTGTGTATTTTTCTTATTTCTCTTGCATTTAACCTTCTTTGTTAAAAAAGTAGAATAGTGGTCACTAAGACCAACTTTTGGTATGTTAACACAAGTTACATTGTCTGGTAGGTTGGTGTAAATGTGATCAATAAGAGTGCTTGATGTTTCTGTTACCCTAGTGGGGTCATTTTTCATCTGTACTAGGCCTTAAATGATTCAATAAATTCTGTCCAGTTTTTCCTTATTTGAGTATTGAGAAAGTCCTTATTTATATCACCAAGTATATATATATTTCTTTATCCTGTGCAAGAACATTTTCAATTTGTTTCAAAAAGTTATCATTCCAAATTGCTTTGGAGGAAGGTGGCCTATAAATGAAACCAACTAGAAATGATCTTGCATTATTTTGATAAATTTCCACCCAAAAACTCTCAATTTCTTGTGACTCCAAGTCAAGTCGCCTTTCTGTATTTACCTCTTCCCTAATGTATACAACAAGACCTTCCCCTGCTGTCTCTCTGTCCCTGCATAATGGTTTATTGTAGCCTTGACAATGAAATAGATCATCATTGTGGTTAGCATTTAGTTTGGTTTCAGTGAGTCCTAAAACAGCTATATTATTTTCCTTGGAAGATAACATTAACTTAATTTGGTCTATTTTTCCCACTATACCCTGTACATTTAAGTGACTTACATTAAAACCTTTTGCATTTAGTTTCATATCAATTATATGTATGTCATGCAATGGGTTACCCCCGTAGATTGTCTCCATATTACTTTTATCATTCTTACATTCTATTTCCATACTTAAATGTTCATATATATCAGCATCTTTAAAGTCACATACAGACCTTGAAAATTCATTGACATTTACATTTACAACAGTGTTCATTGGATATTTAGAGTCAAGAGTCTCTCTAGGTAAATTTTGATTTGTTATGGATGAAGCATTGACATTCTCCTCTTTGCCAACTTCCTAGTATGTATAATATGTTGATTGACAGAGTCTTTGTTTGTGTCCAAATTTATGACATCTGAAGCACTCAATCTGTTTGCCATGATGGCATACCTGTGTCATATGCCCTGTTTCCCCACAGTAGATACAGTACTCTTCATTAAAGTGTCTGAAAATAGGGGCATACATGTTGATATTTCTCAGTAGTTGAGAGGTTCCTTTTCTGCTTAAATGAATTTTGTCTCTGTGGTAGAGACTTAGGTTGATATCCTGTTTCTGAAGAAAGAAAGATGTGTATTGAGGAATGTACTGTAGGTTGAAGTCTTCCCATAGGTCAATTATCAGATCATTGATTTCTTTCACCCTGGTGTCCACACCAGGTGGTAGGCCTGATATGATTATTTTACATCGATCTGGACTGCAATACCTAGCAGCATACAGTAAACTTTCAAAATCTGTCTTGATTTGGCTTAGTGACCTTCCATCCCTGGCATCATTTCCACCTCCTAAAATAATAATTTGGCTGTATTTAGTTAGGTCAGTATTCATGAGTCTTTCCGTGATACTATTGATTTTTGCACCTCTTAGAGTCTGTACATCTGTTTTAAAAAGTCTCCTTGGTATTATACTTTTCAGTATTGATGAGCCAATTATTAGAGACCTATCTTTTCTGGCTTCTGATTTTTTGTGTTGGACTCTGGTCTGTATTTTGGACACATCTCTTGGAGGAAGGGGTTTTGAACTGGGAGTTTCCATTAGATGAGTTAATTTAGCTGACACATTTATCTGAGCACTGGGAAGTGCCATTGTTGGTGCATGCAACAGACTTTTCTGAGCTGAGGGACATGGGTGTATACTTATTTGTAGTTGCAGGTGTGACACCTGACTCAGAGGGGGATACTCTTGTTTGCAATGCAATATTACTTTGGATCCCAGTTGTTATTTGCATGGTCCCTTTACATTTCCTTTTGTCTGGTATTGGGATTGTCTGTGTCTGAGCATCTGACATTGTTTTTATTTGGGAGTCTGTCTGAATTGCTGTTTCACATGAAGTTACTTGCTCATTATCTTCCCCTGTGATGACTTAATAGCATGTAACTGTAGTTTTAAATCTTCAATTTGGGCCTCCAAGTTCCTAATTGCTTTTTGATGTACACACATGGAGAAATCTGTATGGTTTAAACCATCACTGCAATGGTCATAATAATTTATGGAGGGTGTCATTACCTGACACTCTGGGGGTGTGTGTTAATTTTATTGCCTGAGTCATAAAGGTCAGAGACTTTAGAAGTTTCATGTTTGGAATTACATCTACCTACTGGTGTAGATGTCCGCATATAACTGCATTTAACATGGGTATTCTCATCCTGTCTACATTTACTGATAATATGGTCTAACCATCTGAAACAGTTCAGCCCTTGTATGTGTAAGACAGATGTTTTATACAGTGTAGCTGTCACAGTGTTTTCCTCTTGTATTCTGTATATAATACCATTTTGAACACTTGCACTGCATGAAGTCATGCAAAGTTCTGAATCCAAAATATGTTTTACAAACTCAAACTTTTGTGGATCTATATGCACAGTGATACTGTACTTATTATGTTTGACCCTCAGGAATTCTGGATACATATCAGCCATATTGGATAATTCCTGATCATCACCTGCACCATTGTTTTCATTTTCACCTGTACATCACTTTCTTGCATGGGATTATCTGTGTGGATTTGATCTTCAAGTATATCAGACATATTAAAGCCTGAAAATGATGCAGAAAATGTTGAACTGAGTGTACTGAGAAAGGAACCTACAAGGCTGGTATTTAAATATGTTTCCATGCTTCTGATTTTTTTCCTTTCTCATCATGTTTATAACAGTGATAGAAAGTATCATATGGAATCCTTATATATGACTAGCACATATCCAAAAACTTTTGAAAAAATGAAACTTGCATAATGTGTTTAGTTGGTATCATATGAAGTTCAGATTTGGCAGATGTAGTTCAATTTTAAAAAATCCACTTTGTTAGCCATCTTGGATGACCTAAATCCTTTGTTTTGAACAGGATTCCACATTTGCTTGAAAAATATGAAAGTGTGCACATTAAATTTCACTCACACTACCTTAATATCATCATAATCCACAGCATAAATTATGGCAATTGGTATTAGCATATTTAACACCAGTTTTTACAAAAGGTTCATTGAATTGTGTGGAGCTGTGTTAGAACTATCCATACATGGCAGCCATCTTGAATCTGATCCTCTATAATAAAATCCATCATGTGTTGAGTACATGTATTTAAAATATTCATGAATTATATGATAGTGTCATGTTAGAAAATTCATGCATCAGTCACAACCTGCTAGAAAACGTGTGTAAAAATGGTAGTCCTCATATGATCTATTTCACTTTACAACCAACATGTGCAATTGTTTTCCTTGTAGCCATTAGTATGTACCTGTATATAGCTGTTTACATGCTAATTGGCCTAGAATTAGGTATGATAGACACATATCTGTATTACCATTACCAAGGACATGAGGTTATTCATAGGAGATGAAAACTGGTCAACAAGTTAATAACTTTCTTGAAATAGCTGTAAAACAAGACAAATGTAGAAACAAAACTTTGATAGCAAAATTAATATATTTTAATCACTGATCACTTTACAAAATGCAAGAATAGATCAGATTCCATTACTATTATTGAAGACTAGCCTGCTTGCTATGATGGGTGCATTCATTTTTATTGAAGCTGCTGTGAAATTCCAAGAATGGGGACTAAACAAAATGCCTGTTGATTAATGCAATGGCAACATGGCAACAACATCTGCTAATAGTAGAACAAGATATGGGTTGGATTATTGACATAAATGATTAGAAAACAGGATTTACTTATTTAAGTTGTGACCTTGACCTTCTGTTGACTTCTACATTTACTACTTATTTTACGCTTGACTTATGCTTTACATATTAATAGTAATAACAAACCATGGCACCATGACATAGCTTTTTGATAACATAGTGTTGATAAAAAGTGTGTGGGAGTGTACTCAATATTTCACAATGAATCAGCCCTAGCCGTCTGTTGCAATGCAATAGGTATACAGTGATACACACAAGGTTCTGAGTTGTAGCTGGAAAAAAATGAAGTACCATTTTTTGGAGCTATGGTTCTAGAGCTGGGACTGCAATTTTTTTTCAAAGAAGGAGTCCTCAACTGCAACTTCAGAATTCCTATTAAGGATCCAAGAATATAATGGGCAACACTTATAAACAGCCTACACCAAGATCTGCACAATAAGGCTGTATATTGGGATTTATACTATTTAGTTTAGTTTTTTCAAGCAAATTGGACAGGCCATAATCTGCCAGCAGAGCATAGATATGATGCTAGATATGAATCTATGATGTTTGCATTTGGTGATTGGATTTGGCAAGAATGGCTTCTGCCAACTGTAGGTACAGTATTTACCAGTGATATTACCTGCTGGAGATCCATGCCATCTAACCAAACTTTTGATAAATACAAAAAAAATTGTTTTAAAATCAGGGCAAACAAGTGCCAATAGTTTGTTTAACTCACTTGGGGTGTAGAAGTTGTTTTTCTGCCAGAGACTGTCAGCAACATTGTATTTTTTGAGATGCAAAAAATAATATTCTTTTTTTCGTAGGCATTTGCTGCACCACTGTTTTCAGGCATTGATGGACCATGGAGGGCGTATCTCAGAGACTTTGGCAGATGCTTTCACACAACAACATAATCCATCCACATGCTTAGATACAAACTTCAGAGAGACATCTATTAATGTAGGATTTGCTCTGGGTAAGATTTCTTTTCTTACTGTCCTAGCATTTTTGTAGAAACATTTACTTGGTGTAATTTTGTCAAAGGCTGAGAACCATGTATAATTATGATAGTTAAAATAAGGAGTAATTGATTTAATTTTCCTTTTCTTTTCTAAGACAAAAACAAGATCTTGTTCAGCAAAACAGTATAGCACACAAAAGGTTAATTTACATGACCATATACCAAAAGGAAGAGAATGCATGTCCCGAGTGGAGAACTTCCATTGTAGGCGGTGGATCTTTACTTCTCTAAAAAAAATGGAATGTATACATGAATATTGACATTGCTTTTAACATCAGCCTTACAGAACAAAGTTTTACATTGTTTGTATCATGTGAAATATAGTAATTCAATTTACTAAAGTATGATAGAGACAGACATCCAAATTTTTTTCCCTTATGTTAGCATTGCCACAACTGTCATCTGAAAATTTTTGTTACCACTACTCTTAAACCAATGGTTTTATCCGAATGGAGTTTTCATGAAGAGACTACATGTTCTATGCTAACAGAAATTTGTTTTTTAATTTTAAAAAAGACTTATTTGCTGATTTCAGGAGACTTTCTTTGTGAAGCTGGCTGGTTTCTTGAAAGCGGGCAGGTGTATAAAGCATGTTTACTTTTGTGTGAACTGGACATCAGTTCTGCTGGTATCCACAGAGCCCTAGAGTGTAGTGTAAGGTGGGTATAATAATGACTATAATATCACAATATACCAGGGGTCATGTTAGACTTAAATATTAGGGAGAAGCAACTTTTCCTTTTGGTCCAAACCGGGAGAAGTGGGAGCTAAACAGGGAGAAGTGGAAGCTAAACAGGGAGAAGTGGAACCAAAACAAGAAATGTAATATATATATATATATATATATATATATATATTTTTTTATATATATATATAGCTGCATTATCTTATTTATATGCTCTATTTCTCAGTATGCTTTTATCAGTTTTAAGCAATGCCTTATTTTTAAGTTAAAAAAACATTTAAATACATATACATAAAGTCAAGCATCTGGTTGATCTTAATTACTTGATCACTAAAGTGAATTGAATGAATTTCATTGTTATGCTATATGCATGTAGACATTAGGCAAGTGTCAGGTTGTTCACATTGCACTCATCAGACGGCATGCAGTTGCAATTTTTTGGATGCAGATAGTGTTCACTGTCAAGAAAAGAAATTTGTATCATTTATTACTTTCTTGAAGTGGAGATTTTCAAACATTGATTAAAAGGAATATAAGTCATTGAAAGGAATGGGAATATGATCCTTCCACTCTAGAACATAACCATACATGCATGAGTTTCATTGAGGTATATCAGGGACTGTGTTATACTGAAGATCGTTCTGGAAACAGTGATTCTGTTGTTCCAATTTTGCTTGGAATATGATTTGATACAAATTTGAATAATTTCTGATTTCCCCTCACCACCAAATTGTTATGACACTTGTGTTTTTTTAATACTTTTTACAGGTTGTTCAATGTTCAGAATGCCAACTGTCATTACAACGATGCAGATGTAACACGTAAAACAGCTTTTCAATTAGTAGAGAAGCTCAGTGAACGTGGAGAAAATGTCAACAGAACAGTATTATTTAAAGAGTGCTGTGCACTGCTGCTTGCTGGGAGTCAGTTTGATGAGGTAAATGACATTGTCAGTGTCTGTTTGAAGATGGTCGAGAAATGTTATTTCATTTGTCTGAAGAAAAAAACACTTTGTAAAGGAACATTATTTCTAGTTACAGACATAACTGATAGCAGTCAATTGCACATATGTAAATTCCTGTACAAACAGCCATTTTTCCCAGTCATTATGGATACTTATTTGCAAGGCATTGTGGGTAAACAAGGGAGTACTAAACACCATAATCAGCGTTCATGGATAATGCCATGTCAGAGTATAGGATACTTACTTTTTTGTAAATTTGTTATTAAAATTATTTCTAGAGTATGGGACACTTACTTTTTTGTAAATTTGTTATTAAAATTATTTCTTTGTATGGTTTATTATCAGTGAACTGTGAATGTCATCATGCCACAATGAGTAAACATTCCTGATGATATAGTTTGGAATTCAATTCTGATGTTTGATAATTCAAATTGCATTCAAAAATACATTTTGCCTTGCATTAAGCAATTCATTCATTGACCTCTTTTTCAGGCCTTCAAATACTGTAGGCTTGCAATGAGGGAGCTTTCAACATCGTTATCAGAGAAGGTATGTTGCTGGAGAGTATGTTACATTCAGAGCATCTGTATCTAATGTATTGATATTGTCTGTCTATTTTCTCATTTATTACTGACCATTCGTATGTCCAACTACCCATCAATCCACTACTCATTCTGTTCAGTTTCCCATTGCCTGTCCATCCACTAGTCTGTCCAACCACCTATCAATCTGCCATTTATTCTTTCCAATTTCCCATTGGCCTGTACAACCATTATTTAGACAAAGGGCAGGTTATATGTGGGATGCTCTGCATTCTCAGCTTCTGTTGCTCTCCAAATGTTAATATAATTAGGGAATGTATTAGGAGGACAAAACAAATTAAGTAAATTGTGTTTCTCAAGAAATACTTACCCTATCATAATACTTTAACTCTCTTAACCTCCCTGTCATGCAAATATACTCATTGATCCATCATACAGCTTAAAACTAGTGACAATTGGGTTATCATCCTTCATCTATGTCATAGATGGAAAACAAAATTTGGCCTTTTTGAAGGGGTGGATTTGGGAGGTAGTACATTTATATCCCAAATATTAATTTAATTGGCATGTATTTTGGAGAAACAACTTAGAAAATTTGCTTTTTCAGACAATGCTGAACAATCAAGTTGCCAATTGCTGTTTTCTTATTTTATACTGGCAAAAAAAGGAACGTGTTTATAATCTTTATTTTTTATTAACATGCAATATAAACTCTGTACAACCATGATTTATGTTGTGACAAATTTTAAAATGGATCAAAGTATTGTTTGGCTCTGCATAAAACCATGTTAAAAATCTACATTTACCAAAATAGTTAGCATCATATGAATATTAACAAACGTGAATACTTGAATGTCAAGACAATAAAAAATTGAACACAATTTATGTAAAAATTATTACATGATTTCTGAGAAAGATGTTTAGGGTTTCCCTTCTGACCCTCATATGAGCATCACAGAACCTGCCTCTGATTTTCAATTTGACCCACTGCTTTTACTGCAAGACTTGTTTCTTATTCTATCTTTCTTAGTTCTGGAACCAATGGGGTAATTTGCTTAGTCTTGCATCCCTAAGGGATGTACTGGATGGTTTTTTTATTGGTGGACATGACATCCTGTGATTTGCAATAGTCTATGACTTGCACTGAATTGATGTAATAATGACCTGTTTTCATGTTGTTCATTTGAATGGGTTTTTTTCCATAAGGAAACATGTATAATTTAATAATTTTGCATTAAATCATGCAAAAGGACAATTACTGATATTTATTTTGGTGAATATGAATTCTTGCCAACCAATAAAGTTTCAAATTGCACAAAAAAAAATAAATTGTTCTAATTGGCCTTTGCTTTACATCAGTACAATAGATTTGCTGATTCATTAAACTTCCTATTCCTCTCCACAAAGATGAGTAAATCAAATGTACATGAAGTTAATTATGTAATTATCCACCTGTGTAAACATAATGAGATTTTGGTATAACTTCTGGTGATTAATTAGCTCATGACAAAATTGTAAATCTCATTTTTTTTTATTAGCTTCTACTACTCTTTGATTTTTGTAGTTGTATCATGTACTGTGTATCTTTAAATTTTTTTATACTCCCTAATTAGTTCTTTTTCCATAATATTCAAAATGTGCAATACTCTGCAGAAATGACAACTGTCAGTATCACTTTTGATATTAATATTTTCTGTATAAAGAATATCAGCTTCACCCACAAAGGAACTATAGGAAATTTCTATAAACTACTATTTTCTGAATCTGACTGACAATTCTTTCCTTTCAGTAGGATGAAAGAGTAAGTTGTACATTTGGTGGAATGACAAATGTTCAATATCTGCTCTCTCATTTGTGAACTGAGTGTATATTACCAAAGCAAAACTATGATTGTCTACCATCTCACCAGCTACCTGAAACATCCTCATTGTATGTTTTCAATTAATCTGAAACTGAATTTGAGCCAATAATGAATATTTTTTAGTGATGTATTTAAATGTGAGGAGTCCTGGTGTGTTTAGTTTAGCTATTGGTGTAAATGTACATCCAATCCTGGTTTGTTTGGTTTGGCTATTAGTGTAAATGTACATCCAGCCCTGATGTGTTTGGTTTGGCTATTGGTGTAAATATACATCCAATTCTGGTGTATTTGGTTTGGCTATTGGTGTAAATGTACATCCAATCCTGGTGTGTTTGGTTTGGCTATTGGTGTAAATGTACATCCTGTCCTGGTGTGTTTGGTTCGGCTATTGGTGTAAATGTACATCCAGTCCTGGTGTGTTTGGTTTGGCTATTGGTGTAAATGTACATCCAATCCTGGTGTGTTTGGTTTGGCTATTGGAGTAAATGTACATCCAGTCCTGGTGTGTTTGGTTTGGCTATTAGTGTAAATGTACATCCAGCCCTGATGTGTTTGGTTTGGCTATTGGTTTAAATGTACATCCAAACCTGGTTTGTTTGGTTTGGCTATTAGAGTAAATGTACATCCAATCAGTACTAGATACAATTATTGCTAGTATTAAACATTTTGCTGTTGCTGAACTTAGCTTTTTTGCAAGAATATGTTTTATGAATTATCATGTCTGCTCAGTTTATAGTTTTAAATTTTCTAGAGTATAAAGGAATTTCCAACTCTGGATTTCTGCATCCCTGCAGGTTAGCTAGTGTGACATATCCATCTGTCCTTTCAGTTCTGCATTCATTTGGGCCTTGTTCATTTGCCAAATATATATTAGTATACTATGTATCAAGTTTGCAAGGCCAAGATAAATATTTGCATGTGCATACAGCAAAAGCAATTGATGAGTGATGCATATTCCCTTACCATATTCTCAACTGGATTATGTTACGATAACTATTCTAAGAGTCAAGTACACAGGTCAAATTGGCGCACACATGCTAAAACCTCAAGATAGAAATATTGTACTAAAATCTTGAAACCACAAATTCCTCTAATCTTACACAGAATAACCTTTTTGTCCTGAATGTCAAATCTTTTGTTCCAAATGTCAGATTTTACACACAAATCAAGACTTTTTCTGAGTTCATGACACCCAGTGATTTTAAAAACAGTTTAACACAGTGCAGAATAAAATAAAATCGGATGTTGAGACACAATGAAATCCTGAAATTACAAAAATTGGGTGTTTATGTATTGTCAAAATAAATGTTTCCTTGTACAAGAGAGTTGAGCAGATCACATTACATTTAGTGATGCAGGAGTCTACCAATCTGATTAAAATCAGATCTTCACAGTCCTATGTGAAGACCTAATTCACAGTCCTATGTGAAGATCTTATTCACAGTCCTATGTGAAGATCTTATTCACAGTCCTATGTGAAGATCTGATTCACAGTCCTATGTGAAGATCTGATTCAGTCCAATGTGAAGATCTGTCCTATAATGTGAAGATCTGATTCAGTTCAATGTGAAGATCTGATTCAGTCCTATGTAAAGATCTAATTCACAGTCCCATGTAAAGATCTGATTCAGTCCAATGTGAAGATGATTTACAGTCCTATATGAAGATCCGATTCAGTTCAATGTGAAGATCTGAATCAGTCCAATGTAAAGATCTGATTCAGTCCAATGTGAAAATTTGATTCAGTCCAATGTGAAGATTTGATTCAGTTCAATGTGAAGATTTGATTCAGTCCAATGTAAAGATCTGATTCAGTCCCATGTAAAGATCTGATTCAGTCCAATGTAAAGATCTGATTCAGTCCAATGTAAAGATCTGATTCAGTCCAATGTAAAGATCTGATTCAGTCCAATGTGAAGATCTGATTCAGTCCAATGTAAAGATCTGATTCAGTCCAATGTAAAGATCTGATTCAGTCCAATGTGAAGATCTGATTCAGTCCAATGTGAAGATCCGATTCAGTTCATGTGAAGATTTGATTCAGTCCAATGTGAAGATCTGATTCAGTTCAATGTGAAGATCTGATTCAGTCCAATGTAAAGATCTGATTCAGTCCAATGTAAAGATCTGATTCAGTCCAATGTAAAGATCTGATTCAGTCCAATGTAAAGATCTGATTCAGTCCAATGTGAAGATCTGATTCAGTCCAATGTAAAGATCTAATTCATAGTCCCATGTAAAGATCTGATTCAGTCCAATGTAAAGATCTGATTCAGTTCAATGTGAAGATGATTTACAGTCCTATATGAAGATCTGATTCAGTTCAATGTGAAGATCTGATTCAGTTCAATGTGAAGATCTGATTCAGTCCAATGTGAATATCTGATTCAGTCCAATGTGAAGATCTGATTCAGTCCAATGTGAAGATCTGATTCAGTCCAATGTGAAGATCTAATTCAGTCCAATGTGAAGATTTGATTCAGTCCAATGTGAAGATGATTTACAGTCCTATATGAAGATCCGATTCAGATCAATGTGAAGATCAGATTCAGTTCAATGTGAAGATCTAATTCAGTTCAATGTGAAGATCCGATTCAGTTCAATGTGAAGATCTGATTCAGTCCTATGTGATGATCTGATCCTATATGAAAATGGGATGGATACCATTAAGATGCCATGTTCTGTTGACCTTGTGGTTCACCAAACAAATCAAAACTTTCAAGGTTTTAAAATAATGTTACTAATTATAACTCTCCCTAACATGAATTTGTAATGCTTTACTGGATAGACAACTAAAATCAATGGACTGAGAATTTCAAAGGTCAGCAAAACTTTTATTGGTGTGTGTCAGATCTCCATGTTGGACTGTTGAGATCTTATTTTAATCAGACTAAGGAGTACAGTAGAAGTGATGACATTATATTTACTTCTGCACCTCATCAAAAAGCTTTTACGTGTGATTGTTGTTATTGCAATATTATATAGCAATCTAGCCTTTTGCTTATAACTGTTAATAATAGATTTATGTCAATTTTACAAGACTCGAGTGTTGTCTTCTGTCTTAAACATTTTAGTAAACATTATGGTGTTCCATTTTCAGACTTTAACAATCCTTTAACTGGTCATTCACGGACTACGACTAAAATCACAATTTTTTAGAAGTAGAAGCCATCATGAAAGCAAAACTTTCACAAGACCCCAATCATTATTTCAGGGGGTGGGTGGTGGATTCTTGCCCCACTTTAACTTGAAAATATTGATTGCCATATCTGTCTGCGTGTCCCATGTTAAAAAAATCAATTCTGTCTTCCGTTTGGAAAAGCTAACATCTAGAATGAAAAGAAGTCTTTCTCCAAAAATAAAATGGTTGGCATTTAAATCTTGTGATTCTTTTTAAATTTGTTAATGTATTTATTATCACATATTTAGTTACCATGAGCCATGCTGAACTTGGATTTTATTACATGTCTTTTACTTTGGGCTGTTCCATTAAAACATACATGGGAACCAGGGAAGGCACTTTTAAAGTGGGATACTCACCCACAGATGCAGTTTACAATTTTCTTGTCATTTAAGTATGATCTTGGTGAAATTAAAGTTCTGTGCATATAATTTTTTTTAAAAAAATGCCTTTCCTGGGTAGTAGGTATGTTTAAATGGAACAGCCCTTACAACATCTCAAGGGATGTAATATATATCTAGTAAAGCATTAAAAATGTGAAATTGTATAATTTGTGAAAAATTAAACAAATGAAACAGAGAAGTTTGCGGATCATTTTCCAATTTTATTTTCATTGTAACTTTAAAGCCAGACTGTAATAAAAATTACATGATTAACCTTTGATACATTTAGTAGTTTTCAGCTGCCATCATGCAAAATTCAAAATCCACCCTAAAGTGATCTTGATCTACGCAGTGCTGGCACCTGTGACAGCATGAAATGTAGGACAGAGGCCTCATTTTGCAAAAAGCATATAGTACCTGTCAAACTGCATCCCCTCATCAAATTTAAAAAATTCCTGGTAGGCTAGTGTAGCATTCCAAAACCCCTCACCAAATTTCACAATTCCTGGTGGGATAGTATACATGTAGCATTCCAAAAAATTAGGTCATGAGCTCAAACTGAAAACTTCACCAAAGCTAGCAAAAGATTAAAAATAGGTCACTGTTAAGTTCTTGTTCTGCAGAGGTGTGATACTAACAGAAATTCAAATAATTATCAGTTTCAAGATAATAGCATGACAAATACAAAATTTGACCCAACTCAGTGGAGCATAAAATAGAGGTCAGAATAACCGTTTTTAAACGAACTTTTAAGTCAGACTTTTTTTTTTCAGTGGTGTGAATTTTCATTACAATTTTTCTCCCCACCAACTTCCAAAAATAATTCCATACAATAAACCTGTGATTCTAGCATGAAGAGTACTTGAAAAATAAACAAATAAACAAAAAAACACAGAATATAAAAAAAATTTGGTAAAGTTTGATATATGTAGCAGTGACCTACTTTTACAATTTGTAGCACTAATCGGTATGTATCTGGTCATGAAGTTTAATGACTGCAGGTGTAATAGTATGTACATAGGCTGCAAAATATGCAAGCAACCACAGGCTAAATGCAACAAAGAATGTTCATGTATATACGCTGGCCCCTTACAAGAAAAAATATGTTCTATGAAACCTGCTGAAACTTGCTTTGGGCAAAGAAGCAAAATGAGGTGCAATCAGGCTGTACATATGTATATGCTTTTACAGGTGTGGATGCCAACAAAGATGGGGGTGGGGTGTAGTACAAAAATGATAGCTTTTCTCTACTTTGCTGAGTAAAATTGTTAGAACTTTTGCATATTTAAATTTAGCACTACAAAGCAACATTTGGAGTTCCACTGCATGTCTTGTATTTAGCAGAATTGTATGGATCTGTTACATCTTGCCTACTTGATATGCAAAGCTCAAATATTCCCAAAAAATATATTTTTACAAAAGAAATGAATTCCAATCAATAAGGCACACTTTCCCATTAATATATAATAATGCCAGTCAATACATGTATATGAATAAAAAAAATAAATCATCAAAACAAAGAATCTGGGGTATACAATGTTAATCTCTGCAAGGGATTAGATTTAAAAGGCTTGAAATTTCAATGTAAATCTGCATCATGCAAATGCTAACAAATTTAGAGATTTATTCTGAAATATTTTACTCCATAGTGTTGGCAGAACTAATAAGTTATTTAATACCAAAGCAATTGCACAAGGACACACAACAGTAACTGACATGAACAGAGAGACAGAAAGAGAACATGTGCTTTTTTGGGCAAATTTTTTAAAATTATTTTACCATATTTCTGTTGCATTGTTTGTGGTGGTTTCTTTTATCATAGCAAAACTGTATCCCCCAACAGTAAGTAACATCTGTCACATGATTTATACAAGACCCTGGCTGTCGAGACAAGTGCTGAATCGGCAACCCTTGGATTAGGAATGCAACACTCAACCAACTGAACTACCATAGCTCCCTCCATCTTACATGTAGAAAGTCACCATAGCTCCCTCCATCTTACATGTAGAAAGTCACTATCTCAAACATACAAACCGGCACCATCTAAAACACAAACAATCCCATTATTTTGTGTCGACATTTATGATTTTAAAAGAACACAGAAGGTGCAAAACAAATGAGAAAGCATGAGTAAATTTGCTCAAAAATTCCTATTTGAAATATTTTCTTACAAAAGAAATAAATTCCAGTCAATAAGGCACACTTTCTTATTAATATATAGTAGTGCCAGTCAATACATGTATATGAATAAAACAATAAATCATCAAAACAAAGAATCTGGGGCATACAATGTTAATCTATGCAAGGGATTAGATTTAAAAGGCTTGAAATTTCAATGTAAATCTGCATCATGCAAATGCTAACAAATTTAGAGATTTATTCTGAAATATTTTACTCCATAACATACACATCTTTTATGATCAGAATACTGAATTCAAGCAACTGTATATGACATAGAAATCAATAGCTGATGAAGCAACATCTACCTGTGATTACAACTTATTAAATTTAAATAATAATAATTATAATTGTAATGTTTTTCATATACACATGAAACACATAGTACAGTACCCTGCTATACATTTATGAAAGTCTTCAATGAGTCAAGCATTAATTTTCCAAGCAAAACATTGCTGTATATGCTCATCTGTATGTTGGGTCAAACTGAAACATATAAGCCAGAATGTCTCATCATGTAATGAACTGGTTGTAACAAAACCACACAGACCCAGGTTTAGCAAAATATTATGCAATGGTGCATTTGTGTCTATTTAGTTTGCAGTGGGATCCAACTTGTTCACCAGTACACAATTTTTTTTTTCATTCTCCAGATCTATGACAAAACTTAATTAGGCATTAGTGATATTGGACGGGCACATTTATATAAAGTTGAAAACAATTTGTGCTGTAATGTTTTCTGTCAAATATTATTTCCTATTTATAGTAATGACTGCCATATTTGATGTCAAATCAGGATCTTTTCTACAAATATCTAAGCTCTCATTTACCTGATTGCATTCAGCTGAATTTGGTCAAATTATGTTGCACAGTTTATTAGAGTCATTAAAGATTTTAATTTTAATGTTAGTGACTATATCCAATGTTTGCCTAGCATCATTTAAATTCACTTTGAAGACTGCCAGGACATATTACTGGGTTATATTCTGAAGAGTGGTTTTTAATAGTGGCAAAACTGAACAAGGCTGGCATCCACTTAACAAATTTTAAGGGCCTTTTGCAAAATTATTTGCATTTTTTCTGTTAAGCTGCAGTAACAGTGAATGATGGACCATACCATACAGTTGCTTAGCAACAACACTACTTAATAAAGCATCACAGTTAAATCACATTTAATTTTGCATAGGACATATGATGCATTGTTTGAGCAAGTTATAATTCAATCTGAATGAATATCCACTAGACATCCAAAGAACCACGGGATCTGTGTGTGTGTGTGTGTGTGTGTGTTACTAGGCTGTTTAATGACTAAATCCTCATTTTATAATTGTGTCAAGAATAATTGTTAATAGAGCACGTTTTCCAATGAAGTACTGCATTATTCTGTATAAATTTTTGTTTTCAAAATGTCCCACATCTGAAAGAATGACAACATGATTCCAACTGGTTTCGACAACTAACACCACTCATGTAAACACTGTCAATACATTAGTAAACAAGGTTCCTTTTTATAAAAGAACTCAACATTTTGTGACACAATCATCAATGTCAAAACTATATTTTTGAATTTTTCAGTTTGTAACATTGATGCCGTGATTTCATTGCCAGTAACAGCGAAAAACTTATCATCCTTGAAGATATCTGTATGTGTGAATTTAGGAATTCTCTGAAACTGGCTTTCCCCTATTTTGGTCCATTTCTATGAAACATTATGTTCTTTATATTATGAATTACTCATTTTGCTTGGTTGCCTTACTATCTTAAATCAGTCATCATTGAGTAGGTTCATTTAAGGTAGTTTAATTAGTAACATACACAGTAACATTTATAAGTGTTTGATTGATCAACTGAAATGAGTTACCTGACATGCAACCGGGGCCGCTGGTTCTTAAGTATGTTGGATACTTATGCCTTTTAACATTTTTTTGTTTATTCTTTATTTTATTTAAAGGATGTAATTGAGGTGATAATTAGAAAAGAAGGCTGTCCCTTTATTTAGTGCAACAAGACAACAAATGCTTCACTAGTCTGGTATCAAAACTGGGTCAGCACTTAATTAGGTTCTCAGAGAAACACTTTCGGACATGGCTGTTATGGTAGATCAATACATTTTACCTTTAATTACAAGAGAACACATTGTATTTTATGATGATTACACTTAAACTGAACTAAAAGATAGAACTATAACACAAATTTAAATTGATAAGAAATTATTTACTGGTATTTATTTATTAAAATACTGCCTCCACTAGGCATGACATTTTTATTAATCAAAATTTCCTTGAATATCATTAATTACGGTGTACTAAGAATGTCATTTGAAGAAATAATTAAGTAAATTTTATGACTTCTTTTTAAAGTTCATATTTCATAGTGTTGATTGAAATTTCCAGGTTCTATCTACTATTTTCAACAATAAAACAAGCGATATATCAAAGTTTCCATTATTGTAATTGCAATTTTCTTAAGTTCAACAAATAGGGATCAGATTTTGGGTGTTTATTGTTTTGAAAAATGTGATCCATTAATGACCCCCGCATTATAAGCGGGTACGTGAGTTACTGAGGGAGTGGTGTATAAGACTAGTAAGCTATTACTGTATTATCCTTATGACAAAATTCTACAAATTAGGTATTATCTATCAAAACAACATTTAACTATAACATAAAAACAAACAATTAAAATTAACATAATACAAAATACCATCTCTAGTATGATGAACTACACTTCTAAAATTGGACTTTGTGCGATATCCATTTCTTCAATTCTGCATCAAAAACAGTGAATGAACATTCTTTCATTTTCACAAACTACAAATTTAAATTTAATATTATTCATCTTTCAAAAATTAAATGAACTTCTCATCATTACACATCCAGCCATATGACCACTCAATAATCATTCATCAATGAGAGTAACTGTATACATCCAGCTGTTTGACCACTCAATAAACTTGAAGAATATTAATTTATCAATGTCAATAACTATACACCCAGCAGTTTCAGTACTGAGGAAAATGTAATTATTGCAAAATAATAAAAATGGATACTCCTTAAAATAAAGATTGTTCCATTTAAATGTACATGGTACCAAGGAAGGCATTGTTTTTAAAAAATACATGCCAGGGTTATTCCATATTCTAAATTTCATCTTTAGGTGATTACTCCACAATGAATATGCCTTCCCTAGGTTCAAATTGTGTATTTCACTGGAACATCCCTAAATGGTTTCAGTTTTTCGGATAAGCCATTCTCATCCCCATTATGGAACAAAAATCAAAAGACTGAAGTAGTGTGTGTGCAAGATAATTTCAACATATCTTACTAAATATAACAAACAAGAGTCCATCAAGAAGCTGACTCTCTGCTGGCCAGAAAGTTTGTCCAGGAATTCAAGATAAGACCATTTTGTCCTTTCAAATGCAGTTTTGAAACCAACTGTGATTATTCTTCAACAACAATATTTTTTAAATTATCTGCTGTAGTAGACATACTAGATGTCAAACTGTCACCATTTTGAAGTACAAAACAGCAAAAATCAACCTAAGTGTTTTGGTGAAAATCCCATGCCAATAAGACCATCCATTCTGGGGGATCAGCAACAAAAATTTTCATCACAGCCACCATGGCAGACATATTGGATTAACATAAGTTTACTATTTTCATTAAGGCTTGGTTGAGAGACTATATCAGCTGAAGGAAAAACCCCCAGAAAAATCCTGGATAGAATTACTTACCCATGGAAAGAAACTGACAAACTTTTTCCCATCCCCCTATTGGTCAAGCCAGAAATGCACATGGATACACTCAAGATGCCAGTGATTGGCAAAGGCCAGCACTTCATAGCACTTGGTTTTCCCTTTTCATTAGGACCAGCTACTTATCATTAAGAAGTCCACAAGTACAAAACCATGCTGATACATAATACATGTGTGAAAAGTAAGAGATTCTATTAAAGATAACACAATTCTCAAGAAGGACTTCCCTACAGCCATAGTGGGTGAGATCAGCACAATTTTAATTCAGGACCACCAAGACATTATTAGCCTTCTAGTGAAAATCACATGTTGATAGGACTTTCCATTTTGGAAGGATAACAGTAAATAGATTATGAAGATGGCTTAATTGGTAGCCATACTGAATATTAAAATGTGTATTGTCTCCATTAGGATTACCTTGACATCATAATAAGTTATCCAGTGAATCTCTATATCAATATGACCAGCCATCTGGGACCAGTGGTTACAAGATTTTCAGGATGACCTTGTGGTGACAATACCAGAGGTCTGATTGGCACCATTTTCATTTACAGGTAACCAGATACCATAAGAAATTTGGTTAAAACCCCATACAAACATGACTTTTTAAAACCCCATATAAACATGACTTTTTAAAATCTCAAATAAGCATGACTTTTTAAAACACCAAATAATCATGACTTTTTAAAACCCCAAATAAACATGACTTTCTTTTAGCTCAGGAGAAGTATTAATAACATTATCTTCAACTATACATCATAAACCTTCTATAAAAAAAACAAAAAACATGTCAATAGGACTTTGTTCCTAGTGTACAGATATCAAATTTTCAAGGTGGCTGTTGTTGTGGTCATATTAGACATAAGATAAACACCATTTTCATTAACAATAATGTAGATATCACAATAAGGTTTGAGTGAAAATCGCATATTGACTATCCATTCAGGAAGAGCAGCTGTAGCAAGATGGGCAGCATGGTGGCCGTATTGTGCCATCAGATCAGAACCATTTTTGCCAAGGGACTTCACAAGAAATCTTCTGGTGAAAACCCTATATCTCACTTTATGCTCATGTAGCAATAAGGCTTTTATTACTTCAAAATGCCTGACAATGCAACCATACTGGATAATAGATAAATGCCATTTTCATTTGAAACCTACTAAAGCTCCTAATAATATTGTCTTAGTGACAATGCCATATTGATATGACCATCCAATTTGGGACCCACTAAACCTCCTAATGTCTTAGTGACAATGCAATGTTCATATAACCATCCATTTTGGAACCTACTAAACCTCCTAATATGTCTTAGTGACAATGCCATGTTGATATGACCATCCATTTTGGAACCTACTAAACCTCCTAATGTCTTAGTGCCAATGCAATGTTGATATGAGCATCCATTTTGGAACCTACTAAACCTCCTAATATGTCTTAGTGACAATGCCATGCTGATATGACCATCCAATTTGGGACCTACTAAACCTCCTAATATGTCTTAGTGACAATGCCATGTTGATATGACCATCCATTTTGGAACCTACTAAACCTAATATGCCTTAGTGACAATGCCATGATGATGGCCATCCATTTTGGAACCTACTAAACCTATTATGTCTCAGTGACAATGCCATGTTGATATGACCATCCATTTTGGAACCTATTAAACCTAATATGTCTTAGTGACAATGCCATGTTGATATGACCATCCATTTTGGAACCTACTAAACCTAATATGTCTTAGTGACAATGCCATGTTGATATGACCATCCATTTTGGAACCTACTAAACCTCCTAATATGTCTTAGTGACAATGCCATGTTGATATGACCATCCAATTTGGGACCTACTAAACCTCCTAATATGTCTTAGTGACAATGCCATGTTGATATGACCATCCATTTTGGAAACTACTAAACCTAATATGTCTTAGTGACAATGCCATGTTGATATGACCATCCATTTTGGAACCTATTAAACCTAATATGTCTTAGTGACAATGCCATGTTGATATGACCATCCATTTTGGAACCTACTAAACCTCCTAATATGTCTTTGTGACAATGCCATGTTGATATGACCATCCATTTTGGAACCTACTAAACCTAATATGTCTTAGTGACAATGCCATGTTGATATGACCATCCATTTTGGAACCTACTAAACCTAATATGTCTTAGTGACAATGCCATGTTGATATGACCATCCAATTTGGGACCTACTAAACCTAATATGTCTTAGTGACAATGCCATGTTGATATGACCATCCAATTTGGGACCTACTAAACCTCCTAATATGTCTTAGTGACAATGCCATGTTGATATGACCATCCAATTTGGGACCTACTAAACCTAATATGTCTTAGTGACAATGCCATGTTGATATGACCATCCATTTTGGAACCTACTAAACCTAATATGTCTTAGTGACAATGCCATGTTGATATGACCATCCATTTTGGAACCTATTAAACCTAATATGTCTTAGTGACAATGCCATGTTGATATGACCATCCATTTTGGAACCTATTAAACCTAATATGTCTTAGTGACAATGCCATGTTGATATGACCATCCATTTTGGAACCTACTACACCTCCTAATACGTCTTTGTGACAATGCCATGTTGATATGACCATCCATTTTGGAACCTACTAAGTTTAATATGTCATAGTGACAATGCCATGTTGATATGACCATCCATTTTGGAACCTACTAAACCTAATATGTCTTAGTGACAATGCCATGTTGATATGACCATCCATTTTTGAACCTACTAAACCTAATATGTCTTAGTGACAATGCAATGTTGATATGACTATCCATTCAGGATGAGTACAGATCAGATTTTCAAGATGGCTGCTGTGGTGGTCATACTGGATGTCTGAGCCGCACTATCAATATGTGGAAAGTTCAATAATCCAAGTAGTTTATGAGGACAAGCAGCAACAAACTTGTGCTAACAGATGGATGGATGACAGATGGACAGACCATGGACCAAAGACCATCCCATAATCTCTTCTAGTCTATGACCATCAGAGCTAACAGCAGTTAAAAAAGCAGATATAAAATATCTATAATCATCTCTATATGGTTAAAACTGCATACATGTCAGAAATGTGACCTGCACAGTCATGTAAATTATCTGTAAATTCAAACACAAGCTAAACATGTTAATGACATGCATAACACAAGTAAAATATATCGTCTGAGACTTGAGAAAAATATGTACTAGTAATACATATTTGCCAGTTAAATTGATAGAAGTAAAGTTATATCTATGAAAAGGCAGTAATGAGTATCCTGGTATAAGAAAGAAAGACTACAGTAACTGATACAAACTATTTATAAAACTAATCATCACTAGTGTCATGTATTACATCCTGCATGACTGCATCTTGGTGATACCATTTTCAATAAGTCTGTTCCATAAAATAATCCACAGATCTGTCAATTGGCTTTATGATGAAAGGAATACATCCCAAGCCAACAGCAGTGGTTGTCCATTTCTTTGCTGGCTCTGGGATGTTGGAAACTCGACGCAAAATGAAGAGATAGAAAGCACAGATCCTGTTGATAGTGAATCCTGATATGGCAACAGTGGCAAGTCCCTGCCAGATTAAAGTATCTAATACTGTTCTTCTAATATTGGTGTTTCGTACTTCCTCACTAGGACACGGTCTCTGTAACAAACAAATTTGAAGACATCATGCAAAAGTTGGTAGCAGGTAGAGTTGTTAAAAATCATGTAATGTAATGCCCATTAGGATTTTCCACAATTGGAAATAGGGTATGGAGGGTCCATTACAAAAAGTGTCAGTCTTAAATACTGTGGGTTTTCACTATTTTCCATTCTATTTTTGTGGAATTTATTGTTTCTTTGAATGACAATGACCAAATTAAAAAAGGATCAATCTGACATGAAGAATGCCTTTGTTTTAATAATGATACAGTACAACTCAAGCAATTTTTAGAACCCCATGCTTTGTGATGGGGGAGAAGACCATCAAGAAAATAAACTCTACACCATCTCCGCCACATCCTGATGGAGTTGTGGCAGCTTGTGGACAATAACCGAGACCACACTTTCTCATGGATTTGTGTCTGTACAAAAGCCATTAAGTGGACATGGCCTGAATATGGGCATGGTTTACTGTTTGTGACCCTTGTTAATACACTCTACACACACGAGAGAGAGAGAGAGAGAGAGAGAGAGAGAGAGAGAGAGAGAGAGAGAGAGAGAGAGAGAGAGAGATTGAGATTCATTCTTATCTCTTTCAGAAGCAATATGTTTACTATTATAATGAAAAAAATTATTACACTTATTAAAAGGTTCTAATGCATAATACATAAAGCCAAATTAAACTTTAACATACTGACAGTGAACTGTATTAATACTACATTTTGCACAATTAAGCTGGGGGGTTTTCTCAATACTCTAATATTAAAATCTACAGTTGCATTTATGTCCTTATTTCTGTTGCAGTTTGCCCAATATACTTTGTAATTATCTTTATGAAATTGATACTGAACTTCATGCAGTGAAAAGAATGATTAATGTTTAACAAACTAATGAGAACTCATAATACAATGACATGAAATAAAAACCACACAAGTTCTGTTGCATCTTCTTATTAATATACAGTGCAATTTCTTTGTACATTTAATTACAGTATTATAGAGGATTAACTTAAATTTTAGAAAGCATAGTTCTGCTGTTTGCTACATCAACATGCAAAAGCAAAAACTATTGCTTAAGCAAGCATTATTAAGGTTTTGAATCTTTATTTTAATTTAAAGTGTACAGCGTTTTTTATTATCCAAGTGGTATTTTTTGTTTCTATTTAATCCCAAATAGTCATAAAAAAGCATCCTAAATACATGTAGATAGGCATGTACACTTTTTGAAGATAAATCTTCATGTGCAAAACAATAACCTGGCACAACAGAAGCCCGCAACATGGTTTGTTTTCTTTGCTATAGATGTGTTAATTTCATTAATTTCAAACTGTTAACCCAAAAAATATATCAGCAGCATTTATGCAGGTCTGACAATAAACAGTTGTTATTTATGTATAATTTATATTATTTGTTGGCTTTTCTTAATGATTATATGCTATGTATATGTTTTTTTTGGTACCTGACCTTGCCCAAAATCATGTAGATGGTGCACCGGACTAGTAACATTTATTTTATAAACAACATAACACACAGCTAATATTTCTCTAACATTACAAACTAAATATATAAATCATTATCAATGGATATAAACATGTTTATTTGAATCTAAGTCTAGGACATCTCGCAGCCTCCCTTGGAAATATGTTTCTTTGTGCTATGAATTCACCTAATTTAAAAATTTGGAGCTACTATCAGCCAAAGAAGCCATTTATGCCATGATGCAGAGACTTAAATATTGTATTGGTCCTATTTTTAATCTATAAAATAACATGACAATAAAACAGTTTTTACATATTTTTATTACATTTAAAAGCACAAGAATAATTATTAATAAATAAAAACAATACCATTATATACACGTGAAGTTCAGTGGAAAGCATATGAAAAGCAAGAATGAATAAAAATGTTTCTAACAGATAATACAAAATACTGCATAGTCTTTATGAACAATGACACTGACAATTCAATATCTGCTTCATTTTTTTCCCAGATCATTTCTTAAATGCCTCACTGAAATTAAAATTCTTAACAACACTGGACCCACCAATAGGAATAGGGGTTAAAAAGTGACCTGGTGACTGCCTCAGATGCAGCTGGATATAAATCTTTGTTTTTCAGAGCTAGATTAACCATATTCTTTGTGCTTGATACAGACTTGTTTTATGAAGTAAATTTTTAATTTTTCATTCACATAAGCAATTTGGACCCTTTACAGTTGACGACTAGCATCCTTGTAGTGGCATTCTGTGTCACTCAATTATGTTTCAGACCACAAAAATGTGTTATCTAAGTAAATAATCTTTAAAATACTAAGCAGTCCCAAGTGTATCTCACTCACATTTTGCAATAGATATAAATTAACAACACATGCAAATGACATCAAATCTTTCTGCTGACCTGTTAAAAAAGAGAGCATATCCCCCAATCATTCCTTATTTCCTGCTAATCACATTTAATTGCTTCTCAAAACCAACTGACAGCTTGAAGTTAGCTGTTCGAATAAGGTCTTATTCATCATCTACCAACATGAACCACTGACTGCCACAGATAGTGGCTCAAGTTGCTCATATTAATGAAAAATTAAAATTTACTTCATAAAAGTTTGTTGCCAGCAATTTTTGCCAGTCAGTAAAAATTAGTGCCACTTTTAAAATTCTTCCACATTTTGCAACAAATGTGAAGCCTAGCAGAGTCCCTGACATCAGTTTTCCACTTGGAAATACCTAAACTTGTTGAAAACTATGATTGTGGTATAAAGGAAACTGACCTTCATTTATCCTGGCTCTATTTATTACAACTTTTTATTTCAATGTTGTTTACTTGAAAAATTACTCACTCTTGTCTTAAAATCTGAAGCAGAATTAGTCTTACTGTTGTTTTCAGTTCCTAATTTGGGTTGATTTATTTATTCAAATAATTATTTATTGGAATTACAAAGTAGTCAATAATATTCTTGGACTAAAACATTAATTTGGAATTAGAGCAAATTCAGACAAGAACCTTTTGGATTATATTACATATATTGTAATACTTCAAAAAACTCAGCACATCGTCACACCTGAGGCCATTGCAACATTCAATACTACAGGCACATCAACACATTCATTACTGGTGCCTAACTGGAACACCACTGGAATTAAATTTAAACTTTACATATTTGGACTTCTGATATAACTTTTATGACTATTTGGGATTTAATTCACAATTCTGTAAGTTTTTAAAAAAAATTTCACTTTGTACTCTAGGGAATTAAATTTTTTCTCGATATTACTTAGTTTCAGACCAAAGAGTTGTAATACAAAGTACTCAGAAATCATACTGTTGGAATATAAGCTATATGGGTAAAAGAAATATTTGAGATACAAAGAAAAGCTTGTTAACTAATCAATACAACTAGTATCGAGATTTTACATTTATACATTTTCCATTCCTTGCATTAATTGGAATGGTTGCTTAGAATGGACTATAACAAACATCATGTGCTAGATAGATGTAATCTGTCATTACTAATAATGAGACCTACAGCACCCATTCCACCCCCCTTTCTGCAGAACTACATTGTAACAAAATTCATGCTTTTTACAATTTATCAACATTGCTCTGTTGACCTGTGTTTAGAAATTTTTACAGAACATGCTTATCTTTTGAACAAAAAATTTTGGACTGTTTCTTTAAACTGTAAGTCTTGTTTTTCATATTTACATTATTTCATGTTTTCTAGGAAAATAAATTATTTTTGTTAAAATTTACAAAGCTTGTTGTCTTCACTCTTTCTTTTATGTTACTTTGAATGAGCCGATATGTAACAATACCAAATCAAAAAGATGTTCCTGCCATGAAAATTTTTCATTATTCTGTTTGTTTTTAATTCTACCCTATGGTGAGTTTACAAAGTAATGCCAAAATGCCAAATGTTGATCACATTTTACTTTTTGATGCTTGACATGTCCACCTTTTTAGGAATCTTACAAATTTTAATATTAAAAATCAACCAATTATAAATCTATAAAAATATGGACAAGTTTTTAAGTCATAAGAAAAGAAGTACCTGAAATTATAACATCATGGAGGCAAAAGAAGAAAATTTCGCACCATTAGTTGTGAACTGCCTTATGCTCTAAAGCCAAAAGTGTGTTTGTGTGAAGTGTGTAAGTCACACACTAAATCCATCTAGCCACAGTAACTGTAGTTGTAAAGCAATACATCACTTACAGAAACATGCCATACACTATTCAAAAGAAATCTGTTTACATTTGTTGGGTTTCGATAACAAAACTCTCGAAAAACCGCAAACAGGAAACTGCAGACTTTAATTATCTGCATCAAAATAACTCTAAAAAAATTGACCAATATTACCTTAACTTACTGAAACATCATTTCCATGTGATTTACTATTTTTTCTATGATGACAAAAAATTAAACTGAATGGTTTAAGTTTTCATAACAAACTACCAATGGGGGAAAGTGAGTATGAACCAGTCAGAACATAGGAATAGGTTAAGTTTACCCAAAGATAACATGTAAAACCATGTAATTTAATAGAAAATAGGCAAAGTTTGGGAGAAGCGAGGAAAGACGGATGAAATGTAAATACCAATTGGATGCTTTGCCACATCATGGGGTGCTGAACATGAAGGCCAAGTCAAGGACTTCAAAAGGAGTTTAAATTTTTTTCTGCATGCTTAAAATTCACAAGCAGGTATTGTCAGATCCTAGATCACACAGCAAATACTATCAACAGTCATCACGTAAACTATGTGGCTCAGTAACTGACAGTTTATCCCACAATAAACATATTTAAGAAATAATAATTACAATCCAGAAGTTACTGTCTTTGATGTACTTTTCTTGTTTTCCTTTTCTGACCTTTGAAACCTTCAAGATAAGAATAACCTGCTGCTAGAATTTCAACAGGTCCTAAAATGAATTAAAACACTCACGATTCATGACAATGCAACATTTCCAATTCATCCATAAAATATTTCCTCAAATCTACTAAAAAAAATCAAAATATCTTCTATTTCTTCTTGAAAACCATTTTCGATACTACCATATTTGATATTCTAAGCAATAACAAGATTTTCAAATTAGCCACATTGATTTTACGTCTGGCATGATTTTCACGTAGTACCAACAGCATTTGAATTCTTTTGGTGAAAACACATCAAAATAGGATCAGCCCATTCACATTGTTCCTGCAATCTTTAAAACTGTAATTCTATGGCTTTTAAAAAAAATTTCCAAGACCTATTTACCAATTTCAAGAGTACCTGATACATAAATTTACATCCCTGAATACTTACCTAACACATACATTTAAGACAAAATGAGGTAAGATCCATGGATGTAGTTTGACTGAAGTTTGAGGGGAATCTAATCTAATAAATATATTAGCAATGTTAGGTAGGTTGGTAAAACTTTACCAACTAATAACATCAGTAAAAGTTGACTCGTGTACATACCATGTGAATATTTTATAAATGACCACTATAACAGCACCATTTTAGTTTAGAATCAATTAAATAAAGTGTCTTCTTGCAGAAACCCTAAGACAATACCACAGCACGTGCAACACATTTTGTTTTGCTTTTGTTTTGAGTTTTTTTCTTCAGAAAATCCATATTCTCTTTCATGCTGTTTCTGTCAAGGACCAGACAAAGTGGACTTCATGGAACTATGTTGTAAATCTTATTCCATGAATCACGATTTATTGGCCCAATTAGAACCCCACAGCAATGTAATCATGTAACAGATGTCCTCTACAATGTATGGAGGGGCCTTGATTGGCCAAGTGGTCTAAAGGGATCTACCATTCTAGATCACTGACATCACACCTCTGTCTGCGTGGGTTTGAGTCTCAGGCTTGGCTTACATATGTATGTAAGAAAGCATGCCAGTAGCTTCTTGTGGGTTGGTGATTCTTTCTGGTGTTTTCCAGGGTTCTTCCTCCACCATTTACACTGGCTATAGTCTATATTGTGCTGAAAAATGGTGTTAAACCCTACAACAACATGTGGAATTTACTGGTAGACTCACATACAGTACAAAGTGCAGAATGCTCCAAGTGGTACTCAAGCATTTTAATGTTCAAACACTCATCCAATAAAATGGATTCACATGCACGTATTGCAAGAGATGAATGATACATTTCTGAGTAAAGAGAACTGAGATGCTTCATAAAATAAACAAAATTAAAATAATTTTATTGAGATAGAGACAGATTCTTTTTTTAAGTATAAAAAAGGAAAATAAATCACGCACAACTATTAAGAAGTTTAATTCCATTATAAAAATGTCAAAATGGTGAAAAATGTATTAATTTTCATTTCTTTCAGTTTCTTTTAACAAATTTTGCTTAAAATGCTCCCGCAAAATTAAACGTATACAGTAACATCCAATATTCAATTAGTCCTGCCTTTATACTATTTAGGAGCCATTCAGCGCATCTTCTATGGAACTATATGGGTGCTTACTTTCACCACTGACCTATTGTTTCTAAGCAGACTCTGCAAGGCATTCCATTACAATCACCCTAACAAATATACTTAGGATTGTTGATTTAGTTTTCTGATGAATTTAACCATAAGTTATTCTTTATTTACCCTAAGATATACAATAAATCAATTAAATGTATTCAATTTATATTTCCTTATCATACAGCTCTTTTAATCCAGCACTAGATAAAGTTCCAAAAAATTATGTCTGATAAAGAGAACTTACACAGAGAAATTTCCTGGAAAGCTCATCTTAGAAAAATAATCATTATTTACCACTGAAGCCTCTATCCCCTTAGATACTGCATCTGCTACTACGTAACCACTGGCCACAACGTAAGAAAATCTCACCACATTAACATGCACCAGAGATCGAAAGGATTCACCCACTTCATTTGCATATCCTGAAAATTTAAAATAATGACATCATATCTATGGTCAGTTATATTATCATCATTAATATCGCAAACTTCAGTGTTATTAGTTCTGAAAATTCATAAAGTAAAATTTATACCCGTAAGAATTTACTTTTATTAAGTAGTGATTTTAATGGATTCTCTGGATGCTACAAAACAAGAATAAAAAATCCCAACAATGACCTGTGATAACAGAATCCACTTCCACCTCTATAAATTTTGTTCCCAATGAAAATGTAGTTTTATTAGATTTTGAATTTCTGAAAGATGTGTGGGGTGGTAAACTAATTTAAATTTTGTAATACATAACTTCTACTGCTGCATTGCTTTCTTTTCTGCGCCTCAAGCCCTTCATCCTAGTTACATAATAAGAATTGGAAGATTCTAGAACTTAAAAGAACAACATCCAATCCAACTCGTTTCAAAGCTTAAATATGAAATACTGTTCTTTTTTACTCTGACCTATATCACAGTTTATCTCCAGTCCTCCAAGATATGGGAAGCAGCATCTAGATATTAGTCCAGATGAAAACTAGACCATAAACCAGAGACCAGCATATGAATGGGAAAATTTCCATCTTGTAAATCTAGCTTGTCATGAAGAAACTTCCCTAGGAATCTACAGAATGATCTGGGAATGTAACCTGTCGTATCATGGCCATGGACCCCACCAGGTCTAGCCATCTAAGAATGTAACCTGTCGTATCATGGCCATGGACCCCACCAGGTCTAGCCATCTGGGAATGTAACCTGTTGTGTCATGGCCATGGACACCACTAGGTCTAGCCATCTGGGAATATAACCTGTCGTATCATGGCCATGGACCCCACCAAGTCTAGCCATCTGGGAATGTAACCTGTTGTGTCATGCCATGGACCCCACCAGGTCTAGCCATCTGGGAATGTAACCTGTCGTGTCATGGCCATGGACCCCACCAGGTCTAGCCATCTAAGAATGTAACCTGTCGTGTCATGGCCATGGACCCCACCAACTCTAGCCATCTGGGAATGTAACCTGTTGTGTCATGCCATGGACCCCACCAGGTCTAGCCATCTGGGAATGTAACCTGTCGTGTCATGGCCATGGACCCCACCAGGTCTAGCCATCTAAGAATGTAACCTGTCGTGTCATGGCCATGGACCCCACCAGGTCTAGCCATCTGGTAATGTAACCTGTTGTGTCATGGCCAAGGACCCCACCAGGTCTAGCCATCTGGAAATGTAACCTGTTGTGTCATGGCCATGGAAACCACAAGGTCTAGCCAATCCTGTCTGGATGAAAATCTCTGAGGTAGATGCTAGAGGAAGTGGACCCTGACTTACATCCAACAGTTCATTCACTAATTTACAAGGTTTTTGCCATAAAAAGAGGAGGATTTTGAAGATAATGTTGTCTTCAAAAACAGGAATTTATTTATTGAATATAGATGGTTGCTAGGGGTAATGTTGCTTTAATAAATCCATGGACCCCTGCACCTAATGGCACTGTTGTCCAATGGCTCATAATGTCAGCTAGAGAACACAGAATTCACGAACCAAGATAATTAATTTCATATTAATTTCATTCACTCATTGGTTAATTTCCGATATCCAGAGTGGATAAACCATTTTATCCAATATGAAGTGTCTGCGATTATATGTCATCGTTTTACTCTTTCAAAGACAAGATGAGACAAAATCTCCCTCAACACACTGGCTTGGTCCTTGTCAGATACCACTTCAGAGCTCTCACTGGGCCCTGTATCAAAATTAAAAAAATAGTTCCCAGAGAAAATGGGGTTTCACCACAAAAGTGATTTCCCGTAAAGGGGAACCAGTTCTTGGCAATGAAAGCAGGGGCCATGACGAGCGACACTGACCCTGCAAGTTCTGATCCATTAATAGAGCATGTTTTTTGCCAAGCCTGCCTGCCACTGCAACTGGGAGTAGGAAGCAAGTCACAGGTGAAACAATGAAGGCCCTGAAAGCAAATGGTGTCTCATTCAGCCAGGTTAGTATCCATGATACATTCCACATTGGGCAGACAGCCATGTTAGTATCCATGATACATTCTACTTTGGGCAGACAGCCTGGTAGGTATCCATGATACATTCCACTTTAGGCAGACAGCAAGGTTAATATCCATGATACATTCCACTTTAGGCAGACAGCCATGTTAGTATCCATGATACATTCCACTTTGGGCAGACAGCCTGGTTAGTATTCATGATAGATTCCACATTGGGCAGAGAGCCACGTTAGCATCCATGATACATTCCACTTTGGGCAGACAGCCATGTTAGTATCCATGATACATTCTACTTTGGGCAGACAGCCTGGTAGGTATCCATGATACATTCCACTTTAGGCAGACAGCCATGTTAGTATCCATGATACATTCTACTTTGAGCAGACAGCCTGGTTAGTATCCATGATACATTCCACTTTAAGCAGACAGCCAGGTTAGTATCCATGATACATTCCACTTTGGGCAGACAGCCATGTTAGTATCTATGATACATTCTACTTTGGGCAGACAGCCTGGTAGGTATCCATGATACATTCCATTTTAGGCAGACAGCAAATTAATATCCATGATACATAGCACTTTGGGCAGACAGCAAGGTTAGTATCCATGATACATTCCACACTGGACAGACAGCCAGGTTAGTATCAATGATACATTTAACTTTGGGCAGACAGCCATGTTAGTATCCATGATACATTCTACTTTGGGCAGACAGCCTGGTAGGTATCCATGATACATTCCACTTTATGCAGACAGCAAGGTTAATATCCATGATACATAGCACTTTGGGCAGACAGCAAAGTTAGTATCCATGATACATTCCATGTTGGACAGCCAGTCAGGTTAGTATCAATGATACATTTAACTTTGGGCAGACAGCCTGGTTAGTGTCCATGATACATTCCACTTTGGGCAAACAGCCAGGTAAGTATTCATGATAAATTCAACATTAGGTAGACAGCCTGGTTAGTATCAATGATACATTGCACTTTGGGCAGAGAGCCCGGTTACTATCCATGATACATTCCACATTGGGCAGACAGCCAGGTTAGTATCCATGATACATTCTGCTTTGGGCAGACAGCCAGAGCCTTTCAAGCATACATTCAAAATTAGGCCAAAAGTATGATCACATAGGTCTTTGTACTGTCTGATGTCTTCTATGATGCTGCTGCATGCTGGAGATCATGGAAAGTAGCCTTTTAATGTGACTGGTATTGTCTGTCATCAAAAAGCCACAATAAGAAGTTAGCAATTTTTTAGGTATTGATGCACAATGTGTTCTTGCACACAACATTGTGTTTTCAGGTATTGATGCACTCTGTGGCACAATGTGTTCTTGCTCACAACATGGTGTCAAAATTCCCCATTTTCCAACAAACACTTTCAAAAAGGAAAGCCTTCTCACTCAAGCGATTCTCTATACTGTGGACTAGGATGAAATGCCTGCTATCAATGACTGCAGACATTCAAATCCAGTACTGGTGAAGCAAAGGCTGGGAGTTTTTGTATTTCATCTTGTCCCAAATAAATCAACCACTGGCCAATTTAATCAGGCACATACATATGAAGTAAAAATTAAGGGATGAAGATATCATTCTGTTTGTATTAGCTCACTCTGCTAATTCATTTAGTCTGCCTTGAATATGAAAAACTTGTACATACATTTGTTACAAACAACACACACCTGGTAAATCCTCAAAATATCACAAAGTTCCTGGGACATGGTTCCCTCTCGTGTTTTGAGATTATTCACCACAGTGGCGATGTCAGAAACACAACACCCTTTCCAGTTAGCTCCTCTGGCCACCAATAAAATGATTTCAATAGTGACACTGCCTTATGAAAAGGTTGAAAATTATCTGCACTCCTTACCTTGCATTCAGTTGCACCACATTTGTTTGAAGGTTGTTTATATATTGCTTTGAAGAGTAGGGGCCATCTTTCTACCTGATGACAAGGTCAGCATTCAGTGTTTTAATGGGGAGGATGCACTTAAATGAGGGCAAAAATGACCACCACCACTCTAATTCCTGTTGACGTTCATTCTTGAGAATGGTGGTCTTCTCCAGTTGTAGGATTGGTAGGACTACTTCCTGTGTGCTGCAATCCCTGAGAGTCTTTTTGTCCTCAAAGCCTGTGTGATGTTTTTGGAAAATTGGTTTTTCTGGCAGTTCCTTTCAGGTTTCCTCAAGCTGGCCAATGATTCTACAGTAATGGCTGCAAGTGTAACTTGACTTTTTTATGGCAGTCATTAATAAATGTGGTGGTAGATAGAAGTGCATCTCTTTCACCAGTCCTAAGTTAGTAGCTGTGTTTATGGCATTGGCCAGGGTGTGATGTGCAGCTCAGTCTGAAACATAGCCATATTAGAAACAAGACTCCTGTTATCATCCTGTAGAATTTCGGGTGGAAGATGAGATTTGTTTGGCTTGTTGGAAAATAGCCATTGATATCAAATCCAACACAGAAACCACTGTCACTATATTATGTACCAAATACTGCAATGTTACTGACAGACATCTAGTGCATGGAATGTATGGTTTTGTCATCACCAATGTTGCAATGTCTTGTTCAGCTGCTGTGGTGTGTACTTGTAGGTCATATAATAACACAGTTGATGGGAAAATAAAAAATTAGATCAAGCAGACACAGCATCTCTGTAAAAATGTGGTTATATTGAAGTCTAATGTGCTATCTGCAATGTAACTGCAGAAGAGTGTCAAAATGGCAGCTCTCCATGTGCACTGATGGGCATATTGATTGGCACATGGTTACTTCCAAGTACATGCTTGTTTTCTATGTAAAAGGCTTGAGAAAGAGGTACATTGAGTTTACAGAGATGCTAAGTAAGCCTGACATTGGATGTGATGAGTGACCTATGGAATAATGGATGCAATGCTGATCCTTGAGAGTCCTTGACTTTGCGTCTGCAAACTGGACAAAGACCTTAAATAGTCTTTTGGCTTACCCACTGCAATCAGAGCCATATGGCAAGTCTGGTCATCATGGAACCTGACATGTTAGCTGGCAAGATGGAACAAGATACATGATTCACAAAACTGATCCATAATACTAAAGTAGGAAAGAGTAAATTACTTGTTTACATTGAACTCCATCTTGATAGCAGGTGATAAATGTGATTAGTCATGGTAAGTGGCCTACTGGTTAAGCCAAGAATGCCATAATTTGGCTGACCATCGTAGCTTAGGTCGCTTCTTCGTTGATGAACCTTGTGGAGTGATACCAATCCAAAAGTAATTCATTCAGTGCATTGACATTAGTATGTATACTGTATAAATATCCCTCAAACATTACTTTGGTACCTTCCCCATTTTGTACTACCAACAATGCAACTCATGAATTTTCTGTTTTTATGGCACGCAGCTGACATATTCAAAAACTGACCAGGGCAAACACATGTAGGATGGTTGCCGTTCCACCATTTTCTATACTAACACAGCCAATATTTTGTCTTGCCTAGGGTCTAAATCTGTAAGACAAATCCTGAACAAATAATAAAGGAGTAGCACAATATATATATATATATATATATATATATATATATATATATATATATATATATATATATATAATCTTATCTTAAAAATATATCCAATAATTTTACAAAATGGACAGAATATCTCAAATTAATGTTATAACATAATTATTTAGTTTTAAATATTTTCGCACACCATATTGTTTTACTATTTTTTTATTATATAGTTTAAGTTCTGATCGACTGTTAGACATAAATTATAGTTTTTCAGCTAATGTTAATAAAATTGTTTATCTCTATTTATCCATAATATATTTAACAAATTGTTTACAATAGAGATATATGTATCTTTATGATCCAGTTTTATGTATATTTATGTTTTTAAATGTGACATATGTGTGTATGTGCATATATATATATATATATATATATATATATATATATATAAAAGAATAAGATACATTAAAAATGTACCCATGACATCATCTTGTTTATGTCATATTGTTTATTTATCACTTAGAAACACAGTATATTTTATGACGTAAAGAATGATATTGAATTCATTTTGAATTCAGTCTGATGAAACAATAAAGCAAAACCGGTCACACATTCTATGTGTTGGTGTTGTATATATATATATATATATATATATATATATATATATATATATATATATATATATATATATATATATATACACATATATATATACACACACATATATATATATATATATATATATATATATATATATATATATATATATATATATATATCTGAAGAGAGGAGCAAGAAAAGTTAGGAAATTATAGATGGAATATATAGCAGTACTTTCCTTTGGAGAGAAAACTCCAACTTGCTTTAAGAAAGAAACCTTCCTAATACTTTTACTGATTGTGACTACCTGCACTGCTAGAAGTAGTAACTGACATATTCATTGAATTTGGCACCATTCCTTGGGTGGATCACTTTATCTAACTGCCATCTTATGTGTGCAGTTAGCTTCATGGCAAAAATGTCTATCTTGGGATTTGTCTGCCAAGGTCTGATAATAATGCATATAAAGAAGAAAATATAATAATATATAATATAACAATAATATATAATATAACAATAATATATAATAATAATAATAATAGATAATATAACAAGGACTGAGAATACTAGGACTTAATCAAAATAAAATAAGTCAAATGATTGGTAGAATACTGAAAATACATTTGAAAAGAGAATGAAGTCAATTTTGACAAGTAAATCACTTAAGAGTGAAACTGCAAATAATATCTTCTCAGTAACTTTTTTGTGTTTCAAATTTTAGACCCATTAAATTCATGTTTGGTAATGATCCATCTTTGTGAATTTATTTATTTTCCAATATAATTTATCTAAGTCTATCTAATAATGATCTATCTTGTGACAGAATAATCAACAAATGAAAACATCACAAAATATGATGCTGTTTCTCAATGAATATCAAACATTTATGAAAAAAGAAACCTCAGTGAATTCTGAATGAACAACTAGAATGTATAATTCAACTTTGCTCTGGAATAATATTCCATTTGAGATTAGAAATGCCCACTCCATTTCCTCTTTCCAAACCCAGTATATACAATGGCTTCACAGATGCAGCAAAAATAAATAAATTCCTTTGATTGAGGGCCTCAAGGTAGATTAGTTCTTAGCTAATTGAGTTACCCTCTTTCAATAAAATAATAATAATAATAATAATAATAATAATAATAATAATAATAATAATAATAATAATAATAATAATAACACAAAAAGCAGTTATGTACTACATAATGTGTTTAGCAATAGACATGTTGAGTGTACAGAAACCATGTGGAACAAAGTTTTTAATGATCTCTGCAATACAGTTTATCCTGAAATTTGATAAAGGTGAAAATTCAACAATGTAACCTGCCAATCTCCCCTATTATCTCCATCCTCAACGACTGCCAATGAAAACCCGGGTACTTGAGTACCGACCTGCTTATAATAATCTAGGTAATAAAATGAGCCATTGGATACCCTTTTACTGTATACTAAGTTTCTCCCAGTGCATGCAGCCTCATAAACCTTTGGCATGAAAAGGCAACACTTTGTGTTCAATTTCACAAGCCTTTTCACTGAGCCTTGAATTTTTTAAAACATTAACTTTTTCAGTGCCAAGCAGAGATTTACCTCCTCCAGTAAATATTTGACCTTAATTCCTAAGCTTCTTTTCTTGACAACCCTTAGATTGAGCCACAAGTGTTATACTTGCTCAGTGGCAATAACTGAGAATTATTTGATTTTGCTGTACAATCATCACATGTTCTGTTACAACATTTAACAGATTTCACATGTATTAATTAAAATCTTACTTACAGACCCCAAGCTTGGTCTCTTCTTCAGCAGCCACATGACAGTGAGCAAAGGAAAGGGAGTGAGGCTATATTTATTATGACTAGACCACGATGATTTACTAGATGAGTTTTATCACCATTTGTTTTTTTTATTTACTTAATATTTTGATATGACTAAATACACAGTGAGCAATTCTTTTATTTTCACTTTGACCAATAAAAATACACATCTGCATGCTGTTCGTGCCATGTCAACAAATAAAAAATCAGTTCAATTTGTACTCATTTAACACAATTTCCTATTGATAGGGTATCCAGGTATCCAATCATCAGGATTGATTGGTACCCTATAGATGTTTACTAAAATTTTGACAGTCCTACCTCCTGCTGTTGATTTCTATACCTCTATTAGATTTTTTACTGGTCAATTGGTAACTCATGCCTTCAGTTTAAGTATCCACGAGTCATTTAAGGACCTATGTAATGTGATATGCCTCAAATTAATTCAGATTCATATTTCAACAAACTTTTAATTGGCATTTGATAAGTTGTTGCTGTTGTGAGGCTTAACACCATGTTTCAGCACACAATAGGCTTCACTTGGCGGAAAGAACCACTGACAAACGCGAAATTAATGGCATGTTTTCTCACATATCCACATTCATTGAATCTTAGACTAGAACCCAAGCAGACTGAGGTGAGATGGCATTGATGGTGAGCGCTTTAGACCACTTGGGCCTGGCATATAGTTAGTAATTTCTAACAAATCTGTGCAAATGCCAATTGTTTATAATGTATGTTACCATCCCTACTTTAAAAAAAATGTGTTATACAGTGTACTAAACCTATTGGAAGACAGTGGCTAAGCATGGCCATGATCATGCCACTTAATATGCAAGTGCAATGCACTGTATGGAATACTACTGAATATCAGCTTATCATTAGGCAAGGGATATCATATTAGCTTGACCAATTTTTGCCATGTTGAGCGATAACATGGCAAAATGGTCTGGCAAGTCAAATTTTGTGTAGGCATAAGAAGTTGAATGCCTGAGCTCAATTTCATTAGGCTATGCAAAATGTTGCTTGAAACATCAAATGTTCATTCTTAAAGAGGTAGAGCAAGACAAAAGTATCCTCCCTTGTAAGATTAAAAGTACATGTGATTTGTATGTAAATTGTAATGATGCTAGTCCCCATGTGTCTCTTGTTATTATAATCTATATAAACTTTTAAACATCACACAGTTCTTAAAAATGATATCTGAATAAATTTAGAAGTAAGCTGATCACTATCAGCAGTGTGAAAACCAATATATATATACTACCCAATGAGATTCCCTGCAGGGAAGATATGATGTATGTAAAATCTATATCATGATTTTTTTCCCAAGTTGACTCTTTCCAATTTTTTTGATAAAATCTGTTCCAAAACCAAATATTAGCAATAGGAATGCAAAATAAAATTTTTTCAGGAAATTTTTTCCAGTCAATTTGTGGTATTTTTTAATGTACTATTTATGTTGCTCTGCAATATATAAATCTGGAACATATTTTACAATGGTGTGGCAGGAAGGTACATAAAAATGGGTGATGTAATAAACCAACAAGGTCATCTGGTTGAATGCTAGTCATACATGTAAGACCTCTATGCTGATATTTATGTTTTGGTCAATTGGTCCTTACTGCTTAATAAACGAAAATAAAATTTTTAGGAATATCTCACACAACTGGCAACCAATAACAATGCTTTTTAGAATGTTTTAGTTAGACTTTACTTACTCTGATGTCTTTTTTCTAATAAAATCAAATTCTCTACAAAAGAAATGGACCTGTTTTCAAGTTTCATTGGCCTACATTTCAGCTGGCTGGAATCGATGAAGGCTGGGAATATCAAAATTGGATTAAGTTGAAATATTCTTTAACGAAAAGAATAAAAATATATTATGCCTACTAGAACTGTAAACAATGTTTCATTTCATTCCCCCACCTGAACCTACCTGAACATACTTCTGCATACTTCGACTACCATCACATTTCAACAAATTCAAATTTAATTCAACATAACGTGAAAATGCGTCCATTTACTAGTGTCAGATTTTGATTCCACTAAAATAAAAACAGCACAGTAAGTATATTAATTACATATCAGTTCATGGAAGTATATTGATATGGGCTGCCAAGAGTGTGAGATATTCCTGAAAATTTGGGCTACTGTTATATTACTTAAATGGACTATATAATCTACATCATGTGTACATCTTTCTCCAAGTTGTATATGCATGCACTGTTAGGGACCCACTTTGCAAACTTCTTATATGAGTCACTCTTAGAAATAAAGTATTGGAAGCAACACACTTGTCTAATCCAATATATATACATCTTCCTTGAGATAGTTTATGACAAGAAACACAACATGCACGTGAATATGCTATACAAGGCTGTTATCTGGGTAGTAATTCACAGCACTTAATATAAATAACATGTCACGCGTTTTAGCCTGGGACGCTGTATTATCGCAACACATAATGTTGTTATCAGTATACAAAAAATCTTATCTGTTATTGCTGCATTGTTACAAATTGTAAAGTTTCTCTGATTTTCCCTCTATCTATTTCTATAAAAGATATTGGTTAATGCAAATAAAACTACATATGGCCGCTGACCCAGATTACAGAGCCATGGGGGAACAACTCTATATTATCGCATTATTTAGCTAAATTATGTATGGTAGCATGCACTTACTTATTAGAATAAATTTCAGCTTGGTGATAAGATGTAACGTCCACAATTGCACTGAATAAAAAGTTTCACCAAAAAAAAGGATTTAAGGATGAAATTGAATACACTAATGTCAGCTAAGTTGATATCCATAATAACTACAGTGGTAAAAAAATATATGTCTCACTTTGTCTGAATTAAGTGCAATTTTGGCAGAGAAATATATAGATTCATAGATCCAAACATCCGGGTAATTAACAATATGAGTGCTCTCTCTTGCATAGATATGCCAGCTTCCACCTCCCTGTAGGTGAAACATTAACCTCTCGACCATTATTTGAAGGCAGTTAGTTAGACTAACGGGCATGCTATCAATATTTTTACATTAAAAAAAGTCTAAAACGTGGAAAATAAATAAGTAATGATGTGTAAGTTCCAAATTATTTATTGTGCTAAATTTATGATTTAAATAGAGGAACTCTTTGACATTAAAATGAGAATCTGCTAAACACTACCTAACTCTTTACTATATCCCGGAAAATAAATCGTCAGAAAACTGGAAAGGGCTTTAGTTTCTTAGACTTTATTATTATGGTCAAATTTTTTTATCTAATGTTCAATACTGTTGCTTCAAAGACTTTAATGTTAAGAACAATGAATTATATTAATATAAGAATCTCCAGAAATGAACTTTCAGATGTGATCATGGAATTAGAAGAAAGGAACTGGGTAATAAAGCAACAAAAGAACATTCAGTGAAACAAGCAGTTTGCATTTTAGTTTTGAAAATGATTATCCATTTTTAAATTAAACATTTTTAAAAATAAATTTATGTTTCGTAATTTATATATATATATATATATATATATATATATATATATATATATGTGTGTGTGTGTGATAATATGACAAAAATATATAACAGTATGTTGTTCTCTAACTTAAGATTGATGCAATCTGTGAAAATATATATATTATGACTATATTTTAATTTATATTTAATGTTAAACCAAATTACTTAGCTATACAAAATGTATTTTTTTTCTCTCATACAATGTAACAACATTTACCTAGAAAGACGATTAGACAGAAATACAGATCACTGTACTGCCTACTAGAGTAATGACAATTTACATGGTCGTTTTCCCAATCAGCTGTTGGAAAATTACAAGGACAATCATCGGTGTCTATAAAGTCTAATTTAACCGTATATCGTTTTTTTGCGGATTTAGCAAGCTGATGAAAATATGTCATTTACACAACTGGTATTGATACTTAAAAAATTAATTGGCACAGGGTGTAAACTGCTCGACTGGCACTGAATGTAATATTTTCAATGGATGCTCGGTGTTGATAAGAGAGGCTTCACCTATGCAATAACCCGAATGTTGTATCTAAGACTTGTATGTCACACCGGATCCATAAATACACAAATAAATCAATTATCAATAATAACATTATTGAAATATTACTACTTTTAAAAGTATTTTAACTATTATTGCTTTCCTATTTATGTTGCATAAGTAGGCTCATTAGCAGCTTGTGTCAATTTGGGTCCATAATGGCTACCATGAAATCAAATTGCAACCTTGACCTTGTAATGACATGACATGTCAGGATATGACCTGTAATCATCAAACATTTGACGATACATTCAACAAATTTCTATTCAAATTCTTTGCAGGTATAGCAAGTTTGACGAGTTTTGTTTACGGTGATCAACGTGGTTGCATGCACTTTACAAAAAAGTGATGTTCATTCTTTTTCATTGTTGACATTTTCCAGAAAATTGCGCTGTAAGATATTTGTGTTTTTACTGGCTGCAGCTTTACATACGTAACAACCTCTAGCTGACGGGTGTCCAAAATTAATCGGAAAATTCCGTTTGCCGCGATACTATAGCGTTGGACTATACATTGTACGACTAATTGAACGCATGCAAAGCAAAATACGAGGAAATATATCACTGTCATTGGTTATCAATGCTTTAGAAACAATTGTTTCGAACGTAACTTCGTAAGGAGAACCACATTATTGTGGGAGAAGTATATTTCTACACGGATTCTGTCTGGCTGTGTCTGTCATGTTGTTGCTATATATTATATTTCATAGAAGGGACCGGAGAACCTGCTCAAGTATGAGCATTTATACGTACCAAGGTACCTAACGGGTGTTTCTCTATACAGATCTATGTGATCCTTTTCGGTCTTCGACATTTCTTTCTCGAAGTCGAAGAATCCAGTTAACTGCTTTTCGAGTCTGCCAATAAACACGTGGGTGCAAAAGCTTCGTAGCAATAGGTGTTGTATCAAAGAGTATCCGCGTAATTCAACATCTCCGGATATTAAATACCAACCAGAGAATGGAACTTGCTACGGGCACAAAACATCTCTGTAGCACGGAATGGTATAGTCTGACTATACATCCCCGTTTGTTTGTACCCCCTCCCAATCGATTTCAACAACGAAAAACGTTTAATGTGATAAAATGTGCACAGAACTAAGTCAGTTGAATCATTGATTTGTAATTTATAATCTGACAGTGAACAGAATGACACTAATATGACATCCCCTTGTACCTTTCACATTTAACGGACTAAATAGATTAGGGCCTTCACCCATTGTTTAACCTCACTTAATGTATACACTACGAATGAGGTTCAATAAAGAATAATTTATATAGTATTGTAAATTATGTATTGTTTCGGAAAAGGTGTCCTGTTTGTTAGTGGGAGATGGAGTTGTTTTGTTGTTTATTCCTTTTATTAAATCTGAAAAGTATTTATTTAGCGTGTTTATTTAAATACTACTACTACTAAAAATAATTTCTTCTTCTTCTTCTTCTTCTTCTTCTTCTTCTTCTTCTTCTTATTATTATTATTATTATTATTATTATTATTATTATTATTATTATCGTCATCATCATCAATATTATTATTTTTATTATTATTATTATTATTATTATTATTATTATTATTATTATTATTATTATTATTATTATTATTATTTAAGATTACCATGTGCCGGTCTCATTAAACAACACCCCAAGACACCACAGGACTGTTTAAGAAAACTCTAAATACTATATATAATTGCACCGAAGGTCTAAAAAAAAACGCACCAAGAAGCAAAAAAAAAAAAAAAAAAAAAAAACCACACATGGACATTGATACTATTAATGGTTGATATAATTGGTTGATGGTCCCAATTATCAATATGAAAAATATATCTTATGCATCAAATCTCTTTAGTTTATAATATTTTTAAACAATTTCCTCATTAAATGACAATGCCTAGTTACGAGAAGGAAGAAAGTTCAGCATTCTTAAGAATAAGGTGTCACTTATGATGGTGTAGATACCGTTACATCTTTTTGTGGGAAAAACTTTGGCTACGAGAAGGTACTAAGAATCTGTAAGAAATAGACACGACACTCTCTGATCCTGAAATCGCACTGAGACCAAAGCAGCTCAGTTTTTTTTAGAAGCTGCTGATCATCAGTCTCCCACGTTTTCATTCAAGGTCAGAGGTCTGTCTAACGAACTATGCCTATGTTCTAAAAAAGTCACGCGTGTTTCTTGCGTGATAGTCAAGGACAGCTTTAACCTTCTATCAAGTTTTGGAGAGAAAGTGTGTGTGTGTATGCGTGGTCAGTATTTTTTCTAAGTGAACGACCTTTGAATCATACATTGTCTATAACCTCCCTAATTGTAAGTGGTCATTCACATTCCGAACTTTTAATACTCAAACTAATTCCCTTGATTATCAATTACTTTGTTCCCAGCATCACAACGCAATTAATAAAGGTTTTTTGATTGAATTGTGCGACAGTAACGTTGTTCATTACTTCTATCCGATGGTGAGCTATTGAACCGGCTTATTAATTAATTAAAGCAGGTTTTTTCCATTAGCAAGTGATGCTGTGGAAACAGGAATAATGTTTAATCTGAATTCATTTCAATGTCCTATTATATTCAGGATATGAATTATTTATTGGGCAATGCTTCTCTTACAGTCCAAATCAATATCATAGCGCTATCTTAAATTTGCAGGTTTTGCCTTTCAATAACTTATAAATTTCAATATATTCTACACAAGTTACTGTTATCGTTTCTTTCTTTTAAAATTGATATCATGATATAGATATTAGGGGCAAAAACAGAAAGCAGAGCTGGAGTGTTTTACAACACCAGAAATAAAACCACACCCACTCAATTTTTTTAAAATGAAGATGTAATGATAAATCCAGTTTAAGGCTCAAGTTCCATATATTATGATAGGAATTTATGGCGTTGTTGTTTTAGACGTTTCTATCATAACCTTCTTCTCGTGTCTAATTACGAGAAGGCAGAATGTTCAGCATTCATAAGAATAAGGTGTCACATATGATGGTGTAGATACGGTTACATCTTTTTGTGGGGAATGCTTGACTGCGAAGAGGTGGGATCGCTGTAAGAAATAGACATAATACTCTTTTGAGAGCATGGAATCTCACTTTATTGACATATATATAGATAATATTCTAAAGATACAACATGTAAATTTATTTATGTTGAAAATACATACAATACATATTACAATACTTATTAAATAGTTCTTCCACAATCTAGTATTTCATTTGTCCATTCATTTTTCTGTATTTTTGAATACAAGTGATTTAAATATTTAAAGAGCCTAAAATTCAATAACTGTAATAAATGTATTTTATTTTATTTATTGTAAGGTAAAGACCTGAAAAAGATCTGTGAATGTTATACTTATTATTTAAAGAATATATATTTATTCTCAATTAAATTATAACATGAAGCTAGTAATTATTTCAAACAAATACTAATGAACAGCGAAGCTGTAAAATATTAAAATTACATTATGATTGTGGAAGAAGGGGACTCAATAATATTATATTATAAATACAATGTACATCAATTCAGTAAAATATTAAATCAGTAAAATATTTCATAGTAGAAAAGAGAACTCACTATTACATTATATTAATGAAATAAAAATAATTCAGAAGAGTACCACAACTCACTATAAAATCTTTAACTTCCAAAAGCGAGTATAAAGCATAAGTTTCTTACCTGTAAGAAATAGACATAATACTCTTTTGAGAGCATGGAATCTCACTGAGAACAAAACAGCTCAAAGCCTTTTTATATTCTGGAAGCTGTTTAATCACAAGTGCCAAATCCAGTCTCAAAAGATATTTGTCTAAATGACGCGTGGTTCTCGCGTGCTTTCCAAGGACAGGTTTAACTTTATATCAAGTTTTAGTGGGGGGGGGTAGATTGTGAGTGTGGACGGTATTTTTCCAAGTAACGACCTTTTGGATCATGTCCATAACCTTCCAGTGGTCATTCACATTGTAAACCTAATTAATTTAATTATACCCTATGGTGATTATCAATTACTTTGTTCCCAACTTCACAACGAAATCTAATAAGTTTTTATTGATTGAATGGTGCGATAAAAAACATTATTTGACTTCTATCCGATTGAACTGGCTTATTAATTAGGCTTTTTCCATTACCAAGTGAAAGCTGGACAATAATAAATGCTTAATCTAAATTCATTTCAATGTCCTTATTATATTCAGGATATGAATTATTGATTGGAGCACGCTTCTCTTACACTCCAATCAATATCAAAGCATTAGCTTAAATTTGGATGTTTTTATCTTCCAATAACTAGAGATTTCAATATGTTGTACACAAATTAATATTTTCGTTTCTTTCTTTTAGAATTGAGATCTTGATAAATACCTCTTAGTTAAATTAGCCGAGACCTCGAGGCTAGTAAAAAATTTGATAAGTATGCGAGGAAGAAAAAAGAAAAAAAATATTAAAAATCAAAAATTACAATGCTTAGGTAGATGAAAAAATTACAATGCATTGGTAAGTTGATAGATTGCAAAAAGGCAATGAGAACAATGTTCATTGCAGTACATATTGTGAAATTCAAAAAGAATACAGTAAAATGTATAATAATCAATAAACTGTAAGGTACGTTGACAATGCGTCAAAATACATATGATAAAAGATACATAGAAAAATGTACCATAAAATTTGTAATAAGGAGTCAATATAAATTGAAAAAGTGATGACAATTACACAAGGAAGTAAAAATATGAAAAGACCAAAATACAATGCACTGACAAAAGTTAAGAAATAGGAAAAACAATTTACCGTGTAGTACCTCGATGAGGAATGAAAAAAAAACAACAATATATTAAGAAAACATTAAAATATGCAATGTGACAGGATAATACGTAATGTGACAACTGTATGGTAAAGAAAGAGTTTATTCAAAGGAACCATACGAAAACACAATTGACACATTCATTGAAATTCAAGTACAATAGTGAGAAGTACAACGAAAACACTCATGACAATAGTGAATGAATTTTAAGGGTATAATAGTGTAAATTACAACGAAATTCCATGTGACAATATTCAATAATATCAAAATTTCAAGAGGAAAAAATTACAACGAAATTACATTTGATAATATGCGATAAATGTTAAAATTACAAGAGGAAAATTTATCATGAAGAAAAATTGTCGGCACGACATTGGAAAAAGAGAACTGAGATGCAATTCCAAAAAAATTCTATTAATATTAAGTCTGTCAAAGAGAAAAAGAAGGAAAAAAAAAATTCTACATTATTTACCCTATGACTAGTCCTGCCAGACGATTGTCGTCATGACTGGAGAAAAGTCCAGACGGTTTCCGTCATATGTCATTGACCTAGGATCATGCGATCAATAGAACGGCATGTTCATAATATTGAGTGATACTGCTTATTAATAGGATGTGAATTATGACTTCCAAATATATTATTTCATATATGAGACAACTAATATTTTAATTTAGGAGATATCTCAAATGTGTGTCATAATGCGGTATGATCTCTTGTAAACCAAGTAACTGTATAATTTTTATTCGTGATGCTTTCATTAACTAGAATTAATTGATACGTCTTGAATGTCATCTGGACAACTGGGGTATGTAGCGCAATATAGATACGATCGTTCAATTTGATTGATAAATTCCATTAAAACATGCTGTGAAATCAGTATAGCAAGTGAACTCGCCTGCTGAAAATTTCGCTGTATGACTAATTTGCTGAGTCTCAACCATTTGAGCTGCAATCCTTTCTTCTATTGTCGAAACTTCTGCACGATTATTTCGACAATAGCAAGCATCGCTTGCTCTAATAGTATAAGCGTTTTTGAGTGTGGACCAATAGCCGTTAACATGTTCTAATTCTATTATCAATTTGTCAGGTGTAGGAGAAGAAATCATCTCCCTATCGAGCAATAATACCGAAAATTTAAATTTCATTATTCTGTTGCTTTAGCATATTTGTATAACTTGCTAAACGTCGTGATGTTTTCATTGTCAGCATTCCAAATAGATATTTACCTATTTTATCAATGAAGGCAAAACTTCTCTCATGATACATTTGAAGAATGCAAAACACCTTTCTGAATTAACTAATTCATTAATGAGATTGTTATATTAAACTGCATATTCATTGTAATTCGTATTGACTTGAAGTGTGAAAGAATATCATTTATGTAGCTACTGTTGACATCTCTGTGTCAATGTTCGATACATTCGACTGAATAATTCCTTAAGAGCTTGATTTGAAGGTGTGAATCCACTTATCGGCTGAATCATAAAATAGTGGGAGTGGCTAGATGTAGCCTTTAGCGTAAATTGATTTTGTTCTGTTACTGCGAACACTGAATTCAGAGTTTAAAAAAAAGAATACAATCCTACGAACCAAATCCATATTCCATCCATACCTTAAAGAAAAAGAAAGAGGTTGAGAGGTTTGATCACCCAGAAAGAAGAAAACGAGATAGAAGGTATGAAGAAAGAATGGAATGGAGGATAGGACTATAATCATTTCTCCCATTTACAAATTTTCTTCTGAATTTCGTATTTAATTCAATTACGAAATATTCGACCTAGTCGTGTACGACGTGTATTCGATTGTGTGCGATTTGTAGGTGTACATAATCTATGCTAATACTAGTCCTGTAAGACGAGTATAAAAAGTTAATATTAGCTTGTAGTTCTTGGTTTCTTTATTTTTTTAAAAATATTATTTTACTCTTTTTTTGTTATTTTTTTATTTATTTATTTATTTTTATTTTGCATAACATCAGCATAACATATTTATCAGTGACTACGGTTATTATTTTGCTTCAGCGACGTGTTGTAAAAATAACTCATTATTATGGATAGTACTTGTAAACCAATATTGAATTTATCTTCTTAGTGCATACATAATATCATTAAATACAAGCGACATTGAGGTAAGAATGTTTGCTTAGAGAACCTTGCAAGAATTTGGTATTAATCATGAGTAATGAAGATGAAAATGTTAGTGTTATGTTAATTCTACTCTAATAACCATAACGTATGTTCATTTGCAATCAAACCTTGACCTGTGTGTGTATGAAATTGCATTTAATCGAACCAATGAGCTGTAAGTGAAAATATCATGAAAATCGTAAAACTGAATCGACATGATTTAGTGCATTACTAAAGTTGTAAAACTGAGCGTGTATTACTAACATTACCTATGACGTAAGAAAAGGGAGTGTATGTGACCGTTGTCATTTCAAACAAACTTTACTCAGAGGTTGATCATATGCAGGCAATAGCTGCTCAAAATGCATTATGCATTCAACAATTCAATATGCAGAGCATTCTCTCTGCGACAATTCAATATGCAGGCCGTTAGCTGCTACAAAACTCTGTGCCGAACAATCGTTCAGACACTTTAGCTATAGAAAAACGTACATAATAACACTACAACATCATTTGATGCTGCAAAACCATAGAAGGAAACTCTCTTCTGACTGGTTTGAAGACATTAGAACCGTACATTTGGCGTTTTGCCAAGACAATACCATATATTATACATTATGGTATACATTCATATGATTTCATATGAAACACGTAAGAGAAATTCTCAATAACATTATCGAACACCATTGAGCTAACAAAACAAACAACTTCTGCATCAATGTTTGAAACGGCATAGCGGAAAGTACAATGCT